>QRDG01000211.1:163242-880669 GCA_012064385.1 Puccinellia tenuiflora | reverse complement strand
AAATGCAAAAGCAGTGGATGTTTTGAGATGATGGATTCTCTACCTCATGACCAGTTTGTCAAATTATCGGTTAGAATGGGGCTATCTATCTGGTCGGCTAGTAGGAAGGTTTATTCAGGAAGATATCTTCCAAAGTCCATTGTCAACATTTAGTTTCATAAATTCCTTTCTGACAGAGACTAATTCCATGGTTAAACCTTTAGCAGTGTGGACTGGAGCTGGACCAAAGACAAGGACAACACCAACTTGGCTGCCGCCCATTGAATGGAAGGCCTTACAAAATCAATGTGGATGCCGCACTGTCCAGAGGACTAGAGGAGGAGATAGAGGACTCGCTGTTGCAATTCGTAGGCATAGCTAGTTTTGTGTGGCATCTGATTCCGAGACTATCAAGCAAGGTATTCTGAGTCTCGGAGAATAGTTCAGTTACTAGAGAAATTTCAGGTACAGCTGCCAATTGAACTGAATATACTTTTATTCACGGGGGAAGAAATTCAACTTTTAAGCCCACAATCTAGCTAAGCAATCTTTATGTCTGGGAGTTGGTCGCCACATTTGGCTTGGGACTGCTAGTTCTGTAACCTTTCCTGTAAACATTCTGAACAATTAAGCAGGTTGTCTAAAAACACTTGTCTTTTCCAATAATAATACAGTAAAAAAGAAACAATAAAGCAGGCAAGCAGCAGCACTACAGTAAAACGACAAGTGAAACTAAAAGTAAAACGGTGAGGGTTGCGAGCCGTTGGATCGATGATGTAGCTTAATCTAGTCCCTTCGTTAACTGACGGAGTGCTATACTAAACCTTGGCAGTACTGACAAGCAGGCAAGCAGCACTACATGATCAGAATGATTTCTCGAGCAAAGAGGCCTGATCAGGCAAGCAGCAGCACCACCACATGATCAGAAGGAGTTCTTGAGCAAAGAGGCCCGATCTGTCTCGTGCAAGAACAAGCACGCGACGGACGCATGTCCCGGGAGGTGATGGATCTTGTTGACGACCTTGGTTCCGAGGTCGAGCCGGAGGAGATCCTTCCGTCCACCCGGAGAATAACCGCGCCGCTCCTCTCCCCGAACCCTTCCAGGACATATGACAAGGCGAGCTGACCAGCCCCACCGGCCTCACGATCTCCTCCGCACTGATAACCAGCTCTCGAATGAAGGTCGCCGCCGGCTGGAGCGACGAGGCCGGCGTCAACGTCCACATCGATATCCCACCGCTCGGCGACGAGCAAGCTCAGACGGCCACGCACGGAAGCCAAGAGCGATGCTTGTCTTGCTTACGAGGCATCATTCTGAACAAGCAGCCTAGCGGGAGCTCCAGTGTAGTCGCTTCCGCAGCCTCGACGTCCAGAGCGAGGATCCCGTCCCAGCTGTGTCCCCAGGCGTTTAGGCAGTAGAGCCAGTAGACGGTGCGGCCGATGACGCGGGGAGGAGGCGTCGAGACGATGCGGGTAGTGCTGGGTGACGGATGTTTCGCGGACGGCGGCCCACTGGCCGTGCTTCGAGGAGAAGGTCTGGAACCGGAAGATTTGTCCATGACAATCAGCTCGTAGGAGCCACAGCCACCATCGTCGGCATCTCTGACGCTGAGGAAGGCGTGCGCGTAGAACATGGCGGCATTAGGGAGGACTGTCACGTGGCCGGTGGTGGTGTCGCAGACCTGCAGCTCGACGTTTGGAGGCTCGGGGGAAGCTCCGTACCGGCGGAGGAGGACCAGGCGGCCGCGAGAAGCCACGGGCTCGAACGAATACTGTAGGCTCGAGATTTGCAGGTGGGCCGCGCCAGCGAGCTGGATCGAGGACGGCATGTGGATGATGTGATGGGCGCGGACCAGCTGGGGTCCGTATGTCTGGTAGGAGACGCCGAAAAGCAGGGCGGGGTCGAAGCCGCCACCGTCTCCCGGTGCTTGGAGCGCGAGGCGGCGGCGGAAGGCCGGATCGAGGATGGAGCCGCGGACGAATTTGGACGCCCTGGCGCAGCGGATGATGCTCTTCACGTCACAACGCGCCACGATCTCGAGCAGGAGATCCGTAGGGAGGGAATCCCTCGTGGACGCCGGCGGCGCGGCCGGCCGGTTGCCCTTGGTCACGACTCGTTTCGTCGGCATCGTCAGATTTATTGATACGATGTTATTATTTTGTGCGGGACTGTATGTAATGTACGCGCGTGAGAATATATATTCCCGTGAGAGAGATAAGTATGTTTAAGCCCTAATCTATCAGGTTTGGGACATATTTCCCCTTAAATTTTTTACTGGTATATAATTGACACTACATGATTACAAACTATTCCGACGGCCACCCATTATGCCGACGGCTTTTTGTCGGGGCTGTCGGCATAGGGGTTGAGTTGGGCTTCACAGCAAATTAGCCGTCGGCATAGAATAGCCGTCGGCATACAGCGGCTTTGCCGACGGCAAAGCCGTCGGCATAGGTATACAGGCCGTCGGCACAGCTATGTTTTTTTTCTGTTTTCCTTTAATATGAAATAATTCATATCTTTCAATCCGTAAATCAAAATTTAACAAATAAAATATCTAAGTCGATTAGAAAAATGAGAGGAATCCAAATAGACATCCATAATATCTTTATCATCATGTATAAAATGTCCAAATTGATTAGAATCATTTTTTAATTGTCAAAAATGACATTTTTTTGTGAAGCAAGTATAAAAAATATGGTGCAAAATGGCACCCATCCAATTTTCACACAAAGTAGTCTATATTTTATGGATAATACAGAAATATTAGGAATTTTCTCGCTTTCTACCTAATTTCGCACATTTAAATGACTTTATGTTGATTTTTCGAAAGTAATTCAAATTTAAACTACAAGTGTCTGATAGTTCGCTCTGAAATTTTTAGAAAAATCATTTTAGGGCCCAAAAGTAGTGATAATTTCACAGAACCATCGATAGTTTTGAAAAAAGCGACATCTTTTAATGAATAGCCATGCCGGCCATTTCGACTATTTTTGAAAAAAAACTCAAAGAAAATGAATAAAACCTCAAAAAAATAAATCATTTGGCATGGAGTCCTCTTATGTGTACTAGTTGATAGCAAAAATGATAAACTTGATTTTTGACAAACTTTACAAACAAATCCTTCACGAACAGGTCTATCATCTATAAACATATATAAGTTTCAAGTCGAGGAAGGCGTGTTGGCTCCCGGGTGCACCTGCACCCGGTATGCCTTTTGATTTGTTAAAAATTGAAAATGTTTCGAAAATTCTGAAAAAAATTGGGCAGAAACATACGCAAGTTCGACACTCGTGAAAATTCGACAGAAAATACCAATGTTTCTGCTCTGTGAAAAAAAGACAAATTTCTGACAAAACTGAGATCTAAAAAAGTATGTTTTTTGTCAGAAATTTTTCTTTTTTGCACAGAGCAGAAAAAATTGGTATTTTCTGTCAAAATTTTTACGAGTGTTCGAAACTTTGCGTATGTTTGTGTCCAATTTTTTCAGAATTTTTCGAAGCATTTTAATTTTAAAAAAATCAAAAGGCATACCGGGTGTAGGTGCACCCGGGAGCCAAAGTGAATTTCCGGTTTTCAGTCAAACAACCAAGATATGATCATCCTCGTGGTATAGTTTTGTATAGGGTGGCCCATATTTGGCACATAGGTGGATCTTGGTATGGGCTACAAAGTTACCGAACCTGAGTTTTTATCAAATTATGTTTTATTAAATATCATTTTTTATTTTTTATTCTAAATTTGAATTTTTTTTGTGAAGCAAGTAGAATAAAAAATATGGTGCAAAATGCCACCCATCCAATTTTCACACACTATAGTCCCTATTTTATGGATAAGGCAGAAATATTAGAAATTTCCTGCTTTCTTACCTAAATATTCGCACATTTAATGACTTATGTCGATTTTTCGAAAGTAAATCAAATTGAACTACAAGTGATCTGATAGTTTGCTCTGAAATTTTTAGAAAATCATTTTAGGGCCCAAAAGTAGTGATAATTTCACAGAAAACCATCGATAGTTTGAAAAAGCAACATCTTTTAATGAATAAGCCATGCCGGCCATTTTCGACAATTTTTTGAAAAACTCAAAGAAAATGAATAAAACCTCAAAAAAAATCCTTTGGCATGGAGTCCTCTTAGGTGTACTAGTTGATAGGTAAAATGATAATCTTGATTTTTGACAAACTTTACAAACAAATCCTTCACGACAGGTCTATCATCTATAAACATATATAAGTTTCAAGTCAAACAACCAAGATATGATCATCCCCGTGGTATAGTTTGTGATACTGTGCCATATTTGGCACATAGGTGTATCTTGGTATGGGCTAAAAAGTTACCGAACTGAGTTTTTTCAAATTATTGTCTTTAATATCATTTTTATTTTTAAGTGCTAAATTGACTTTTTGTGAAGCAAGTATTAAAACACATGGTGCAAAATGGCACCCATCCAATTTTCACACAATGTAGTCCATATTTATGGATAATACAGAAATATTAGAATTTTCTTGCTTTCTACCTAATTTCGCACATTTAAATGACTTTATGTCGATTTTTTGAAAGTAATTCAAATTTGAACTACAAGTGTCTGATAGTTTGCTCTGAAATTTTTAGAAAAATCATTTTAGAGCCCAAAAGTAGTGATAATTTACCAGAACCATCAATAGTTTTGGAAAAAGCCGACATCTTTTAATGAATAGCCATGTCGGCCATTTCGACCATTTTTTGAAAAAACTCAAAGAAAATGATAAAACCTCAAAAAAAAATCCTTGGCATGGAGTCCTCTTATGTGTACTAGTTCATAGGAAAAATGATAGGGGGTCATTTAACAGATTGCCACTAGAGGCTTGGTAGTACTCAGTTTTGCCACTAGTTTCAAATGTCTTACAGTTTTGGCCACTACTTCAGTTGCAGCTGCTATGGCGAGGCCAAACGGCCAGTCTGAAGCGGATTCCGTCTGTTAGGCGTTAGTGGACTTGGTCCGCGTCTTACAGGTGGGACCAGTTTAACTTCTTACAGGTGGGACCGGCAAGGCGCTAGTGGACTTGGTCCGCATTTTACAGGTGGGACCAGGTAACTTCTTACATGTGGGACCGGCGACGGCGCGAAATAACGGCCACCACCTGACCTAACCATGCATGACACTGCTCTCGAACGGTCACCCTGCGCCGCCGCCACCACCTGCGCCGCCGCCGCCACACCTCCGCGGCGCCACCTGCCCCGCCGCGTCCGTCCCCGTATAGAGCCAACACCTCCACCGCAACGTGCTCCAGCGTGCCGTGCTCCGCCGTCACCTGCTCCACCGCCACCAGCTTGTCCCGCGCGCCCACCAGCTGCTCGACCCACGGCGAGGCTCCTTCCGTGCGCCCGGCGGGAGCGCTGGGGTTGGCGAGGCAGAGGAAGTAAGAGGGTAAACTCCAGGGCGAAATGGCGAGCGGATGCGACCGTGGAGTAGCTGGCGAGGCAATCGTCAGGCCGGACACCCGCCGCATCCACGACTGGGTTCCCGAGGGTAAGTTGGAGCTCACCTCTGCATTTGAACATTCGATTAGACATGAGACGCACTCGGTTTATGTTGATTTTGCAATTGGCGTAACTGAATTCGCATTCGTGGTGTGCTGAATTCGTCTCTATTTTTCTGGTTAGGATGGAATTGCGGTTGCTTTCTTGCTGAATATTAGAAGGGACCGGTACGTCGTCGATGCAGAGAATAACAAGAAATTCATGGGAGGTTTCGATTATCCTTTGCCAGTGGATTGCAATTGGAGTTTTAGACAATTTGGGGAGGTAATTTGCAGTCCATATCCTTGGGGTTTGCATGATGAAGTGGAATTCAAATACTACGATGGGGGAAACAGATGGGTGGCAGTTACAAATGATGAAGAACTCGCTACCATGTTTGCTAAGCATAAGGAGAAGGAGAAATTTCATGTGAGACTGCAAAATGATGTGGTTGTGCCGGCAATTGGACCTAGTATGCATCTTCTCCGGGCTGCATCATGTCGTGGTGCTCACAGTTCTAGCCAGAGAAGTTCAGGCAGTGCACGAGGACGTGGTGCCTCGAGCGGCGTGGGCAGCAGCAGCAGAAGAAGGGTCCCCGTTGAAGTGGAGGAGCCTTCCAGTTATGCGGATGAAAAAGAAAGGCTATATCCTGATGTCTTCGGAATTTACGACGAGCATCTCGGGCTGGAAACAATGAGGATAACGCGGTGGTTGTAGACGAAGACAACGAAGCTTTGAGTGATGTCGAAGACGATGTTCCACCTGTTGAATGGGACCATGAGAACCCATTGATGGAACAAGGTTCCATTTATTCATCAATGAATGAGTGTAGAAATGCACTTGTGACGTACTGCATCAAGGCAGAACGCTATTTCAAAGTTGACAAGAGCGATAAAGTTCGTTACAGAGTGCATTGTCCGACTGAGGGTTGTCAATGGAGGATGCATGCATCTAAAATGCGAAAGAGCACAAATATTCAGGTGAAGGTGAAACCCATTTAGCCACACGTGCAAGGAATCAACACTTAGGAAGGAAACAATCAGTAGAGCCAAGTCAAGATGGATGGCTGAAGAAGTAAAGAAGTGGGTGACAGAAGACAATCAAATTGGATACAAAGGAATTGATGAAGAACATCAAGAGAAGTTCAAGATTGATTTACCATACATGAGGGTGTTCAATGGTAGAAATCAAGCTTTGGATTCTATTTACGGTGACTGGCAGGAAAGTTTTGAATTATTGTATTCATTCAAAGCTGAAGTGGAGAGGACCAGCCCAGGTAGTATTGTAAAAATTGACCACCACACGGTGGAGTACAAAATAAAGGGAGTGACAAGGACCAAGGAATGCTTTAGGAGGGTTTTTGTCTGCTTTGAGGCTTGTCGCCAGGTTTTTGGTAGGCTGCAGGCCGTATTTGGCTGTTGATGCTACTTTTCTGACAGGGAGGTTTAAAGGACAGTTAGTGGCAAGCTTGTGCAGTTGATGCACATAATTTTGTATTTCCAGTTGCGTATGGTGTGCTGGAGACAGAGTCTGAGGAGAGCTGGACTTGGTTTTTCCAGAATGTGCACGGGCTATTGGACATCCCAATGGGTTGGTAATTCATACAGATGCCTGCAAGGGTTTAGAAGTGGCCGTGGACAATGTGTTCCCTGGAGTAGAGCATAGGGAGTGCATGCGTCATCCTTGCTGCAAATTTTGCGAAGAAATTCAAAGGAAAAGTGTATAGCGACAATTTATGGCCAGCAGCTTTGACTTGCAGTGTCAAGAAGCACAACTATCACATGAGGCAGTTATACAAGAATGAGAAGTGAAGGAATACTTGGAAACACACCACTCCAAGTTATGGGCCAGAAGCCAATTCAGTGAACTGAGCAAAGTTGACTATGTGCACAATAATCTTGCAGAGTCTTTCAACTCAACCATCCGAAAACTAAAGGTCTCTATGGTGGATTTGCTGGACAAGATAAGAATAGAGTACATGGAAAAGTTTCATTTCCGTGCAAATATAGCCGCGGCAAAATTCATGGGCCACATTGTCATCCCTGCCGTGTTGAATGAATTGAAGCAAAAAACTGAAGGCTTGGACATGAGCATGAAACTTTGCTCGACTACCAAAGCAGAGGTAGCATTTATGGATAAAGAGAAGAGGGAATGGAAATATCCAGTGGATTTAGAATCTAGAACTTGCAGTTGTAGGCAATGGCAGATAACTGGGTTGCCATGCATTCATGCATTGTTTTTCATCACCACTCTGTCAGGTCCAGCAGGGAACATACAGCAATATGTGCATGAGTACTACTTCTGTTGCAAGGTTCAAAGACACATATGCAGTTCCTTTACCTACTTTGGAGGGAAAACATCAATGGGATGTAGTGAACCCTGGATTCAAGCTCCGTGCTCCAGTTCTGAGAGAGCAAAAGGTAGACCGAGGAAGAGTCGAATAAGAGCTCGCAGCGAAGGAGCTGGACTTGGAGCGAGGAAGCGTAAGTGCAACAGGTGTGGTGGGTCTGGTCATTTCGGTAGGTATTGTGATCACGCAGTAGATCCAGCGTTCGGAGAGCGTTGGATGAAACTGATGATGATGAGCAGCAGGTTGGAACAGAGCAAGAGCATGAGCATGATGATGATGATGATGAGCAGCCGGTTGGAACAGAGCATGACAATGTGGCTCCAAATGATGATGACAATGTGGCTCCAACTGATGGTGATCAAAATGGTCATCTGATTTTGCTTATGAGGCTCCATATGAAGGTTCAAATGATTTTCCTTTTGATCAATGGACCATGATCATCAAAATGAGGCTCCAACTGATGTTGACAATGAGGCTCCAACTGATGGTGACATTGTGGCTCCAAATGATGATGACAATGAGGCTCCAACTGATGGTGACAATGTGGCTCCAAATGAGGCTCCAATTGATGGTTCACAACATTCTGTGATTATGAGTTCTGCTAGGTATGTCAATCTTGCCAACACTAGTACATTTATCACTTGAAATTTTCTCACTGCCCTTTTTGTCTTGTACAGCTCTGTGGTTGCTTCAAAGAAGACTGCCAAAAGGAGAAGAGAAGAAGCAATGACCACAAGGATCACAAGGAGCACAGTGGCAAGAAGCATAATAATCACAAGGAGCATAGCGGCAAAGAAGCCTCGACGCGGTGTAGATTGAGTTGGAATCAAGATAATTTATGAAACATTATGAATGATGTTGTATTATGTTGAATGACCTATGGTACAACTATGTTTGGATGATTTTTTTTTGAACTAATGTTTGGATGATTTTAATAGAAAATCATATGTTTCCTTCTGTCATATGGTTGAACCATGTCTCGCGACCAACCTATCCGAGCGCAGAAACCATCGCTGTTCTGATTGGTTGTCTCGCAGACCAACCAATCAGAGCGCAGAACGAGCGTCTCGCGGATCGCTGTGGCTGACCCGAGCGCACCCGTCCGATGCAAAGAGTAGCCAATCAGGAAGCAGAACCAGCGTCGCGCGGATCGCGCATGCCTGCCCCCACATCTGACGGGTGGTGTCTGGTGCTTGGTAGGATCCGACGGCGGACGTTCGACGCTAGGGTTTGGAGCATTCCTGCGGGGTTTTGAGCCAGTCAACGGGGTTATTAGGGTTTGACCAGATTTCAAAAAATCATAACTAAATTACAAAAAATCGAAAAAAAAACAAACTCAACGGGGTTCGTCCATTTAGGAGACCTAGTTACCATAAAAAAATATAAACTCGGTATAGGGGCGTTTTTTGAAAAATCACTTTTTGAAGTGATTTGTCGAAATCAAGTTCAAATGTTTTTAAAAAATTCAAAAAAAATCAAAATGTTGAAATTCTTGCGCACATAGCCGTCATATGTGACAAGGTTATGAGAAAAAAATATAAACTTGGTGTAGGTCATTTTCATGAAAAAAGGCTTCACACAAATGAGCTATCACCTATGAACATGTTCAGAGTTCGTAGAATAGGGAGAGAGGGTTTAGGGTTTGAAAACAATCAAAATAATTCAAAAAAATCAGAAAAATCTCCAAAGCTTCATTTTGTAGTAAATAAGAAGGATCCAGGCTTAGTTTTTCATTTCATGTTTTAAACTTGTTTAAATGTTGGTCAACCCTACGGTTTGACCCAAATTCAAATATTCATAGGATATTCAAAAAACATCAAAAAAATGCAAACTCTGCACACATAGTCTTATGATGTCATATACTAACCATTTCAGTTGATAAAGAAAGTATAAGTACATTCAACCAAACAATTCATGTACATGGTGGTGATTTCTCACTTCTGCCAAATGAAGTCCAAGTTTTCCAACATGAAATCTTGGGAAACCTCCCCAAGCTTCATTTTGTAGTGAATAAGAAGGATCCAGGCTTAGTTTTTCATTTTTCATGTTTTAAACTTGTTTAAATGTTGGTCAACCCTACGGTTTGACCCAAATTCAAATATTCATAGGATATTCAAAAAACATCAGAAAAATGCAAACTCTGCACACATAGTCTTCTGATGTCATATACTAACCATTTCAGTTGATAAAGAAAGTATAAGTACATTCAACCAAACAATTCATGTACATGGTGGTGATTTCTCACTTCTGCCAAATGAAGTCCAAGTTTTCCAACATGAAATCTTGGGAAACCTCCCCAAAGCTTCATTTTGTAGTGAATAAGAAGGATCCAGGCTTAGTTTTTCATTTTCATGTTTTAAACTTGTTTAAATGTTGGTCAACCCTACGGTTTGACCCAAATTCAAATATTCATAGGATATTCAAAAAACATCAGAAAAATGCAAAATCTGCACACGTAGTCTTCTGATGTCATATACTAACCATTTCAGTTGATAAAGAAAGTATAAGTACATTCAACCAAACAATTCATTTACATGGTGGTGATTTCTGACTTCTGCCGTATAAGTCAAAGGGTGAAGAGATGTTGTACATTTATAGATTAATAAAATGACTTGATATTGGTCAAGAACACTATATTAGTGCACTAGATGTTAATCCTAGAGTTTGAGGTCATTTAGAGAAGGTCGAAAATTGGTCGGATTAGAAATGGGGCTGTTTGGGCTACCTTTCGGGCGCTTTTCTAGCTCATTTTGTAGAGCCGATTGGTTGTTGGAGATGTTACCCTACCAAAAGGGCTAGGATTGTTTCCAACACGAGCATAACAACTTAGAAATGACTTGGATGTCACACAAGTTTCAAACTTTTGAAGAAATTCAAAGTACGTTCAAATTCAAATTACAAGTTTCTTCGCGTCAATTTCTTATTTAGGCAAGGTGGAGATGAGGTGGTTTTAAAACTTTGAAAATGAAAAAGTCAAAAACTCACCGAAGAATAGGAAATTTACATTCTGAATTCAAATAACAGATTCCCATATTACAAAAACCATCTTCTGCGATTCTTCTCCACATTATATAGGTCGAATAAACATCGTAGCATCTGATAAAACCGTAGCATCTGATCGAGGTTTGCATCCATGTACTCGATCTGCACCGTTCCTTACGATCAAACGATTGAAAATGACGCTGTGCATGCAATAACGGCCACTGACTACTGGGCCCCGTTCACCAGCCCGATGCATGCAGAACTCGACGTAGACCTGCATGCCTAGTTTTTCCAGAGTAGACCTCGACGTTCACCAGCACTATTTGCAGCGACGCAGCTGGCCTGCACCACGCCTCGTTTTTCAAGATGACACCATGTCGCGTCGCACCATGTAGGCTTTGGCGTGGAACTATGGGCTGGTTTAAATGCACGCAGCTACGCAGACTTTGGCGTGAGACTTTGGATTTCATCAGGGTTTAAATGCACGCATGCTACGTCGCATCATATATTTACGCAGGGCACCGCTTTGACCGCCTAATGCGCGCACGTACTGCTACCTGTCCTACGCCTAATGCATCGATTCTCCACGTTGCTTCTTCATCTATCTTCTTAAGTTTTCACACAGTGGCTTTCATCTACCCCGATTAATTCACACGTCGTCGGGTCTTTAAATACTGCCTTTGCCTCCTCTTCCCTCTTCTCATCCCTCTCCAGCCCCTTTGCCTCTACAATTTCGAAGCTCTCTCTCCCTTCCAGCCCCGAGTCCGTCAGCGATGAAGACAACCAGCCGAAGGCTCGGCCCTGGTGGGAGCCGGAGATCACGGCGGAGGCACTGGGCATCGATCCCTCTGCCAAGCGGAAGCGCAAGGCCAAGGTGCTGCACAAGTCAGCCTACTTCTTCCACCGCCCCGACCCCAACTGCGTCGACAACCGCTCCGATGAGGAGAAGAACCGCCTTCTCGACCTTCTTGAGAAGGCGGAGGAGAAGGAGTTGGCGAAGGAGGAGGAGGCGAGGGAGAAGGCGGAGGAGAAGGCTCTCTGGCGGCGCATCAAGAAGAGCCGTGACAGGGAGGACGCCAGGATGCGCGAGGCCAATCGCCGGGCCTTGCAGAAGCAGGAGATGGCGGCCAGGGCAGCGGCGTGGAACTGGTGGAAGAAGTAGGCCAACCGTCGGTGGCTAGGCGGCGGTTAGGTTAGGGCCCTCTATATTTAGGGCCCTATTGCATTTTTTTTGTTTAATATATGTAATCCGCGTCGGGCCCCTCTATCTATATGTAAAAGGGGCCAATGTTTAATATATATGTATATGTTCCCGTCCGTGCTAATATAATATAAAGAGTTATTATAAAAGGGTATGTGTACAACAATTTCTAGGGAAAACAATGTGTTGAAAAAATCTAACTATGAGTAAACTATAATCTAACTGTGTGCATGCAAACATGCGTGTCCAAAAATTAAGTACAAAACCCAAAGGAAAACCACTCTCACGTGTGTCCAAAACATTCAGTACAAAATGCGTTTTTAAACCCTAAACCAAGTAAAGAACTCACTATGTATAGTATCCTTCCTTTGCCATGTCAAAGTCCTTCCATCAGCCCTAACGGTGCATTAGCGCAGCACTATACTCCCCAAAACCACGGGGTCTTGGGTTCGATTCCCAGCCAAACCCCATTTTTGTTCATTTTACACCTTTTTTTCCGCCACAACCCACCCTTCTAATTTGCCCACCCCGAATGGGCCTAATTGGATAGAGTTGGCCCAATAGAAAGTTTTTTTACAGAAAGGCAGAGCATTTAACTGAATTTCACTGATGAAAGTTTCTGAATTTCCCATTTCTTCTACATTTTTCACACAATTTCAAGCATACAAATCCCTCCCAAATTCATTCCTTTCCATACAATTTCATAAAAACACCGAGTGCGATCACTATACCCACAAATGCCCAAATGTAATTGCAAAACCAATTGCAAATGGGTTTTTGTGCTCGCTGTTCGAGCATCCTAACCTTCTGGTTCAACCTCCTAAGCTCAACAGCTACCTCTATTGATTCAATGTGTGCTCCGCCCTGCATCTCCTCTTCCGGAGCTCGCGCTGCGGCCGCTGCCGTCTGTGGCAGGATGGGAAGCCATTCCTCGTGCTCCTCTAGCAGTTCATTCATCAGTCTCTCGGCCAGAACATCGACCCAAAGGAAGAAATGCTTTACCTGCATGAAAGGCAAACAGATCAACCGTATTGCTCAATGATCCCGACCACGAAAAGAGTCAAATTGCCCCGATTCTTACCCCCTTGTTCTTGCACACATAGAACGGTCGATTTGGGTTCTTCAGTGTCCCCGAAATCTTCCGAACAACCTCCCCCCTGCACCGCGGACAGAGCAACACCGGCATCTCCATGCCCGCCGGAATCTCGATCCGCGAGATGGCGCGGGAGCTCGAAGAAGACATGGAGCTCGATTGGCGGCCGCCCGCAGCCAATATTTTGTTCTCATCAACTGATTCATGGAATGCAAATAAAAATATGAATACATCAATGAAGGAAAAGAACAAGCACTACCATTCTAGCAGTGATAGCATGTTAGGACGAGAACACAAATTGACTGAGCTAGATAAATCAACCCTGCTACAAAAAGACAATACATACATGAGGCCTCATTTCTCCTGCTAATTTTTTACAGAAGGATCCAAAGAAGTCAAGATTTTGATAAATTCAATACAGGACACACACCGGTTCTTTTGATCTTTCCTATTGGCATATAATCTACAAGTAGCCAGCTAGTAATAGCAATATAACCCATCATGTATAGCAAGATGGGCCATCATGTTAGTATAATTCTTTCTTGCTTATAGAAATGTCACTATATTATGCAATCACACTGGTGAAAAGAACACGTAACTGAAAATCTCGTTGATAACAATGTCTAAAAGCCTAAAAAATGAGACAAATAACCAGTGGTCAGACAAGACAACAACTGCATGAATAATATGCACACAACTAAGTGTTTCATGATAAGAATACTTACCCTTTATACATTCCTTAAGTATGTGCTCCTTTCACTTTTAACTTCAGCACATCTACTACAATAAACAAACGAGAAACAATTATTTAGCAAACTTCTAACAAAATTTTCAACTAATATGTCCAAGACCAGGTTCATGGTCACAGACATACACATACACAACACATAGCTGTGGCCTATTTTAGCATATATCTATATAGGATCATGAAATAACTATAGCATGAACCTTCTCTCATATTCAGATGGGTAACTTTTTATGACAATAGATAAAAGCAATCCATCGAATCTTCCACAAGAAAGAGAGGATGGGGAAGGATATGTATGTACCTCACAGGGGAGCCGAACTTGCTCATAAATCTCACCCCAGCTGACCAAGAAGCATGTTAGCAAGAGAACATCTAGCTGAACACAGATATACAGGGATCTGTTCTAGTAGGAAGTTTGAGCATTCAGTTAATCCCTGCAACTAGGAAATCTGTAGGCTAACATTAATTATTGGCAATAGTAACCATTCAGTTGAATCCATGTCATCTAGGAATTGCACATGACTCACTAGTGTTCCTCGAACTGTAACTAGGATGTGCAGCTGGGCTTCCAAACTGATGTGTAAAATTTCAGGGATTATCCTTTATTTCCCTATGATCTCATTGTTATTATCTGTTTACCCGAATTGGTTTCTCTCATGTCAAATTCGAGAATCTGTACCATCCTTTATTTCCCTATGATCTCATTGTTATTATCTGTTTACCCGAAATTGCCTGTGTTGCTCTCGTTGGTAAACTCTTTCATGATTGAATCAGCCTTAAGGTGATGAAAAATCAACGTTTTGCCAAATTAATGTTAGTCTGCTAGCTTTTTGCGCCGGGTTGCTTCAAAGCGTTTCGGCACCGAAAGGCGGCACTTGTTCTGAGTCTAAACAGATTGGTCATTGCGTATCCTGTTGCTCAGCGAGTTAGCTTCGCAATAGGTTTGCCGGCGCTTAAAAGCTAAGGTGTCAAGGCCAGAATAAACTGAGGCATAAAAATTGCAAGTTTGCAAATATAAAGCTGACTAACATACAGCAAAAGGCTTAGATGTTTCTAGACATATACATTGTTTGGACGGCTTTACATATTGCCTATTACATTTTCAGGATGGCCGGCTCAGCGAGCAAATTCGGCTCATGACGATTTCTCCGCCTCCTCATTGTCATCATCTGATTGAACAGGGGTTGGCGGGCACGACATTTCCTTGAAGATGGTGGTCAAGGAGACCATGTTGGCAATCTTGCTGGCGTAGCCGGAGACGGAGCGAAGGATCTTCTTGCAATCTTGGTCGTCCAGCGGCGTGTCGTCCTCCTTTTCAAGAGGGAAGCCGGATGCGACACGCCAGGCTTCTGCCTCCGGGTAATGCACCATCATCAAGCCCAAGGCCGTCTTGGCACCTCCACAAGCGCTGGATCGAAGCCGTTCATCGAAAAATGAAACTGCTTTGGCCAGTTCAGCCTCTAAGCTGGCAAGGTTCGCCGGGGGCTCAGGGTTGCCGGGAAAGAACTTCTCGGCAAGCTCTTTTCCGGAAGAAATAATCTTCGGGATGAGTTCCCCTACTTCCAAAATCCAGTCAAGCCGGTTTTCCGCCGTCAGCTCATGGCCGTAACCCGCCGGGGCTGCAAGAAGGCGAAGGTCAATTATATTTGGCAGACAGAAAGCAAGGAATTTAAGTTTTTTCGGGACTTACTCAGAAGCTGACTGTCGATAGCTAGCGATTCATCAAGGCGCTTGTCAAGCCGGTCCTGGACTTCATTGAGGGCATCCTTGTGGCTCTGCCTCTCTGTTTCCAGAAGTTGTTCGGCTTTGGCAAGATTTTTCTTGACCATCTCCAGCCCCGCAGCCATTGATTGATTAAGCTTATTAAGCTCAATGTTTTCGTTGCGGAGCCGGTCGACAATGCCGGCGTTCTCCACAAGCTCCTTGGCTTTATGATGGCATCTGCAAGACAAAGTGTCAGCAGTATAAAAACAAGCCTGGCACTCAAAGTTAAGGATTCGACATTGTTACCTTGGTATTGAACCCGGTCTGCCTCAAGCCCTTCGATGATGGCGTCTTTGTTCGCCAGTTCAGGCTTAAGCCGGCGCATCTCCTGATTTCGCACACCCAAAGAATTGATGGTTTCAGCGCCAATTTTTCGGTGGATCTGCGTCAGGAATTGCTAAAAGCCTAAAGCTATATTTACAAGTTAAGGTGGCTACATGACGACATTTTATGGCTAGGGGACTAAGTCTATGCATGCGCATTAACTCGGATCACTATGTCGGCTAGTTCTAGTAAATTAACCCGGCATAGTGCTCGGGGGCTACTGGGTAAGATATTTTACCTCGTAGTGCTCGCGGAGAAGCGTCATGCCGGCCTCAAAGC
The DNA here is from genome assembly GCA_012064385.1 of Puccinellia tenuiflora. NCBI lineage: Eukaryota > Viridiplantae > Streptophyta > Magnoliopsida > Poales > Poaceae > Puccinellia > Puccinellia tenuiflora. The sequence goes on along the minus strand of QRDG01000211.1, from coordinate 864,447 downwards.
TATCAGCAAAGTAGTTATGCTGATCTTCAAGGATCTCTATGACATCAAAGGTGTCATGGGCCTTGGTGTGATCCGGCTCGTCGTCCCGGATGGTTGTTCCCTTCTTCCGGGGAAGCCGGGGTGCCTTCATGAACCGGCTCATGAATTCCGGCTTGATGCGCCCCTCCTCGTTGAAGGCTTCGTCTTTGATTGGGGGAAAGGTTGGGGCATCATTAGCCGGAGCTTCAGCCCTTGGTGAGGAGGTTTTTGTCACTTTCCCCGTCATCTCCGTTCACCGTGTGGGAGGAATAACCCCGGCTCTCCCAACAGATGGAGCCGTCACCATGGTGCGGGTGTTATCCTCTGTTGAGTTCGGCTCTGGAACTGGAGGAGTTGGTGGAGGGATGGCAGGAGAGGTTTTCTTCCTTGTGGCAACCGTCTTTATTTTCAAGGGAGCGCCCTTCTTTATCCTGCAAAGGTAAAAGATGAAGTTTAGCAAATCCGGCATTGCTGCAAGGGAAGGAGGAGATGTTATCAGACGACTTACTTCTTGTTGGGGATGTTGAGCCCAGCGAGAGCATCGTCATCTTCAGACAACTTGGCGCCAATCCGGATCGGCTGGCTCTTTCTCTTCCGGCTCTCTGCGGTAGCCGATGAAAAGGAGATGGACCGCGTGGGTGCCTTGCTGGACGACGGCTTACCAACAGGGCGGACGTCGGAGATTCCAGCAATCTGACATATTACATGTTAGTCCGACAAAAGCAAACCCGAATCTCTCAAAGAATTGAACTTTGGTTAGTCAAAGTATCTTTGGGGGAGGGTTGGTCGCCGTAAACATCGGCAAAGATTCTTCATATTGCCGGCCTTCTCCAGGCCGGGCCTTGATGAGCTTGTTGAAGCGAGCCTCAAAGAGGCTTTGCTCCAGGTCTTTCTCGTTGATCCGCATGGGATCAGATTCACCCGTGTACTCGCATAAAAGCCGAGCACGATGTTAGAGGGGCTGGATCCGTCTCTTCATCCAGCAGATTATGGTGTCCTCCCCAGTCAAGGGAGGAGTGCCGGACGTCAACTGAGCAATCCGAGCTTGAATGGCGGCGTGTTCTGCCGACATTCCACTGGACGGCTTCTTCTTCCAGGAGGGCAGCGGCGTGTCGGCTTCGTCTGTAAAAGGGGCAAGCCCCTGCAGCCGGTTTGGCGACGCCACGTCTTTACAGTAGAAGAAGGTGGACGCCCATCCCTTTGCCGAATCAACGATTGGCACTTGAGGGTACAAGTCGATATCTCGGCGGCAGTTAAAACTGATCGAGCCGGCCACCAGCAGCTCCTTGTTCACAGTTTGCCTCTTGACTAGGAAGCAACATTCGAAGAAGTCTAACCTAGGTCTTATGCCTAAATAGCCTTCGAACAGCGCTACAAAGCCGGAGATGTACAACAAACTGTTTGGAGTAATGTTGTGAAGCTGGAGGCCGTAGTGGTCTAGGAGATCTACTAGAAAAGCCGAAGGCGGCAAGGAAAATCCCCTAATGACATGGGAAGAGAGAAGTACCCGTTCGTCTTTGACGGGAGTTGGGCAAGGGTCGCCGAAGGCGGATCGCCAAGTCGGCTTCGACTCAGACGAAGGAAGAATGGCTCCATCGGCTTCCATCCCCTTCAGCTCGACCTCGTCAACCACCGAACAACCCCAGTTGTGAGCCGGGTTGTTAGCCGCACTCTTGTTGTTGCCGGCTTCTTCTTCTTCCTCCTCCTCGCCGACACTGATGTCTTGAGTGGCAGCATCAGCAGCCATAGAAGCAGAAGCCAATGTGGCAGCGGCTTCAGCTGCAGCTCTTGCCAGAGCCACCTCGTCGCGTCCCGAAGTGGTGGAGATGCTCGCCGGAGACGAGGGAGGTGCAGATGCAGCGGCGGATGGCATGGTTCCGGCGGCGGCGGCCGTAGACGCAGAGCCCCCCATCGGCGGAGCCGGAGCGGCCGACGCTGTGTCAATCGCTGGGGAGCTTGGAGCGCTCGATGCCATGGAGATGGAGGAAGAGACGGAGGAGTTGGAGCTCGGGAGAGGAGATGAGATCTGGAGGAGATTTTTGGAGCTAGGGTTGCGAATGGCGTGGAGGTCACGGCAGAGACGAAGAGGTCGTCATTTATAGCACAGCACCAAGATGTGTGCAACGGTCCGGAGCTGAGTTTCTCGCCACGTGTCACGGGATCGAGCCATTGGAGACGTTTCCATTCCTCCGACGCCTCGGTTCCAGCGCGGGAAAAACGGAAACTAGCCCCTGCATTCAAAAGATGCTCCTCCACTCGCACTGTTGGGTCTGACATAACCGTCAAATCGGCGGACGCGTGTCATCACGCGTCCAAGAGCTTTTCGGCATACAAAGCCGGAACATTTAAATCGACAAAGCTGTTCGGCATGATTGCAGCTTTCTGGGAATGCTCCAAGACTGAAGACGGATGATGAATTTCCCGGACGACACACTACCGGAAAATTGAAGCCAGCCGCTGAAGTACTTGAAGCTTTCCAGGGGCTACTGTTGGGGTTATGCCGAACAGGTGTCCTCACAGAGAAGACTAAAAACCAGCATACCAGGGTGGCCCATAGTGGTGGTAAGCCGAATCCGGCTTACCAGGCGGCCTAGTATGATGAAGCGTAGGAAGCCCATCCGGCTAAGGGAAGGTTCCAGAAGCCGGCCAGCATTGTGGAAGACTTAGCCCACAAGGCAAGGCCCAAGCCGGATTAGAGTAGAACTCTGTACTTAGTCGGTTAGGTTTCTTCCTGTAAGACTAGGGTCCGGACGCCTTTATAAGCCGGCCCCTGGGACGCCTTAGGGCATGCTCTCGATCCTGATCCACTGTAACTCGGCGATATTGCCTTATAGTGAATTATAGCAGCACGTAGGGTTTCGCCACCGTTGCGAGATCCCAAGCTGGGTAAACCCTTTGTCGCCCCGTTGCCGGAATACCCCACGTCTCCAAAACCCCTCTCTCTACCTAGCTCGATTGCACCCCTGCCGCGGCTAGATTCGACAATACCACGACACCTATCTAGTGTTTGGGTTTTTTCTGCGCCGTAACCATGGAGCATCTTCTTTATTTAACAGGAGATTTGGGTCATCCTTTACTACGAAGGGCGGAATTTCATGAAACTTATCATTATCTTCTAACATGTCTGTTTTGTCCTCCACTCCCATGATGTTTCTTTTCCCTGAAAGAACTATGTGGCTCTTTGGCTCATCGTCTGATGTATTCTTTTGCTTATTTTTTCTCGGTTTGGTAGACATGTCCTTCACATAGAAAACCTAAGCCACATCATTGGCTAGGACAAATGGTTCATCTACGTACGCAAGATTGTTGAGGTCCACTGTTATCATTTTGTACTGCTCATTTACCTTTAACCCGCCTGCTGTCAGCTTGACCCATTTGCACCCAAACACGGGGACCATAAGAGTAGGTCCATAGTCAAGTTCCCATATCTCCTCTTGGAACCGTAGTATGTGTCCTTTGACCCATTGTTGTTTGTTGCATCAAAGCGGACACCACTGTTTTGGTTGGTGCTCTTTTTATCTTGGGCGAACGTGTAAAATGTATTCCCATTTATCTCGTACCCTTGGAAAGTCCATATAGTCGAAGATGGTGACCTGGACAACAAGTACAGCTGATCTTCAACAGTGTTGTTATTGTTGAGATGTGTTTGCAACCAACCGTCGAAAGTTTCCATATGTTCATGTCTAATCCAGGAGTCAGGCTTCCCCGGGTTGTTGAAGCGTACAATATTCTTGTGTTCCTCGATATACGAAGCCACCAAGGTGGAATTCTGTAGAACTGTGTAGTGCGCTTGAGTGAAAGAATGTCTGTCCCTACATATTATTGATTTCCTTCCTAGAGTGCCTTTTCCACGCAGTCTCCCCTCATGCCGCGATTCAGGAAGACTAATCGACTCAATGTCGGGAATAAAGTCAACACAAAACTCAATGACCTCCTCTGTTCCATAGCCTTTGGAGATTCTTCCTTCTGGCCTAGCACGGTTATGAACATATTTCTTCAAGACTCCCATGAACCTCTCAAAGGGGAACATATTGTGTAAAAATACAGAACCCAAAATGGCAATCTCTTCGACTAGGTGTAGTAGGAGATGCGTCATAATATTGCAGAAGGATGGTGGGAACACCAACTCAAAACTAACGAGACATTGAACCACATCCCTTTGTAACCTTGGTAGAATTTCAGGATCGATTATCTTTTGAGAAATTGCATTGAGAAATGCACATAGCTTCACAATGGGTAGTCGACCATTTTCCGCTAGAATCCGCCGCAATGCAACCGGAAGCAATTGAGTCATGAGCACATGGCAGTCATGAGACTTTAGGTTCTGTAATTTTTTCTCGGCCATATTTATTATTCCCTTTATATTCGACGAGAAGCCAGACGGCCCACCGGAGTCTCCGGCCCAAGGGACCCGGAATCTCCGGCCTCAGGTTTTCTCAGCTCGTTTGCATCTTTGTGGTGCGGTACAGGATAGGGGTCCGGAACACCCCCGGAGAGTGTCTGGAGTCTCCGGCCTGGCCGGAGTCTCTGGCCCTCTGGACCGGAATCTCTGGCCCGCCACGATGACCTGAGGTGCCCGGAGCCTGGCCGGAATGTCCAGCCCTGGCCGGAGTCTCCGGCCCACTTAGACCGGAGTCTCCGGTCTGGACAGGCTCCAACGGCTAGTTTTTGGGGGAGGCTATAAATAGCCTCCTTCTTCCCCAAAACCTGGCTGCTCACTTTGCTCACTTGTTTTCCTCTCTCCTCCATTGTTGCCAGAGGTGGATCCAGCGGGGGGCGCACGGTGGCCTGGCCACCCCCATGCTTCGGCCACCCCCAACTAAATTCAGCAGGGACTAGTAGGTGTATACATGTACGTTAGTGTAAATACATACGTAATTATCCTACTTTTAGTCCTCCCAGGCCAACTACCAACGTGATGGGCCAAGCCCAAAGACCGATGCATTATCCAAACACAAAGGTCAACATGTGCCTTGCAGTCCTGCACGTACCGGAAATAGAATGCATTACAATCTAACCTCGTCTTCATTCACACTTTTGGGCCGGGATCAATGCAACGAAGAAACATTTCTTCCGCTTTGGAAAATTCGTTATTCGTGAAGGGTCGGAAATTAGATTCTGGGAGGATAAATGGCTTGGTAATGCCCCTCTGAAGGATCAATATCCAGCTCTTTAAAATATTGTTCGTCATAAGAGTGAGACGCTAGCTGAGACTATGCGGACCTCTCCTCCAATTTTGGCCGGCCTCAGACTTGCAACATAGAATGCTCTTTTACAGAGATTAACCATGGTTCAGCTCTCAACGGGGTCGGATGTTTTCCGATGGACTCTGAATGAGAACGGTCGTTTCTCAGTGGATTCCATGTATAAAGCCCTCATCCAAAGCGATGTGCTGTTGGTTAAGTGTGAGAAACTCTAGAAGATGAAAATACCAATAAAGATAAAAAAATTCTCATGGTATGCTCGTCGAGGAGTTATTCTCACAAAGGATAACCTTGTTAAGCGTAATTGGAAAGGAAGTACGAAGTGTGCTTCTTGTCTCCATGATGAGACGATAAAGCACCTTTTCTTCGAATGTAAGATTGCGCGTTCTATATGGTCAACTATCCAAATTGTTTCTAATTTGTATCCTCCAAAATCGGTTGCGAATATTTTCGGAAACTGGTTGCATGGAATTGATCACAAGTTTAGATCTATAATAAGGGTGGGAGCGATTGCTGTTGTCTGGTCGCTTTGGCTATGTAGAAATGACAAGGTTTTTAATGATAAAAATGTTTCTCTCTTGCAGGTAATATACCGGTGCACAAGTTTGCTCCGTTCGTGATCCATGTTACAACGCGTGGAGTTTCGCGACCTTTTTATGGAGGATTCTGCGTGACTGGAGAATACGCCGAGGGACATTTTTATTCAACATGGGTGGCGTAGTGATTTTCGCATCGGACCACCACCATAGGCGGAGTGCACAATCTCATGAGTTGTAACTTGAAGCCTATGTTTTCATTTGGAGACTGTCGGCTCTGTGCATCTTTGTTATGTAGAGTCCAGGTATAATGCTTAAACTATTTTAAATAATAAAGCCCTTTATCAAAAAAAATCTAACTTCGTCTTCGACCCGCCGCCATCCAGCGCGCCACGCCCAATTTCTAACTTGCTGGATCGCGTCGTCCAGACACTGCCGCCGCCGGCTACCGGTGATTAGCCAGGCTGCGATCAGGTGTACGACCCGCCGCCGGCCAGCACGCCACACCGCCACGCCCAGTTTCTAACTTTGTTGCTCCAAGGACCAAGGTATTGTCGTACATGAATTATAGTTATTAATTGCTAGATTGGTTATGGAATCTAATAATTTATACGGAGTACATGCTAGTTGATCTCCTAGTTATAATATTTTATTGATTATTTTTTACTACTAGTATATTTGTTTGTTATGAAGAGGAAGACGCCGCTTATTAGTATTTTTTTTAAACCGGTTGGTTCGGACCTCCAATTTTACAGCCGAAAATACAAATCCAACCGAGGAGATAGAAATTCCCATAGTTTTAAATAGCCGGCTATGGCTCTATGGCTTGGCTATAGCTCGGCTATAGCCTTTTTATGAATCTTGGCGCTAAATGAAAATTTATGTACAATTTCCAGCAATAGCCTCATTTAGCCCGGCTATAGCCCCATTTTGAGGGTCGAGGCTATTTTCTGTAGCCGGCTATTTAAAACATTGATTCAAATTTCAGAACAACCTGTCGCACATGATGATTTTAATCCTGAACCGGTTGATATTTCTTTTATGGTCACTCTCTTGTTTGGCTCCCGCCATGGTTAAATCCTGGATCCGCCCCTGATTGTTGCTAACCTTGTGAGCTTGATTCCTCTCAATCCCTCCAATAATTCTTGCCCAAACTTAGGGATTCAAGAGAGGAGATCTAGATCTACCATTCCACCAATCAAAATCTCCTCTAAGTGAGGGGAACTAGTGGATCTAGATTTTGGGGTTGCTTTGTGTTCATCCCCTTTGTTCTTCCTCTCTTATTCCCCCCAAAGCATTTGTTGCTTGGTTGGAATTTGAGAGTGAAGGATTTTACCACTTTGTGTGTTCTTGCCTTTTGCATTAGTTGCATCGGGTTGCTCTCTCCAGGTGATACGTGAAGTTGAAGGTTGAGAAGCTTGTTACTCTTGGGTGCATTGTGTTCCCAAGAGCTTGTGCCTCTTGGGTGCATTGTGTACCCTAGACGGTTGGAGGTGCCGCGGAGACTTCGAGTTGTGAAGCTTCGTCACGATTTGGGAGCCCCCAATTGAGTTGTGGGTGTGTGCCCCAATAAAGTTGTAAAGGGCTCCGGAATCCGCCTCGAAGGATTCCGATAGTGGAAGGTTAACCAAACCCTTGGGGGCGGTTCATCGGAGAATAGGGTGAGGCCTTTGTGGCATCTTGAGTAGGCCTCATGTGGCGAGCTCACACCCCTCCAACGAGACGTACTCCCTTAACAAGGAGGAACTCAGGAATACATCCTCGTCTCCGCGTGCCTCGGTTATTTCTATACCCGAGCTTTTACTTATGCACTTTACATTATGATAGCCTTCGTGCTTGAAGTTCATATCTTGCTATCACCTTGTTGCTTGCCTTGCTTAGCATAAGTTGTTGGTGCACATAGGTGAACCTAGTAATTTAGGTTGTTGGCTTGTTAATTTAAACACATATTTTTATTCCGCAATTATCAAGCCCTAAATTGAAAAAGTGTTAATCGCCTATTCACCCCCCCCCCTCTAGGCGACATCCGGGACATCGTTTGTTCTTTCAATTGGTATCAGAGCCTCGGCTCTCTTTTTGGGCTTTACCGCCTAGAGAGTAAAGATGTCGTTTAGAGAATTAGTGCATGATCCCACTTTTATATTCGATGGCACAAATTATGATGTATGGAAAATTCGCATGCTTAATATTTTTAGGGACATAGACCCAATTTTAAAGAGTATTGTAGATATGGGTTTTTCTCCTCCAAAGGATTCCCAAAATTTATCTTTAGAGGATGAGAAAAACTCTTATATCGATACTCTAGCATCTAATGGTCTTATATGGGTTTTGAGCAATGTAGTGCTTGAGTCAATCATGCCTTTCCGGAACGCTCATGAGCTTTGGACCAAAATTCAAGATAAATATGGAGTGTCCAACACTATTAAGGATGATTGTTCTCCCTCCACCTCCGACCGTGATGAGTTCTCATCTTCGTCCACTTCACCAACATGTGATTTGTCACAAGGTAATGATATGGTGAGTGGTGATATAAATTGCTTTGTTGATGGTGAATATTCTATTGATTATACTTCATCTCTATCTTACTGCAATACTCTATCTTTGGACTTAAACTCTTCTAGCACTCCAAATGTCATACATGCTAGTGTTGATAGTCCTTGCATATCATCCAAAAATTGCATGGATAAATCTCTTGATGATATGCTTCCCTTTCCTTGTTGCCGTGATAAAAATTCTTGTGTTCCCTCTAATCCTTATTTTGGTAATAATATAGAGGAAACCCAATTTTCTATGGAACAAGATGTGAACTTGAGTAGTTCTTTAATTAATTGCTCTTCGTCTTCAACCATCTTTTGCCTTATGGCTAAATCTTCAAGTAATGATGATGATGATAATAATAATATGATGATGCTCTCCTTCATAATAAAGGTTTAATGGTTCTTAAGGCTCTTTTAAAGAATAAAAATGCTTGTGATAACCTCTATGAAATCATGAGCACCATTGTTGAGCGCAGGGATACTATTAAGGCTTTGGAAGCAAGCCTTGAAGAAAAGGGAAGGATTGAAAGAGAGGATGCGAATGAAAAAGCATCTTTAGAAAATGCCCTTGAGGAAGAGCATGAGACTCGGGTTTCTCTTGAAGAGCAACTTGAGAATATTGAGGTGTCTCACGATGAAATTATTGCTAAAATCATTAAAGAACGTGACCATGCTCATGCAAAATATAAAGTGTTTAAAAAGGAAAATGCTAGATTGAATGATGAGCTTGCCAAGTTTTCTTCTTCCATTCCTAATGTTAATGATGCTTGTGCTACTAACTCCATTTCTTGTGAAGCATCTATTTTGAAGGAGAATGTTGAGCTAAAGGCTCAACTTGAGTTGCTAACTAGCAAGTATGGGAAGTTGGAAGAAAGTCATGAAAAGCTATCTAGCTCGAATGATGATCTTCTAGCATCCTATGCTAGCCTAAAGTTAGCTCATGAGGCTATCACTACCAAGGTAACATCTAGTGAGCCTCATGTGGATAATAGCACACTTTTAACTAAAAATGCTATATTTCCATGTGCTAGTCCTAATAGTTCATCCACTAAAAATGTTGGTACATCTTGTGATGAATTACTTGCTTTGCCTTGCTGTCATAACAATGAAGCTTCTACTTCCTCTAGTGCTTTTGTTGCCACTAACCATGTAGAGGAAATAAAAGACCTCAAGGCCCAAGTCGTTTCCTTGAAGAAAGGCTTGGAAAAGCGTCATGAAGGGAAGAGTGCACTTAACAACATGTTGAGTGTGCAACAATCCCCTAATGACAAGAGTGGACTTGGATTCAACTCCAACAACAAGAACGAGTCCAAGGTTGAGAAGAAGAAGAAGAAGAAGGGCCAAGTTCAAATCAAGAATCTGGCCAAGATCATTTGCTTCAAGTGCAAGCTAGAAGGGCACCATGTTCGGGATTGCCCAATGAAGAAGAAGCCTCTTAGTGAGAAGCAACTAGGGAAGCGGCCTCTTGTTCAATCTCATGGTGCACCACGAGTTGAACATAGGCCACCTCCTAAGAAGACTCAAGTCAACGCTCCTCAAGTTGAGGAGCCTACAATTAAGAAGAAGAAGAGTCGGTGTTGCTACCTTTGCCGTGGCAAAGGTCATTTTGCTTCTTCATGCACTAACGGTACCTCATCCAACCCTATCATAATTGATGATGTTTATTCTCTTGGGAAGGATAGAATTGGCAATGTGTTTGCCAAATATGTGGGGACTCAAAGTGGTGTCAAGAAAAGAACCATTTGGGTACCCAAGCCTATTGTGACTAACATCTTAGGACCCAACTTGGTTGGGGACCAACAAGCTCAAACTTGATCAATAGGTTGTGGTGGAGGACATTGGAGACTTGTCTATCATTTGAAGAATTAAGGGATCTTCATGATTATATTTCCTCAAGCCAAGTCAATTGAATTATCACATATCTATCTCATATCCAATGCTCCTCCTTGCGGTAACTTGTATTTAATCATTTATATACATTGAAAGTTGCTTGCTCCCTTGCATGTGTTAGTTTTGTTCCTAGCATGTTATTCAAGGTTGGGTATGTTTGTTGTGTATCATGTATGTGTATCTTGTGTGTTGAGCTTTATTGAATCTTGTGTGGATTTCATTTGGCTCTTTGAGATATTAATGGATTAGCCCATTTTGGGGGAGTGGTGTGCTTTGTGCACTTCACAAACCTAAAAATGTGTATACATGAGGCACACCACCTAGTATTGATATTTCAATATTATCTAGTTACTATGTGGTATGTCATATTCATGAGAAATTCAAATTCTACAATGTCCATTAATTTCTCTAGTTGGTTTTATTTGCCTCTTGCTTAGATAAAATGAATTATCACATTATGGGGGAGTAATAAGCCATATTCATATTACAATCTCATAAAAATGTGAACATTTGAGGTTTGCCACTTAGATTTGATATTGCAAATTATCTTATTCCTATGTGGCATGTTGGCTCAAACAAGTTCCAAATTTCATTTTGGTTATCCTTTGGCTCTTGTCTGTGTGAGTTTGCTTGGTGTGGTTTTTCTCTAATATGCTTTTCCATATATTATTTGAGAAACCATTCGTTTCATATTATTCTAACCATGGCTTTGCCGGTTGATTCAAATTGTTGAAACTACCAACAAACCTTTCTCGAAATAAAACACCATATTTCTTATTTCTTATGTTTTATTTCTTATCTCTTCCCATATGCTTGTTTGTTGTGAAGTTGGTCTTGATCATCATTCCTATATACCACCGAGAATTATCTCTATATACTCCTTGTCCATGACAAGTGATACTAGTAATTGTGGTGGATTTTGTAGATCATCTTCACATTGGCTCTTGCGTTAAAATTGCCTTATTTATTGCCTTCTTAGCTGTAACGCCCCGGGATCGGTACTATGCAGACTTGAGCGATTTCCGCCAAATCCGCATAATAACGATCCTAGGACGCCCACCAGGCATAATGTGTACGTCGCAACACACACATTATGCGGGTGGAATTGTGATGATCATTACAATAGTTCACGATGGAACCCACAAAAGAACATATATTTACAACAACGACTCACCGAGTCAAGAGTACAAAGGATACATTAATTACAAAGATTCAATAACAACGGAAGCGAAATAGTGTCCGGCTACGAACAAGATACAAATTGGACTAAGAGTCCTGAAGATAAACGAAGGCACCATGACCCTGCCCAGGCCAAGCCGGTGGGATTCCCAAGCTAACGTCGTCAGACTTCAAACCCGTCGGCTGCATTGGAATAGCAGCCCCGAAGGAGTCAGTACTAGTAGAAGTACTGGCAAGTAATACTCACAAGATATCAAAGCTGGAATTCCGGGGAAAGAGCGTTAGCGATTGAGGCGGTGGCAAGCAGCACTAACAACTTATAGAGACACGCTACAACTTGCGTCTAAATAGAATAAGGGAAGAGAGCGCTTGCGCTACTGGGCTAAACTACTCACCAAGCAATACCCGTCCTGAGACAACTCCATCGTTTCATATTCCCATGAGGAAGAAGTCCGGACACTCACACGTTGATCAAGTTTTAGCAGGTTATTATTTGAATATGGCTATTTACTAGTCAATTTAGCTATTTATGATATACGGTGATGTCTATGATCTTTTTAGCCAGCACATTACCCAAGTCGTCCATAACCGCGGACTCGGCTTTTCGAAAAGATTTAACCCTGCAGGGGTTCCCAAATGTAACCATACACGTTCGATCAACCACATGCCACAAAGGCATTTAGGTATCTCAACACGACCTTCCCCTTCACTACTACATTGGATAGAGAGCCACCTATCTGAGACTGATCCACGTGGGGAGCCCGGCCGAAACTCCTTTGCGGGCCCAAACGTTGCGTGAACGGCTTCGGGAGGATAACACTCATACGATTGATCCTCCTTCCACATGCGATTAACGCCCATCCCGCAAACCTATATGCGCCCCCCCCCCCCATAGTTGTAACCTCTCATCTTCAACATGCATCGTGCGTATGCTCCAAATGGTAAACACCCGAACTACTTTGTGGCTCCCTAACCAATATAGCAGATCCGGTACTAAGTTGCGGGGGGTTCCATAAGTCTTCCCACGTGTGGGTAGGGCGCTCATTCTTGGATAAGCGGAAAAGAACGGTTTTTCCTAGGAGACACTAGCAGAACAAATCACCATAGCTGGCCTTCCGCCGGTGCCTTATCTTTATTATATAAGTTCTCCCACATAACAGGTCTTCATTAATTAAACTATACCATCTAGAAACAGCAGTGTATTAGAACTCCACAAGCAACTCCTAAGCATGCACTACGACTCGCAAGGCTAACAATCAACAGGTTAAAAGGAGGTGGGGGTGTGGCTATATTGTGGCTGCAAGGTAACATGCAAATAGGATCGAGACACAAGCATCGATACATATGGCTAGCAAGGAACAAAAGATAGGAGGAGTAAGAGACAGAAAACAAGCAAAGATAGCAAGTGAGTAGTCCTTGCCTGCAATCCGGTAGAGGTAGAAGAACTTGTCGTTGCTCACATCAACTCAACGGCCTATTCCCGAAGAAGCAACGAACACTGAAAGCGCAAAACATGCATCTTACTACTACGGCAAAAGATCCGGCATGTTGATGCAATGCATGCATGACATGGCAAAAACATGAGAAGATACAACTTAACAAAATTAAGCGGAACCGAGATTCCGACATTTAATTATAGTTCAAGTTATTTTTCTAAACATCACATTAAATGTTGATTTAACTAGAAGGAACAAGGCATGGGTGAGCTAATCAAAATTAAATGGAATAGGGGCAACAACTAAATTAATTCCATTCACATTCCATATTTTAATTATGTAGATAATTTACAAAACACAACTAAAGTGCAACTATATGATGCAAACATGAACCATGGATGTCATATTAAAATTTTACATATTTTTATGATCCAAAATCATATAAAACATTTTGTAATTGGAGCTACCAATTAAAAGTTATGAATTTAAACATATTGAAAAATAATAAAACAAAAGAAAAGAAAACAGGAAAAGGGTGGGGAAATGGGATTCGAACTTGGGTCTACACGGGTGGAAGTTAAGGTGCAAGCCACTGGGCTGGGCTCGGCTTTGTGGAAGCTGGGTGTAGCGTGCTAGTGTGCGTCGTGGTGCTTGTGTGCTTGCAGGATGCGCAACCGAGGGGCAGCAGCTCGGGCACAAGCAGAGACGCTCGCGTGCAGCCATGTCCATGGCGGTGCGAGTTCATCAGAGGTAGTACGACGGCCGCATCGTTGGGGAAAAGAGGGGAAGTAGGAGGCGGACGTGGGGGCTCACCCAGGGGTTGGTCGGGGTCGCCAGTCGAGCTTGGGGACGGATGTAGAGGGAGGCGTGCTCGGCGTCCCTGGCGTGCACGCGGCTGACGACGTCGAGGAAGATGAACACGGGGCCGACGCTCCAGGGATTCCCAGCACGATCCCGTCGATGAGGAAGTAGAGGATGAAGAGGCGCAACTCCTGGACATGAAGGGGAGGCTCGGAGATGACCGGAGGTGACGAAATCGACGGCGGGGCGGTGACAACCGGAGGAAGAAGATGAAGACGATTCGCTCGTTTCTGAGCTTCATGGCTAGATTCCTTGCGCGTGCGAGTATAGGACGACGAGGCAGAGGAGATGAAGCGCTCAGGTCTCGTCTCGGGCGTCCATGGCGTCGAGTTCGTCGGCGGCATTCTGTGGCAAGTTTCGGAGGTGGAGAGAAACAGAGCGGGGAGAGAGGAAGGAAGGGAGGAAGAGGGAGAGAGTGGCGGCGGCAGATGGGGAAGGGGAGAGGAGCTAGGGTTGCTGGGGTGCCGAGGCTTGCTTTATAGGAGGGGGAAAAGGTGGAGGTGGCATGGAATGGCCGTGGAGGAAGGCGACGGCACGGGAACGAGGGCGACAGCGACGTGCTCGTCATCGCTGGAAGGAAAAGAGAGCGAAGGGGTAAGTGGGCCGGTTCGGGAGAGAGATGGGCCGGGAGGAAGAGAGAAGGAGAGAAAGAGAGATGGGCTGCGGCCTGATTCTATTTTTTTTAGCCATTTTCCTTTTTCTTTTTCCTGAGAAAATTAGAGAGAGAGGGAAAAAGAAATAAAATAGAGGCCAGATTTTATTTCTCCACAAAATATGTTTGGAAGACAACATTTTTCAAACAATTTTTAATTTTTTTTCCAAAAACAAATTGGCTTAATTTGTTTGGTTCTCAAATTAATTAAAAGTGTCACATGTGATAATGACATAAAATAATAAGCCCATATTATTTAATTTGATTTTTGCAAAAGCAACAAATGCAACAAAAGCATGATGATGTCATGATGATGCATGAATTAAAATTATCAAGCAAATCTAAATTTGGGGAAAACCCCGGGACATTACATTAGCGTCTTGCAAGGATCCTATTTTTCAATCGGTAGTGTTTAGTGTTGTAAATGAAATATGGAGAGTAATGATCCATTGTGCGTGCATTTTGCATTCAAATACAAATATCTAAGATAATGCATTAATCTTGGGGGAGCATTCCTTTTTATTTAGAACACTATCCTATCTATCAATATTTGATCCTTTCAATTGGCATTTGATTACTTATCTTATGTTTTGGTACCTTCAATTGGTATTAATTGGAATTTAATATTTCCGCCATAGATATTTGTTCCAATTGATATTTATTGTGGGAGTCTTGATACCTTTTTTTCCTTATTTTACTTTACTTGATTTCGGTCAAGTATTATCCTCTTCTTGGTATCTTTTCTCCTAGTTGGTATTTTTTTCAATTGGTATCTTTTCAATCATGTGTTGTTTTGATTTGATTCCTATTGATATCACACTTCATGTGTTGATGTGTTGGAATCAATCATATGTTGATTTGATTTGTCCTAAATCTTGTGTTGATTTGGATTTTGATATAATTTGGACAACCTTTTTGTGTCACACTTTGGTGTGCTTTCTTCTTGGTTTACTTGGTGTTTGGTCCAAATTGTATCTCGTTTGGTTCTTGTAAGTATATGCATGCATATTTACTAGTATATATATTTTATGGCATGCTAGTCTTTCTTTATCCAATATATAGGGGATACTCCACCAAATCCTAAATCGGCTAAGATGTGCATGAAATTCAATTTCATATCTATATGCACATATTTATGTGGAGTGTTTCTATATATTGTGGTTTATCTAACTACTATGGAACCCGATGAGTTTGGGAACCATTTTGTACTTGAATTGTGTTTTAGGTACATTTGAGAAGCGTTGGATGCTTGCCTCATTCATAAGGAAGGTGGTCTCACCATGTGATTTTAGGAGTCAAGCTATGATGACTAACAAACTCTCATCTTCTTCATCTTCAATGCGTCTCGGTAACAAGTATCTATCTCATGCATACCTTTCAAGTATCCAACCCTGTGTAGGTTGCCTCTTGGCATGAAAGCTTTTATATGCAATTGTTGTGGTTTTGGCCTACTTCCTTCACTTAATATATCTTTCTGATATGTGTGATGAATTTGTAAAAACCTTTTTCTTCAATTGGTATTTTTTTTATGATACTTGTTGCCTAACTCAAAGCATCTCCACTATCTCTTGTTCCCTTAGTGATATGTGTGACGCATTTGATATATTTGAAGTTCATTTATATACAATGAGATAAATTTGAGCTATGTGCTATGCTTTTATGCAACAATCTCGTTTGTATATTTATGACTTCCTCTTGGATACCTTGTTCTCTTTTTCCCGAACCATTTCATATGTATATGTTTCTTTGAGGATGTATATCTTCAATGGTTTGTCTACTTAGAAACCTATACATATGAGAGAGGTCACTTTCTAGTTGGTATCTTAATTCTTTTGAGCCACCTTGCTTTTATCTATAATTCTTTGGTGGCTCCAAATTTATCTCATGAGTGCTTGTCTCATTTTTATTGGTATCTTTGCACACTCATGTATTTGTTGAGGATCTTTTACTTCATGCTTACCATGGTGAGTATGTTGATTTTTATTGGCTAAATGCTCTCACTAGCTTTTGGCATTTTCAATTGGTTTTAGTTTCCAATTGGTATCCCTAAGCTTGTGAACATACCTTTCAAAGATCTTCTTTTTATCTCGGTTGAGCTTATCTTATGATGCTTCTTTGAAATTTGGTATCTCCTTTTTGGCTCAACAATATCTTTGGTGCAAGTGCTATGATTTGCTTTTGCTTTATGCACACTTGCACTTGTTGGGTGTTCTAGATGATTTTGGGGAGCGAGGATGCCATATTTGTGCACTCCTCAATAGTGCATAAACATTGGGGAGCTTCTCCATTTTTATTTAGAACTCTCGCTTTGGATCTTTTCGATTACTTTTCTCCTTTGTGGAGAGGTTTAGAATGATTTCATCTCTTTGCAATCTTTTGATCCTCAATATAGTTTGATTCCCTCCAATTATTCGTCAATAAATATGTGCATTTGATTTCACTCATATCTTGAGAAATGCACACTTTATGGAGGAACTCAAATTATATTGGCCTTCTAAATTTTTCTTCCCATTTCGGCAATCGATGCCAATGGGGCAGAATTTTAGAGGGTTTAAGGGAATTTGGGTCTTATGCTTTTGTTGCATTTGCCTTTACTGCGCATGCATCCTTACTCGTTTGTCTTGCAAGGTTGCTTTATTCATTATACAAACCCTCTTATAAGGGATTATCATCAATTACCAAAATGGGGGAGATTGAAAGTGCATGGTTGCCCCCATGTGTGGTTTTGGTAATTAATGACAATCTCTATGGACTAATGTTTGTATTGAGCTATATTTATAGGTGTGTCCATTTAAGTTCCTTGATCTCCATTTGTTGGAATCAAGGTTAAGGGAAGAAGTTTATGGGTTGATCAAGGCTTTGTGCGGGTTGATCAACTCTCAAGTCCAAGTGAAGATATGCCGAAGAGTGCTTTCCCCATCTTGGTGTATGGGGGAGCGTCATGTGAATCTTCACCAAGCGAAGCGCAATCAAGAAAGGTGGTGCATCTTGAGGAGATGAAGATTGTTTTCATCGACCTCAAGTGGATTAATGTGCAAGGCAAAGGTATGATCTTGATAGGGCTTTTATTTTACCGGTCTCATGATGTTAGTTGAGAGACCGGGTTATAGGATAGATAGCCATACTATCAAGAGGGGCTCTCGACCGAGTATCGTGATCGTATCGTTCGTGGAGAGCTCAAACCTTTGCATCCATGCAATCATCTTTATTGGTTCTTATTTGTTTCTTATCATGGTGTGGTCTTGGTGCTCGTCGTGCTTGTCATGACAAGGCTAATTTCACCGAAAACGGTTTTCATATGCGTCTTCTATTGTGGTTTCGGTATTGGAGATTTTGCCGGTTCATTCATGCGGAAGATTTATATCTTCCATTTCTTTGCAAAATCTCCATTGCTTGTTTGCCATTTTCATAGGTTGCATTTGTCGTCCTCTTTCCAACAAAATTGGTTTCATGTCATTTGGACTTCATTTGCAAAAGATATTTCATTTCCGGTTTGCGAAATAGAGGTTGATCCTTTCCCCTTTGGTTATTACAATATCTTGTTGTACTATGATGTTTCTCTGCATAATCTTGTTGTGCTCATTGTGACGATTCCAATGAGTCCAAGATTATCGAAAACAGAGTTCATTTGCAAAAGTTATGGGGTTCTGTCTTCATTGTTTGGATCTGGCCCGGAGATGGTCCGGAGTCTCCGGTCACACCGGAGTCTCCGGCCCAAAGGACCCAGAGTCTTCAGTCGCCTCTTTTTTTGCTGCCGAATGACTTGCTATGGTGCGCTACTGGACTGGGGTCCGGAGGCACCCCGGAGATGGTCCGGAGTCTCCGGCCCAAGGGACCCGGAATCTTCGGCCTCAGGTTTTCTCAGCTCGTTTGCATCTTTGTGGTGCGGTACCGGATAGGGGTCCGGAACACCCTCGGAGAGTGTCCGGAGTCTCCGGCCCTCTGGACCGGAATCTCCGGCCCGCCCCGATGACCCGAGGTGCCCGGAGCCTAGCCGGAATGTCCGGCCCACTTAGACCGGAGTCTCCGGTCTGGATAGGATCCAACGGCTAGTTTTTTGGGGAGGCTATAAATAGCCTCCTTCTTCCCCAAAACATGGCTGCTCACTTTGCTCACTTGTTTTCCTCTCTCCTCCATTGTTGCTAACCTTGTGAGCTTGATTCCTCTCAATCCCTCCAATGATTCTTGCCCAAACTTAGGGATTCAAGAGAGGAGATCTAGATCTACCATTCCACCAATCAAAATCTCCTCTAAGTGAGGGGAACTAGTGGATCTAGATTTTGGGGTTGCTTTGTGTTCATCCCCTTTGTTCTTCCTCTCTTATTCCCCCCAAAGCATTTATTGCTTGGTTGGAATTTGAGAGTGAAGGATTTGACCACTTTGTGTGTTCTTGCCTTTTGCATTAGTTGCATCGGGTTGCTCTCTCCACGGTGATACATGAAGTTGAAGGTTGAGAAGCTTGTTACTCTTGGGTGCATTGTGTTCGCAAGAGCTTGTGCCTCTTGGGTGCATTGTGTACCCTAGACGGTTGGAGGTGCTGCGAAGACTTCGAGTTGTGAAGCTTCGACACGATTTGGGAGCCCCCAATTGAGTTGTGGGTGTGTGCCCCAAGAAAGTTGTAAAGGGCTCCGGAATCCGCCTCGAAGGATTCCGGTAGTGGAAGTTGAACCAAACCCTTGGGTGCGGTTCATCGGAGAATAGGGTGAGGCCTTTGTGGCATCTTGAGTAGGCCTCGTGTGGCGAGCTTACACCCCTCCAACGAGACGTACTTCTTAACAAGGAGGAACTCGGGAATACACCCTCGTCTCCGCGTGCCTCAGTTATTTCTATACCCGAGCTTTTACTTATGCACTTTACATTGTGACAGCCTTCGTGCTTGAAGTTCATATCTTGCTATCACCTTGTTGCTTGCCTTGCTTAGCATAAGTTGTTGGTGCACATAGGTGAACCTAGTAATTTAGGTTGTTGGCTTGTTAATTTAAACACATAGTTTTATTCCGCAATTATCAAGCCCCTAAATTGAAAAAGTGTTAATCGCCTATTCACCCCCCCCCTCTAGGCGACATCCGGGACATCATTTGTTATTTCAGTAGGTCGTCTAGGTCTTTCATACGTTGCTGGTCCTGCCGTGCTTCCGGCGTATCTTTTGTCTTCCCATACAGGCCCAAATGTCCTAGCAGGTTCACGCAAAGATTCTTCGTCACGTGCATCACGTCGATTGCAGAGCGGACCTCTAGGACTTTCCAATGGGGTAGCTCCCAAAATATTGATTTCTTCTTCCACATGGCCATGTGTCCGGTGGCGTCATTCGGAACAGATTGACCGCCAGGACCCTTTCCAAAGATCACTTCTAGATCCTTCACCATACCAAATATATCATCACCAGTACGGCGGACAGGCTTCCTCCGATGCTCTGTCATATCTTTGAAATGCTTGCATTTCTTTCTTACGGGATGCTTAGGAGGAAGAAATCGACGATGGCTCAGGCACACAACCTTCTTACATTTCTCCAAATATGTACTATCAGTCTCATCTAAACAGTGCGTGCATGCATTGTATCCCTTGTTTGTCTGTCCTTAGACCAAACCTTAAGATTCTTGCGTCATCTGCAAAGTCCTTGTACTCTCTATTGATTTTTCTCCACTACGACCCATCAGCAGGGTGTCTCAACATCTCGTCTTTCTTGCGGTCTTCTTTGTGCCATCACAACAACTTGGCATGCTCTTTGTTTTTGAACAAACGTTTCAACCGTGGTATTAGAGGAGCATACCACATCACCTTGGCAGGAACCCTCTTCCTGGGGGCTGGCCCTCAACATCACCAGGGTCATCTCGTCTGATCTTATACCGCAATGCACCGCATACCGGACATTCATTCTTATTCTCGTACTCCTCACCGTGGTAGAGGATGCAGTCATTAATGCATGCATATATCTTCTGCACATCTAATCTTAGAGGGCAGAGAACCTTCTTTGCTTCATACGTACTGTCAGGCAATTCATTATCCTTTGTAAGCTTCTTCTTCATTATTTTTAGTAACTTCTCAAAAACCTTGTCAGATAAACCAGTCTCTACCTTCCATTGCAGCAATTCCAGTGTGGTACAGAGCTTTGTGTTGCCATCTTCGCAAGTTGGGTACAACTTTTTTTGTGATCCTCTAACATGCGCTCCAACTTCAACTTCTCATTTGCACTTTCTGCTTCTCTCTGTGCATCAATGATGGCCCGACGAAGATCATCATCTATCATGGGCTCATCTGGTGTCTTTTCATCTTCAGCTTCCCCCTTGTATTACCACCGTAGAGGGAACATAGAATAGTTGTCATCATTCTCTTCTTCTTCGTTGTCTTCCATCATTACCCCTCTTTCTCCGTGCTTGGTCCAACAATTATAGCCGGACATGAAACCGGACTGAATCAGGTGGATGTGAAGGGTTTTTGAGGAAGAGTAATCCTTCTCATTCCGACAGACACGGCATGGACAACACATAAAACCATTCCGCGTGTTTGCCTCAGCCACATTGAGAAAAGAACGCATGCCTTGAATGTACTCGATAGAGCGTCGGTCATCGTACATCCATTGCCCAGTTCATCGAGCACCTTTTCTGCATAAGAAAGGAAACCATCATTACACACAACATCATGAATAGAGAAGTGACCAAATTAATCAATACAAGTTCATTACATTAAAACCAAAGTAGAGTAGTGACCAAATGTAATACATAGTTCTCATAATTAAAACATACATTGAAATTAACATACAATTAAACTATCTAATGCATTTAAATGCAACAACAAATGCGACCAAAATCGCAACTAAGGTAACCATTGATCCAACAGCATAATGATACCAAGCCTCTTTATTAATGGCATAGTTTCTAATGTCTCTAATCTTCAAGCGGATTGCATCCATCTTGATCTTGTGATCATGGACGACATCGGCAAGATACAACTCCAATTCCATCTTCTCTTCTTCACTTCTTTTCAATTTTGATTTCAAATTATTGTTTTCTTTTTCAAATAAATTTAGCATCTCGACAAGAGAGTCGGTTGGAATTTCCGGTTCAACTACCTCCTTGATAGGAATATATATATATGTCAAGTGTTGTTCAGCATAATTGTTATAAACATGAAATTAAACAAATAGTTATAAAAGATAATATACCACATCTGAATCATAGATCGGACGAGGGCCGACGGGGAGGGATATCAAAACCATGACACTATACATATAACAAACAGTCATAGAAGTAAAAAAAACTATACAACTAACTATGCAATCATACAAATAAGAATTTGTTTTTTTAATAAGAACGAGAGGCTCACCAAGGTGGTGCCGACGACGGGCTGGCGCAGGCGATAGACGGCGGTGAGGACAGCGACAGAGACGGGACGACACTAAAACCCACAAATCATACTTTAATTTGATCTCAAATTGCATATAAAACAAATAAACTAGCAATGTTCATTACACAACTAACTCAGGCATTTCATCAAACACCTAGCTAGCAATAGAAATGAAATGAGTAGCAAAACTAGCAATGGGGATGAACTTGAGCTCCGGGAGGATGAAGTTTCTAACCTATTAGAACTCTTGGATATATGGGGCGCCCTTAATCTTGAAAAATCGTGAAAAAAATGTGGATGAATTTGAGCTAGAGAGGAGATAAAGAGGAGAAAAATGGTGATATGAGCTTTGAACTCGGGCAGGAAGAAGATGATATAGAGCATAGGACCTCTAGTCCCGGTTCGTGATACGAACCGGGACTAAAGGGTCTCGCGCTGGTCCCCACCTTAGCTACGGCTGCCGCAACCCTCTAGTCCCGGTTCGTGAAACGAACCGGGACTAGAGGGTCCCCACGACCTGGGACTAGAGGGTGCCGGCCGCGTAGCCGATGACCCGGGACTAGTTCCCCCCTCTAGTCCTGGTCCGAAACAAATCCAGGACTAGAGCTAAACGGGGCACTGGACCAAAGGTCCTTTTTCTACTAGTGAGGGGCCTCCAGATATGGATAATTTCTACCACCGTCAAATTATCCGGGCTAAGGAAGGTGCTATTGGCCTCACCTTATTATCTTACCCACGCTTACAAATGTGGCAACACGTCAACGCCACGTGGGTGTTGTGGAAGAGCATTGAACTCCATAACATTCTTGGGCTCCCTCCTCAAATAGAGGGACATATAAGAGGTGTGCCAAATATATCGGGATATTCAGAGGATATTGATGTAATTTACATATCTGTGGGAGGCAGTGTGTACATGGTTCAACTTAAGTCAATGGAATATCCAAGAGATTTTATGAATCAAATGATGTATTGAACTACCATCCTTTCACGAGCTTTTATACACCAGGTATTTGCTAATATTTTTTTCCCTTGTGATAATTCATTACTCCTGATATAGTAGGACTAAGGCAATCTAGTTATATATGTTTCGTACATGGTTGCTCGAACATACTAATTGTGTAATTCTTAAGTCACTAAAAAATGTAAGCTTGATCAACAAATGTTACTTGCTAGACAGATAAATTTAACTTAATAGCCGTAATTCTGCATGTTAGCATCAGCTTTCGTCACTCGTGAGAGATCCAAATCAAATATTAAATGAGTAAAAAATGTGAAAACAAATGTCACGGGTAACTTAATTGGCATTTTTGGAATCTGAAAGCTAGTATATTCTTTATCCACGCCTATTAATTGTATTTATCTTGCTTTTTATTCAAAACTACAACTTTCGTTGAAACTATACCTTCCGAAATAATATATATTTTTGTCACTTGTCGAAGACCCCCATGCTAGTGACTAGTTCAGTTTTAGTACCAAAAATAAATTGTATATGTTGCCTCTAATCAAGTTATTTAGAACTGCATTTCTGCATAGCCAATATAACTTCGTTGCTAAAGATTGTTATTTTTTATTTTGGCGTGTTTTAGTTTTCATATTTGACATGACGAGGTACGGATTTACATTAGATAAATTTTAGACCATGTTTTGGATCATATTATTAGCTAAATCCTTCTGTACGAAGTATCAAAGTAGTTTTGGTTGTCTATTGCCAGTATCAAGCCTGAGCTATAAATCATCAATACAATTTGAGTTATAAAGTGAGTTATTTTGCTCAAGCTGTATTTGCCAGCCCAGTCATTGTTGTATTCTTTTATACATTTGTCATTCCCTCAAAACTGTTATTAATTGTCCGATTTCCTTTACTTCTAGGTGCAACCTTTTCTGGTGGATGTAATGGAGCTAAAGTGTTGCACAATACATAGAAGGTTTGTCTAGTTTCTGTGCTAATTTACTAAAATGGTTCTATTGGTAAGAAGGTATTCGTAATATAGCTTGTGATATTTGGACTCTTTTATTGTATTGTAAGTGGAAAATTCCCCGTGCCAACGTGGGTAACACCACATAGACTATTGTCCATATGACTATAGGGATTTCCACATGTTAATAACAGAGTCAACAAAGTTACAAGATAATATGAATACTTTTTGGATCGTAAATTATATCCATCTGTTGAATAAGATGTTGAAATTACATGTGTGTTTGTGCCTATTTGGCCATGCGAAGATTTTTTGCTATGTTTAGCTGTTTAAGAACCAGTAAGTTGATAGCAATAGCACCAGTAATCCATTTTCTTGCCATAAGCATGAGTCATAACGGACGCTGCATGTTGAAAATGTAGAATATGGATAGATGATTCAGCTTTCTCCAGCTATATTAGTAGTCAATATTTTTCTTATAAACATCAATAAGTTGAAAGCTACATATTTGTAGTGCCTATCAGGTCACTAACGGAATGACAATAAATTTTGCTTTCTCCTGATGAACGAACGAACAACTGTTCCAGTTGTTGACGAGTCAATCGCATTGCCTCAATGCCTTTGGCAGTGTTTTATAATTTATCTGAAAGGGAATTGACGATGCGTTTGCGTCAATACTGAACATGTGCCTTAGTCTACTAACACTCTTGTGTAAGGAGATGCTCTTGGATACCTAATCCAGGGAATTTAGGCAACCCCATGTAATATTTCAAGTCAGGATTTCCATGTATCTTGTTTATTCAGCAAGCAATTGCAGCTCCACGAACTACTCGGTCTTCTTTAAGAAGATGTGCCCAGATGCCTTCAGCTACCCCAAGGATGATGCCACAAGCACTTTCAGTTGCCCGACGGGAACCAACTACCAGATCATCTTTTGTCCCCTGATCAATCAAACAGTTTCTCCTACAGCTGCCAGTCCTCTTCCTACACCCTCAGTCAAGATACCACCTGCATCTCCAAGTCCCATGCCTACATCTATTGGGCCAACAAGCAAGAAATCGTCAGCAGCAAGAAGAGTCCTATGATTCTAGGTTCTGTAGGCGGCTTCATTTTGCTAGCGATGTTGATCATCTTCATTTTACTCAAATGTAAACGACAAACGCAGCACCAGGAGATGAACGAGGAAGAAGAGTTTGGGGAGCTACAAGGAACGCCGAAGAGGTTCACATTTCAGCAGCTAAAAGTAGCAACTGAGCAGTTCACGGAGAAGATAGGGGAAGGAGGATTTGGGTCTGTTTTCAAGGGACAAATTTCTGAGGAAAGTATTGCAGTAAAACGTTTGGATAGAGCTGGTCAGGGAAAAAGAGAATTCTCAGCAGAGGTTGAGACAATTGGCAGCATTCATCATATCAATCTGGTAAGATTGATTGGTTTCTGTGCAGAGAAATCCCATAGACTTTTGGTATACGAGTATATGCCCAAAGGATCCTTGGACAAATGGATTTATTGTCGGCATGACAATAATGCTCCTACTCTGGATTGGAGCGTGCGACACAAGATTATTACGCAAATAGCAAAGGGCCTCTCTTATCTTCATGAGGGGTGCACGAAAAAGATTGCCCATTTGGATGTGAAACCACAAAATATCCTCTTAGATGACAACTTCAATGCTAAACTTTCGGATTTTGGACTATGGAAGCTCATAGATAGGGATATGAGCCAAGTGATTACTAGAATGAGAGGCACACCAGGATATTTAGCTCCTGAATGGTTGACATCACATATCACGGAAAAGGCAGATGTCTACAGCTTTGGTGTTGTGGTTATGGAAGTCATCAGCGGAAGAAAGAACCTCGACACTTCCCGATCGGAAGGGAGCATCCATCTCATTACTCTCTTGGAAGAAAAGGTGAAGAGTGATCGGCTGGTAGATTTGATTGACAATAACAGTTACGACATGCAAGCACACAAGCAGGATGCAATACAGATGATGACGCTTGCAATGTGGTGTTTGCAGATTGATTGCAAAAGAAGGCCTAAAATGTCTGAGGTCGTCACTGTCCTGGAAGGCACCATGGATGCAGATAGCAACATAGATTATAACTTTGTCACAACAGGTCCGGCAAATTTCGGTAACGCCGGACATGTAAACTCCTCAACTCCACCTCTAAATTCAGATGTATCAGGGCCCAGGTGAAATGAGACTGTTCCGACAAAATAGCCAATTAGATTGTGAGCATGAGATTCTCTTATGTAAAACATAAGCCCTTGTCTGTTGTATTTATTTTCTGAAATTACTACAATCTGCGACCTCTTCTTACCTGCAGAATATCTTAATATCACAAACCTTCTTTGATCTCCAACAGATGAGCACATTTTTTCTTTGTTTCATTCTCTCTGTAGTGAAAATATGCTTCTAGATATCATAGTTTATTAATAGCATGTTTGAAAATGCTCACGTCTCCAGTAGAGCAGAAAATGCACAAGGATGAGAGTAACTGGATGTTTGAGGGAATTATAAGCATTGACCAGTTCGTTACCACAAGTGTCTTTAACTTCTGCACCATTTGTATTGCGTTTTCATGACATAGGTAGTTTTGAACATTAAAAAGATGACTCAATTTCCAAGACATGGCTCATACCTATCTTCATCACAGCAGAACAGTAAAGTGCTAATCCCTCCTTTCCATATTAGTTTTCGCTGATTTAGTACAACTTTGTATAGGATTCTTCTTGCTCTCTTTTCATCACTCGAGACCAATACTATTGATGGTAGATACGAAAAATATCTGTTTCACTGACAGCCGAGGAATTTGGTACATTCTTTAAATACCAAGATTTGAGATTTTAGCTCTGAAAGCTGTTTGCTCTGACTGCAGCTACAGGAACGATGGGCTACATTGTACCAGGACAATATTCCAGAACATGGGACAATACCATAAAGGTCAGATGTGTATAGCTTTGGCGTGCTAGTGCTGGACAGTGAGTAGGAGAAAATCAGATGACGTGCCCATACCTAAAATAAGGTTTATATTTGAGGCAAGAACCAGAATCGACAGCGGAAACAACGTAGGGAGGGAAAGAGAGATAGCAAGAAGCCGTGAAACCTATGCATTGTGGAACTACGGTGCACTCAGTGGAAGTGGAACCCCCAAAGTTCGTCCTTCTACGGCGAAAAGTTTCGGAAATGTTCACAGGGAGTTTTACGACGGCTCATAATCATTGTTTCATCTCTAGGTTTATATTCCAGGCATGAACCAGAATCGACAACGGAAGCAACACAAGGAGGGAGACCGGATAACCAGGCAACAACCCCAAAAACCTGGCTAATGTTTATATCACTAGTGCCAAGCATATATCACTAGTGCTGGACACATATATCACTTTTTCGAAAAGGTTCAGCATACAGATCACTAGTGCCAAGCTTATAATCACTACTCAAACAAACTTCGATTGAGGAGTTGGATGGTGTATCGGTAGTTTCTGCTTACTTGGATTTGTCGTTCGTGTGCTTTATCCCCATCCACATCCTTGACAAGCCACACACACTTGCCCGATAGTACCTGCTGAAAAACACAAGGGGGTTTATGCAGTGGAGTATTCGGTACGGGAGCATGAGATCGATGGCCGCGGGGTGCCCGAGGCTTGAATCTAGGGATCGCGCAGCGACAGGGCCCAAGGAGGAGGGACAGCGTACAGTAGGAGCCTGAGCCCGAGAGTAAGCATCTGTAGCTACCCATCCGACAGGCGAGGCATGGTGACAGCGTTTGGGCAGACGGTCCAGATCGCCGCCGCCGCCGCCGGCGCGGACGGAGCAACGCCGGGTAGTGCAACGGGAGTTTTTTTTTTAGAGAGAAATAGTATAACGGGAGGTAGGCCACGAATTCGTTTGAAAGTGGGCCAGAAAATGTTAGCCCAAAACGGTGGGCCGCGCTGCCTCATAGCCTTTTCCTTCCTCGCTTCCACCGTCGCAGTTGGGACATCTTATATATCGCTTCCAAGCGACCGGAGACGCGAGCGTCGCCTGCAGGACGTCCGCTAATGGGCCGGCCCATTTGTAAAATACTCTTTTTTCTGTTTTTTTCTTTCTTTCTTTTCTGTTTTCTTTTTTTCTGTTTTCTTTTTTCTTTTCAGTTTTTGTTTGTTCAATTCATTTTCACTTTATTTATGATTTTGAAAAATATTTAGTTTTGAAAATTTGTACAAATTCAAAATATGCTCAAATTTAAAAATTGTCCAGTTTTGTATATAATGTTCAAAATAATTTTTTTTTTCAAATTTAAACATTTCTTAAAATTGAACAAATTTTCATTTTGAACATTTTTCATCGCTAAAACAATTTTCAACTTTAAACAGAAAACGTCGGTGAACAAAAACTATTTTGACCTTTTTAAAAATCAACAGAAAATGTCGATTAACAAAAACTATTTTGGAAAATTTTAAAAGTGAACATAAAATATCGGTGAACAAAAGCTATTTTTGAACGATTTTAAAAAGTGAACAAAAAAGGTCAGTGAACAAAAATTATTTTTGAACAGATTTAAAAAGTGAAAAGAAAAAAGATTTACGAAGGAAAGTTATTATTGAATGATTTTAAAAGTGAACGATAATCATTTTTGAACGATTCTAAAAAGTGAACAGAAAAAGGGCGGTGAACAATAATTACTTTTGAACAAATTTAATAATTGAACAAAAAAATTTTATGAACAAAAGTTATTTTCGAACAATTTTAAAAGTGACGAAAATGATTTATGAACACTTTTAAAAAGTGAACAAAAAAAAGGTCGGTCAACAAAAAATATTTTTGAACGATTTTAAAAAATGAACAGAAGAAAGTTTATGAACGGAAACTAACTTTGAACGATTTTAAAAGTGAACGAAAATTATTTTTGAACATTTTTAAAAGTGAACGAAATCTATTTTTGAACATTTTTAAAAGTGAACAAAAACTAAAAACAACTTTGAAGTGAACAATTTTCAAATTTGAACATTTCTTAAAATTGAACAAATTTAATTTTGAACATTTTCAGCGCTAAACAATTTTTAAATTTGAATATAAAATGTCGGTGAACAGAAACTATTTTGGAACGATTTTAAAAGTGAACAGAAAATGTCGGTGAACAAAAATTATTTTTGAATGATTTTTAAATTGAACAGAAAAATGAAAAATGTCGGTGAACGGAAACTATTTTCGAACGATTTTTGAAGTGAACAGATAATATCGGTGAATGGAAACTATTTTTAAAACATTTTTCAAAAATCATAAGAAAGTGAAAAATGAGAAAAGAAAAAATATTGAAAAGAAAAAAATATAAAAACGAAAAGTAAAAATAAAAAAAAATAACTACGGAAACAAAAAATAGAAACAGAAAAGAAACGAAACAAGTAAAAGAAAAACGAAAAACGAAATTAGAAAAAGGAAACAGAAAAAAAGAAAAAGAAAAAAGAAAGAAAAGAAAAGAAAAAGAAAAATGAAAAATGAAAAAAAAACAGAGAAGAAAAAGAAAGAAGAAAAAGAAAGAAGAAACGACTGATGGGCCGGCCCATCCGCGCCTTCCTTCAGGCGACGCGACGAAGAAGCGTCACTAATGAGCGATATATAGGGATTGGCGTCGCAGTTGCCGGTGGCGCTTCGTCCGCCGCGGCCGTTGGCGGCGATATGGACCGTCAGGTCCGATGGCTCGCCGTCGGTTCTCCGAAGTCTCACATCTTCCCACTGCACCCAACCAGTGGGATGAACCACGCCAACGCAACTCAAAGTAAGCAGCTAGTACATCCTACATTGCATATTGTTGGCAGATCTGATGCGATGATGGCTGTACATGATTGATGGCTTCAAATCACGCCATCAAAGTTTCTTGAATGGAATGTGCTATAAACCTGGCATTACTGGTAAGCTTTGCAAAGCTGAATATCCTTAATCTTACGAAACAAAGAAATTGGTCACCAACTGTTTGATTATCCGAAAAAACCCATGCACTATAGCATCCGAACCATCTTTTTAATGTTCCTATGACAGAATCCAGTGGAAATAGTTTATGACTAATCAGTTTTTTATTAGTTATTCCTCAAACCTACAACGTGTTTTCATTCTGTGTATATCTTTGCATTATTGTTTTTTTTTTTAGACGGAAGGCTCGAGCAAAGCCCGGCTTTAAATTAATAAAGCCATCCGGCCAAGGTTCCACATATAACACTGTTCCCCCGCCCAAGGCGGTACACTCTGCTTTATTGTCGCTGCGAGCTTTTTTAAACATGCTGTTTATTTCCACTATGATCACTAGAAGCAGTAGTTTTGTGTTACAGGAAGAAACTGAACGAAGGAGTAAGTTGTGTTCATCTTTTGTAGATCAAAGAATGTTTTGTCACATTGAGATATTCTGCAGGTAAAATTAACTTGAGATAAGTGGTTTCGCATTGTAGTTATTTCAGAAAATATAACAGACAGGGGGTTTTGTTCTACATAAGAGAATCTCTTGCTCACAATCGAACAAGCTATCTAGTGGGTGCTGTCTGATTTCACCTGGCCGGATATGTCTGAGGCTAGAGGCGGAGCCAAGAAGTTGCGCTGGTGCAAATAGAGCACAATTTCCAATTAGTTAGCATTTAACAGTTCTCTTTTTCCGATAAGTTTAAGCCATCCTTTTATACCTTTTAGGACCGTGTGTTGTATTTATACTTATGAACTCTAGATACATCACTAACTTTGTTAAAAATACTGTTCAAATTGCAGAGCATAAAACTACTTGTAACTACTAATGGGTCGGTGTTCAGTAGCCTTTCGAAGCCCCCACGTGCTTTCATTATGTGCATTTCTCTGCTTTTTGTAGGAACATTCTTGAACATGCTAATAGTCTCACGGTTCAATATATGACTCAAAACAGCTTCGCCTTTCACAGATAACAGTTTCCCAAGTCATGTACCGCGATTACATGCTGTCATGAGCCATGTAAGCTGTCAAGCTTCCTAGAGTGAAGATAATATATAAAACAAATTGGAGCTGAAGGCACCAAAACGGAAAAGAGAAGATGTAAACTTCACCAGCCGTAAGCTTACAGCCTTACATGGACTTGTGCAGTTCCACTACAGCTTGTGCATGTGCCTTTCGATCAGAGTTCGCGGCTCAGATGGAGACCCAGGCCAATGAAGTTGTTTCTGGGCGCGACATTTGGTAAGCTCAGCTTACCCATGCTTGCGTGAGGTGGTCCCTCCCCAGCTCATACCCCTTCCTCCTCCAATCGTTGTTGCCCAGTCCTTCGCGACGGCGCCGGCAAACTGGACCGGCTGCCCAATGGCTTCTCGGCTTTCACACGGCAGCCCTCAATTTCTCGCCGAGGATCCTCCCTAGTATCACATATTTGCACCTCAAGCTAGGAGCTACATTTGCAGTGCTTTTTTCCTGGCGATTTCTGATTCTTACCAATGGACTGCTATTCATTCATATCTCATGTGTGAACACGGAAACCACTTTGGTTATTGATCCTTCGATCCGAGTTCCTTTTCCCACTCGACATTTCCCACAGCAAAATGCCAGAATTGTAAATATCTGCAGTGTTTAGAGACTGCCTCCTGCTACGGCCAATGTGCTGATGTTTTAATCCCTTGTTCGGAGTTTGGAAAAGCCAAAGTCTGGAAATCTTTGGAATTGGATTGTAGATTTGGTACAGAAAGATGTTATGAGGATTTGCTTCAGCCACATCACATTCTAATCCGGTGGTCCTGATAACCTGCAGATAAATTTGGTAATCCCTTTACTTACCTTTCATTTTGTTCTCCCTAGAAATTTAGAATACACTTGACATGATTAGTTGCTTTTCTACATGATCATGTTCTGATTGCGAGGTTTACAGAGTAGTGGATCTCATTCAGTTGAATTGTATGGAATGGACTGAGCATAGAACATTATGAGTTTACATGAGGAAGAATATACAAGGATTCTAACATGGCAATGGTAGCATTTGCCTCTGTATTTCATACAAGCAGCCAGCCCCATGGCATGGCATGGCCGACTCTACTGAAAACTGTCAATATTTGCAAAACAGCAGGCAACCTATTGAATGGCCTGATTAGCTAGCTAGGAGAGTAAAAATGTAAAATACAACCAAACAAGGCCTTGAAGACATAAGCCAGCTACTCCGTAATGCCGAGTCTTTTGCGCAAGGAGTTATAGTAACTCCCGGTCAAAAGGCGTTTCCACCTTCTGCTAACTGTCCGAAGAATGAAGAGTTTCTTTGGAGGAAGCTTTATCCATATAAGACAGGCAATAGCAAGATCATCAGGAAGGCCCGGCAAAAGTGGTGCTTGAGCCATGTCCATGTGTAGGATCATGTCAGTGCAACGCTGGCTGCAAAACCAAGATATGTAAGAAGTTATAATAGTGTGAGGCAATTCAGAAACATTGTAGTTGATGGATTTTTTTCTCTTCCGAATCTGTGTGAGGATAAAAATTACCAATAGCTGCGCTCGTGGTTGAACCATGCGAAGAGCTTGAAGGAACCGTCCTCCAGTGTAACTCCAGCATCAGCGTCAAATAAGCACGACCTGTATTGTCAAGGCCATGTAACTGATTGAATGAACACCTCAAAAACCAAACCAGCAGATGATTTTATATGGTGAGTACACTATACAATACCTGCAGTCTCCTAAAGAATCTGTGACCTTGAGAGCCACTCCTCCCTCCAGGTTAGCTAGTACAGTGCAGAGTTCTTTCATTGCACACTCCATCCTGTAAAATATAGCACTACACATTTCAGTAAAATTTACCACTTTACAACAAAGATGCTTTATAGTTCTGCCTCAATTTTTCGTACATAAACAAGGTATGCGGAATTACCAAGTTGCAATAAACATGTCGGTCCGTTCTTGATAACACCAGTTCCAGCAGACATTTACAATATACCTTTCAGTAAAAATTGTACTTTGCAACAGAGATACTAGCAGTTTTGCTGCATTGTACATCATTACCAGGGATACACGAAATTACCGAATTTCGATAAAAATGACCGTCCTTTGTTGAAAACAGCAGTTCCAGGTGAGAATTCATGGTTATGATTTGATAACAGACTGAGAATATCTAGACTGCCAACTGAGCACTAAACTTACCTGACAGAATTCTTGATCATCTCATAGTCAGCACAGGTGTCAAGTTTAAAGTTCATTTCCACACAAGACAGTTTCACATGAGGATCATCGTGCACCATAACATGGAACTTGCCGAATAAATCAGGAATAGCGGAACTGAGTGCCTGCAGTTTACCAAGTGTGACAATCAGGACGTCTGCTGAACAGCTATAGTAATAACACTAACACATTATTTAAAACGATAATAACACATAAATACTAGGTGGATTTTTACCGTGCTAATTCCTATTGCGCCTGAGGATGATCCGGTTATAGTCATATTGCATTTTGTAATGCCAAATGTTGTGTGGAGGATCTGGAAATAATTCAGAGTCATCAACAACTATAAAAAACAAATTGGGTGAAGAGCTAGCAGCTCAAAAGAGGATGACATTTGGTAACCTTGGCGAGCAGGGCAATACAAATTGTACCGGAATCAGCAATTGAAATGATATCAATATCTAGTGTGTAGGTATTTTCATTGACACCATAAACAAATGTGGGGGCCTCAATGCTCAAAGCACAGATCACAACCCTCTTGGCACCACCCTAGTAGACATGACAAGCAAACAAGCTCAGTAAAAAATGCATGTTCCACGTAGTTGAGATACATGCATGGAAATGTACATCAGTTAATTTTGAACATATTAAACCCAATAAGCACCTGAGAAAGGGAAACAACCCCTACTATACAGATCATGCTGGGCAGCTAACTACACAACTTATACAGAAAAAACAGTGGTAAATACCTTCAAGTGAGCGCTGGCAGTATCCGTATCGGTGTATATTCCAGTGCTCTCCACAACGTAGTCCACGCCAACCTTGGCCCATGGTATTTGCTCAGGCTCACTAAGATTGGTATGACATGTTAGGCTTAGTACTTGAAATGATGACATGTAAATGTAACTGAATTGAGTGATAAAATGGAAGTCCATACGCAATAGCTAGAACTTTGATGTCAGGGAATAAACCAGGAGGCATGTCCTTGAGAGATCGAGTCTGCAAATTTACCAATTGATGGACACTAAGTCTTTAACAGATAGAATAACCCAGTTAAGAATAACATAAATAAAGATGGTGTACCATGTCAACCGCGCTGACGAAAGGGTCGTTGACGGCGACGAGTTGCATATTGTTGCTGTGCAAGATAAGCCTCGCCACAAGTCTTCCGATCCGCCCGAAACCATTGATCCCAACCATCGGTGTGGTTGCTGGACCAGGTTGGGGTCCCAACTTAAGTCCGCCATGCTTTGATTTCTGCAAAGATGCACAAATGAATTCAACAACAGTAAGAGGAGGAAAAGAGTAAGGAGATGAAAAGAAGAAATGAGACACCACCATATAACTACCTTGACTTGGACGAACTGAGGTGTGGGGTCCTTGCTCCTCAAGTCCCACATATTCAGTTCACCCATCGTAGGATTCTTTTCCAAGTACTCCAAACCCCTATGCTGCTCGCCTAGAGCAATTTCCACCACGTGCTTGGTGACCTCGTCTAGATCAGTTTTCACAGGTAAAACATCCTTCTTATCACAGTCCCGCTTCCTTGGTCCCCTTTCATCATCCTGGTAAACCGTCTTGCCGAACGGATCCCCCTTGACGTACACTGGGCTTGTGTCCACTGGTGTATCTTTATCAGGGAGCTTCGCCTGCAGCGAAGGCGCCGCAGGGCAGCTCAGGATACACGGGAACACCGTGTCAGCTTGCTCCACAGCATAGGGGTCAAGAGCATCACCAAATGCTGATACCCATCGATTCCAGAGAAGAGTCAGTTAACCAAAAGAATGAACGAACATAATGTATGCAAGAATAAAGTTATAAAGCACTATTGTTTCCTGCTAGTTACAACACCCACTGACCACTGCTATGTTGCACTCATCAAGAAAACAGCAACGCAGACCGACATTCGTCAATTTACCCCCTGATTTAAGAAGAGGGGGTGCCTTATCAAGCAACTAAGCTTATCTGATACTTCACTGAATTGAATAAATCGTTCCAAAAAGGGACCAGGAACCACAACTGAAGATTGGACCTTGAGGCAAGGGTTAAGTTCATCAATCCATTAGCCACTAGCTACTGAATCTTGGATTCATTAAGAAGGCATGGTGATGTTCGCCACAACGAATGCAAGAAACTTACTTCCAAACAGCAGGCACAATTCAACACAGCAAACCCCTCTAATTCCTAAGTGGGAACCGACGAGGAACTCATAAACAGAGGGACTTGAGATCATCCGAGAAACAGACCCGACGCAAGATTTCACGAATTCAGTCCCGACAAATCCTTACAATTAAGCACGCATGTACTGTTCGTGACTGGATTCGTAACCAATTCGGCAATCCACCAAACCAGGCGAATTTCTTGCGGGAACAAATTCCAAGGAGTTGATCCGACAAGAAGAAGCCACGTTCGTGGGGATTGGGAGAAGAAAGGGTGCCTACCTGAGCCAGGCGGAATGAACGGGAGTAGGGCGGCGTTGGGCGTGGCCCCGGAGGAGGATGCGGGGCCGGTTGCCGTCCCCGAGGATGTCTCCGTGGAGTTGAGCGCGGGCGAAGTCCCGGTACCGGCTGAGGCGGAGGAGGAGCCGGAGAACAGCGGAGCGCGGGTGCCAGACTCGAGGGCGGCCGCGGTGGAGCTGATGGGCGCGAGGGCGAGCGGGGTCACGGCGGAGGCGCCGATGCGGGTCTCCGGCGCGGAGAGGGAGGCGTCGGGCGGGGCTACGGACCCCGTCGAGGAGGAGTCGGTCACGTCGGTGGACTCCGGCGCGACGGAGCCCATGGCGGTGAGGGGCGGAGAGGTGGAGGGGAAGGGGAGGGGGCTTCTAGAAGAAGAGATTCCGTTACGGTTTGTTACCGGCCCGCAGGCAGCAGCTGCAGGGGCGGGATGCGTTTGAGTTTCGGAAGGACTCGCTCGTCTTTTAAACAAGGCAACGGTCGTCCGTCGTCTAATCATCATGCTTTAAGATCCGTGTCAAGTATGTGACCTAGGTGACACACTGTTGCTTTGAATGCTGTGCCGCACAATTTGTATGAAAGTTCCTTGATGGGGTTTTGCTTCCCTTGCCAATGGCGGTACCTCCACAAGGACGATCTTCTTGTGATGTGACGATGAGGACGGATTCCGGGTGAATATGACACAACTTGAACACTATGATCAAGCGAGGAAGCGGTGATTTGGGCTACGTCTGAGCTAATCAAAATATTGCCGTCAACAGAAGGGAAGAGTTGCGCCTCAAAACTTGATTCGGTAGTTATAAGATTGTGGTGTAGGTTGTCGAGTCCTGACATAGTCCAAAGCCAAGCAATGGAGTTCTTGATTTGCGCCTAGGACCACCTCTTGCAAACTTAACCCAAGCTCGCAGAAACCAAACGTGTGCTACATGGAGAAGTCATTATGTACAACTATAACTCATGTGTTGTTTCGAGTTTCTTTTCTCTTAGACGGCTCTATTGTGGCAATGGCAAGATGGTCCAGCCATTGGAAACTTCAAGTCTTATCCTCCCTACAAACAGCCGTGATGCCAGAATAGGTATGTTCTCGGATACCCGTCGTGATTCACCTTTGACGACAAAAGTGTTCTATTGATTTTTTTTTTTAAATGGAGGATACTTCCCCAGCCTCTGCATCCAAATGATGCATTATTCACCTTTGACAACAAGAAATGTTCTATCAGTGGTCACAATTCCCCCTGGACTGTCTGTGTTCCTCCTCGACTACAATTCTTAGGGAATATGACTAGTAACATATTTGTCAGAATAAAATAATATTGGTACTTTTAATTTTTAATTTTTTTATAGAATATTACCATTTTTAGCAAGACGTTCGATTTTATAAGATAATAATAAACAAAATATTTTCGATGGAGTAAATTGAAACGTACATGATAAAATCCATCATAAAAACATAATTTACGCCAAGACTTTTCGAAGTTCCTCTTAGGCTCTTAGCTGCAATGGGTTGCATCTAAATTTGATTTTGTTTCGCTGATTCTGAGAGCTGTGACCCATTGTCGCTGATTCTGAAGCCTGCACGGGAGGCCCACTACAAGCCCGGGGGACGAGCTACGGTAAGCATGTTCCTGGGCCGCTAGACCCGATTACGAGACGTCCCCTTCCTGCGCCTCCCACCGCCGCGGCGCCGCCCGACAGAGCTCCGGCGCGGGTTGTGGCGCCGATCCCCACCCTCTCCCGAGACCTTCCGGTCGCCCGCCTGCTCCCGTGGCACGCCACCACTCTTCCCTCCCTACCCACAGTGGCTGCCACGGCCGTCTCCAGCGAATCCGTCCGCCGCACGGGGTGCACCTCGCCGCCGCTGTCGACCTTCTCCTCCTCCGTATCCAGGAGGTTAATCCTCTTCTCTTCCTCCTGTTGATAGCTGCTAGTCGAGTCCGACTACTCCCGTTTCGCGAACTGTTTCTCTAGCTGCAGTCAGTGTGACCTGTGACGATGCTTTGATCCCTTGCGCCGCATTGCAAGGCCAACAGCTTAAGTCTCATAGGAAATTCCTCGAGCAGTCAATGGAACAAAATCATTGTCCATCAAACTTCCAGATTGCTTTCATGGCATGCATTTTTTTGTTTTATGGAAGCTAGACGCATTTTGTTTTATGGAGTATTCACTTCAACGTAGGGATATAGATCAGATCTTTCCCTATGAAAACTAGGTACACTGGTACAGGTCCTTTTCTTCTTAATGAAGAAGCAGAACACTTGTTAGGTTCCTTAAGAAAGAGTTACTCGTCTGCTTAGATCTAATGGCGTTTGCAATGCTGAGATATTCTGCAAATAAATACAACAGACAGTAGCCTTTGCTTTACCTAAGAAAATTACCTGCTCATAATCTAATTAGCTATCTTGTTGGGATTGTCTCAGTTCACCTGGGACCTGATACATCTGAGGCTAGAGGTGGAGCTGAGGAGCTCATGTTCCCAACAATACCAAAATTTGCTGGACCTCTAGCAACAAAATTGTGCTCTATGTTTGTCTCTGCATTCTTGGTACCTTCCAAGACTTTGACGACCTCAGACATTTGAGGCCTTCTTTTGCAATCAATCTGGAGACACCACATTGCGAGCTTCATCATCTGAATTACTTCTTGCTCATGTGCTTGTACGTCATTACTGTTCTTGTCGATCAAATCTACCAACTGATCACTCTTCACCTTTTCTTCCAATATGGTAATAAGATGCAGGCTCTCATCAGACCTGGAAGTGTCGAGGTTCTTTCTTCCGCTGACGATTTCCATGACCACAACACCAAAGCTGTAGACATCGGCCTTTTCTGTGATGTGCGATGTCAACCATTCTGGAGCTAAATAGCCAGGTGTGCCTCTCATTCTAGTAACCACTTGGCTCATATCCCTATCAATTAGCTTGCATAATCCAAAATCAGAAAGCTTAGCATTGAAGTTTTCATCTAAGAGGATATTTTGTGGCTTGACATCCAAATGAGCAATTCTCTTCATGCAGTCCTCATGAAGATAAGAGAGACCCTTAGCTATGTTAGTGATCATCTTGCATCGCACCCTCCATTCCAACAGAGGAGCACTGTTGTTATGTCGACAATAGATCCACTTGTCCAAGGATCCTTTGGGCATATACTCATAAACCAAGAGCCTATGGGATTTCTCTGCACAGAAACCAATCAGCCTCACCAGATTGATATGATGTATGCTGCCAATTGTCTGAACCTCTGCCAAGAATTCTGTTTTTCCCTGACCTGCTCGATCCAAACGTTTTACTGCAATTGTTTCCTCACCGAGCTGTCCTTTGAAAACAGACCCAAATCCTCCTTCCCCAAGCTTGTCGCTGAATTGCTCTGTTGCTACTTCTAACTGTTGATATGTGAACCTCGTTGGTGTTCCTTGTAGGTTTCCAAAATCTTCCTCCTCGTCCTCCATCTCCTGGTGTCGTCTTGCTCTTCGTTTTTGTATGATAAAAAGTATTAAAGCTCCAATGAGTGCGAAACCGAGCCCCGAAACTATGATCACAACAGCTAAGCCTACTCTTGAAAATCTTGTGCTTTTTGTTGCAACAGCATTCGCAGGAGGATTTGGAGGAGAAGATGTTATATCGACCGGGGGACAGAAGACGGCCTGGTAGTTGGTGCCTGCCGGGCAAGTGAACAGAGTGCTCGAGCTATCATCCCTTGAGTAGCTGTACGCGTCCGGGCACATCCGCACGAAGAGCAGTGAGTAGGTGGTGGGTTCGCAAGTGCTCGAGTTCCCGGTGCAGCAGTATCTGTCCTGCTTGAACACCGTGCAAGGATTGTTGCAACCCCCTGGTGCCTGAAGCTGGCTTGGGCACTGCGACGTGATGTTGGCTGCGCAGCGTGGCCCCTTGCTGCACCCTGGCCCTCCCTGGGTTGGCACTGGCAGGAAGTCCATGGGCACGTTGAAGCCGTCGACAAGAGAGATGTCGAAGAAATCTCCTGTTTGTCCTTGGCCAATTGTGAACTCAGCGAGGGTGTTGGGCGGCTGGCCATAGCCCTTGCAGGCGAGCAAGCCACCGCAGTCGCCTGTCTGGCAGGACCCGTTGCCTTTGCCATCGAACAAGCAGCCCGTGCGCGGCCAGATGCGCTGCCCACCGCTCGCGGCACCGGCAGGCACCTCCAGTGTCCACGACTTCCCTGGGTCGAGCTGCACGCCGCCGCCGAGCGGCGCAGCGGCTGGCCACACCGTATAGGAGCATCGGTTGGTGATGTTTATGGTGGCGGCCTCGCCGGTGGCAGCAAGGAGCAGCAGCAGGGGGAGGAGAGCCCAAGACGTGCTCGCAGCCTCCATTCTTGCGTGTGATCTGCTTGCATCTGTAATCTCGAATCAGAATTCCAGTTGCAGTAGTACTCTTGTGATGGCTGGATAACAGATAGTACTAACAGGCAGGGACAAGGCCAGTGGAATTTTCTGAGAAATTTCCAGGTTTTGCCTGCTGAAATTTTCAACGGTCAACAATCTACAACCTAACATGTGCTTGTATTGTAATCTGATAGAGGTGGACTTGCTTGTGGAACCTGTGTACCTGTTCAGCGCACCTGTCTGACTGTCTGTAACGGAGTACATACAGTAATTATCGATTGTGACAGCTTAATTTAGTTTTATTTAGATGGGAACAGCTTAATTTTGTTGTGAAATTTGCTGCTAGAGTTCATTTTGTTCCTGATTTTCTTTGTTGTGAATGGCACACCTGGACCGTCACAGCTTGGTCAGCTGGAGCGGGAGGCTGCGACGCGTTGTTGGCTAGACCGTCAGCTATTGTGTTAAACAGGACGCTACTGTGTTGACGGCTCAGAGTTTCGCAACGAACAAGTGGACGGAAAGATTTTGACATCATTGATTTACGGATGTATTTTCCACGGACCCGGAACCTGGCATGTATAATGGATTAATGGTTGATCAGACGGTCTTATTTTAATTCTACCACATAATCTATATGATAATATAAACATAATACTCTAGTAACCATATATCACATGTGGTGAGATATATTGTTGCTCGTCTCTTGGTTATACGAGGAGGCAAATCGGTTTCTCTCTCCTACAACTTGGTTAAGAGGAGGAAAATATCTAGCGCTACCATCCATTTAGATGCTCCCCGTGCTACCACTAAGAAACCATATTAAATGTTTCAAAAAAAATTTATGAAAAAGTGTGAGTGCTCGCAAGATATGTTTCTACAACTTTCAAATTTTTTACTCCAAATTCGAAAAGAGCACCGAGAAACAAAAAGGACAAATTTAGCATCAATAGTGTCGTAAAAGACAAAAGCCAAAAATGACACTATTCATGCTGGATATGTATTTTTTTTCCTCAATGCTCCTTTCGAATTTGAATCTAAAAATGTTGAAGGTTGTAGACACATATCTCATGAACAATCACATTTTTTGCGATTTTTTAAAAACATTTAAAATTTTCTTTTAATGGTTAATCAGATATATGCCACTGCAATTCATCTTTCAAAAAATGCCACCGTAATTCTGAAAATTCTTCTAAAAATGCCACTTTCAGACTTCGAAAAATGCCCATTCTTCGAAGGATGAAAATTGTAGTGGCATTTCTCGATTTCGCATGAATTGCAGTGGCAAATATCTAATTAACCCTTCTTTTAATAGTCGCATGGGGCGTACCTAAATAGGTGGTAGCATTAGATATTCTTTGCAATCATCCTATGTGTCACTGCCAAGACAAGATCATTGTAATGCCACCCGCGGGAAGGGGAGTCCCACACACTCAAAAGCTTCGGTGATTGGCCCGATGAAGACGGAGTGGTGTGGGATGAGCCTGCCTTGTGATCGTTCCTCCTGCGCCTGCGGAACGACAACCCGATGAAGCAGGAGCGTTGTGCCTTGTGCGGGCTGCTCGGGGCGAAGGCGGTGCTGCATGGGGTAGGCCAACAATGAGCGGCGCTATGTCAGAGCATCGATGCCTCGATGTGGGGTCGATTGGTGACGTTTGGGACGGGGTCTTACTATGGGTTATCTAACCTATAGCGCCCTTGTGAACTTGTTTGTAAAATTCTCCTCTGTAATTGAAGAAAAAAAGGAAATAGAAGATGGATGGGGTAAAATGGCAGCGCGATTCTCCGACCCTATGAGACAAAGGCAGAGGTGACTTTGCACATGATCAGGCAAATACTGTTCACATAATTACTACGCACATGACTGTAGCAATCATTGTCTCGTTGCTTTTGTACCGTTCGATCTAGGCCGCAGATTTTCGATCCGACGGATGAGAACTGGGTAAAGGTAGAGGTACTGTTCACCTCTTCTTTTGACCCAATAAGTCAGAGAATCCCGGCCGGTGAAATGGGGACCGCCGTCAAACTTAGAAGCTTTGCTCGTTGATATTTGTTCTCGGATAGGATCGGATCCAGCAGCCGCCGGGTAGGAGAATCGGAATGCTGGGCCTTCAGTAGCAAGCTCCGCTACTGTACGTTTCCGCTCCCGAGTTATCTTCCTCGATCCCACGCCTTCTCCCAACCAGGGCCCGAGTATTTGGTCGCTGATACCCACAAGTATAGGGGATCGTTGAAGTCTTCGATGTGTAAGTATAGTATCAATCCCACGAGGAGTAGAAGGTATAAGTATTTATCCTTTCAAATAAGAGTGCCACTTCCCTTATTATCTATGCACTAGACAAACTAAAATGATTAAATGATGCAAGTGTTTTTGGGTTTTTGGTGTATAGATTGCAAGAAAGTAAAATGCTAAGAATGCAATATGACAAGTGAAAGCTCTTAAAGAGAGAAAGCCCAATCCTCTATGCAGCA
The DNA here is from genome assembly GCA_012064385.1 of Puccinellia tenuiflora. Lineage (NCBI taxonomy): Eukaryota > Viridiplantae > Streptophyta > Magnoliopsida > Poales > Poaceae > Puccinellia > Puccinellia tenuiflora. Next base: position 822,494 of record QRDG01000211.1, on the reverse strand, counting down.
AGAGGACAAGCTCAAGTGTGTGTTTCTTATAGGTGGAGAGAGTTCCCAAGGGCTACCTAGACTTCATGGCATAAATATTTCTAAAACAACAAGGTAAACATTTTTGTCAAGTTTTAATCTTCTTTGGACGGAGCCATAATTAGGAATAGCTAGATAAACAAACTAAACCTCTTATGATGGATCATGTGGCCAAGTGAATGACTACACAAGAGTTATTAAGACATAAAGTCCCATCATAGCATTAATCTTTAAGGTCCCCGATACTAATACCCCATAAAGTAACTTCATGATTCGATCTCAGGTTTACTTGTCCCCCTAAGTCCTCCTCAATTCATCACATTATGGTGTTCTCCTATGAGCCCATATAGGTGAAGTGATATGCAGTCGACGTTCGCACAACACCATCATAGAATCACATCAAAGATAAAAACTAGACAAAATACCAACACATGTCATATATAAATCATTGCCAATTCATCCTATTCCCCCAGGAACATGAGAGAACTACTCACAACACCAAGACATGATATGATTCAGTGGTACAAGTGATACAACACAATCTGAAATTATGATCTCCCCACAAAACAATGACAAGTAGCAATTCACAAACATGTAAAATAGCACTTAGACAATAGCTAGGGATCAACCAATCTCAAACTATGAGGGGGATGAAGTGGATCACGAAGATGGTGATGGAGATGGTGATGGAGACGGTGCTGGTCTTGGCGGTGGTGTTGATGGAGACTCCGGAGGGGGGATGGAGAAGACCTCCGGAGGTGATTCCGGCGGCGTTTCCCCCCTCCGATCTTCTCCGGCGGCAGCCTTCTGTCTCTTTGTTTCTAGTTTGGTGTTTCTCCACCGCCTCCTTGCGAAACTCCTCGGGGGACTATTTATGCAGTCGTTTTTAGGTCACGAGGAAGCTTCTGGGCGAAGGATCGATGCAAAAGGGGCCACGAGGGCCAAATGGGATGGTTCCACGCGGCCTGGTACAGGGGCCGCGTGGGGCACTCCCTTTCGGCCTTCTGGCCTCCACTTTTTTCCATCCTTTTTCCTAATACTTTGTTTCTTCAAAATAATGATCCCCGTAAATTTTCAGCTCATTTGGACGTCGTTTGGGTCCCTGAAACATCAAAATATAGAAAATAGGGTTTTCTGCCAGTGCAGGGTTAATTCCAAATAAATGGGGAAACTGTGAATTATCCCCAAAATCAATATAAAACAATGATATACCCCTTATATGATGCAAATATGATTGAAATATGAGAATTATAATGCAAAGTTCATGTATGCATTTTAGATGCATCAACATCCCCAAGCTTAACTCATGCTCGTCCTCGAGTATGAAAGTGATAAAACTAACATGAACTTTGCAATATAATCAACAACATGGATATAAAAGATGATTTCTACTGCTACATAAAGTCAAATGATTCATTATTCAAAGAAGTAGCAATATGCAAACAGTTTATAAAGTGATATCAAGTATTCAATGAAAAGATGATCAATGACAGTTCACAAAGTGCAACATAAAAAGATAGTACTATGGACATTCTTACTTTTGCATACTTGAGGTCCATAGAGTGTAGAAAATCTGAATAGAAAAGGTGGACACTTTGGCAAAGATATATAAATAAGTAGAGGTAAAGCATGTATGAGTTTCATCTATCCTCCAAACTATTCTTCTTAAGTTATTGAATGCAATGGTAATACTTGGTGTCAAGCTCTCATTCCCCTAATATAGCATCTTGAATGATTAAAGTTGAATGTGAAAGCAAATATGAGTAGTGGCCTTGATAAAGTGAAGGTTAGATGTCTCATGCCCCTTGAATACAAGTACCTACACCATGATTACTCAACTTGAGAAACAAAGCAAGTTTAAATTTTCTATCATTGTAAGTAATAATGGTGTCATCAAGAGTCTCGTCTGGGGTACCTCTTATCCCATGATATGGATCAAGCCCACATCAAAACAACAAGACAAACAAACATAATGAACAATCTCAACACCCTCTTTATTCACCACTTTGGTATAGCTTTTTATTGTAGGGTGTGTCCCAGAGAGTTCAAAATAGCATGTAAGTAAATTTCCACCATGAATGATGCATGGCTTAGATTAGCGGCTCAGGTTTCTCTCTAACCATTTATACAAACTCATTTAAACTTAACTCTATATTCCACATTTATTTCGTCATGATAGGCATCCATAGACAAAAGTAAATGATATCAACTAAACAAATGATAAAACATGTTGAAAGCTTTGCATGTGACAGCACATATGGGCTAACTCCCAACCTTAAACATTTATCAAGCCACTATCTTCATAGTATTAATCACAATGGTTCATCTTTTTGAATGCAATAAAAGTAAAGTGTGCATCAAGTTCGTGAGAGCTTTTTAACCAACTTTTGCCATTACAATAAATAACATCATCATTTTCATTTAGAGGTATAGATAACACAAATATCATGATAAACATACTTGGATAGCATAAAGCTAATAGGTAGATATGGTGGACTCACTGGAAAAAACTTGGGTTGAAGGTGTTGGAAACAAGTTTTTACTTGTTGAAATTTTTGGGCTAGCAAAAGGGGGAAAGATGACCATCTAGATGCATGCATGAGTGTCCATAGAACTAACTAATTCATGTCAAACAAAGTAAAATAACATACAGCATCAAAACATGAATAAAAGATAGCTCATGATAAGCATTTGCAAATTATTACTCATAAAGAGGCTCATGAATCATGCAACTATATGTGTCATTAAAAATCAACTTAGACATCCCTTTTCCCAATACAATAAAAGCATGCAAGATATTCCAACCCATATTTCCAGTAGCTTACTCATATATAAAAGATAGTGGTGGTCTCAAAACAAATACTAAACTAACAAACAAAAGACGCTCCAAGTTTATGCGATAAAGTGCATTGATAGAAAAACAGGAGTTAGACGTGTGCAAACCAAGAGTGTTTTGGTTCAGTGGGGATGTTCACATCCCCAAGCTTATGGTTTTCACCATCCTTGGATAACTCATGGTGCATCTCCTCCAATCCCTGTGAAAAAAACTTCAAAACACAATTTCTCCCATTTCTTTTCTGTGGGGTGATGTTAGTAGAGATAAATAAATAGGTTTCTTGCTGCATATAATCCATGTACTAAAATACATATGAATGTCCAGAAAGTGTATAATGTTGTATGCCTACTCATAAACTCAATTGGATCAACTCAATAGTTCAAACTATGCATAAAACAATATGGGACAGAATCTGTCCAGAAAAACAGCAGCAGAAAAACGTATTTTTGTATCCTACTTAGTCTTTTCTAAAAAATCTGAAAAAATTCAGGCATACAGAGGATGACAATTTTCAGTTACAGTAAAAATTTCAGCTCATTCGGAGTTACATAATAAGAATGAAAAATCAAACCGTGCACAGACTCCGCGCAGGAATAAAATTCCCGAATAGAAATAGCAACTTTTTCAACCAAAATGGGTAAAACTTGGCACTTTATTAAAAATTCCAGAAACTAAACTAAGAAAACAATCTCTTGTTATAGCAAGAGGACGCAAAGAAAAACAACCGGGTTGCCTCCCGTAAAGCGCTTTCTTTATAGCCATATAGGCGACCGGGGGAGAAACCCTAGCCCCAGCCGCCGCCACCCCCTCCCCCTCCTCTCTCCTCTCGTCGTCCCCAGAGGCAGCCGCCGGGGAACCCCGCGCGCCGCTGATGAAGGGGACGGCGGGACTCTCGCGCATCACGGCCGTGTCGCGGTTGGGAGGGACTACGCTCGGCAGCGTGTTGGATCGGCGGCGCGATCTTCGGTGGCTGTTTCTCCTGGTGGCGCGGAGTCACTCCGGCGGCTTCGTGGGGACAGAGGTCTCGCCATGACCCAGAAAATCATCACCCGCCAGGTCTACCAAGCACTCACCAATCCACCTGCAGTACCCGATTACCTGAGAGGATCAGAAACAACGATCACTTTCTCCAGAGCGGACCACCCGCCGGCAATACCACGACCCGGGCACGCTGCTCTGGTAGTCGAAGCTCAGATCGGGGAGTACACCTTGAAGAAGGTGTTCATGGATGGAGGCAGCGGTATAAACATCATCTTCGCCGACACCCTGAGAAGGATGAACAGGTCAACATCCAACCTAACGCCATCAGCAAACACCTTCCACGGTATAGTACCAGGGCAAGCAGTCACGCCCATGGGAACCATTACACTCGATGTCATATTCGGCACACCCGAAAACTTCCAGCGAGAGGCGATCGACTTTGAGGTAGTCGACTGGAAGTCGCAATATCATGCCATACTGGGTCGTCCGGCCTTCGCCAGGTTCATGGCAGTGCCACATTACGCCTACCTCCTGCTCAAGATGCCGGGACCAAAGGGTGTCATCACGGTGAAAGGCGACTTCGACCGGTCTGACAGCTGCGACCGCGAGTTCAGCAGGATTTCTGAGTTCTTTGGGATGGACGAGCACCTGGAGATGATGGCAGTCGACAACGACAAGACTCTGTTCCCGCCACGGAAGAAATCATCCAAGGAGTCGACATTCAACACAAGCGACGACACAAGGGCTCACCAGGTACACCCGACGGATGCCGACAAGACGGTCAGGGTGTCATCAAGCTTGACTAACGCATAGGAAAGCGCGCTCGTCGAGTTCCTGCGCGAGAACTGGAAGATATTCGCCTGGCAACCTTCTGACATGCCAGGTATACCAAGGGAACTCGCCGAGCACTCCTTACGCGTCCGCAAAGATGCCAGACCAGTCAAGCAGTCCATGAGGCGTTTCGCGGGTCCCAAGAGAGATGCTATCAGCAAGGAGATTGACCGGTTGCTCCACGCCGGATTTATTCGAGAAATAAAAGATTCAGAGTGGGTAGCAAACCCAGTATTGGTGGAAAAGAAGAAGACGAAGAAACTCCGCATGTGCGTCGACTTCACCGCCATCAACAAGTGCTGCCCCAAGGATCACTTTCCGCTCCCGCGGATTGATCAGATCGTCGATTCGACTGCAGGCTGTGCACGCCTATCCTTCCTGGATGCCTACTCTGGGTACCAGTAGATCAGGATGAAAGTCGAGGATCAGGAGAAGACGGCATTCATCACACCACACGGTGTATTCTGCTACCAGATGATGCCCTTCGGGTTGAAGAACGCTGGAGCCACATACCAGCGCACGATGCAGGCTTGCTTGAAGGAGCTCATAGGACAGACTGTCCAGGTCTACGTCGACGATATAGTCGTCACCACCCGCACAGAGGACAGCCTCATCGACGACCTCCGCAAGGTCTTCGACGCGCTCAACGAGTACCAGATCAAGTTAAACCCAGAAAAGTGCGTCTTCGGCGTCCCAGCCGGAGAACTACTGGGGTATCTTGTTTCTGCGAGAGGAATCGAAGCCAACCCTGAGAAGGTGCAGAACATACTCGACATGCCTGCACCGACCAAGCTCCACGAAGTACAACGCCTGGCTGGCAGAGTCGCAGCGCTCAGTCGATTTATTAGTAAGTTGGGAGAAAAGGCCCTGCCCTTCTACCAACTGATGAAAAAGGCAGACAAATTCGAGTGGACAGAGGAGGCACAAGATGCATTCGACAAACTGAAGCAGACCCTCACAACCCCTCCAGTGCTGGTGGCGCCACATGAGAATGAGCCACTGTACCTATATGTGGCAGCCACGAACAGGGTGGTCAGTACCGTACTCGTAGTCGAGCGGGAGGAAGAAGGAAAGAGTCACCCTATTCAGCGACCAGTGTATTACCTCAGCGAGGTACTAAACGATTCCAAGCAGCGGTACCCGCACTACCAGAAGCTGGCATACGGAGTCTTCATGACGTCCAGGAAGGTGGTCCACTATTTCTCCGAGCACCCGATCACGGTGGTAAGCTCCTCTGCCTTATCCGACATCCTCACTAACCCAGCCGCGACAGGAAGAGTCGCCAAGTGGGTTGTCGAGTTAGGGCCGTGGGGGCTGAAGTACGCACACCCGAAGGCAATCAAGGCCCAGGTCCTCCCAGAGTTCACCACAGAGTGGATAGAAGCACAACTGCCCGACGAGCCCGACTTGTCCAATGCATGGACAATGTATTTTGACGGATCAAAGAAATTCAATTCAGCCGGAGCAGGAGTCGTGCTCATTTCACCTAAAGGCGACAAGCTGAAGTACGTGCTGCAGATGAAGTTCCCAACTCCTTCCAACAACGAAGCAGAGTACGAAGCCCTGATTCACGGCATGCGGATGGCCCAGAACTGCGGCGCCAACTCGCCTCATGATCTACGGCGACTCCTATCTGGTTGTGCAGCAAACCATGAAGCAGTGTGATGCCATCGCTGACAACATGATAGCCTACAGGGAGCTGTACAATCAGCTGGAAGGCCTCTTCGACGGCTGCGAACTGCGGCACATCGGCCGCGAAAGCAACGAAGAAGCTGACGTCCTGGCCAACCTAGGATCGGATCGAGCTTCGGTGCCACCCGGAGTCTTCCTCGAGTGCATCACACAGCGCTCAATCAAGGTCCGGCCCCCGCCAGGACCCTCTACATCGGCAACAAGCACCGCCAACCCGCCAAGCACGGAGAAGGAGGTCATGGAGATAATACTAGTCGAGCCCACGTGGACAAGTCCGTATCTGGCCTACATGCTGCACCAGCAACTGCCGGAGAACCCAGTCGAAGCCAAGCACATCGTCCGCCGTTCCAAAGGCTTCACCATCATCAATGGCGAGCTCTACAAGAGAAGCATCTCAGGAGTACTCCAAAGGTGCATCGATCCAGCCGACGGCCAAGCAATCTTACTCGACATCCACGCCGGCATATGCGGGCACCACGCAAGCAGTCGAGCACTGGTGGCCAAGGCGCTGCGAGCAGGGTTCTACTGGCCCACCGCAATGCAAGACGCAGAAGAGCTGGTCAGAAAATGCATTGGCTGTCAGGAGTTCGCCAACAAGCCGCATGCACCAGCGTCGGCACTGAAGACAATACCACTCGCGTGGCCCTTCGCGCAATGGGGACTCGACATGGTAGGTCCCTTCAAGAAATCCTCCCCAGGCGGGCACACTCACCTCCTGGTGGCAGTCGACAAGTTCACGAAGTGGATCGAGGCGGTCCCAATCACAAGCTCAACCGCAACCTCAGCGGTCAACTTCATCAGGTCAATCATCTTCAGGTTCGGTGTGCCACACGGCATCATCACCGACAACGGGACGAACTTCACAGCCGAAGAATTCAGGGATTTCTGCTCTGAACAAGGCGTCAAGCTCAGTTATGCATCTGTCTCGCACCCGCAGTCCAACGGGCAAGTCGAGAGGGCCAATGGCCTAGTCGGCAAAGGCATCAAGAAGCGTCTGCGAGTACCATTGAAGCGAGCCGCAGGAGCCTGGGTGGAGGAGCTACCAAGTGTGCTGTGGAGCCTACGCACCACGCCAAACAGATCTACCCAGTATACACCATTCTTCATGGTGTACGGTGCCGAAGCAGTCCTGCCCTGCGACATCAAATTTGACGCTCCACGAGTAGTGGCATACGACGAGTCTGNGCAAGCAGTCGAGCACTGGTGGCCAAGGCCTTGCGAGCAGGGTTCTACTGGCCCACCGCAATGCAAGACGCAGAAAGCTGGTCAGAAAATGCGTTGGCTGTCAGGAGTTCGCCAACAAGCCGCATGCACCAGCGTCGGCACTGAAGACAATACCACTCGCGTGGCCCTTCGCGCAATGGGGACTCGACATGGTAGGTCCCTTCAAGAAATCCTCCCCAGGCGGGCACACTCACCTCCTGGTGGCAGTCGACAAGTTCACGAAGTGGATCGAGGCGGTCCCAATCACAAGCTCAACCGCAACCTCAGCGGTCAACTTCATCATCAATCATCTTCAGGTTCGGTGTGCCACACGGCATCATCACCGACAACGGGACGAACTTCACAGCCGAAGAATTCAGGGATTTCTGCTCTGAACAAGGTGTCAAGCTCAGTATGCATCCGTCTCGCACCCGCAGTCCAACGGGCAAGTCGAGAAGGCCAACGGCCTAGTCAGCAAAGGCATCAAGAAGGGTCTGCGAGTACCATTGAAGCGAGCCGCAGGAGCCTGGGTGGAGGAGCTACCAAGTGTGGCTGTGGAGCCTACGCACCACGCCAAAAGATCTACACCAGTATACACCATTCTTCATGGTGTACGGCGCCGAAGCAGTCCTGCCCTGCGAAATCAATTTGATGCTCCACGAGTAGTGGCCTACGACGAGTCCGATGCGGAAGAAGCACTCGAGGAGGGATGTGGATGTCCTGGATGAAGCACGCGACATCGCCCTCAGCCGCACAGCTGTGTACCAGCAAGACCTGCGCAACTACCACGGTCGGCGACTGCGGCCTAGAGCATTCGTCCAGGAGACCTGGTTCTCCGGCTCAAGCAGAAGAAGGTGCACAACCTCGCCTCCCATGGGAGGGGCCATACATTGTGACAGAGCAATCGGCAACGGAGCTTACCTCCTGAAGGACTCGAAGACAGGGACAGTCTGCAGCAATCCGTGGACGGGCACAGTTACGCCGCTTCTACGCCTGATAAACCCCAGCTTGTAAGCTTCACCTTGTTAAGTAGCAGCAGGTTCTTACGCACTCTTTCCCTCGCCAGGGTACCTAAGGGGACTGGAAGGGTTTTAAACGAGGCGGCCTGTTTGCGAGAATCAATAAAGATATTTGAAGGAAAACACTTGTCATTTCTTCCTTGTGAGCAATCAACCTAAATCCTAGGCCGCCACTCGAAACCACTCGGGGGCTCGCGCCATACAGGTCTAAGTCCAGCCTAGGCCGCCACTCGAATCACTCGGGGCTGCGCCACACAGGCATAACTCGAAATCCTAGGCCGCCACTCGAACCACTCGGGGGCTCGCGCCATACAGGTCTAAGTCCAGCCTAGGCCGCCACTCGAAACACTCGGGGGCTGCGCCACACAGGCATAACTCAAAAATCCTAGGCCGCCACTCGAACCACTCGGGGGCTCGCGCCATACAGGTCTAAGTCCAGCCTAGGCCGCCACTCGAAACACTCGGGGGCTGCGCCACACAGGCATAACTCGAAAATCCTAGGCCGCCCACTCGAACCACTCGGGGGCTCGCGCCATACAGGTCTAAGTCCAGCCTAGGCCGCCACTCGAAACACTCGGGGGCTGCGCCACACAGGCATAACTCGAAAATCCTAGGCCGCCACTCGAACCACTCGGGGCTCGCGCCATACAGATCTAAGTCAGCCTATGCCGCCACTCGAAACACTCGGGGGCTGCGCCACAGAGCATAACTCGAAAATCCTAGGCCGCCACTCGAACCACTCGGGGGCTCGCGCCATACAGGTCTAAGTCCAGCCTAGGCCGCCACTCGAATCACTCGGGTTCTGCGCCGCACAGGCATAACTCAGAAACCCTAGGCCGCCACTCGATTCACTCGGGGGCTCGCGCCATACAGGTCTACGAGTGCAAAATCACACATTATACATTCAGTGAACAACATCATATGGGCATACATACATGCATATTTATGTTACAAGCTAACATCATACAACAACAGACTGCTATTTTACTCTCCAGGTTCCTCCTTTGGCGCATCAAGCGGCCCCACAAGCTGCTCGCTGAAGGCCTGGACTTGCTGAATCATCTGACGCGCAGCCGCAAGAGTATCGGCATAGTCATCCGCTCCAGGCAAGCCGTCAAGCACCTTGTCCAAGGGAAGATGGGGCCGATGCATTCGAACGTACGCCAGCGCCACGTTCGCCCCGGCAACAAGCTGGGTGTGCACGACTTCCTTCAACGCCTTGACTTTACCCTCACGGTACCTCTCCAGCAGCGCAGCCAGTCCGCTAGGTTGCTCGTTGTGCGGAAAGAACACCTTGTTGACCTGCAATAGAGTGTTTCTGCAACCTTCCAAGAGCAAAGCAGCCCGCCAGGTGCGATCCAGCATTCTTGCAAGTATACTGCCCTTGGACCTGTCCGACCAAAATTGACGGGCTTCGAGTGAGTCACCGGCGGCTTCTCTGCCCACTCGCTCGTCCACTCGACCCTGTTCGGCCGTCTGGTCAGCATTCACATCTGCACGAAGACCCAGCACTTAGAACAGTGCAAGCATAAAGAAACAAGAGCAAAGCGTCAGAAGACCAACCTTGCAGTTGTCGACTGATCAGGTCCATCTGGCCAAGAAGGAATTCCTCACGCTGTGAGAACGGCGCAGCAGGCCGTGACTTCAAGCGCTCCAACTCCAACTTGGCGGTCCTCACCTTCGACTCAAGTTCAACAATCTTGTTCCTCATATAGGTGAACACTCGTTGGTCATTGGCGCTCCGCGCGTGGGCTGGACGCGCTCGACGACGAGGGCGAGTGGGTGCAGCCGAAGAAGTATCCTCGTCTTCACCCACACCAGCGGCCACAGCAACCTCGGGAGTTTCACCCATCTCAGGCTGCCAAGTTCGACAGTGTCAAGCAAGGAAAAGATCACATCCTAGAAGAAAGTATGACGAAAGACTCGAAGACACATATTCACATTTCAGAATCAGTTTGTCCGCGGCCAGAAGACCCGCAAACTGTATGGTTCATTACAGTCTATAACCAAAAGAAGAACCCTAAGGCAAAAGGGAACCCTACTACACAGACTACACTGCAGACTCCGACTGCGAGCGACTCTTCTTGGAGGCTAACTCTGCAGCCCTGGCAAGCTTCTTCTCAAAGGTATCAATTAGCTTAACAGCTAGCTGACTCGCTTTCGCCTTGACGCTGTTTAGCGACTTGGTCTTGCCATCGGGCTTTCGAGGGAAGTCGCTGACAACTGCCTCGAAGTCGCCTGCAACCTCATGACCAAGCAAAAGCCGGAAAGTGAACTCTGAGCCGCGTACCGTCTGAGCACGCGTGTAGTCCGCCAAGGTGGTCGCCTCGCCTTCAAAAGGGGCCGCAAGTCCATCAACGTCGGCAGGCAACGGCTGGTTGGGGAAGATGCCCTGGTGCACACTCGCCAGAGCATTCTTCGACTTCTGCAGCGCCGCTGAAGATTGCTGCAGTGCAGTCGAAGCATACGCATGGGCACGGTCCACGAAGCCAACAGCCGTCTCCAGGTCGACATTCTCACTGGAAGACTCTTCTGGAGGAGCGCCTCCGCACGGCCCTGAAAAACGAGAATGACCACACTTATGACACATCAGAAGTCGACACAAGACAAAGTAGGCAACGAGCCGAGATACTCACCTCCGATTGCGTTGGCGAGTCCGAGCAAGCGTTCAACCTGGGTCTTCTCTAGTTCGCCCCGGGTTCGCTCACGCTCCTGAGCTGCACCCAGGGACTTCTCCAGCTCGGCGACCCGCCTCGCCAGAGTCTCCTTTCGCCTGTGAATCACCGGATCAAAGTCAAAAACAAAGATAGTCGATACACCTCCTGAATGCACGGGTTGGTACTTACTGTTGGCTCGCTCCAGAGCAATGCGGAGTCGACCATCCTCCTTCTCCATGCGCATGAAGGACTTGGCTCCCTCAAGCAGCTGGCGACAAAACGGCTGTGCAAAGAAGCAAAAGTGTCAATCTGTGCCCGACTATCCTAGTCACGCACATCTTCGGGGGCTACTCCCATCGGGAGCGCTGTTCGCGCACCCGACACAAGAAATTGCAAGGCTAAGACAGAATATACTTACATGCTCCAGTAGCTCAGCATCCACTGCAGTCGCATCAGCAGCTCTTTCTGGCACCTTGGAGGTCAACGTCTTCAACGTCAAAGGATTATTGGCCTCAGGCGCTTCTTCGGGTGCCCCGGTGGTTCGCTCCGGGACAGCCGCGGATTGGTGCTCCTCTTCTCGAGGCGAAGAGCCATCTCCACGAGTGTGATGGCTGTGTAAAGAAGCAAAACTTCAGAAAAGCGTCTGAGGAGTCGAAAGAAGAACAATGACAAAAAGGCGTACTTGCAGAGGCTCACCTGGTGACGTCTTCATCCTCGCTGCTCATGGGAGGAGATGCCATCCCCCCAAACCCAACGGGCGGTGCCGAATTCAGTGGAGACACGAACAGCGGATCAACCGGCTCACTCGCATCGGAGGACGAGTCGCGGGCTTCCTTGTCCTCTGCAACCACTTCCTTCAAAGGAGACGACCCCGAGGTGGAGTCGACATTCCTTCGTCTTAGCCGCTTCCGCAGCGGCTCTTCATCTTCGTCATCCTCTTCTGCTTCCTCATTCGGCGAGTGAGCAGAAGGGAGTTCATCTTCATCGTCGTCCTGCTCGACGACTGTGGCCTCATCGTGAGGTCCATTCTCCATCAGCGGAGGAAGGCTCACGTAAGCCCTTCGATCCTGACGAGCAGCGAGCAGAAAACTGAGTCAAGAGAAACTGTCGACTAAAGCAAAGTAAAGAGAATTCAAGGTGCTTACCTCAGGCACGGGATTGTTTGGCCCATATGGTTCGACTGGGCAGCTAACGTTGCACGGATCGGCGGCCCGAAGGCTGGTGATGTTCTTCACCTTAGTCGCGATCTGCGCGTCATCAAGCGCGGTGTCGACTGGAAGCTCCCACATTGGCTGGCGTCGACTCAGCGGCTGCACCTTCAGCTTGTGGAAAGTTGCGATAAGGTGAATGCCACCTGTCTCGCGTCCGAGCGTCGTCAGCAACCCGCGGAGCAGCGCCAGCAGTGGCTTGGTCGACTCCTTGTCCTCCTTTGACAGAGGGTGCGACCAGGCCTTGGTCCTCCGCAGAGCTCGATCAGCGGCGAACTCGGGAAGGCCTTCTTGGTCCCACTTGATGTAGAACCATTTCTTCCGCCAGTTCTGGACGGAGTCGGATTTCTTCAGCTGGAAGAAGCTTGTGTCGCCGCGCAGCTGGATTCCGAAGCCGCCCACGGGGAACGTCTGCTTCGACCGCCCCACCATCCGTCGCACCATGAAGAGCGACTTCCACAAGTTCCAGTTGGGTGCGATCCCCAAAAAGCACTCGCATAACACAATGAAGCTCGCAATGTTCAATACGCTGTTGGGATTCAGATCATGCATCTGAATCCCATAGGCGTAGAGAAGACCACGAACAAATCGTGGATGGGGAACCCGAAGCCGCGTGGAAGGAACTCCACGAAGCACACGCGCTCCCCATCACGAGGAGAGGGGATCACATCCTTACCGGGGGCGCGCGTCGTCGCCGTGCTCGTCGGCGGCAGCAACCCTTGTTCGCGGAGGGTGTCCAGCTCCGCCGCCTTCACGGACGATTTCCCCCAATCGCCCTCCAGCTTCTTCATCCCGGCGTCGTCGCCGGCGGCGGCGGAGCCTTCTGCTCCCTTCACCCTCTTCTGGCCCATGGTGCTAGTGGGGAGGAGAGAGTCTCTGGTAAACTGGGCGCAAGATCAGCAATGGAGGAATAGCACTAGAGGAGAGAGCAGACGAGATGGCGGCGAAATGAGGAAGGCGTGCGCTGTTCCCCACCGCGGTGAAGATTATGTACCGCGGGGTTAGTTCATCCTGGCCGTCCTCCACGAAGCCGCAACTTGAGGCAACATCTGGCCGTCCACGTGTCGCGCGGAGATAGCAACCGTCGCCGGCCACGCCGCCCACTACGCGCGAGAATCGAGGCGCCATCATCATGCCACGAAAATTTCGCGCCCAACGGTCAGAACAGTCAACACTGACACCGGGACCACTCTGTTACGTCCCATCGGACGCAGAGCACGCCGAAAACGTCAGCCCAGACGTCATCAGCGGAGGCGTATCAAGTAAGCCAACGGGCTGATGGAGCACCCGGACAGTTTTTCGAGTGCAACAAGAACAGTAAGCTCTGAGAGCTGAGTCGACTCGATAATCCATTCGAGTGAGACAAATACACAGTAAGCTTTACAAAGCTGATGACACCCGAATTCATCATTCGAGTGGACTACAACCAGTAAGCTTTCATAGCTGAGCTTAAGTCGATTCCGTAGGCCATTAAGGCTGAGTACAAAGTAAGTCGAACAAGGCCAGTTTTGACTTGGGCATTTCGAGTCATCTTTTTACTCCCATCGGGAGCGGGCTTTTCGACTGAAGAAAAATTGAGTTTAACCTCAATTGCAAGCAATTCAGCTTAATCTCGGGGGCTACTCCCATCGGGAGCGCTGTTCGCGCACCCGATGAATAAGGACAACGACAGTCGAAAGCTGGCGAGTCAAGAAAATCATGAAGCGCACTCGTTTATTCAAGACAGTAGCAGTCGAAGATTGGCTCACGAAGGAGTCAGCTGGCGTGCCCGGAGGAAGGAGTCCTTTACTCGACTCTGCGATTCGACTAAGCACTCGGGGGCTACTGTCGTGGGGCTACCTTTCGGGTGCCCCACGGTGGTGATGCCTGGGTCACGCCAAGTGAAGCCCATTGAAGCCCATGAAGTATACCGGGTGGCCCAAGTAGTCGGTTAGGCCGATGAGAGTTTTCCTTATCTTGTAACGTGCAATCTGCACCGTCCACCTGAGACCTGGCCTGTGATATAAAGGCCAGGAGGGTGCGTCGTTTAGAAAAAGGAACCAGCAAGCAAACCCTAGCGAGATTGCATCTCGCCATTGTAGCCACCTCAATAATTCCAGACAAGCAGGAGTAGGTCTTTACCTCACCTCGAGGGGCCGAACCTGGGTAAAACTCGCCCCCTGTTAGCCGTCACAGCCACCAACGTTCATCTCTCTCCCCCTCAATCAACCCGGGGTACTCGACCCAGGGATTTGCCGAGCCCTAACCTCGTCACCCGCGTGCCTCGGTTATTTCTATACCCGAGCTTTTACTTATGAACTTTACTTTGTGATAGCCTTCGTGCTTGATGTTTATATTTAGCTATCACCTTGTTGCTTGCCTTGTTTAGCATAAGTTGTTGGTGCACTTTAGGTAAACCTAGAATTTTAGGTTGTTGGCTTGTTAATTTAAACACCTAGTTTTATTCCGCAATTATCAAGCCCCTAAATAGAAAAAGTTTTAATCGCCTATTCACCCCCCCCCCCTCTAGGCGACATCTCGGGCATAGTTGTTCTTTCAATTGGTATCAGAGCCTCGTCTCTCTTGTTCGGCTTTACCGCCTAGAGAGTAAAGATGTCGTCTAGGGATTTAGTGCACAATTCCTTGTTTAGATTTAATGGCACAAATTTTAATGTTTGGAAAACTCATATGCTTAATCACTTACGGGTCTTGGACCCCAATATTGAGCGTATCCTAGATATAGGTTTTTCTACTCCAAAGGATTACGAAAGTACGACTTTAGAGGATGAGAAAAACTTATATCTAGATGCTCTAGCTTGTAATGAGTTTTGCAAATTTGTGAGTATTGTAGTTTTCGAGTCAATCATGCCTCTCCGGGATACTCATGAATTATGGACCAAGCTTCAAGAAAAATATGGAGTGTCCAACTCTATTGAGGATGATTGTTCTCCCTCCACCTCCGGCCGTGACGAGCTCTCGTCTTCGTCTACTTCACCAAAATGTGGTAAGCCACAAATCAATGTAATGGTGAGTAGTGATAGGTCTTGCAATATTGATAGTGATCTCATTTTTGATGATCTTTTATCTCTATCTTGTTGCAATGCCTCATCTTTGGACTTAAACTCTTCTAGCACTCCAAATGTCATACATGCTAGTGTTGATAGTCCTTGCATATCATCCAAAAATTGCTTAGATAAATCTCTTGATGATATGTTTGCTTTATCTTGTTGCCATGATAAAAATACTTGTGTTCCCTCTAACTCTTGCATGAATAATAATGTAGAGGAAACCCAATTTGCTATGCAACAAGATGTGAACTTGAGTAGTTCAAAAATTAATTGTTCTTCTTCATCCATCACTCATTGCCTTATGGCTAAATCTTCTAGTAGTGATGATAATAATAATGATAATGATAATAATGATGAAGAAGATGATATGGAAAAAGTTAATGCCTTGCTTCAAAATAAAGGTCTAATGATTCTTAAAGCCCTTCCTAGCAATAAAAGTGCCCAAGCTAACCTCTTTGAAATCATGAGCACTCTTATTGAGCGTGGGGAAACCATTGAGGCTTTGGAAGCAAGCCTTGAAGAAAAAGGTAAGATAGAAAGAGATCTCGGGCATAGTTGTTCTTTCAAGTTGGTATAAGGGCAAGGCCTTTTCTCCCAACCGACCTAGGAAACGACTCAGAGAAGCCAGACATCCGGTGAATTTCTGGACATCTCGGAGGCATCTCGGCAATTTCATATTTTCTATCGCCCGGATCTTAGTCGGGTTTGCCTCGATACCTCGGCTAGACACGAGAAAACCGAGTAACTATCCTGCAGGTACACCGAATGTACATTTATCCGGATTAAGCTTAAGTCGGAATTTCCGCAGGTTTGCGAATGTCTCCCTAAGGTCATCCAGCAGTGTGTGTTTTTCTTTAGTTTTAATGACTATGTCGTCGACATACACCTGCACATTTTTGCCTATCTGGTCATGCAGACATTTTTGCATACAACGCTGATAAGTAGCGCCAGCATTTCTCAAACCGAAACACATAACACGATAGCAATAAGCCCCGTACGGGATGATAAAGGCAGTCTTTATTTGATCGTCAGGGTTCAGCGGTATCTGGTGAAAACCAGAGTACGCGTCTACAAACGAGAGTAGTTCACACCCGGCCGTGGAGTCGATCACTTGATCGATCCGGGGCAGCGGGAATGGATCTTTAGGACATGCCTTATTCAGGTGTGTGTCGTCAACACACATGCGCCAGACAGTGGCAGCATTCGGATCATCTTTTTTCTTTTCTACCAGGACCGGGTTAGCCAACCAGTCCGGGTACTTCACTTCTACGACAGCATTTGCTGCGAGTAACTTCGCTAACTCGTCGCCCACAGCCTTCCTTCTTCCTTCAGCAAGACGCCGAGTCGGTTGCTTCACTGTCCTAGCATCTGGCCTGACATGTAGAGAGTGCTCAGCCAACTCCCTCGGAACACCCGGCAAGTCCTGACTGGACCATGCAAAGATATCCCGATTCTCACGGAGGAAGTGGATGAGCTCGCTTTCCTATTTGCTGTCCAACCCGGCACCGATGATGACGGTGTGGTCCGGGTTAGACTCATCAACTCCGACCTTCTTGGACTCCTTTGCCGCTTGGAAGGTTGCAGTCTGCTGCGGGTTGGCCGGACTCGGCATGCCGAGTTGAGCAGACTGGGCCAGAGCCACTACCTCGAGAATTCTCTTCTTCTCTGTAGCAATCACCGAAGACTCGGCCAGACAAGACCCGGCAGAAGCACACTCCATTGAACACTTATAGTCTCCCGAGATGGTGATGACGCCATTTGGTCCCGGAAGTTTCATCTTCAGGTAAGCCACATGAGTGGACGCCATGAACTTGGCGAGTGCTGGCCTACCGAGTAAGGCATGATACGGGCTTTCGAGGTCCACAACCTCGAATAGCAGACTCTCAGTTCGGCAATTGCTCTTGTCGCCAAATGCGACATCTACCCAGACTGTGCCCATAGGCGCATGCGAGACACCCGGCACGATACCATGAAAGGTAGTTCTGCTTGGCTGCATCATGTTCTCGGTTATGCCGAGTTTGACCATGGTGTCTCGGTACATAATGTTGATGCTGCTCCCGTTGTCCACAAGAACCCTGGAGAATCTGACATTGATGCTGGGCCCGACGAATGTCGGATCCAACACTAGGGCATAACCCCCAGGATTCGGCATGACCCTGGGATGATCATTGACACTCCAAGTGATCTGATCCTCGGACCAGTACATAAACTTGGGCACGGCCGGCATAACCGCATTCACCTCCATCGCGCGCCGGTGTTGGCTCTGCTTATCAGTTGGCTCGGTCACAAAGACCATATAACTCTGATGCGGCTCTCTGTATTCGTTCTGCCGACTCGGGCCGGCGTTGTTGTTGCGGTTGTAGTTGTTGTTGTTTGCCACTTGGTTGACATTCTCCTGCCTCGGCTGAGTGTTCAGAGGCTCAGTGTTTGCACCAGTGAGAGGTGCAGGTCTGGATGTCGGCCCAGCAGTTACTGGCTTGCGCTTGTGCCAATCGCAGTCCTGAGTTGAATGTTGAGCCGGTCTGCTGGGGTGCCTGGTGTGATAGCAGCAGGGGCCATCCAGCATTTTCTCATAGGTGTACCTCTCCTGATCGTCCCCTTGCTTCTTGTTGCCATTCCATGGCTTCTTTTCGCCGTTCCACGGCTTCCTCTCGCCGTTCCACGGCCTCTTCTCGCCGTTCCACGGCCTCTTTCCTTCCGAGTTCTGGCCCCAAGAGGGACCATCATTTTTCTGACGCTGGCTGCTGCCGGCATCAACTTGATCTTGGTCGATAGCTGCGACTTGATCCGAACCATACCGATAATCCGGCCTGTCATCTCTTCTCTTGTTTCGGTTGTCCGAGCGATCGCTACGCCGACCTGACCTGTCTCGGTCTTGAGCAGGATACCTCCTGCCCGAGTCGACCTGAGTCAGCAAAGGCTGAGTCGGATTCACCGAGTGCATAGCTATCTGCTATTGCCATTGTTTCGGCCAAAGTGGCCGGCATCTCCCTCTGGAGTCTCTGCCAAAGCATGGAGCCATGTCAGGATCCTTGCGCAAACCAAGCTATGGCCTGTGACTCGATTACTCCTTCACAGGAGTTCCGGATCGTGCTCCACCGGGTAAGATACTCCCGGTCTGTCTCTTCTTCTCTCTGCCGACACATGGACAGCTGCTGAGGGCGATTCGGCCTCTTGTATGTGCTGGAGAAGTTGCTGACGAAAGCGTCGGAGAAGTCGAGCCAGCAATCAATGCTGTTCTCCTCCAAGTTGTTCAACCAGATTCGGGCTGGCCCTTCTAACATTTGCGGTACATACCGCACAGCCCATCGGCGACTGCCACCAGCGATGTGCACCGCTGTGACGTAATCTGTCAGCCAGTCCTCCGGCTTGGTGCTGCCGTCATAGGTCTTGGCACCCCGGGGGAGCTGGAAGTTCGGCACCGGTGGCTGCTTCATGATCCGGGGTCCAAAACATGCAGGACCCGGTGGGCCTTGCTCCTCCAGCAGTTCAGACAGATAGATTCTGTCAAGCTTGTTGCGGACGTCGTGAGCTGGTAGCTGGCGAGCTCCCAGCCTAGCACCGAGTGCACCCTCGGTTGCCAAATCTCTAAACCTTGTGTACCCGGCCCGCTCCATGGCCGAGTAACCATCGTCATATCGGTCAGCGGCCTGCTCGGCATACCCGGCACCCGGTTGTTGCCGAGGTGGATTGGGTACCGGATACCGAGGTGGCTGACCCGGATTTGCCGGGTTGACCCGGTTGGCTTCATGTCTGCCCTGAACGGGTCCTGGGGCTCCCTGACCGAGTTGACCTTGGGCAGCTTTCTGCTTTCCGGCATATACCAGATCATACGCCTGCAGCTGTTTGTTCTTACCAGAGTTCACACTCTGGCCACGGCTTCCGCCGACATGTGGCGAAGAGGCCTGTCCCTTGGACATTGCCCCGGCACCACCATTTGAGTAAAGGTACCGGGACCCACCTACATCCGGGTTTGCATTCCGGTATGCCTCATTCTGATGGTTGGCTACAGCTACCAACTCATTCACTCGGTCCTGCTGCCTACTACGAGCTTCACCAGATAAATTAGGTAACTCTGCTATGGCAGCCTCAGCAGCTCTAAGGTTCTTGCCCGGGGTACTGTATTTCGGCCGGCCCGCTAACACATGACTAGCAGTTCTACTAGATCTGGTTCTACCATCTCTAGCTATCTCGGCATTGAGGTCTCTACCTCTGGCACGTACCTCATTTATGCGACTAACCGGGTTTGCTACCGGCGTAAAACCATGAGCGATGTTGTACTCACGGAGAGATATGTCAAACTACTGTCTGAATCGGGCCACCTCCTGGGCCTCCTGGAGTATCTCCTTGCACTGTTGTTCCAACTCCGCCCGAGTTAGAGCAGCATCTGCGCTTGGATCCACTGGGGTTGCCAGCTTCTCGATCACGTCCTGAAGAGGACTCGGCGCTACCGGCACAGCAGATGTACCGGCCTGCTCCTGACGATTCTCCGGCCTCTCCAGCGGCGGGCGTGCCGTCCTGGCAGACCTGGTGCTGACTTCGGCCACCCCGGCACCAGCAACCGGGGTGGTCATCATGACCTCTGCACAGCTAGCGGGGCGGGCGATACGTCGGCCGCGAACTGCATAGACAGCGGGAGGATCCGCAGCAACCTGCACCCTTTCGGGAAACCGGCAGGGAATCTCGGTGGCGACGTAGATGGTGAGGGAGCCGAACTCGATGAGGCACCCGTTCCGAGGTAGCGGCCTACTGCCGAAACAGCCGGCGTTGTCGCTGACAACGTTGAGCGAGCCGAACCTGTGGACAAGGCCACAGAGAACGCGCTCACCCGATGCGATGAAGGAACCCGTCCGGATGAACACACCAGCCAGCGCCGCTGCTGACCCCACGGTGGGCGCCAACTGTCGTGGTGGTGCACGGACAGATGCCATAGATAGGCTTAAGGTGGGGCCGATTGGACGCTGGAGGTACCGGGGAGGGCTTGCACGTGAAGACGTACACACACGAACACACACACACGCACACGGTTTTACCCAGGTTCGGGGCTCTCGTGAGGAGATAACACCCCTACTCCTGCCTGTCTGATCTATATAAGTGGATTACAACTGAGTTACAAGCTGCTCCTTGAGCTGTATATGATGAACTAAGAGCTTTGGGCTCTCTACCGAGTCTCGGAGCCCTTTACCGAGTCTCGGAATGGCTATGTGTCTCTCCTGCTAGCTCTCAAGGAAATGACCAAGTATTTGTTCAGCGTCTAGGCTTGCGTCTGGGAATCGTCTGAGCGTCCCCGTAAGAGGAGCTCCTGGTACCCCTTATATAGGGAAACCCAGGGCACAGGGTTAGGGCTGACGTCGGTGCTGCCGTAAGCAACACTGTGGCCACGCCGGGGCCTCTGACTGCTTCCGTCACCCCTACGTGGCATGTCCAATCCATCAACTCCTGTGCACTGCTCCGCCGTACTGCCTCGGTCAGCAGCATGGAGGACTGACTGCCCATGCTACCACCGAGTCAAGGAGTTGGCAGCGCGTCCTGTCCTGCCAGTGGCAGGCCCCCTGCCCCGTGATTGTAGGGACAAGACGTATGCCACGACCAACTCCGAGATAGAGCTTCGTTCTTCCCGATCCGGCATAAACATGCTAGATATTTCCTGACTCGGTTTCTCCTCTCCTGCACATATGAACAACAAAGAAGATTCCGACATCTAGTGTACATGATCCGACATAGGGCTATGTCGGTAGGCCCTTACCCGGTTGATCCCGGGTAAACCTATGTGTATGTCGGTTTATTATTGACTCGGTCAACTCCGAGTTGAAGCTTATTTCACCATATTGACCCTACTCGGGGGCTGCCCCCCGACAGAGCGCAACGGCACACCCGTAGAGAATGGCGACCAAGGCCACTGGAGTCACCGCAGCAGCGATCGCCATCGCAAGCGGAAGTCGCGAGCATATGATGACAGCGAAGGTGCATAACTCGTGGCGGCAGGTTTTCCCGATAGCCGCGAGCAAAGAAACTGTGACAGCAGTCGCTATGAAAGCAGCAGCCGAACAACCGGTTATAAGGACAACAAAAACATCAAGCAGGATTGACGACCACACTAGCCACGCAACGGGCGAGTGCCGCGCCCTCCCCCTACCTTGCAAGGGGCTTGTAGGTTCCATATGTTCAGGGACGAGCATGGAAATCTCACGTCCTCCCACCTCATGAAGGATTGCGAGGGTTTTCAAGAACTGCATGCGCAGTACACACGCCTCCTCCAGCAGCAGGCGCAAATCGTACCAGGTGCGCCAGCCATCGGAGCGCCACCTCCTCCAGCTCTGCCCCCACCAGGACATATGGCGGGAGCTATCCAGCTCCAACCACGCGTCGAGGAACCCCAAGTAGGCGAAGATCCCTACCCGAAACCTGTCGGGCGCATGTTCATAATACAGAAAGGACGCCCTTCCAACCGGAACCAGAAGCTAATAACGAGGTAGGTGCACCTCGCCGTCAAATCACCACCGGCCCTGCCGGAGTACCTCAGGTGGTCTCACGCGAGCATCGTTTACTCTCGCGAGGACCACCCATCGCAAGTGCCATGGCCAGGCCACGCAGCCCTCATCCTCGACGCCCAGATCGGCGGATTCGCGATGAGCTGCGTCTTCATGGATGGCAGTAGCGGCATCAACATCATGTTTGCCGATACGCTGCGCGGGATGAACATCTTAACAACTAACCTCGCGCCATCGGTCAACACCTTCCACGGAATCATGCCGGGGCGGCTGGTGTACCCCCTGGGCACGATCACGCTCGACGTCATCTTCGGCGAGCCAAAGAACATCAGGAAGGAGAAAATAGAGTTCGAGGTGGTGGACTGGAAGTCGCAGTACCATGTCATCCTCGGGCGACCAGCTTATGCTAAATTCATGGCAGTACCACATTATTCCTACCTCAAGCTCAAGATGCCAGGACCTTATGGGACCATCATCGTCAACGGCGACTTCGAGCAGTCCGACGAGTGCGACTGCAAGTTCAACAAGATCTCTGAGTCGTTTGGAGCCTAGGAGCAGCTCCAGGAGCTGGCGCTCACCAACGATCGCACCCTCTTCCCTGAGGGAAAAAAAACACCGTCCGATTCGTCCTTCAATGCGACCAATGACACAAGGGCGCACCTGATACATCCGACTGACCCTAAGAAGACAGCCCTCGTCTCGACGAGCTTGCCTCCTACATAGGAAAGCGCGCTCGTCGAGTTCCTGCGTGAGAACTAGGATATGTTTGCCTGGTGTCTAGCCGACATGCCGGGCATACCTAGGGAATTCACCGAGCACGAACTACAGATCTTGCCTAATGCAAGACCCGTCAAACAAACTATGCGCCGCTTCGCCGAGCCGAAGCGTCTTGCCATCGGGCAGGAAATCGACAGGCTCCTGGCAGCCAATTTCATCCGAGAGATCAAGAAGAACTGCCTTAAGCAGCAAATCGGACAAAACGTCCAAGTCTATGTTGACGACATAGTCATCAAGACCAAGAAAGAAGCAACGCTCCTTGACGACCTGCGCGAGACATTCGCCGCGCTCAAGAAGTGTCATATCAAGCTCAACCCAACGAAGTGCGTGTTCGGCGTTCCAGCCGGGCAACTGCTCGGGTACCTGGTATCCGCACCGGGTATCGAAGCAAATCCGGAGAAGATACAAGCACTCCTGAAGATGCCAGAGCCTTCAAAGCTTCGGGAGGTCTAGCAGCTCTTTGGGCGAATAGCTGCACTCACTAAATTCATCAGCAAGTTAGGCGAAAAAGCGCTCCCGTTTTATCAGTTGATGAAGAAGACAGATCAGTTCGAGTGGACGCCAGAAGCTCAAGAAGCATTCATCAGCCTCAAGTGCATGCTGTCGACTCCACCGATCCTGGTAGCTCCTCAGGAGAAGGAGGCATTATACCTTTATATAGCTGCCACAAACCGAGTGGTCAGTACAGTGCTGGTGGTCGAACGTGCAGAAGAAGGAAGAGTCCATGGAGTGCAGAGGCCCATATATTACCTCAGCGAGGTCTTGTCTCTCTCCAAGCAAAGATACCCCCACTACCAGAAGCTTGCCTATGGTGTATTCATGACTTCGCGCAAGGTGGCACATTATTTCCAAGAGCATCCGATCACGGTAGTGAGCGCGGCAACACTTGCCAACATCCTGAACAACTCCAAGGCAACCGGCAGGGTAGCCAAATGGAGCATCGAATTAGGTCCTCTGGACCTAACATACAAACACCCAACATCAATCAAGGCACAAGTCTTACCCGACTTCACCACCGAGTGGATGGAGATGCAGCTGCCTTTGGTACCTGATACGTCGAACTCTTGGACCATGTACTTCGATGGCTCAAAAAGGAATGAAGGGGCAGGCGCAGGTGTTATCCTCATATCACCGAAAGGTGACAAGCTGCGCTATGTCCTGCAGATGGACTTCGAGAAACCATCCAACAACAAAGCTGAATACGAGGCCCTAATACATGGGATGAAGATGGCCAAGGAGTGCGGCGCCGACCGCTTAATGATCTACGTCGACTCCAACTTGGTCATACAGCAGACCAAGAAGGAGTGCGATGTCGCAACAGACAACATGATTGCCTACAGGAACCTGTATAACATCATGGAGGGCAACTTTGACGGTGGCGAGCTCTGTCATGTCGGGCGCAACAGCAACGAAGAGGCGGACACCTTAGCAAACATCGGGTCCTTGAAAGCTGAGGTGCCCACCGGAGTCTTCTTGGAAAAGATAAACAAAAGGTCAATCAAGGTGGCACGACCTGCGGCCCCTCTACACCAGCAACTAGGACGCCTGAGGTTGACGCCTCGAGCTCCGAGGCACCCGACTCGGCAAATCGCCTAGTCGAAGTGTTCCTCGTCGAGCCCATATGGGCGAAACCATTCCTGGCGTACATGCTACGACAAGAACTCCCAGAAGACACAGTCGAAGCACGGCGCATCACTCGCCATGCCAAAGCATTCACAATAATCAACAGAGAGCTTTACAAGCGAAGCATATCAGGCATCCTCCAGAGGTGCATCGCATCCGAGGATGGCAAGGCTATCCTCCTTGAGATCCATGCCGGCACTTGTGGGCACCACGCCAGCAGCAGGGCCTTAGTTGCCAAGGCCTTGCAGGCTGGGTTCTACTGGCCCACAGCGCTCCATGATGCTGAGGACATCGTCAGGCGATGCATCGGCTGTCAGAAGTTCGCCACCAAGCCTCACGCACCTGCTTCGGAGCTGAAAACAATCCCTTTGGCGTGGCCGTTCGCCCAGTGGGGGCTCGATATGGTCGGACCACTAAGGAAATCTGCTCGTGGCGGACACACTCACCTCCTGGTGGCAGTCGACAAGTTCACAAAGTGGATAGAGGCTGTGCCAATCACAAACGCAGCGGCAACAACTGCCGTCAACTTCATCAGGTCCATCATCTTCCATTTCGGTGTGCCACATAGCATTATCACCCATAACGGAACAAACTTCACCGCCGAAGAATTCCAAGATTTCTGCAAGGAACAAGGGATCAAGCTCAACTACGCCTCGGTCGCTCATCCGCAGTCCAATGGACAAGTAGAAAAAGCGAACGGCCTCGTCTGCAGCGGAGTCAAGAAGCGCCTCTTCGTGCCACTCAAGCGTGCGGCGGGTGCTTGGGTGGAGGAGCTACCCTGTGTGCTATGGATCCTGCGCACCACGCCAAACAGATCAACCCAGTACACCCCATTCTTCATGATATACGGAGCAGAAGCAGTCCTACCTCACGACCTGCGCTTCGACGCACCTCGTGTTGTAGCATACGATGAAGATGACGCCAACGAAGTGCTCGAAGACGATGTCGACTTGCTGGATGAGGCGCGAGACATCGCACTCGCCCGCACCGCAACGTACCAGCAAAGCTTGCGCAACTACCATAGCCGTTAACTGCGAACCAGGTCATTTGTGGAAGGTGAGATGGTGCTCTGGCTCAAACAAAAGAAGGTCCATAAGCTCGCCTCCCCATGGGAGGGACCCTTCATCATCGCTGAGGTCATCGGTGGAGGAGCATACCGCCTAAAGAATCCAAGGAACGGAGAATCTCGCACAACCCGTGGAACGCTGCACATCTGCGATGCTTCTATGCGTAGCACAACTGACAATAAGGCTCTTCAGCAACCGATGTAATCTTTGAGACTACGTCTCCATAATAAAGGTGAAATGTTCTTCTATCTTCGGAGTTGATATACTGCACGCCAAAGAAAATCGCCTCCGCGGCACCCGATACTCGGGGGCTGTGTCGTATGGCCAACTAAAAACAAATCTCCGGAACAGCACCTGACACTCGGGGGCTGCGCTGTTGAGTTAAACAAAAACAAAGAAAATCGCCTCCACGGCACTCGATACTTGGGGGCTGCGTCGTACGGCCAACTAAAAACAAATCTCCGGAATGGCACCCGATACTCGGGGGCTGCGCCGTCGAGTTAGTCCAAACAAAGGAAAATCTCCCCCGCGGCACCCGATACTCGGGGGCTGCGTTGTGTAGCCAACGAAAACAAAACCCAGATCAGCACCCGATACTCGGGGGCTGTGCCGTAAAGGCCAAAGCACAACAAAACGCGGAAGGGAACCTGCTAACAAGGAGTTGTACCGCCAAATAGCAACAGCGCGACTCGAAGAGCTAGAGGCTCGACATACAATGTATTTACAAGCAAACTGTTCGAATCCTACAAGGTATTCGCCCAAGGGGCGGAGCTAGTCCTTTGGCTCTAATTTCGGAACCTGCAAGGTCACATGCTCAAGCTGTAACTCGGTGTCATGCTCCAATTTGTCGACCAAGCCAATGGCCACGCCCTCTACAGCCCCGTAATGGTGTTCCATTGGCGTAGGTGCGCCGTCAGGTTGCGGAGGAACTTCATCTATCCCCGTCAGACACATGTATGGGTGTTGTCTGCGAACAAAGGCCAAGGCATAGATGGCGCCACTGATCAGTTGGGCGCGAACAAACCCTTGCGCAGCCTCGCCGTTGCGGAACCTCGCCAGAAGAGTACCAAGTCCTCGCGGCTGTGCGTCCAGAGGAAACAGAGCTTTGTGCACCAGCGACAAGGCAGACTTGCAGGATCCAACAAAGCAAACCACCTGCTGCACCCTGTCTTGCAGCAGAACCAGAACGCGACTCCGAGCGCTGTCAGACCAGAAGGAGGTCGTGTCCCGCCCTACTATCTTAGCAACACACCGGAGTCGGTTGTTTACTCGGTCAGCTTCAGCCTGCGCATCTAGTTAGGCACCTGTCAAAAGAAGATAGCAACTGAACACGCGAAGAAATCGACAGCCTGACGGCTCGGGGGCTTCTGAATAACTTACAGAGTAGTTCAGAGTTCACCCTCTCCAGCTCTCCAAGCAAGAAAGCTTCTCGTTCATTGGGACGAGGTTGCTTCGACCGCAAAATAGCAAGGACACCTCGAGTGGCCCGTAAATCCTACTCCAGCCTAGCGCATCGAGTTTGCAGCACCGAATACCGGTACTCGTCAGCGTTGCGGGTGCCCGGTGTCATCGCAGCAGATTCAGAGCTTAGAACTTGGTGGGGAACAGTACCAGCGGATGGAGGAGTACTGGCAAGGCTAGTCTGCTCTCAAAAGCAAAGGAAGAAACATAAGAACACACAGTCGAATCAGCATTGGAAAAAGGCACTCTAGCCCCAGCCCTACAAAGGGACTGGGGGGCTGGACGGAAGAAACAAAGATCCTCAAGAAAATGCGCAAAAGGAATATTACCGGAGGCTCCTAGGCCAATAGTCATTGCAGAGTTAACAAAAGGGATAAGCAGATAAGTTTTCATACAAGTTCCGCTGAATAACTACGGTAATTATCTACGGCTGCGAGCTGGTCGACTTCTTGGCTTTCTCGGAGCGCTTGGCGGCCTCCTTCTCCATGGTGTCCGCCAGCTTCTGCGCCAGCTCGCGGGACCTCATGGAAAATTCACCAAGGGGCAGCGTCTTGCCATCGGGTCCGTGAGGACGACCCGACATAGCCTTGTCAAAGTCACCCTCGAAGCCGTGCCCCAGTAGCATAAGGAGAGTAGTCTGTGAACCACGTACCGTGTGCTCGCAGCGGAGGTCCGCGATGGTTGACGCATCCGGGCCAAACAGCTCCGCCAGCTCGTCAAAGGAAGACGGAGGTTGCGCCTTCGGAAACACACTGCCATGGAGGCAGGTCAACGCGTCTCTTGCCTTTGATAGGAGGCTGCCTGTCTGGACACCGACACCCTCCAGGGCAACCAGAGCACCCTCTAGGTCATCGGGAAGAGCTTGGCTGCTGCTGCCCGCAGGAGCGCCCAAGTACCCTGGCCGAAAATGCAGAAGGGCAAATTCATCAAAAAGGAAGAACAACGGAAAGACAAATAATATAAGGACGGGACGTAAGGCGAACCTGACAAGAAGTTCGCGACAGCCCAAGTCTCTGGGCAGCTGACTTCTGCCGCTTCTCAGAGGACTGCAGCGCAACGCATGCGGAGTCAAGCTTCCCCTTCAACTCGGAGGTCTACAGCGTGGCGTCATCTCTCTTGCGCTGGACCCGCGCAAGAGATTCTGCAAATAGTACACAATAAGAAAGAAGTACAATGGAAGAGCTAAGCTGAACAAACAGGAGAAGTCTACCTCGCAGTTCAGCAGACTGCTGGCTGAGTCGGGCAATCTCTGCTTCCATGGAGGTGTAGCGGCGGCCTATGCCCAGCAGGTCGCGTGTAACCGGCTGCGAAGAGCACAAAGAAAAAGTTAAATGCCTTCTTCTGAGTCCATACCCAACTGTGCCAAGTCGCATATGGACTCGGGGGCTACTCCCATCGGGAGCGCTGGCGCGCACCCGATCATGCAAAGAGCACAAGACAAAATCAAAGAAAGTGGCTTGAGTCTATACCCGACTATAGATAGTCGCATATAGATTTGGGGCTACTCTCATCGGGAGCGCTTACGCGCACCCGACAACAAAAAACAAAGAGTTAAACGACTTACGTGCCCGACGGACGCCAACGGAGGAGCGCTGACGATGGTGACAAGGTCATCACCAGGGGCAGCCGCCGCAGAAGTGTCCGCCGCAGCGCCGCGATCGGGCGGCGGTGGAGGAGCCATGGTACCCTTTGAACCAGGGTCTGCGCTCTCGCACTCCTCCTCTTGCTTGCCCATGTCCGGTTGAGCGTGTTTCTCACCGGAAGAGTCGCTGGAAAGGACAGTCGAATTACTCCAAAAAGTACAAAACATCAAGGTCTCAGAAAAAGAAACAGAAGAGGCAAGGTGTTGATTTACGAGCTTAGCTCAGTCAGGAGGACATCAGGGTTGAAGAAGTCCAACGAAACGCGAGCCTTTTTCGACGGAGGGTCCGCGGAGCCTTGCGTCGGTGCAGCCTCGTCACCGGTGCGGGCAGGAGGCAACGACGAGCCGGAGTCGTCGGCACTGGCACTCGGCTGCGATTTCTCGGGCAGCTTAGAGCCGGTGCGGCGGACTCGCTTCCGGCGGGTCTCCATCGGAATATCATCACTGTCCGCACCTTCTGTGTCATTGGGTGACACAGCGGAGGAGACAGAGATGTCCCGGTCATCAGGATCCACCCGAAGGTCCGGGACAGCAGATGTTCCCCCACTCTAGGGCAGCGGTGGCAGGCTAACAAAGGTGGAAAACCACTTCAAAGGGCAACAGTACAAAGATTGAGAAAAGTAACCAAAAATCCAAAAACAGGCGGTAAAAATACGAAGTTACCTCAGGCACAGGTTTATCTGCGCTGAAGGGGACGACGGGCGAGTTAAGGACATGCGTCTCGCCAACCTTCAGCATGGTCAGCGCACACACTCGAGCTTCAACCTCGCCCGGTGAGAGCTCCTCTGCGGATACGTGTGTCGCATCTGTGGCGCCAGCGTACTCGTACAACGGATGCTCCTGGGCTTGCATGGGGTGGACGCGCCGTCTGATGAACGTGGCAATCAGGTGCACCCCGTTCACCTCTTTGCCCGCGGTCTTCAACAGTGTGGCCACCCGAGACAATAACGGAGACGCTTCCTTGGCCTCCCGGACATCGGGTCGGTGTGACCACGAGTTCTTCTTCTCCACGACGACGCCGCCTCGGAACGGCGGCACTCCGTACAACTGCCCTGGCTTGTAGGTGTCGGAGACATAGAACCACTTCTTCCGACAGTTTTGCATGGACTCGAGCTGCTTCAGGACGAAGTAGTCGATGTCCCCGCGTGTCTGGATCCCGAAGCCGCCCACGGGATACACGCCGTGAGCGCCAGCATTGCGCTTCACGTTGAAGATCCGCTGCCACAGCCCCCAATGCGGGTGTATCCCAAGGAAACACTCGCATAGGACGATGAAGCAGGAGATGTGGAGCACGGCGTTGGGGGTGAAGTTATGCAGCTGTACGTCGTACGCGTACATCAAGCCGCGGAAGAATTCGTGAACAGGGCAGGCGAATCCCCTGTTCACGAAGTCGACGAAGCAGACGCGCTTGTCGTCTCGGGGACGAGGGGAAACCTCGTCGCCGGGAGCCCGTGCCTTCATCTTCTCCGGCGACGGCAGGTAGCCGTCGCGGCGCAGCACCTCAAGCTGGCGCTCGGTCACGGAGGACCGTTGCCAGTTGCCATGCACCTTCTTCAGATCGCCCGCCGCGGTGGCATCGGCGGCGGCGGTAGCGGCGGCAGCGGCGGCGGCTCCGGTAGCCCTCTTGCCGCTGGTCCTCTTCGTCATGGTGGCGCGAGGAGGAACTAGGCTCTCTTGTTCTCTGTTTTGACTGGGAGGACAGCTGCAGGGCGCAAGAGAAAGGATGAACTGGGCGGTGAGAATGGGGATTTTTCACCCCGTCTCCCGTACATCCCTATTTATCCTCCGGAGCAGAGTGATCTTGGCCCTTGATTTTCGCACCGTGCGGAACGGCAAAGATCAAACCCTACACGCGGCAAGCACGGAGGGCAACCGTCGTGGGCTGTATCGCCCACTACGCACGGGAAACGACGAGGCCACCATCATCGCGCCGCGAAAAAACCGCGACGTGTGGTCAAATCGACGTGATGACCCGTCCGGTCATTTCGTGGCAGGCCAAGCGGCAGAGTGCATCGGTTGCGGTGAGCACGCCGATGACGTCGTCAATGACGCAGTCCAGAGTCAGCTTTCATTCAAATTCTTCACAACAACGCACCCGACCTAATATAGTGTCGGGTCCTTGAGGCATTCGACTAAGATGTCGCAAAACACCATATCACTCCCATCGGGAGCAAGAAAAATTCAGAGTAATCTACGAGGTCAGCGGGTTGAGATTATCCCCAATTACAAGTAATTCAGCCTAATCTCGAGGGCTACTCCCATCAAGAGCACTGTCACGCAACCAATAACTGAGAGACTAAGGGGCACTCGAAAGGTTATCGACTCCGGTCTAACCCGAGCAAAAACAAAGAAAATTCCCGAGATGAATCAAACACAGCTGACCCTCGGATGCTGCATTTACCGTGCAAAGGTAAGTCCCACCGATTCGTCGTGTAGGGCCGGGACTGACAGCAACAACTGAGGTACCTGACAACTGTGCCGCGCCAACAGGCGTGATGAAAATCCCGACGGACGCGTTGGGTACCCTATAAGCTCAGTTCGACTCTGTAAGACCTCAAATATGGCCGGAGTCGAATGGACAAGCTTCCGGATTCGAGCCCGGGGACTCGAGTCTGATGTAGGCTGGTAGAGTTTGTGCCCAAGAGCACTTAACTGGTCCTGATACTGTCAAGTGCACCAGACCTGCCATGTCAAGCATCCCACGACTAAAGCGCCCTACGAAACGGATACGAAGCATAATATATAATGTTGAAAACAACCTTACTTGAACACCTGACTAAGGGTGGAGTCCCTGTTAGACTCTTTGAAGTCTATCAGGTCCTCGAGGGCTAATGACGTGGGTGTACCCTTCGGGTGCCCCACAGTTTTGCTACCTGGTGTTCAAACATCATCGTGGCCCGCGGGACAAGGCCGGAAGGAAGGCCCATACCGAAGGAAACAAGCCCAAGACTAGGCAGAACCAAGGTCGGTTGTAACCCTAGTCGGTAGAGGATTCCCGAGACCCAGCCCCACTATTTAGGGCTGGGAGGGCTGCCGGCTAGGGACACGCAGAAAACTAGCCACCAGAACCCTAGCGAGATCGCATCTCTCGATCTCACCATTGTAGCCCCGCTGTAACCTCATCAATCAATACCAGACAAGCAGGACGTAGGTCTTTTACCTTCAGGGGCCTGAACCTGGGTAAACCACGCTTGTCAGCCGATGGATCTACCAACACCACCATCTTCTCCTCTTCTCTCAACCCGAGGATGACCTCCGAGGGATTTGGCGTGGTAACCCCACGTCAAGTGGCATGCTGTACTTATTCGGGAGGAGCCCTGTCTCCTGGCAGTCGACGAAGCAGAAGATCGTCGTGCTCTCGTCTTGCGAGGCAGAGTACGTCGCCGCCACGAACGCGGCTTGCCATGGAGTCTGGCTCAAGCGACTCTACGGCGAGCTGCTCGGAGATGATGATGGCGCCACGGAGCTACGCGTCGACAACAGATCAGCGATTGCGCTGACGAAGAACCCGGTCTTCCATGACCGGAGCAAGCACATCGAGGTCAGGTATCACTTCATTCGTCAGTGCGTCGAGAACGGCAACATCAACATCCAGTACGTGCGCACTGATGATCAGCTCTCCGACATCATGACGAAGGCACTGGGCCGTGTGCAGTTCCAGGAGCTGCGCCGTCGCATCGGCATTGTCAAGGTGAAGGACACTTAGATTAGGGGGAGTTTGTTGGTTAATCTAGCTGTCAGTTTTAGTGTTCAGGTTCAGTTAGCAGTGTTAGTTTCAGAGGTTTCAGCTATTTTCCAGAGTCGTACGTGACTAGGTTTCAGGTTTGTTAGTTGACCCGATCATCGCGTTGTAAAGCCGATCGCCTGGACGTGGGATGGCACGTCTGTAGTGGGCATCGTGTAGAAGGACACGATCAATCTTTCCATGAATAAAAGGAAGGAAGAAGCAGAAAAGCTGCAACAGTACGCAGTACAAAAATCATCTGTCTCCTGTCTCTGAATTTTCTGAGTTGCTGAGAGAGAGAGGCTACATACAACTTGTTCTCCGATCCTTCCAACCAGTCAAGAGACGCGCCTTCCGACCTTGGCTAGTAACGTGCCATGTTTAGATAAACCCCCTCACAGGCCACTCGCTCACACGACGCGCTCGATCACGCACCAAACTCCAATACCTCTCCGGCGAGCTCGTCGAGCTCGATCCCCCCCCCCCCCCCCCGGCGCCTAACCACCATGTCCTCTTCCGAGTCTTCCCGCGGCGGCTGCTTCGAGAGCTGCATGCAGTGCTGCTGCGGCTTGTTCCTCATCATCACCTCCGTCGGCCTCTCCATCCTCATCTACTGGGCCATCTACCAGCCCCACCACATCCGCGCCACCGTCGCCTCCGCCACGCTCACCGGCCTCACCGTCGCCACTAACTCGTCCCTCGTCTCCTACCGCCTCGCCGTCAGCCTCGACCTCTACAACCCCAGCCTCCGCGTCGGCATCTACTACGACACGCTGGACGCCGAGCTCCGCTTCCACGGCGCGTCGCTCGGCGGCCCCACCGACGTTGGCGCGTCCCCGGCCGAGTTCTACCAAAGCAGGAAGACACGGGAGACGGTGACGGTGGAGTTTGACGGCGGGAGCGGCGTAGACGTCGGCGTCCCCGGCGACGTCGCCGAAGCGCTGGAGAAGGAGATCGGCCTTGCCTCTGTGAGCCTGGAGGTCGCGGTGGATGCCCGCGTGAGGTACAAGTTCGACGGGGTCAAGATACGGATGAAGCCCAAGGTGTGGTGCTCGCTCACCATCCCGGTCAAGCCGGATGATCAGGGTCGCAGCGTCGGCGGTGCTCTTGCTTCCGGCGACCGCTGTAGCGTCAAGTACTGATCGAACAACCCAATCCTGACTTGATTGAGTACTGCCTTCGGTGTGCATGTTGCTAGTTGGTTTGCTGCTAGTTTGATCAGTTTCTTTTGTGCAAAGATTGTTTGGGATGTGGAACATTTCTATTGTAATTACTGTTCCTGAAACTCAAATACGTTCTCAAATCATTCGTCCGACGCGTGGCAATGGTATAAACATGTTTCAATCCTACCTAATAGCATCCACAATGTTATGATTTGAGAGGTAAGCGCATAAAAACTGTTTGGCTAGTAAAGCACAGCTTCATGTCTTGATTCCGACAAATTCTTTTCGTAAATTTTCACTTTTTATCCTTTAGTTGGGACAGTTTTTTCTCTATCTTAAAACCCATATATTCAGGGGCGGATCCAAGGGGGCCGAGCGGGGGCAGCCCCCCATGGATCGGCAACCCTCAGTTAACTCCAATTGGGAGTCTTGGGACTAGTTGTAAATTTTGACAATTTAGACCGCTGCACGAGTGAAATGCCAGAAAAGACCACCTGCAAATGGATTTGTCAAAACTACTTTAGCGATAGGTCCAGCAAACGACATGTGTCACTTGCCGCCACATACGGTGGCGGCAAGTTCGGTTTTGCACTCTACCTTCGTCGGATTTAATTTGAAACTCAGGGTGCAACCACGGGCCATGGCGGCAGGCCCTGCTGCCACCGCATGTGGCGGCATGTGACACGTGTCGCTTGCCGGATTTTTAGGTAGTTTTGACAATTTCATTCATAGATGGTATTTTCTGGTATTTCACTTGGGCAGGTGGTCTAAATTGTAAAAAATTCGCTAGGCAGCAACTTTTTCTTTTAATAAAATAGGTAGCAACTTTTGTTAAAACCTAATTAGTGACTCTCCCATAAGTACTAATAATAGTCTAAGTGTCCAACGGCTGGATTGGCTAATCGGCCAAGCCCATGAATACAGCCCACGCTATGGCCAACCATTAGAGAATGGCTACAATCGATTCACACTCATATTCGTGGGCGACTCTTCAAAAGAAATTTCAAACAGTCAATGTATCATGAATTTGACAAAATGGTGCTAAAATACGAATTTGAGAAGTTACAACCGCTGAAAATTAAAACCAAACACGGGAATGGAACCACAACATTGTTGTGCATAGATTTTTTTATTCAAATTATCTCGAAAAGAATCATGATTACGTAGATTAGACATGATTAGGTGAAATAGATTAAGAAATGTGAGCAGAATAGATCACGTACAAGATTAAGTACTAGGCGAGCAACGTTACTGAGCCACCAACTTTCGTTCTTCGTCCTAAACAACGGTGGCTATGTGAAAGCGGTCGATTTGAGCGTTCTCAAACATTTAGACTGTTTTAATGAGGGGGTGAACAAGAG
The DNA here is from genome assembly GCA_012064385.1 of Puccinellia tenuiflora. NCBI lineage: Eukaryota > Viridiplantae > Streptophyta > Magnoliopsida > Poales > Poaceae > Puccinellia > Puccinellia tenuiflora. The sequence continues at coordinate 787,693 of QRDG01000211.1, read as the reverse complement.
CCATCCCTACCGGTGAGTTAACGAAACAGGGAACACGTCCAACATCTTCTGCGGCCGAACAGAGCTTGCACGTCTCTCTGCCAACTGCCGTCAGGTAGCTAACGACACGGAAGATCACTTTGACAGCAACGCTCGAGCAATACATAATGACTTGAACATCCAAGTGGCCAAGTCTCCTCTCCCAAATGACACTGATTAAGATGGGAAAGGGAACATGAGTTGACATAGACTTGTTCTCCGATGCTTCCAACGAGCCAAGAGACGCGTCTTCCGACCATAGACTAACGGACTTGGTTAGTCAGGGTCAATTAATAATTAGACATATCAGAGTACTCCAAACTGTTATTTTATGGTGATCTAAATCCGGTTTTATAAGAGAGAAGGCTAACAACGGAGCGAATCGAGGCCCGTCGCCGGTAGGCTTGGGCCGCCGCGAATGGTTCACCTGTTACCGACCTATTAGGTCAGGACCACTATAAATGTAAATCCCGGCGCGTTTGTAAGCTCACCCGAAATAGTAAAGTATTGATGGCTGGCGCCCGTGGTTTTTTATATTCCTTATTGGAAGGGTTTTCCACGTTAAAATCTCGTGTCCCCGTTGATTTGATCTTGTTTAATTTCGTCGTTGTTTTGCTATCGCTCGTAACGCAAACTTGCCATGTTTAGATAGACCCCAAAGGCCACTCGCTTACCAAAATCGAATACACCTATCCGGAGAGCTGAGCTTGATCCCCTCGCCTGCCCACCATGTCCTCTTCCCACGGCGAGTGCTTCAAGTGTTGCCGTGCCTTTTTCGGCTTTGTCATCTTCGTCGTCTTCTCCATCCTCATCTTGATCTGGGCTGTCCTTCAGCCCCACCACATCCGCGCCAATGTCGGCTCAGCAATGCTCACTGGCCTCACCGTCGCCAACTCATCGGCCGTATTCTACCACCTCGACGTCAGCCTGGACCTCTACAACCCCAGCCTCCGCGTAGACATCTACTACGACACGATGGACACCGAGCTCCACTTCCATGGCGCGTCGCTCGGTGGCCCCACCGCCGGCACATCCCGGGTCGAGTTCTACCAACGCAGGAAGACATGGGAGACACTGAAGGTAGAGTTCGATGGGAGCGGTGTCGGCATCCCAGGCGACGTCGCCGAGGAGCTGGAGAAGCAGATTGGCGTCGGCGGGGCTCTTGCTTTTGGCGACCGCTGTAGCATCAAGTACTGATGAAATCAGCAAAACTTGACTTGATTTGAGTACTTTTTTCCTTTTGCATGTTGTTATTGCTTCATTTGGGAATTAGCCTGCTAGTTTAATCGGTTTATTTTGTGCAAAGATTCACATTGTTTGGGATGTCGAACCTTCCTATTGTATTCTATTGTTTGAGAACTCATCCTTAAATCATTCGTTCCACGTGTGGCAATGGCATAAGCAAGTCTCATTCCTACCTAATAGCATATTTCAACACTCCTCCTCACGTCGAGTCTACTTTAGTATATAAATGTAGATTCGATGTAGGTTGCAAATCTTTTTTTTAAGTACTGCATGGACATTGTCTTCAACTTAAGACCTCCTGAATCTAATACCATATTGAATTAATTCACTAACTAACATAATTAAAAGTCCGAACTGATTGAGAGAGAGATGGACAAATTGTTTCAACAATGATAATGTGATGACATATATCAAGTTTTATAATGAGACAACATGTCTCAAGTTTTATTATTTTTCCTAAACCGGTAAGACCGGTCCACACCGTGTGAGGATGACATATGGTACCTGTCAGGTGTCAGGACAGACAATATCCAATGTGGTGCAAGACATTATCACGTTGTCACAATTATTTGACATAATGCATAGAATTTGATAAACTTGAAAGTTCGTCACAATTATGTAAACACTCTCACATTTACGCGTCTCGTTTATGGCAGAAGCCCAAGGTGTGTTGCTCGCTTACGATCTCCTCAAGTTAGATCAAAGTCGCGGCTTCATGGGTGCTCTTGCCTCTGGCGACCATTGTAGCGTCAAATATTGGTTAAATCACGGAGGCTTGACTTAATTGAATACTTCCTTCCGTTTTCTTCGTTTGCTTGTTTCAACTGGATTTTAGTGTGTTATTTTGACCGATTTGCTTTGTGCAAAGATTCAAATAGTTGGGATGTCAACGTTCATGTAATTACTGTTTCTGGAACTCAATTAAGTTCTTAAAACCATTCGTCAGATATGAGGAAATGGTATAAACTATTTAAGTTCTACCTAATAGCATTGTCGTGTCTGGGATCACGGAGACCGGGAGTAAAGGATAACCCCTTTTTAGGTTCGGTATGGGGCGCGAAGGAGGTTGAGAAACGTCTTCCGCCGGGAGGACTTCGTCTACGCCTTAGATCTACGTACTAGCAAGCAACGCAGAGACACAAGGAGTTTACCCATGTTCGGGCCGCCCGGAGGCTAACAGACCTACTCCTGCATGTCTGGATTGAGTGGTATATCATGGTGTAGCTTTACAGGGGTGGTTGCGGGTGCCAACCCGGGAGGTGTCGGCTAGAGGTTGAAGACGAGCAGATCCTGACCCGGATGACTTCACCTCTCGCCTATGCTACTCTTCGTCTTATGCTACCTAGCCTAGCCTACCTCCGACTCTCTGGAAAGTCCGTCCCCTCCCTCCGATGCCTTGCTCCTCCTTTTATAGGCTACGGGGATCCCACAGGTGCACCTTTGGAGGCAGAGGGGTTTTGGCGGGAAAACCCCTCCGGGTTCTTCTAAGGGGTGATGTGGCTTCTTCTCGTCCAAGTATTCTTCTCAGGGGGGTTAGGTGTGGCCGCCCACTTTTTTGCAGGGCGGACGAACAGAACCTGACACCTTTTCCGATCCTGTCCCCCCACGGCACCTCCATCTTCTTGGCGCCCAAGTCTTCTAGGAGCTTCCAGCCGGAGCTGGCAAGCCTATCCTCTTCGCGTGTGCGGAGGTTGGTTTCCGGGCATGAGCCTGGCCTCCTGCCGGGCATCGGGGTCCCCGGGACCTCTGCGTCGTCTGCCGGGTTGAAGGGGGCCCCGGAAGGTCCTCTGGTCCTTAGCCGTGGTTGTCGATGCCGTGCTTGCCTGGTCGCCGTGGGGTAGATGGGGGACCCATCTGCCAGTCTTGAACCTTGGCCTTGTTCGCCTTCTTGGTGGGCCCACAGGCGGTGGACCCACTTTGACTGCATCAGGGGAACCCCGTGTTCCACTGTTGCGACAGTAGCCCCCGGGCATAGTCCCGGCGGCCATGTCCTTCTGCTGCCGGGGCTATGACCAAAAAAGTCAAAGTGGGTCCCCGGCGTCAGGTCTTGATCGTCTTGTCCCATCCGTCAGGTAGCAGAAGCTTGGAGTTACCCGCTCGGGGAAAAAACCGCGCCTGCCTCCTCGATTCTCGGAAGCGGAGAAGGCGAGGCGTCGACCGTCGAAAGCGTAACCGAGCCTTCTTAAAGGCAGGGGTGCCCCTCAAAATCTTCAATCGTCTTTGCTCCTCTTCCAGCCCCAACCTTCCGCAGAACCGAGCGTGTCGATGGCGGGAGCTAGGAGAGGAGTTGGCCGCCCCCGTTTTTACTCAGTGGTGACAGAGGTGGCCACCGGCAGCCATGGGAGGGCTGCCTCCCGAGGTCGAGCGGGGCGTGGTCGCGGCAGCGACCGCGGCCGTGGTCGAGGTCATGGAAGCCGTGTCCGTGCAGGTCGTGGGGCGGGAGGCTCTCCAGACCGACCCCGTAGAGTACGACCCACACCGGCTTCCCTCCATTCGAGTTCGTCGTAGATCTGGATAGGAGGATGCGCAGCCGGCTCCATCTGCCGGACTCCTTCGCGGCGGCGGTGGACACGGACGGCGACCGGCCCACCGGTTACTGGCTGCAGGTGGACGGCTGCCCAAACGGCCCCTCCTGGGTCGAAGTGGAGTACACCGTCGATGACTCCATGCTCCTGGGCAGGGGATGGAAAGCGTTTGCGCGCTCCCGTCACCTCACCCGGGGGCAGTACTTGGCGTTTGAGCACGACGGAGACGAGATGCTCTCCGTGAAGATCTTTCGCGCTGACGGGGGGCGCGAGGACTGCTGCGCGGAGAGTGACAGCAGCAGCCGTAGCAGCTGCTACGACGAGGAGGACGAGGATGAGGATGAAGAAGACTCCGTCCACGTCAAGGTCGAGAGGAGCCCGCTCCCCTGAGGACGTGGGGGACGGCACCGAGGCAGCGCCCCCGAAGATGTCCGTGACCTCCTTCTTGGTGGCCTCGTCGACGTACTTCTCCCCGTTCACGTGGGGACCAACCTTTCCTTGTAAAAAGTAGGTCCTTTTGTAGCTCTTGAGATGACGAAACGCTTGTACCCTTGTCGTTGCTTGGACTTCGTGTTGAATTGGTGTGAATGAGAACGGGTTTTCTACAAAACGCGCCCTGATCACTGCACTAGTTGTGCCGTCGAGGGGCAAGTGGGGAGTGAAAGGCCTATAAAAGGCTCTCCAACACCCAGCTCCTCAACATCTTTTGGCTTATTTCTCTTTCTTGCTCCTTGCTCCTTGCTCTCCCTGCCCCTCCACAGATCGCAGAGCAATGTCTGGGGACGCACAGATGTCCTTTTCAGGGACGTCGATGGCGGTATCTATGCATCTGGGCGCGGCGGAGGCACCCAGGGGTGCTGGGGCCCGTGCCGCTAGAGAGGAAGACGAGGTGGTGTCGCGCCTGGCCCTTGCCATGGGTGTCTCGCGCTTGGCAACCATTTCTGGTCCCACAGCCCAGGAAGAGGCCCGGGTGCGCGCCCTTCGAAGGGCTCAGCTTTGGGCGGCCTTGAAGAATAAATCCACAGGGTTCCCGGGGGCATCCGTGCTCTGGGCCGAGATCGAAGCCATTGAGCGGGTAAGGGTCGTGGCTCCTTTGACCCCCCCCCCCCCCCCCCCCCGCTCTTCTAGGGCCTGGTCTAGATCCTGACCGACTTTGCCCTTTGTCATAGGCGGACGACAACGCCATGAGTGAGGTGGCGGCCGAGGTGCTTTCCCTGCTTTGCTACCGGGCGCCCGAAAGCGCAGGGAGGCCATGAGACGCCTGGAAATCCTTCTGGGTTCCCTCCCTTTCCCCAGGCGTCCCCGGGAATCGAGAGTTCTCCCGTTGGGCATGAAGAAAAAAGGGGCGCACAGCTAGGAGATTTAGCTCCGAGTTGGCCTTAGCAGCATAGGCTTAAGTAGTTGCCGAACCGAATGTAAATTGTGAAGTGTAATTCAGAATGTAAATTCGGATGAATGCAACCCTAGACTCGACTCCCGGGGTCATTTCCCAAATCTCCCTTTGCACTAACGCGTTGTCGGGTTTTCAGAGGAGGCCTCTTAGGTGCCAAGCACTCTACCTCTGCGTGATAGATGTACCCCTAAGTAGGACTATACCTTCCGGGAGTCCTTCTCCACTGTCCTCAGGTACTAGGCCAGAGGGAACGGACCATTCGCCGGGGTGGAGCATACCCCCGCAAAGGCTCTCAACAACCGTCAAGCATGCGCAGCTCGATGGTATATTGACACCGAGCGAGATGTTAAGCCTAAGTGCAGGATGCATATGCAAGGACTTAGCTGTTCTCCTGCTGCGTCCTCGATCCATCCCATCCTCCCCGGGTACCCAGCTCCTTGGTCGCGTTCCGCCGCCTCACCCTGTCCCGGGAAGGAGCTGCACATAGAAAACTTTCAGTAAGAAAAGAATGGACCCTCTCTCCTACCATGCTAGCACGTTATCCGAAGCAAACCGCAAACACATTTGATAGTGCATTTCTGTGGTGAATTTCGTCTCACCACAGCACTGCCCGATTCCTCCTTTCCGCGGCAGTACGGCACGATCGGGCGGTAGTGCCTGTCCGTGAGGCCACTCGCGGCGCTTCAACCCATCAGCCACCGGCACATATCAGCCCCCTGCTTACGGGTTGCTAAGGATAACATGCTTGCATGCAAGAATTGAGGCTCACGGAACTGAAATCACTTATCTTTTATTCCCTTGGCGATGATTCTTACACCCTTTTACATAACACTAGCCCCCAGGCATGCTTTAACGGATCCGACGTTTGCGATTCATGTTCGTAATTAGGGGTAGAATTTGCGAAGATTCTCGATGTTCCAGGTGTTGCCCTCTAGTCTGCCTTTCTCGTCCTCCAGGTACACCGCTTCGGGTTTCAAGGTATGAGTGACCCGGTAGGGTCCTTCCCACTTGGATGACATTTTGTTCAGGCCTTCCATTTTTTGCCTCTTGCGGAGCACCAGGTCTCCGGGTTGCAGCTCCCGTGAGCGAACATGACGATTGTGGTATCGGCGGAGTCCTTGCTGGTACCGAGCTGACCGTAAGGAAGCCCGGCACCTACTCTCTTCCAGCAGGTTTATGTCATCGATCCTTCGCTCTTCTTGCGTGTTCTCATCATAGGTGAGCACCCGGGGTGATCCGTATTTGAGTTATGGTGGTAGGACGGCTTCAGCTCCATAGACGAGGAAGAAAGGTGTCTCTCTAGTGGATCTGCTTGGTGTTGTTCTGAGGGACCACAGTACGCTTGGCAGGTGATCAATCAATTTTTTCCCTTTGTTTTCCAACTTGTCAAAGGCTTTGGTCTTCAGTCCCTTGAGAACTTCTGTATTTGCTCATTCCACTTGCCCGTTGCTTCTTGGGTAGGATACCAAGGTGAACCACACCTTGATACCCATTTCTTCATAGCAGTTGAGGAAGATTCGACTGGTGAACTGAGTGCCATTGTCGGTGATGATTCTGTTTGGAACTCTGAAGCGGTAGACGATCCCCTCGATGAACTTGATGGCGGCCTGAGCCGTCTGGCGTGGTACTGGCATCACCTCTACCCATTTTGTGAACTTGTCGATTGCCACGAACAGGTATTCGTGTCCTCCCACAGATTTTGGCATCTTGCCGACGATGTCCAGCCCCCAGACCCCGAACGGCTAGGAGATTGGTATCGGCTGCAGCGCTTGAGCCGGCTGGTGCGCGTTCGTCGCATAGTACTGGAAAGCTTCGTAGGTCTTGACTAGCTGCTCCGCGTCGTGAAGTACTGTTGGCCAGTAGAATCCTTGGTGGAAGACCTTCCCCGCCAGTGACCTCGATGCCATGTGACTCGAGCATGTCCCCTCGTGTATGTCCTGCAGCAGTTCTTGGCCTTGCTCTTGAGCTATTCATCGTAGTTTGACTCCGTTCTCGCGTCGCCGGTAGAGCTCGACGTCAATTAAGACGTAGAGCTTGGCTCGGCGAGCCACCTGCTCGGCCTCGTGGTCGTCCTCCGGGAGGGTGTGCTCCATCATGTACTTGACGATGTCCTGGGCCCAGGGTGGGTGGGTTCGTTCCACCAGCAGTACCATCTGGTCAGGAGGAAGCAAAGCTTCTCCCACCGCGGGCACTGCTGGGTCTTGAGCTTCCGGGCTGGCTACCCGTGTTGTCGGTCTAGAAGGGTTGCCAGCCTCCTGTGTCGATGCAGACCTTGGCTTGAGTTTCCCGGGAGAGATTGAAGGCTGCCGGAGCACCTCGATGTAGATCCCGGGAGGCACTGGTTCCCGCTTGGACGCCAGTTGCGACAGCTCATCCGCGGACGTGTTCTCCTCCCGTGGGATGTAAACAGCTCTGAAGCTGCTGAAGCGCCGCTGGAGTTTCAACACTTCCTCGACGTATGGCGCCATCTGAGGACAAGTGTATTCCTTGTTGACTTGCTTGATGACTAGCTGAGAGTCACCCTTGATGATGATCTTGCCGATGCCGAGGCCGATGGCAGCACTAAATCCCGCGAGCAGACCTTCGTACTCCGTCGTGTTGTTTGAGATGTTTCCTTGGTAGTACATCTGGACAACGTACTTCAAGCGATCGCCGGTAGGCGAGGTGAGGACGACCCCGGCACCTCCCTGCCCCTTGGTATAGGAGCCGTCAAAGTGCATGGTCCAGGTGTCGGGATCCTCCTTCCCGGGAAGGCTTGTCTCCTCCTCCGGGTTGTCGAACACCGTCTCGGTCCACTCGGCCATGAAGTCAGCCAGCACTTGGCTCTTGATGTTGTCCGTGTGCTCGAACTTGAGCCGAAGCCTTGAAGTTCCATGGCCCACGCCAAGATGCGTCCAGTGGCCAGTGGGTTCTCCAGGGGGCTTCTCAGATTGTACTTGGAAACCACCGTGATCGGGTGCCCCTTGAAACATGGCCTCATCTTGCGGGAAGCAATGAGGATTGCTAGCAAAAGCTTCTGCATCATGGGATATCGCTCCTGGGCGTCGCGCAGCACCGAGCTGACGAAGTAGACCGGATGCTGCACCTTGCGGGTTGCCAGACTTTTGGCGGGTTCGGCGTCCTCCATGTCCTCGGCGCCCCGGGGTGTTGTTGGAGTAGCCCCCGGCTGGGTTGCCTCGGAGTGGAGCCCTTCGTTTCCTTCGATGTGGGGTTCGATGACGACGAGAGGGGGCGGGATGCTGGGATCTTCGAACCCCTGGTCACCCGGCCGCCCCTTCTTGCTTGACTGCCCCGGGAACGGATCCCCGGGACGCTTGCCCTTGCTCGGCTTCTTCGGAGGTGCGTCCAGTACGGCGCTGATCACCTGGTTGGTGGCCGCGATGTACAGCAGCAGAGGCTCCTTCTCCGCTGGGGCCACGAGGACTAGTGGTGAGGCGAGGTAGCACTTGAGGTACTGGAGAGCTTCCTCAGCCTCGGGGTCCACTCCACGGGGCCAGATTTCTTGAGCAACTTGAAGAACGGCAAAGCCCGCTCTCCAAGCCTTGAGATGAAGCGCCCGAGTGCGGTGATGCACCCGTTGAGGCGTTGCACGTCCTTGACCCGCCGGGGTGCCTCCATTCGTTCGATGGCCTTGATTTTGTCGGGGTTCGATTCAATCCCCCGGTGGGAGATCAGGAAACCTAGCAGCTTGCCGGATGGGACCCCAAACATGCACTTGTCGGGGTTGAGCTTGAAGTTTACCCGGCGGAGGTTGTCGAAGGTCTTGTGCAGGTCCTGGACGATGGAGTCCTTGTACCAGGTCTTGACCACGTTGTCGTCGATGTACGCTTCCACATTGCGGCCCAGCTGAGGCCCAAGGCACGCCTGCATCGCGCGCTGGAAGGTGGCGCCGGCGTTCCGGAGGCCGAAAGGCATCCGGGTGTAGCAGTAGCAGCCCTTGGGGGTGATGAAGGTCGTCTTCTCCTGATCCTCAACTGCCATCAAGATCTGGTGATACCCGGAGAAGGCATCCAGGAAACACAGCGATTCGCAGCTGATGCATGTAAAATGCATACATGAACTTTGTATTATATTACTCATATTTCAATCATATTTGCATCATATAAGGGCTATATCATTGTTTTCTATTGATTTTGGGAAAATTTCACAGTTTCCCTATTTTTCTGGAATTAACCCTACTCTGGCAGAAAACCCTATTTTCTATATTTTTGAGTTTCAGGGACCCAAACGACATCTAAATGACCTGAAAATTTACGAGCATCAGTTTTTGAAAGGAACAAAGTGTAGGAGCGAAGGAAGCGAAAAAGTGGAAGCCCGAAGGCCCAAAGAGGGGGGGGGTCCACGCGGCCAGATTCCTTGGCCGCGTGGGGCCCACCAACTTGGCCCTCATGGCTCCGTTTCCGTCGATCTTTCTTCCCGAAGCTTCCTTTTGACCTAAAAATGACTATAAAAATAGTCCCCCGACGTTTTCCAAAAGGGAGTGCCGCCGAAACACAGAAACACCGAAACAGAGACCTGGAGCTGCAGATTGGAGGGGGAAAACTCCGGCGGGGCGCTGCCGGCGTGGTCTCCATCTCCCCCAACGACATCTCCACCGTCTCCATGATGAAGAAGGAGTAGTCCACCCCTGGACTATGGGTTTGTGGAAGTAACTTATGTATCTCTCCTCTCTTTGAGCTTCACTAATTAGCACCGTATGAGCTGCCGAACATGATTACGGTCATCTATGTAATACCTTTGTGGTGGATCTCTTTATGAGTTAATATATGTTTGAGATTGTAATTGTTTTGCTTCAGTTATGAAAATAGATCCATATTATGTACCCCGTTCTTGTCTACTTGTTGTGATCAAGCATGTTTATGAGAGCGTGTGTGGGGGAACGTGTGCATTAGTTGGAGTAATGAGGGGGTGGCTAGTGCGGTGAAAGTGAGAGAAGTTCCGCGATCCACTTGGGTATTTTTACCTTACTTTGTTGCCTCACTAGGGATAAAGAAAAATACCATGCTACCGGAGGTGTGGGTGTGACCATTGCCACTTCTCCATGACTAGATCTAGCATGTTCTTAGTTTAACTTCATGTCATAAGACTTAAAGCTATACTCTGATTTGTCATAATTACTAAGGTGCTAAGATTTAATTCACATCTTGGTGGAGTATAAGAGAGATTAATAAACAAAAGATCTCTATGTTAGGACGTGATGCCCATATAATTAGTAACTTGTCATGAAACCTTTTTGTTGCAATGTCAATTCTAGTGTTACATTGTCTACCACTTTATTAAAGAGAGAGTGTATTTGTGAAACCATAAATCCCGGTCCATTTTTAATCATAAGAAACACCTTTCCAACAACTTATAAGCATTTTCCATTTTTTGCCATTTAAAAATCTGAAAATACAAAAATACTTTTATATCTTAGATTCACAATATAAAACCCAAAAATACCATCCATCATTGTTTCCACCATCCTTGCATATTTATTTATCATCATTGCATATTTATTTCTTGTTTTGCATTTGTTTTATTTTGATATCATTCTCACACCTTGTGCTTGACAACCACTTGGTGAGGTTGAGGGCACAAAACAATTTACTTTGTTTGTAGGTTCTCAAGGGAAGGATAAGAAGATAAATCTTTCACTACTGATTCCCCGAGAGTTCGATATTAAACCCTCGAGTCACCCCTCGTGGGGAAAACTGTCTTTCCTATACTATACACTCTGCACTTGGAGTCTCAACCTAACCCATATTCTTTTGACGCAAGTAACTATGTCAAGGGCCATCAAGACAATTTTCTGGCGCCGTTGCCGGGGAATCATTGTTGTAAAGATTTGTCCAAGGAGTATCTCACAACAAAGTCAACTTCATCACCAACTTGTGCTAACACCTAAGCTTGGGGAGGTTGCACCTAAGTGAGCATCATCTTATCCATCTTTACCTGCAAATCATTTTATTTTGTTTTGTTTTTGTCTTGCATATCATATTTATATTTCGGTTTGCATATTTTATTTTCAGTTTTGCATTTTGTGTTGCATTTGTTATTTCAGTTTGCATTGTTTAGAATCATTTTACTTTCAGTTTTGCATAAAAAATTAAAAACACATAATTTTTTTTTTGCAAAAATGGGTGATAGAACTAAGTTGTGTGACTACACAAACACTCCAAATGATCAATTTATTGCTAGGCCCATTGCCACACCTGAGATAAAAGCTGATAGTTATGAAGTAAGTCCTAGTTTGTTGAACTTGATAACTAGGGAACAATTTGGCGGTAGTGCTATGGAGGATGCCTCTATGCATCTTCATGATTTTGTTGAAATATGTGACATGCAAAAATTTAAAAATGTGGAAAGTGATATTCTAAAACTGAAATTATTTCCTTTCTCACTTAGAGGAAAAGCTAAAGAATGGTTGCATTGACTACCTACTGATAGTACTAATTCTTGGGATGATCTAAAAGAAGCTTTCATTAAGAAATATTATCCTCCTATTAAAATTTTGCAAAATAAAAACAATATCCTTTCTTTTAGGCAAAATGAAAATGAACATGTTGCCATGGCTTGGGATAGGATAAAACTTATGCTTAGAACTTGTCCTTCACATGGGGTTAATGAATGGATCATATTAAACTCTTTCTATAATGGTCTAAATTACATGTCTAGAAATATTCTTGATTCCGCTGCTGGAGGGGCTTTTATGGGAAAAACTATAGTAGAAGCTAAGAACATCTTAGAAAGTATTTTGCAAAACTATAGTCAATGGAATACTGAAGAGCATCTAATCCATCTAAGAAAGTAAACTCCATAGAAGAAACAAATGATTTGTCATCTAAAATGGACACTATTCTTGCTTTCATTAATAAACAAAATATTGAGAATGTCCCTTTGCAAGAACTAGTTGGTAATAATCTTGAAAGTGTTGATGTTAACTTCATTAGGAACTATGGTAATAAGGGTATGGTAACAACAATTCTAATTCTTATAATAAAACCCCATATGTTCCCAACAACCGTCCTTTTGTTCCATATCCTAATACTAGGATAATAAATGGAAGCCTATGCCACCAAGTAATGATAATCATGAGGCTAATAAAATTCTTATGGAACAAATTGCTAGTCATAATACCATGATACAAGAGTTGAATAAGTCTGTTGCTTCTATTAGTTCTGATATTAAAGGCTTACAACTCCATGTTGCAGGACTAGACAAAGCCCTTTCAAAACTAGCTGATAACCAAGCCACTTTATTGAGTATGTCTGCAGGGAAACCACAAGCACCACCTGTGGTTGGAATGAATTCTATTAATATTGCTGAAAATGTTCCTCTTACTTTGGAGGAAACTCTTAATGAATTATTGAACTATCCTGAATATTTCTTACCATTTATGTCTCAACTTGTTGGTTTAAAAGAAGAAGTTAATGAAACTGAATATGATGAATCTCTTCTGTTAATTGAGTTAGAAAGAAAAGTTGAAGAAGTTAAAATGCTAAGTGAAGTCAAGGACCACAACTTGGCTTAGATAATTGTAGCTTGCATGAATTAATATCTATCTTACAAAGATTTGCAAGTGATCCTTCTATTAATGCCAACCAAGCAGGTTTTGGTTCTTTTATTGCTAATCATGTGTTAAAAGAAAAGATTGCTAGGTACAACCAAGAAGCTATGATACCACCTAATCTTGGGGATGTATGGATTCCCAAAGTACTAGTAACCATTGGAAAAGAGACACACCATGCTATATTAGATCTAGGATCTAGTGTCTCTGTTTTATCTAAAGAATTATATGAAGTTCTTGAATTAAAGAATCTTGAAAAATGCTCTATTGAACTTGCACTTGCTGATGATTCCATTAAATATGCTTTAGGAAAAGTAAGTGATGTTATGGTAGAGTTGCATATGACATTTGTACCTGTTGATTTTCTAATCATGGATATGAGGAATAAAACCTCTAGTACAATTATTCTTGGAAGACCTTTTCTTCGTACCACAGGTGCTATCATTGATTCAAAAGAAGGGAATGTAAAGTTTCAGTTTCCACGCAAGAAGTGCATGGAACACTTCCCAAGGAAGAGGGACAAACCAAAGCTCAAGTTCCCTCATGAGCTTCGTCCACAATAAGTGTCAAGTAAGAAGCCTAGCTATATGGCTATAAAGAAAGCGCTTTACGGGAGGCAACCGGTTGTTTTTATTTTTTATTTTCTTTGTGTCCTCTTGCTGTAACAAGATACTTAGTTTTTAGTTTAGTTTCTGGAATAATTAATAAAGTGCCAAGTTTTACCTATTTTGGTATGAAAAAGTTGCTATTATGCATTCGGAGATTTTATTCCAGCACGAGTCTGTGCACGGTATAATTTTTAGTTCCTATTCTGTAACTCCGAATGAGCTCATATTTTTACTGTAACTGCAACTTTTCATCACCTGTATGTATGAATTGTTTCAGAATTTTTAGACATGTTTAAGTCGGGTAGAAAAATACGTTTCGCTGCTGCTAGTTTTCTGGACAGATTCTGTCCCATATTGTTTGATGCATGTTTTGAACTTTTAATATGAATCTTGTTGATCCAATTAAGTTTATAAGTAGGCATACAACATTATACACTCTCTGGAAATTCATATGAATTTTTGTCTAAGGATTATATGCAGCAAGTAATGCATTTATCTATCACTACTAATGTCACCCCACAGAAAAGAAATGGGAGAAACAGTGTTTTGAAGTTTTTTCACAGGGATTAGAGGAGATGCACCAAGAGCTATCCAAGGATTGTGAAGACCATAAGCTTGGGGATGTGAAGACAACCCCACTGGACCAACACACTCTCGGTTTGCACACGTCTAACTTCTGTTTTTCTATCAATACACTTTATCGCATAAACTTGGAGCGTCTTTTATTTGCTTGTTATGTTAGTTTAGTTTTTGTTTTGAGACCACCACTATCATTTATATATGAGAGAGCTACTGGAAGTTTGGGTTGAATAAAGTTGGATGCTAAATAAAAAATTGGGAATGGGATGTTTAAGTTGATTTAAAAAGATACATATAGTTGCATAATTCATATGTTTTTAATGAGTATCAAATTGCAAGTGTTTTATCAAGAGCTATTTTATATTCATGTTTAGATGCTGAATGGTACTTTACTTGGTTTAACATGGATTGAGTAGTTCTATGGACACTTGTGCATGCATTTAGTTGGTCAACTTTCTCCCTTTTGCTAGCCCAAAAATTCCAACAAGTAAAAACTTGTTTTCCAACACCTTCAACCAAAGTTTTTCCAGTGAGTCCACCATATCTACCTATTAGCTTTATGCTATTCCGAGTATGTTTATCATGTTACTTTGTGTTATCCATACCTCTGAATTAAAATGCTTATGTTATTGATTGTTATGGGAAAATTTTGGTTAAATAGCTCTCACACCTTACTATTGCACTTAATAAACATGAACCATTGTGATTAAAATTATGAAGTTGTGAATTTGACAAGAGTCTTGGTTGCTAGTTAGCCCAAATGTGCTGTCACATGGCAAGCTTTCAACATTGCACTAAATTATATCTAGTTGATATCATGTACTTTTGTTTATGGATGCTTATCATGATGCCAAATAAATGTGGAAATTTAGTAGGTTTAAGTAGTTGTATAAATGGCTAGAGAGATACCTGGGTCGCCAATCTAAGCCATGCTGTCATGGTGGAAATTTACTTACATGCTATGTGAACCTTCAGTGATACACCTCACAATAAAAAGCTATACCAATAGTAAATAAAAAGGGTGTTGAGATTGTTCCTTATGTTTGTTTGTCTTGTCATTTTGACATGGGCTTGTTCCATGTCCTGGGACAAGAGGTACCCCAGTTGACCCTCTTGATGACGCTATTATACAATGACTTTTACTTGAACTTGCTTTGTATCCCAAGTTGAGTAACACCATGGTGTAGGTACTCGTATTCACGGGGCATGAGACTTTCAACCATTTCTTTGTCAAGCACACTACTCATATTTGCTTTCACTTTAAACTTTAACCATTCAAGATGTTATGATAAGGGGTAATGAGAGCTTGATACCAATGATACCACATTGCAAACATTAACTTAAATAGAAGTATTTGGAAGTTAGATGAGACTTGTTCATGTTTTTACCTCTACTCATATATATCTATCTATCCAAAGTGTCCACCTTTTACATTCAGTTTTATAAGAGTACTCTATGACCATTATAGGATCTTTTTACTTTTTATTATGCATACATTTGGTCCATAGTACTTTCTTCTATGTTACACTTTGTGAATTATCATTGAACATCCTTGCATTGAATATTTGATATCACTTTATAATCTATCTTGCATATTGCTATTCCTTTAAAGAATGAATCATTTGACTTTATGTAGCAATAGTAATCATCTTTGAAATCCATTGATAGTCTTAAAATGCAAAGTCCATGTTGGTTTTATCACCTTTATACTCGAGGACGAGTATAGGTTCAGCTTGGGGATGTTGATGCATGTAAAATGTATACACGAACTTTGCATATATTACTCATATTTCAATCATATTTGCATTATATAAGGGTTATATCATTGTTTTCTATTGATTTTGGGAATATTTCACAGTTTCCCTATTTTTCTGGAATTAACCCTACTCTGGCAGAAAACCCTATTTTCTATATTTTTGAGTTTCAGGGACCCAAACGACGTCCAAATGACCTGAAAATTTACGAGCATCAGTTTTTGGAAGGAACAAAGCGTAGGAGAGAAGGAAGCGAAAAAGTGGAAGCCCGAAGGCCAAAAGAGGGGGGCCCACGCGGCCAGATTCCTTGGCCGCGTGGGGCCCACCAACTTGGCCCTCGTGGCTCCGTTTCCGTCGATCTTTCTTCCCGAAGCTTCCTTTTGACCTAAAAACGACTATAAAAATAGTCCCCCGACGTTTTCCAGAAGGGAGCGCCGTCGAAACACAGAAACACCGAAACAGAGACCTGGAGCTGCAGATTGGAGGGGGAAAACTCCGGCGGGGCGCTGCCGGCGTGGTCTCCATCTCCCCCAACGACATCTCCACCGTCTCCATGATGAAGAGGGAGTAGTCCACCCCTGGACTATGGGTTTGTGGAAGTAACTTATGTATCTCTCCTCTCTTTGAGCTTCACTAATTAGCACCGTATGAGCTGCCGAACATGATTACGGTCATCTATGTAATACCTTTGTGGTGGATCTCTTTATGAGTTAATATATGTTTGAGATTGCAATTGTTTTGTTTCAGTTATGAAAATAGATGCATATTATGTACCCTATTCTTGTCTACTTGTTGTGATCAAGCATGATTATGAGAGCGTGTGTGGGGGAACGAGTGCATTAGTTGGAGTAATGAGGGGGTGGCTAGTGCGGTGAAAGTGAGACAAGTTCCGCGATCCACTTGGGTATTTTTACCTTACTTTGTTGCCTCACTAGGTATAAAGAAAAATACCATGCTACCGGAAGTGTGGGTGTGACCATTGCCACTTCTCCATGACTAGATCTAGCATGTTCTTATTTTAACTTCATGTCATAAGACTTAAAGCTATACTCTGATTTATCATAATTACTGAGGTGCTAAGATTTAATTCACATCTTGGTGGAGTATAAGAGAGATTAATAAACAAAAGATCTCTATGTTAGGACGTGATGCCCATATAATTAGTAACTTGTCATGAAACCTTTTTATTGCAATCTCATATGTCAATTCTAGTGTTCCATTGTCTACCACTTTATTAAAGAGAGATTGCATTTGTGAAACCATGAACCCCGGTTCATTTTTAATCATAAGAAACACCTTTCCAACAACTTATAAGCATTTTCCATTTTCTGCCATTTAAAAATCCGAAAATACAAAAATACTTTTATATCTTGCATTCATAATATAAAACCCAAAAATATCATCCATCATTGTTTCCACCATCCTTGCATATTTATTTATCATCATTGCATATTTATTTCTTGTTTTGCATTTGTTTTATTTTGATATCATTCTCATACCTTGTGCTTGACAACCACTTGGTGAGGTTGAGGGCACAAAACAATTTACTTTGTTTGTAGGTTCTCAAGGGAAGGATAAGAAGATAAATCTTTCACTACTGATTCCCCGAGAGTTCGATATTAAACCCTCGAGTCACCCCTCATGGGGAAAACTGTCTTTCCTATACTATACACTCTGCACTTGGAGTCTCAACCTAACCCATATTCTTTTGACGCAGGTAACTACGTCAAGGGCCATCAGCAGCCGGCCGTGGAATCCACAATCTGGTCGATGCGCGGTAGAGGGAACGGGTCCTTGGGGCAGGCCTTGTTCAGGTCCGTGAAGTCGATGCAGAGTTGCAGCTTGGAGCTCATCGGTTTTGGCACTACCACAGGGTTGGCTACCCAAGTGGGATGAGGCACCTCCTTGATGACGCTGGCTTCCAGCATCTTTCGGACTCGGAGACGATGAATTCCAACTTTTCCTTGCTTTGCTTTCGCAGAACTTGTTTCACGGCACAGGCGTCCGCGTTTACCGCCAGTTTGTGCTCGATCACCTCCCTTGGTACGCCGAACAAATCTGATGCTTCTCATGCGAAGACGACAGAGTTTTCCCGAAGGAAGGCGACGAGCGCGCTTTCCTATTTATCAGCGAGGTGGGCACCGATGGTGATGGTGCGGGAACCATCGCTTGTGAGTGCCACCTTCTTGGTCATCTGCGGGTCGCCGTGGAATGGCTCCCTCTTGGAGGAAGTCGGCGCAGAGCCCCCAGGGTACCCTCCACCCCCGGAGAGTGCATCGGCATCAATGTTCTGCACATCTTGTCGGGTGTCCGCCGTCATGGCCACCGTCTGGTTCAGCTTCTGGACACAGTAAATGGTGCCGTCGATGTCGGACTTGACCTTGATCACGCCCCAAGCCACCGGGATTTTCATCATGTTGTAGGCGAAGTGGGAGACGGTCATGAACTTGGCCAGCGTAGGCCGGCCGAGTATGCCGTTGTATGGGAGTGGCGTGTTGGCGATGTCGAAGACGATCTCCTAGGTGCGGAAGTTCTAGGGGTCACCGAAAGTGACCGGGAGAGTGATCTTCCCCAGAGGTCGCATGACGTTCCCATTCATGCCTTGGAACAGGCCAGTGTCTTGCAGGAGGGAGAAGGGAATTTGCAGGGTGGCCAAGACCTTCGCCGTTAGCAGGTTGAGGCTGGAGCCTCCGTCGACCAGCATCTTGCTGACCTTGAAGTTGTGGATGATGGGCGACACGACCAGGGGCAGTGTCCCTACCCCGGCAGTGTTGTCGGGGTGATCATCCGGGTCGAAGGTGATGACCTGATTGGACCACTCCAGGGGACTTTGGCGGCGCCGAGGCGACCGCGTTCAGCTCCCGGACGAGTCTCTTGCCAGCGCTATTGGAGGGAGGCAGGGAGGCTCCCCGTGTATGCACCCGACAACGCCGTTGATCTCTTGGAACTGTCCGTTGTCGCCACCTTGAGGAGCCGGAGCGTCCCATTGTCGGCGAACTCTGGGTTTTTTGGTCTGCATCCGCCCTGGCCTCCGTGCCCTCTGCCATGGCCTCCGCGACCTCCGCCTCGTCCCCACCCCTGTGACACCCCCCTCTGACACGTGTTGCCAGAGAGGCGGTTGCCCCGTGCGCCAGCCCAGGATATCCGGACGCACGTTACGACAATGCAACCTAGCGGAAATATCATTACACAATCAGGCCCAGAGGGCTACAAATGGTTTACATGGCCACCAAGGCATGAAAATTATCATCGCCAAGTATGGCACGGGACAGAGTTTAACTGGCAGTGGAAGATGCAGATACGGCAACGGCTTGGTGCGGCTCCATTCCACAGGCATCTGGCTGGGCTACTGATCCTAGCACGCTCTTGCTCCATCTCTTTGCTATGGTAGAAGATGAATCCTCTCAACGTCTGGCCACATGAAAAGCCAGTTTGAGTACGGTGACGTACTCGCAAGAAAACAACCACAAGACATGAATAGTCAAGCAATCAGGCAACAAGTAGCTAGCAACAGAAATAATCTAAACATGGCAAGTGTCTACTTACGGCAGTCCAAGTGGGTAGCAACAAGGCAGCACAACAAATCATGGCATAAGCAAATAATGGAGGTATCACCAGTACAGAGTCCAAGCCAGGTGGGGTTGGATCGTGTACTGGCGATCACACAAAGAGCTTACCTGTGACGAATAACGAGTGTACCCATTGGTACCAAATATTAAACATCACCTGTCATCACAACTAGGCCCAACGGCCTTATCACATCTGTCAAACTGCTAGGCCCACTGGCCTCATATCTCTGCTCGGGGCATGCATGGCTAACGTTGGCTCGGGCCTAACTCTAGGCTCCCAACGATCACACCGTCACCCCAAACATGGGTAACCATCCACGACTCAAGTAACATTCCCTGCATCAGCCTATTGTAAACCAGGTTGTTCATCTTTCAAACCGAACTTAAGTTTAACCTCCGGACTCGACAAAGGACAATAGTGTGACCGACACTGAACTGTTCCATAACCTAGGAACAAGGCTAGCTGCTAGTTGACACACTCTCGAGAGGTTGCAGTTACCACCCATCTAAATGCACCTTGCTTCGCGACGGCAAGATACACTTACATAACCGTTCACGCTACCAAGACACTCCTTGTATAGCTACCGACTTACCACTCGGGCTAAGTCTTATGACGAAGTGAATCCGGCACGTCCCCAACTCATGAGCAACGCCTAGCTCCGGAACCTTCGCAAGACTAGCCCCGACCACAACTATGCAGTATCCGACTAGACTTGCCAAGTGGGTAGCATCAAAGGAGGCTTGATAGGTTACATAGGCTATGGCTCTCCCATTTGGGCGACAGTGGTAGTGCGTTCAATGTTCAGTTTGGTGGCACTATGGACTGACCCTATCGATGTTTGGAGGGGGTTTCATTTAGTCCAGTTTCATTCAACAACAAGTCCAAACAACAGAGGATTAGTCCAACACAATAACGGATTAGTCCAACACAACAAGTATAATATCTTATCAACATGAAACAGATTAGTCCAATGCAAAACCACAATATCATATCAACATGAACAGAAACAAACTGCACACAATAGTTCAAGCAATATATAGTTAGTTCAATCAATGGTTAGTTTCAACCGGGCGATGGCGGAGATAACTCCGACCAGTGACAGCCACAGATTGAGTAAAATAAAATAAAATAGCACAGTCAACCGGGCGATGGCGGAGATACCTCCGACCAGTGACAGCCACAGATCGACGACAAAAGTTAGTGGAGGCGTCCACGCGATCCCGTTCCTCCATTCCATTGACTGCGGTGGTTCCCCCAGTCCATCGTCGCCGGAATGGGGAGTGGTGCATGTTACCGTCCAACGCACGCCACAACTCTACAGAAAAGTAGCCGCTTCAATCCACTTGGGCAGGACCCAACGTGTATTTAGACGGGGTACCGGAACTCAACCCACGGGACATGGGTTTATCGTATTACAGGTATGAAACAAAGTCACGATATCTCGTGAAGCACAGTTGACAGGATGTAAACAAAGCCACGATATCTCGTGACGCACAGTTGACAGGATGTAAACAAAGCCACGATATCTCGTGACGCACAGTTGACAGATGATAAGCAATAAAATGCACCTATATGACAGGGTAAAATGCAAACAACAAACACCGCTTGAGTGTTCATAGCAAGTGGTTAGCTTGCCTTCGACGATCGACGCCATTTGGTTTCGGGGTCACGGGCACGTCACGGGTTAGGGTCTCGGTTTGCCGGTACCGTGGAATACACCTATACATGCATACACGGGTGCTGAGCATATAAACATTTTACAAAAATGTAAAACCTATACCGCTGGATAGATCTCTTAAAACTAGGAATTTACAATTTTGAATTACCCCAAACGGAGCTACGGTTCAAAAGATATAGCTCGGCGACGTTTAACTATCTGCTGTTCACTTCTGAAAAAAAAACAGAACTGGCTGTTTTCTATTCGGCCGGACTGGTTGCGCACTTCAGAAAATACTCTTTCGCCACGGGAATACGTAAACCTGAAAAAAAAACGTTTACGTCTTCAGCTAGCTCGTTTGGATCGATCGGTGGTCTCTTCCACCTTGGCTCCCATACGGGAGAGAACGGGGAGGACCGGGAGAGGCCGGCCGCCGGCGACGGGGCGGCCGAGGGAGGACACCGGCATCTGGGCGGCTACGTCCGGCCTGGCCGTGCCCGCTGGGGGAGGACCAGGGCCAGGGGACGCCGGAGGTCGTCGCCGTGGTCGACGTGGGTGTCGGCCATGGCGGGTCCTCGGGAAGCAATGGCTGCGGCGATGGGGTGGGCCGGGGACCTCGGCGTCGACAGGTATGGAGCCTCCACGCCCCACTGCGCCCAAGGGTGGTCTCCGCGGCGATGGAGGTGGTCGGGAGGTACCACGCTGAGCTCGGCCGGGCGGACACCGACGATGGGGAAAGGGGCGGCGGCGGGAAAGGGGCGTGCCAGGGCCTCGGCGAGGTCACCGTCCTCCACCGCGTCCAAGGAAGGCACGGACGGGTATGACGCCGACGTCCTCGTCCCCAACCTTGCAAGCATGCGCACGAGGACGTACGCGACAGGCGCTGTTTACTCCGACCGACGGGTGCCCGAGGGCACGCGGTGACGGCGGGGCAGGAGTGCCGCGCTCGTCCGCGTCCGCGAGGAGGCTGGGGAGTGGGGAGGAGGCTGGGGGTGTGCCAGTGCGAGCTCGCCCGAGGCTCGGCCATGGCGGCCGTGCACGAGCTCGAGCCTGAGCTCGGGCGTGCAGGGCTCCACTTGCTTCGCCGAACTGGGGAAGTAGGGGGGCAGGAGAGTGAGGGGTCTCGCGCGGGTGGAGCTCGAGCTGCTCCTTAAATAGCCGGGAACGAGGAGGCAGCGGGTTGCGTCGTTTCAACGCAACGACATAGCTCAAGGATAAGATCGGAGAACTGGATAGGGACGCCGAGCTGGATGCACAGCACTCCACAGTGAAGTTACTGCGCGGGATTAGGCAGGGTCTTAGGGCTAAGCGAGTTTAGGTGACGCCAAAGCGGCGTTCGGGACGTCCAGAGCACGACGTGAGCGTCATCGTCGCGTTCCCGTCGACTCGGAGCACCAAAATGAAAACGGTTCACGTCAGCTAGTGCCAAACTTAAAAACCTACCACTTTCTAGTTATATGTTTTTGCTGGTTTGCTACTTGGTTTGAACAAAAATCCAGAAAAACTAGGGAACACCAGGTGTTCGATGAAATGATCAAGGCTTTGCACATCTCAGAAAAATCCCAAAATTCACAAGGTTAGGATAGGTGTATATAGTATGCTTGTGAAATTTGAGCTCAATTGGGTAACTGGAGGTTGGTCACATAATTCGGTGTCCAAAAATGCCCTAATGGCATGGGTTTGCCAAGTGCATTTACCCAAATGATATTGGTCTGATATTGTGGATATGTTTTTGTATATGGAAGGTTGTCAATTTGGCAAAGTGGCAATGCCAAATGATCTTTGTAGCTAGGGGTTGCTTTGGAAATTGCAATTAGGCATAAAAAGGGCATTATAAAGGAAGTACCTCAAATATTGCTCAAATGAGGTTGGGCCAATGGAGTGAAATGTTCAGGAGGTTAAATCATGCACCTCACCAAAATTGCAGAATTTTTGGATGAGTGGAAGGTGTCCAGATAATTTTTGGATTGAAAATGGCATAATAGGAAATATGAATAAACTTGGAATTATTGCATGGGACTATGAAATATTTTTCCATGGGAGTGATGTATAGGTATGAGGGAACCATATGGTAGCTTGGTAGAATTTATCTCAAGATACAATTGTGGTGGTGGCTTTTGGTGGGATAGATGGGAGGGGTTTTGGAATCGTCAAATGGAACCAAAGTTCGACAGACAAAACAATGGCCTGGAAAATATGGTGGAGGTTGACAAAGTTCGAGGATCATTGGGAAAATTTCTAAGAGAGCGAAACCAAAGTCAAATCAAAGACCAACAGGTTGAAAGAAAATAGTTTGAGAACAGAAAAAGATTTTTAGGCGCGAGAAACATTACTAACATTAGGGACGAATTTTCGGGATGTTATGTCGGAGAACTGTCCCAGGAACTGGGGGTGTCTCCAAGGTATCGTGTAAGGGGCTGAACACGGAGTCAAACAATCCACAATGTGCTCCAGCGATGGTGCTCGTCAGGCTCGCTGCGGACGACACTGCAGAGATTGAACGCACGGTCTTACCCAGGTTCAGGGCCCTCTTGTGGAGGTAAAAAACCCTACGTCCTGCTTTGGTGTATTGCACTGCTTGGAGAGTTTACAGTACAAGGAGAGCTTGTCGAGCTCGAGGTGGCTAACAATGGCTACTTGCTGGTCTTCAGATCTAGGGTTTTTGGGTAGGCTCCTAGACTCCAAAAACCGAACCCCTTGCTTGGGCGCGCTCCTCCTCCTTTTATAGGCGTCCTGGACCTCTTCTGCCCAAACATTTGGGCGGGAAGGGTTACCACATGGCGACGAAGGAGGAGGCGCGATGCACCGTAAAGGTGAAGTCCACCATAAAGGTAAAGCTCGTGGACGCGGTCCACGGCAGGGGAACGGCGTCACCAAAGCTGAAAAGAGGCACCGACCAGCTGGACAGCGGGCTGGCGCTTGCCGAGGTGGGAGGTGACCCACGGTGACGTCGTCCTTGGAGCGTAGCTGCAGACTGTTCCCTTGTCACCAAAGAGGCAATACTCGTTGTCCGCTTTGCTTGGCTCCGCTTTGTTGACTGCTTTATACATGGAAATGGCAACTGCGGCGTCGTCGTCATCGCGCGTAGGCATGCGCGTCACTCTGCACATGGCGCAGAGCCCATGTGCGCTCTGCCGCGGGGGCAGAGATGGCTTCACGAGGAAGGCGCTTCGCGAGGCGAAAAGCCTCGCCAAGCCCTTCAGCTTGGTCCTTAGCAGAATTGCGGGCGGCGTCGGTGACGCCTTGTCGAGGAGCGATCTCTCGCCAAGGGAGAGAATCCTTAGCGAGGAGAAAAACCCTTCGCGAGGGGAAAATCCTCGCGAAGCTCGCCAGGCTTGGAGAGCCTGGTCCTTAGCGAAAATCATCCGGAGAATCTTGTGGGCCCTGGCAGGCCGGCCCGTGGTACCCTGGTTTCCACTGTGCCGACAGTAACCCCGGGCCCGCGATGGGCGCGCCGAGGCCCATGGACGAAGGCGAAGCGTCGAGGGGCCAAAGATGCCTGACAGGGCCGCGACACGTGGCACGCAGCGGTTGCACCCGAGGCCACGACCTCCTCGGCTCCAACGGGCGACGTGGCGGGGCCCGCCACGACTCGGGGGCCGGTCAATAAAGCCTGGGCGCGCAGGCGGCGCCCGTCACTTCTCCCATTACTCCTGCGCAAACTTCTCCAAAAACCTCTTCTTCCTCCCAGAGCTCGCCGCCTCCGAGGTCTCCGTCTTCGAGTTTTTCGTCCGGCGGCCATGGCTCCCAAGAGGGCAACCGACGGCCAGAAGGGCAAGGCCGCGATGCAGACCGGCACGTCTGTGGCGGCGGTGCGGGGCGCCGCGCCCCAGGGGACGATGCCGGAATCCCTCGCCGGTGCAGCGGCGGTTTTCCAGGGTGCAGCACCTGGTGGCCGCCAACACCCACGAACTCGGCGCCACCAGCATAGCGCCCGGCGGCAGCAAGGTCGGCGTGGGGTACTACCCCGTCTTCCTCCACACACTCTACGCCGGCCTCGTTCCTCCCTTCTCCAGCTTCCTCCTGGCGATCCTTGAAGCGTACCGGATCCAGCTCCTTCATCTCCACCCCAACTCCGTGCTCATTCTCGCCATCTTTGCCTACCTCTGCGAGGCATACGTCGGTGTCCACCCCTCGGTGGCCCTCTTCCGCAGCTTCTACTCCCTCCGGAGCACCAAGTCGAATGAGCGGCTTGGATGCGTCTCCTTCCGCATCGCCGCCGCCAGAAGTGAGGAATACATTCCCATCGCGTGGCAGGGTGAGAATGCCATCACCGAGGTGACGAAGAAGGTGGAGAAGTTCCGCGAGAAGTGGCTCTTCGTTCGCACCAAGTCATCGAACCGCAACCTGGAGGTACCCGCGGCGCCGCCGAGGAAGTGGGCGCGTTGGGCGAGTGGTGACTTCGAGGGCCCTAAGCTCATGGCGGTATATGAGCGTATTCAGGTGCTCCGTGAGGCCGGGCTCACCGGCCGGATGGTGGCGAATGATTTCGTTGCACGCCGCATTGCTCCCCTTCAATGGCATTCAGCGCCGATGTGGACCTATTCAGGCCCGGATGACAGGATGCGCCTCAGCCCCGACGATCTCTCCCCGGAAGAGCTGAAGCAGATCATGAAGGCCCTTTTTGCCACGATGTCCATTTCTTCCCCCAAGCAACGAAGACGCCTTGCGCTGTTCATATATATGGATGAGAACGTGCGCGAGGCCCGTAGGCTCCTACCCCACTTTGACGAGTGGGGCATCAGGCCCGCGAGGCTCGTCGGGTCCCGCCGCAACCCGTGGGCGGCGGAAGCAGGAACAGGCGGGCGACGCGCTGGAGCCGGATGAGGATGAAGAGTCCGGCGAGGATGAGGCTTCCCGAGGCGCCAACCCCTCGGGCGAGGAGGAAGCTTCCCGAGGTGCCAACCCTCTGGCGAGGATGCAGGTTCAAGGAACGTGCCGCCCGGCGCGGACCTCCAGGAGATTTCCTCTAGCGGCGACGAGGACGCCTTCCGCGTGGTCCGTTCCCATCGCCCCACGGAGGGGGGCAGCAGCAGGAGAGGACGTCACGAGCCCGCACCAAGGCCCTCCATGACAAGGACGCCGGGCCACCTCAAGGGATGCTCCTCCCGAGGAGGCAGCGGCGCCTCCCGAAGAGGCCGGAGCGAGCGCCCTCCAGCCGCCCAGGGGGAAGAAAAGGGTGTGGAGAGCGGCCGACGAGTAAGTTTGGTTCCTTTCTTTTCTTTCAGCGTTTGCTCCAGGGAAACTCCTCCTGAGGGGTCTATGCTTTGCTTGTGTTTCTTCAGGGTACCCGCGGCGCCGAGGAAACGGCGTCTCCGCAAGCTTGGGGAGATCGCCAGCGCCGCCGAGGAGGCGCCTGTGGCCGACGAGCCGCAGCAGGCGGCCGTCGAGCCGCGGGCAAGCGGCTGACGAGCCGAGGCTGGCGACCGACGAGTCCGCAGCAAGCTGCTGTGGAGTCGCAGCATGAGACAGTCCCTCCCGCGGGTGAGCACCTCGCGGAGGTGGTGGTGGTCGAGGAGGTGACGACGTCTCCATCTAGGGGAGCTTCTCCCCCCGTGGTTGAACACCACGAGGAGGAGGTGATTGAGCTGGCGACGCCTCCGCCAACTCGGGCTGCTACTCCTCCTGCGGCCGAGCACCGCGAGGAAGAGGAAGCGGTCAACAAGGAGATCGTCCTGGAGCCATCCCCAGAGACGGAGGAGGCCCCAACAAGAGGGGCGGACGCGCCCGAGGCCACGTCAGGCGCGGCCACCGTTGAAGGGGCGGGNGAGAAACTCCTCCTGAGGGGTCTATGCTTTGCTTGTGTTTCTTCAGGGTACCCGCGGCGCCGAGGAAACGGCGTCTCCGCAAGCTTTGGGAGATCGCCAGCGCCGCCGAGGAGGCGCCTGTGGCCGACGAGCCGCAGCAGGCGGCCGTCGAGCCGCGGCAAGCGGCTGACGAGCCGAGGCTGGCGACCAACGAGTCGCAGCAAGCGGCTGTGGAGTCGCAGCAGGAGACAGTCCCTCCCGCGGGTGAGCACCGCGCGGAGGTGGTGGTGGTCGAGGAGGCGACGACGTCTCCATCTAGGGGAGCTTCTCCCCCCGTGGTTGAACACCGCGAGGAGGAGGTGATTGAGCTGGCGTCGCCTCAGCCAACTCGGGCTGCCACTCCTCCTGCGGCCGAGCACCGCGAGGAAGAGGAAGCGGTTGACGAGGAGATCGTCCTGGAGCCGCCCCCAGAGACGGAGGAGGCTCCAACAAGAGGGGCGGACGCGCCCGAGGCCGCGGCGGGCGCGGCCACCGTTGAAGGGGTGGGGAGCGCCCCTGAAGAGCAACATGTGGTGGTGCCTCTGGAGCCCACAAGCGGCGGGGCCGGGGGCGAGAGGACGCCCAGTCCCCTGAGGGCTCCCGACGCGGGCGGCGAGGGGGCGCCCCCACGAGCCCCCAAGCTGCGACGGGGGCCGCTACAAGCTCGGGGCAAGGTGCCTTGGGCGCTTCGACGAGCGTCGAGGCCCCTGTGCCCGCAACGACGCAGGGGCCCTGGCGCTGGGTGAGCCGCGCCCTCGCGCGGTTCGCCGCGACGTTGTCTTCCGCCAATCGCGGCAGGCGCTCGACGAGCTGGCGGCGCAGCTCGCCGAGGAAGATCTCGCTAGGGAGAAGGAGCGGGCGAGACTTGCCGACGCCTGGGCCCTTCTCCACGAACGGGTGGAAATATGCCGCCGACAGGACGCGGCGGCAAGGGCGGCGCACGAAGAAGCGATGCGCTTCACGAAGGAGACCCGCGACAGCGTCAAGCGGGAGGCGGCTGAGGTCATGGACCAGCTGGACGCCGCCCGGGAGGCGCTGGAGACGGAGACCACCGCCAAGCACCAGGAGCTGGCGGCCGCAGAGGAAAAGTTCGCCAACGAGTCCGAGGCCACGAGGACCAGCTTGAAGGAGTTGCGCGAGCAACTGGATACCCGCGAGGGGCAGCTAGCGCCTTGCGAGACCGAGCTGAAACGGCGCGAGGGAGCTCTCCCTCAGGAGAACGAGCTGCATCAACGCGAGGAGCAAATCCAACAGCTCGAGGCGGCCCAGGCCATCTGTGAGGGGCAACTGCAAGAGCGCGAGAATTCGGTGGCCAGGAGCGAGGCCACCCGCAAGGAGCGCCACGACAAGGCCAACGCCGACCTTGCGCAAAGCAGAAGCGGACCCAGGATGAGGCCGACGCCAGGGTTGAGCGCATCCGCGAGAGCCTCGCCAACGACTACGACGCCAAGGCCAAGATGCAGGAAGAGCGCTTCACAAAGAAACGCAACGAGTTCCTGCATCAGGTCGAGGGGCTCGAGAAGTCGGAGAGGGAGTTGACCTCTCGCCTCCAGCGCGCCAAGGAGGCGCTGACTCGCGCGGAGAAGGAGATCGTGGCCCTGAAGGCGGACCTGAGCGACCTCCAGCAGCAGGTGGGACCGGCCGCGGACCGCGCGGAGCAAGCGCAGGAATCCGCGCGGCACAGCCGGGCCATGACGCGCCAGCGCCAACTCATGCTCCACGAGTTGGTTCGCCACGCGAACGCCATCGGGGACGACCTGAGGATTGAGGTCCCCCACCTTCCCTCCGGAGGGATCGACGATGAGGCAGCACACACGCAATTCTTCGGGCAATTCCTTGGGGAAATTGAAAGGTCGCGAAACGCTTCGACGAGCGCGTTTGTGGCGGAGAGCCGCGATCTCCTCGTCCTTGCCACCAGCCGCGTCTTCAGCAACCTTCTGAAGCTCTGGCCCTCGTTCAACCTCGAGGCCGTGATGGAGCCGGTCGAGATCCGCAGGCAAGGCGGGGGAGGCCGCTGAGGTGCTTGCCAAGAAGTACGACCAGGTCTTGGTCAACGAGGACGAAGGCGATGGCGAGGAAGGCGCCCTGGAAGCGGGAGCTGCCGCGGATGGAGCGGGGACCTCAGGAGGCGCGACGGCCTGAACTCCTTCCTGTAGCTGGTCGTGCATGAGGCACATTATCGTGGTATTTTGGTTGTAATAACTTTTGTAAAGACTTGCTTTTAGCTTTGGAACGTGCTTGTGAATGTCCCTTGGGTGGCTTTTGTCTTTTCCCTTCATGTCTTTTTCGCTCTACGTCTTAGGACCCTCTCTTAGCGCTACACCACCGCCGCTTCGGTATGTGCGAGTCAGTGCTCCACAAGTCGGGGGGTGCGTGAGGCCTCAAGAAGTAAGAGCTCCGCGAAGCGCGATGCTTGGGGCTCCCCTTTGACGTACAAGCAGCCCATGAGGCGTGGGAGAGAGAAAAGAGACTCGAGGGGCAAAAACCAGCAAGAGGAAATTCGACCAAGTTCTTGTACTTAGCTTGACGAGGCGTTTCCGCCTTGGAGAGGGTGTTGGTTCCCTAGCGAGGCGTTGTTGCCTTGGAGAGGGTGCCTGATACTGTTACCTGCACTTGGACAGATAGGCATACCCACAAGCAATAGATAGCTATATAACTTGAGCCGTAGGTTCCTTCATGTGTGTCTCACGAGGAGAACAAGCACCAAGGTTTTGGTGATCCTTGGTGAGTTGACGTGCGCGGGAGCTGACCCATGAGTTCAGAGCTCCTTGGGAGTTGACATGCATGAGAGCTGACCCGCAAGTTCAGAGCTCGGATCCCTTGGGTTTTAGGCGCTGCCGGGATGCTCCCGTGGCATGGCACCATGCTAGCCCCCGCTCGTGAGATACACAGGAGGGATCATACGAGCAAGAATAAATAGCAATAACAGCTTTGCCGAAGTCGCAAAATATGTTGGCGCGATGCGCAAGAGTTCAAATTGTCCTGGGACATAGGTTCATTACACTGGCGTGGCCAGAAACACAAAAATCCGCCATGCTCTTGGCATGGGGTCCACATTCTGTGGCTGAGACTCTCGAGAGGCGTGCCCGAGGCAGACGCATGTAGAGAGAGCTCAGGGGGCCCCTATGCGGGGGTGGCTTTTAGCCTGCGTTCCACCATGACCGGCATGGGGATCCACCTCGCCAAGACATGGTGCCTGAAGAGGTTACCATGCCGAGGCTTGGCGGCTTGGGAGTCTTCTCGAACGGCCCGTGACAACGTATAGTAGAGAGGGGAGCCCGAAGTTTTTTCCTCGTGGAGGATGACGGCGCGTGGTTCTTCCTTGATGCAAAAAGTTGCTCGCGGTGGACGATCAGGGGTAGAACTTGCGCAGGTGCTGGATGTTCCAGGGGTTGGCGACAGGAACGCCGTCCTCCGTCTCGAGCCGCGCAGAGCCAGGCCTGGCGATGTGCACGACTCTGTAGGGGCCTTCCCACATCGGCGAGAGCTTGTGGAGGCCTGCCCTGGAGAGGATTCTCCTCAGGACAAGGTCTCCTGCTTCGAGAGTGCGCGGCCGGATGTGGCGGCTGTGGGTAGCGACGGAGGTCTTGCTAGTACCTTGCCGCTCTCAGGGCCGCATTGCGGCGTAGCCCTTCAAGCAGCAGCAGGTCGTCGTTGCGGAGTTCGTCCACCTCAGCCTCCTTGAAGGCCAAGACTCGCGGAGAGCCATGAGTGATCTCGCTGGGGAGGACGGCTTCAGCGCCATAGACGAGGGAGAACGGCGTCTCACCAGTTGGCTTTGTTGGCGTGGTGCGGATGGACCAGAGCACCGAGGGGAGCTCATCGATCCAATGCTTGCCGCTGGCCTTGAGGCGGTTGAAGCTTCTCGTCTTGAGGCCCTTGAGCACCTCGGCGTTGGCTCGTTCGGCCTGCCCGTTGCTTCGTGGATGCGCCACTGAGGCGTAGCAGATTTGGGCGCCGATGCTGCCGCAGTAGGACTTGAAGGCGCCACTGATGAATTGTGAGCCGTTGTCGGTGATGATGCGATTGGGCACGCCGAAACGGCAGACCAGGCTCCTTATGAATTTTACTGCCGACTTCGCCGGAATGGTGCGCACGGGCTCCACCTCAGGCCACTTGGTGAATTTGTCGATGGCGACGTAGAGGTAGCGGTAGCCCCCGAGCGCTCGCGGGAAGGGTCCCAGCAGGTCCAGCCCCCAGACCGCGAACGGCCAGGAGAGCGGGATCATCTGGAGTCCTTGCGCGGGCTGGTGGATTTGCTTGGCGTGGAATTGGCATGCGTCGCAGGACTGGACGATTTCGGCAGCATCTTGAAGCACTGAGGGCCAGTAGAAGCCACTCAGGAAGACCTTGCCTGCGATGGTGCGCGAGGAAGAGTGGTGGCCGCACTCGCCGCTGTGTATGTTGTTGATGAGCTGGCGGCCTTCCTCGGCGGGGACGCACCGCAGCGCAACCCCATTGGGTCGCTTGCGGTACAGGTCTCCGTCGTGGAGGCAATAGGACTTGCCTGGCGAGCAATTCTCTCGGCCTCTGCGTCGTCCTCGGGGAGGGCTCGGTTCTGCAGGTAGTTCTTGATCTCGTCGATCCAACCAGTGTCTTGTCGTACCAGAGTCAGCAGCAAGCGATCGCCCGAGGGCAACCCACAGTTTGGTGGCTCCGCTTGGTGGGGCAGGTGGGAGCTCCTCGTCGATGCTGATGTTGACCACAGGTTGCTTGACCGAGGCCTTGGTGAGCCTCTCCTCGAATACTCCAGGCTTCTGGGCTTCTCTTCTTGCTGCTCGTCGAGCAATTTCATCTGCCTCTTGGTTTTCTGCCCGCGGGATGTGCTTGAGCTCCATGCCCCTGAAGTGTTTCTCCAGCTTAGGCGTGTAGCTTTTGTTGGAGAAGTTGACGAGGAGCTGGGAGTCGCCTTTGATGAGGATGTACTTGATGCCGAGGGCG
Organism: Puccinellia tenuiflora; assembly: GCA_012064385.1. Classification (NCBI taxonomy): domain Eukaryota; kingdom Viridiplantae; phylum Streptophyta; class Magnoliopsida; order Poales; family Poaceae; genus Puccinellia; species Puccinellia tenuiflora. The sequence goes on along the minus strand of QRDG01000211.1, from coordinate 756,068 downwards.
ATGGCGGCTCTGAGCCCGGCGAGGAGGCCTTCATACTCGGCGATGTTGTTGGAGACCTTGTCGTTGTCCTTAAAGCACAGTTGGACGGCGTAGTAGAGCTTGTCGCCTGTCGGTGAGGTGAGGACGGCGCCAGCCCCTGCACTCCTGGCCGCAAAGGCGCCGTCGAAGTGTATGGTCCAGTGGCTTGGTGTCGTTCCTCCTGAGGCTGTAGCCTCCTCCTCTGAAGCTCTTCTTCTCTGCGCGTGTCCGTCCATTCGGCCATGAAATCAGCCAGCACTCTGCCCTTGATGACCCTGGTGGTGTCAAACTCCAGCTCGAAAGGTTGTAGCTCAATGCCCCAGCCTGCGACGCGATCTGTCGCGTTCGGGTTGCGCAGGACCTGCTCCAGGGGATATGAGGTGACCACCTTGATGGGGTGACCCTGGAAGTAGTGGCGCAGCTTCCTGGAGGCGATGAGGAGCGAGAAGAGGAGCTTTTGCTGCATGGGGTAGCGCTCGCGAGCATCCCGCAGCACTGTGCTGACGAAGTACACGGGTGCTCGACGAGGGTAGTCGTTGGTGAGGCAGCGGCTGGCTCCTCCCCAGGCTCGGTGGAGTCCTTGGCGAGGTTTTCTTGGGGCTGGAGGCTTGACCAGGCTGCTTCCTTGCCGAGGGGTTCTAGGCTTGGCGAGGCGGAGTTCTGCTTGTCGAGGACTGGCTCTTCTCTTTCAGCCACCAAGACCGCGCTTGCCGTCTGAGGAGTGGCTGCAAGGTACAGCTTCAGAGGCTCGCGAGGGCGTGGGGCGTCCATGATGGGTGGGCTCGCCAGATATTTCTTCAAGTCCTCAAAGGCCTTTGCTGCTTCGGGGGTCCACTTGAAAGGACCGGACCTCTTCATGATCTTGAAAAATGGCAGCGCCCTCTCGCCGAACTTGGAGATGAAACGGCCAAGGCTGGCCATACATCCCGCTAAGCGTTGCATGTCCTTGAGGCGACGAGGGGGCTGCATCTGCTCTATGGCCTTGATCTTGTCGGGGTTGGCCTCAATGCCGCGGTGGGATACCAGGAACCCGAAGACGCACTTGGCGGGGTTCAGCTTGATGTTGACCTTGCGCAGGTTGGCAAAGGTCTCCTCGAGGTCCTGGATGAGCGTGTCCTTCTCGCGAGTCTTGACGACGATGTCGTCGACGTAGGCCTCTGCATTCCTCCCCATTTGAGCTCCCAAGGCGATCCTCATGAGGCGCTGGAAAGTGGCGCCAGCGTTCTTCAGACCGAAGGGCATGCAGACGTAGCAAAACACACCGCAAGGGGTGAGAAATGCTGTCTTCTCCTCGTCCTCCTTCGCCATCTTGATCTGGTGATAACCAGAAAAGGCATCCAGAAAACAGAGGAGTGCGCAGCCGGCGGTGGAGTCTACGATCTGGTCGATCCTCGGGAGGGGATAGGGGTCCTTGGGGCAGGCCTTGTTGAGGTCGGTGAAGTCGATGCAGAGGCGGCTCCCTCTGGTGTGCTTGGGGACGACCACACCGTTGGCGAGCCAAGTGGGGTGGACCACTTCCTTGATGATGCTGGCCTTCTTCAGCTTGTCTACTTCCTTGACGATGAAGTCTTGCTTCTCTGGCGCTTGGCGCCGTGCTTTTGCTTGACGGGGCGTGCGTTTGGGCACACGGCTAAGTGGTGCTCGATCACCTCCCTCGGTACTCCGGACATATCTGACGGTGTCCAGGCGAACATGTCAGAGTTTGCCCTGAGGAAGGCGACGAGCGCGCTTTCCTATTTGGGAGGCAGGTGGCGCTGATGGTGACGCAAGCCCCCGAGCCGATGGCGTCCGAGACCACGCCGCGGATGACAATGGTGCCACCCGAGCCAGAGAGCTTGACGAGGTTGTAGGCGTGGTGGGTCACCGCCATGAATTTGGCGAGGGCGGGGTAGCCGAGTATGGCGTTGTAGGGCAGGCCGATGTGTGCGACGTCGAAGTCGATCAGCTCGGTGCGGTAGTTGGCCTTGGTGCCGAAAGTGACGGCGAGCCTCACCTGCCCCAAAGGGGTAGTGCGACCCTTTGTCACTCCCGAGAAGGGCCTGGTGGGCATGAGCCGCTCGTAGGGTACCTGCAGCTTCTCGAACGTCTCGACGGAGATGACGTTGAGGCCGGCACCCCCATCAATGAGCGTCTTAGAGACGGCGATGTTGTTGATGGTGGGGGTGCAGACCAACGGGATGGTGCCAACGGTGGAAGTGGACTTGGGGTGGTCGCCGGAGTCGAATGTAATGGGGCACTGGGACCACTTGAGGGGGCCTAGAGGCCTCGACTCCAGGGAGGGCTGCTGCGACCTCGCGAGCGAGTTGCTTGAATGGCGGTTGGAGCGAGGGGCCTGAGCCCCGCCGAGGATGCAAGCGGCTCCACGAGGCACCTGGTAGCCGCCTCGGCAGGCAGGTGTCGTTCGTGGGCTGGGCAGCGTTGGCCTGAGGGTTCTGCTGGTAGTTGTCGTTGTAGTTGTTGTTCCAGCGTCGCCCCCGCGGCCGCTGCGGCCTCCGCCGCGGCCTCCGCGGCCTCCGTTTGCCTCGCGAGCCTCACGAGCCTCGCGAAGCCTCTTGATGTCGAAGCAGTCCTCGGTGGCGTGAGAGTGCCTGTTGTGGTAGATGCAGAAGGGACGATCATCCTTCTTCTCAGGTCCTGCGGCTGGAGTGGTAGCTTGGCGAGGCTCCTTGGCGTCGGGTTCTGCCGCGAGGACCACAGTAGTCTTGCGCTTCTCGGAGGATTTCTTCTTCTTGGACCCCTCGGTGGGGTCCCCTGGCTCGTTCTTGACGAACAAGCGGCCCTCTTCAGCCTTGGCGCACTTGTCCGCCAAGTCGAAAAGCTTGACAGCGGTGGTGATGTTGTCATGGATGCCAAGCTTCTCGAGCATCCGCACGTCTGTGACCCCAGCCTGAAAAGCGAAATGACCTGTGCGTCGGTGGCGTTGGGGATCTTGTTGCGCACTTGGCTGAAACGCTGGATGTACTTGCGAGGGTCTCGCCGGGCTTCTGACGCACGGCGCGGAGGTCGTTGTAGGTGAGGCCGCGCTCGTACGTGCCCTTAAAGTTGGCGACGAAGCACCGGCAGAGCTCCTCCCAAGTGTTGATGGACTCGGCGGGGAGGTTGGTGAGCCATGAGGACGCAGAGTCCTTGAGAGCCATGGGGAACCAGTTCGCCATGACCTTATCGTCGCCCCCCGGCGGCCTGGATGGCCAGAGAGTAGAGCTGCAGGAACTCCAGGGGGTTGTTCTTGCGTTGTAGCGCGGAGGGAGGTCCGGCCTGAACTTGACCGGCCAGACGACGCGACGAAGGCTGCGAGTGAACGCGGCCGTCGTGCTGTAGGTGGACCGTGCCGTTGGCGAGGGTGGCACGGAGGTGGCGCCCGGCGGTGGCGACGTCCTGGACGGCGCGGTTGCGGCGTTCTTGCCCGCGCTCGATGCTCACGCGTGCGTCCTCAGGGGCTCGCTGCACGATTTGCAGTCGTGCGGCGACGACCCGTGCGATGCAGCGCGGGCCGTCGCGAGGAGGAGCCCCCGCTGGAGCAGGTTGCGGTGCAACCGGTGGAGCTGGAGCGGGTGCGGGATGGAGAGGAGGCGCGGGAGGTGCGCCGTGCGCCACGTCCCCCACGAGTGCAGAAGGAACCAAGGAACGAGATGGCGCGGGTGCCGCGGCGCGAGCGGCGCCGATGAGCTCGGCAACGCGGTTGAGCCAGGCCTCCTGAGCCGCCGGCGTGGGGCGGTACTGCAGCAGCTCCTGCGCCATGAGAAGCGCAGTCGCCGGGCTGGGCGCAGGGCGGCCCAGCGAGGAGGTAGCACGGTCCCGCGACGGGGGCAGGGAGGAGGCCTCCTCTTCGCCGAGGTCGTCCTCAGCGTGGTCGACGTCGTCGTCGTCCGGGTGCTCGACGCGGGGCTCGGGGTCGACGCGGCGCTCCGGAGCAGAGCTCCCACGCGGGCGGCCGCGCGGGCGGCCTGCGGGAGCGGTGGCGGCGCTAGCCGCCCGGCGAGCGAGACGTTCGGCACGAGAACCGGCCATGGCTGTGCCGAGGATGAAGACGCGCCTCATCCCCTACCTGGCGCGCCAAATGTCGGAGAACTGTCCCAGGAACTGGGGGTGTCTCGAGAAGGATCGAGTAAGGGGCTGAACACGGAATCAAACAACCCTCAACGTGCTCCGGCGACGGTGCTCGTCGGACTCGCTGCGGGACAGCACTGCAGAAAGAGAACACTCAGTCTTACCCAGGTTCAGGGCCCTCTTGTGGAGGTAAAACCCCTACGTCCTGCTCTGGTGTATTGCACTGCTTGGAGAGTTCACAGTACAAGAAGAGCTTGTCGAGCTCGAGGTGGCTAACAATGGCTACTTGCTAGTCTTCAGATCTAGGGTTTTGTCTAGTAGGGTTGCACCAGCTGAAGATCGAACCTAGTAAAGAGTCCAACCCTTTGCTTGGGCGTGCTCCTCCTCCTTTTATAGGCGTCCTGGACCTCTTCCGCCCAAACATTTGGGCGGGAAGGGCTACCACATGGCGACGAAGGGGGAGGCGCGGTGCACCGTAAAGGTGAAGTCCACCATAAAGGTAAAGTTCGTGGACGCGGTCCACGGCAGGGGAACGGCGTCACCAAAGCTGAAAAGGGGCACCGACCAGCTGGACAGTGGGCTGGCGCTTGCCGAGATGGGAGGTGACCCACGGTGACGTCGTCCTTGGAGCGTAGCTGCAGACTGTTCCCTTGTCACCAAAGAGGCAATACTCGTTGTCCGCTTTGCTTGGCTCCGCTTTGTTGACTGCTTTATACATGGAAACGGCAACTGCGGCGTCGTCGTCATCGCGCGTAGGCACGCGCGTCACTCTGCACATGGCGCAGAGCCCATGTGCGCTCTGCCGCGGGGGCAGAGATGGCTTCACGAGGAAGGCGCTTCGCGAGGCGAAAAGCCTCGCCAAGCCCTTCAGCTTGGTCCTTAGCAGAATCGCGGGCGGCGTCGGAGACGCCTTGTCGAGGGGCGATCCCTCGCCAAGGGAGAGAACCCTTGGCGAGGAGAAAACCCTTCGCGAGGGGAGAAATCCTCGCGAAGCTCGCCAGGCTTGGAGAGCCTGGTCCTTAGTGAAAATCATCCAAAGGATCTTGTGGGCCCTGGCAGGCCGGCCCGTGGTACCCTGGTTTCCACTGTGCCGACACAATTTTGTTGGAAAGAGGACGACAAGAGCTTACACTACAAAAAGTCAAAATATTGAAACAAGCGAAGGAGATTGTGCAAAGGGATGGAATGGTGAGACCTTTCCAAGCGGATGAACCGGCAAAATCTCCAACACCGAAAACGCACAGGTTTTTCATCAAGACTCCGTTTTCTATGATCTTGGGCTTGTTTCGAAGATAACCACAAGCCCTACAAGATCATGCATATACACATCATGGTCTATCATGTGAGGAGGAAATCATAAGGAGAGAGTTTGACCTCTCGTAGAAGAGACAAACCGGTAAAACCTCCGATATCAAAAACGCAAGAAGATATTCATGAGATCCGTTTTTGATGAACTAGAGCTTGGTATGGAGATGAACACAAGCTCTAAATTCTCACATGGATAAAAGCCAAATAAGAACCAATAAAGACGATTGCATGGATGCAAAGGTTTGAGCTCTCTACGACGATACGATCACGATATTCGGTCGAGAGCCCCTCTTGATAGTACGGCTATCTATCCTATAATCCGGTCTCTCACTAAACATCATGAGACCGGTAAAATAAAAACCCTATCAAGATCATACTTTTGCCTTGCGCATTAATCCACTTGAGGTCGATGAAGACGATCTTCATCTGCTCAAGACGAACCACCTTTCTTGATTGCGCCTTGCTTGGTGAAGATTCACATGGCGCTCCCCCATACACCAAGATGGGGAAAGCACTCTTCGGCATATCTTCACTTGGACTTGAGTGTCGATCAACCCGCACTTAGCCTTGATCAACACAAAACTTTTCTTCCCTTGAGCTTGACTCCAACAAATGGAGATCAAGCAAAGCACCTTGACTCTAACACATGGAGACAAGCTTGGCCTTGATCAACAAATGATCTTCTAACCTTGACCTTGACTCCAACCAATGCAGACAAGCAAGCTTGGCCTTGATCAACAAATGATCTTGACACAAGCTAAAGGACAACCTACACATAGCGCTCAATGCAAATATTAGTCCATAGAGATTGTCATTAATTACCAAAACCATGCATGGGATCAACCATGCACTTTCAAGGATGCGGTCGGGCGGGAACGTCTCCGGGTTGCATGCCACGCGCTGCCACCGCCACCACCCACCAGGCACCCCGCCGCCGCCGACGCCGCCATAGACGGGGACTTCCCCCTCGCCGGTACTGTACGCGCCAGGTCCGCCCCCGACCTGCGCCTCCTCGAGGACGACCACCACCTCCAGGTCAACTCCCACTCCACTAGGAAAGTTGAGGAGCAGCGCCGAGCCGAGCCAGCCCGTCTCGTCTTCAACGCGCCCGCGAGAGCAGACAAGCGTGCCGCTGCCATGACGACCGCAACTCCCAGCAGCAAAGTGTACAAGGGTTGGAGGTCTAGGTCCAGCTCCGGCCGCGACGGCGACGGGGAGGAGGGGAATGACGGGGAGGATATGTGGTCAACAAATAGTTAGGGGGCTGATTTGTGTAGCCAACGTGTCCAAAACCGGTGTCCACCTGGCTAAAACCGGTGTCAAAACTGCCCAAGGGGGTAATTTGTCCGGTTTTGGATAGTTAGGGGGGTTAAATGACCCAGTTGGTAGTTGTGGGGGTCTAGTGACCGAAACGCGAAACATAGGGGGGTTATATGGACTTCTTTCCATGTATTTTGGGTTGCAGGTTGCGCTACCAAAATCCAAACACGTAACGACCGGCCGTGGCCGTTCCACGTCCCCGCTACCTTCCGGCGGCCTTCGCTCGCTCGCCGTCGTCTTCTCCTCCTCCTCCGCCGGTCCGCCCTCCGGCCCGGTGAGCTGAACCGCATAACCGTACCAGTTTACCCACCACGAACTAAGTTGAACAAAATCCAGTGGATTCTGGACGAGCAGAGCCGCATGGAGCTGAGAAGCTATATCTTCGCTGCACTCCCATCCACACTCCGGCCGGTCTCCTCCCCTTGCAGCCGCCGCCGGCCTCCTTCCAGAACGTTCTTCCCGCCGCAGCCTCCTCCGCCAAGCGTGAGTGCTTCCCTCCCTTCACCTCCCCTCTGCTCATCTTGCATTTGATCAACGATGTTTCGCTTCTTATCTGCAGAAAGAGGACAGGGGGTGCAGCAGGGCAATGCGGCCGCGGCAGGAGTGGGTGGGGGACTGGGTCCGGAGCAACGACACGCTCGTCCGCGGCCTCCCGATCTTCGTCGGCGGCGCGTCGCTCCTCGCCGTCCTCCTCAACCGTACTGTTTCCGGCATCGCCGCCGTCTCTGATGCTTCCAGGTCTACCAGCACTCTGCTCTGCAAAACCACTTGTATTTCTAAACTGTATTTAGTTTCCTGTTCTCCTCGGCCCTGCAGAGCTCCCAAATTGCTCATTTCGGTCCTTTTGTTTGTTCTCCAAACAGTTCGCAGTCGAGGGCCGACATATTGACTCTTGCGCTCTCCGTAACTGACATTCTTGCCGGCCTTGTTTGGTTGTCCATCCGGCCGAAATCCATTTCTCCGGTGAGAGAATTCAGTACGGAGTATGTTTTATCATCAGTCCTGGCTTCTTAATCAGTATAGTAATTTGTTCATGCTTAACATGATATTAGGTGGTTCCTAGAGGCGTGGAATGTAAACGAGTAGATGCTGATGTATCAACCTCTGCTCTTGATGAACTACTTTGGTAATTGTTCTACTCATGCACAACATCTGGTTCCATTTTGCACCATAAACAAACTAGATTTTCTGTCATGAAGCCGATACTTCCGGTATAGTGTGACTTCATTACAACTTGACTACAACATTTCGCCAAGATCTATGTATCCACATTTTCAGTTTCCGTACTTGATTCGTATGAAGGAATTCGTGCTGTGAAGCTAGATAGCACTTATTTTTCTTATAAATAGGACATGGGATTCCTTGACGGCTGCAACTTGTTGCAAATCATTGGTTGTTGTGTATGGAGGTAATTGCATTCTTCAAATTGGGGTTGCTGCTAGCTCTCCGGCAGATGGTACTGCAGTTAATGTGGATACACAGAAATTCATCCAAGGTTCCCTTTACACGAGTGTAATGGAATCCAAGAAGCGTGAGTGTCTGTTTTTCTTTTAATTTTTTTTCGAGAAAACGGCAGTAGCGCTGCCTTCAATTAGAAGAAGAGCTACCATTTCACTGTGGTCTTCTTGCAGAATCTTATCTAGCAAATCTTGCTTTATATCCTGGAAGGACTGAGCTACCATTTCTGCCGGCTAACACGCAGGTGCTAATTCATTTTAGATATTTTTTGTTTTTGGTAGCAGCCTAGCAGAAAAAAAATCTGGGTCATCTTTACAGATGCTTGAATTCAAAATGTTGTTCATTTGGTTATCTAAAATTTCGAATACAGAGGTGTTAACATTTTTCCTCTCCGCAGGCTCTAATACTGCAGCCAATTGGTGATAAAGGAATTGCAGTTATTGGCGGTGACACTATAAGGGGGTTCACTAATCTTGATCAGGTACACTGTTTCTTTGAATATTAGCTTATTTAGTATGTTTTGTGATCAATACTCGAATTCATAATGTGTCTTCAAATGTGTTCTCGTCTATAAATTACTACAAGCTAAAGAACGCTACGCATGAGTAAAAATAAGACGGAACTTTTTTTTCGAGGGGTCATAAGACGGAACTTGATTGAGAATTAATCCAGTGATGCTTCTTTGCAGGCATGGATTGCAATGGTTGCAGACAAGTTGGACGCGACATTGTCAAAATCATAAGCTCGCATTGCTTGTTCGATGTTTCATTAATTGTCATTTGTCCCTAAAGTGACCATATACCATCTCTTCAGAATCCCATATTTCATCAAGGTACATGTGGAAGCTTAAACCTGTAGAAGTCTGCAGAAAATCATCTCTTGCCCCCAAACATACATGACCGGGTATTTACGAAATTCTGTGCGATTTCATTGAGTCTGGCTAAGTTTGACAGACATTGTAGGATTATAATGTGCCGAACAGATAACAACACGCATGACCGTATGAGTTAAAACTTACTGAAATAAACTGTAAATGAGGATGGTCTGCATATATCTACTGGGTAAAAGAGCAGAGGCGAGAGGCACCATTTGTACGTGACACTTAGGTCAACAGAAGAAGTGATGTAAGATAGCAATTATATTCCATATCAGATAGAAATGCAATTCGGCGAGCTCCTTTTTTTTAGCAGAAAATAGAATCATTGGAACATTAACGACATAGATATTATAAAGCAACAAAAAGTCTTTTCTACACCCGTCACGAGGAAAAACAATGCACAATCTTTTGATTATCAAGAATCCGCTGCTTTTTTTATATCCGAATGTTTGAATCCTCTTCTTCTCGCTGTATCGAATAAGGGAACACCTCTTAAAATGGCACAGGAGATCATCTATGCCTAGCAAAAGAACACAAGTAGAAAAGAACATGTCAAATAGGTAACCATACCAACTAAACCAATCTAATATTGGAAAAGAAAAACAAAAAACACATGTGTTACCAATAAATTATTCGCTCCGTCCCATAATATACTACTATATTGGTTGTAATAATATCGTATAGTATATTGGTTGTAATAACATGTTATATTATGGGACAAAGGAAGTAGCTACTAACTCTGGAAACGGCAATTGCAATTTGTGAGGCATTTATTTGTTGCCAGTTGCAACATTTTAGGTCTTGATAACACGATACTTGAGTGCAGAAATAATAAGTAGTTAGGTCTGCCAAGACCGAGTGTTGAATCACCAAAAAAAAAATAATACTAATATGAGTCGGGGACGACATATATATGAGCTTCTATTAGGTACAAGAATCAATGTATTGCAGGTCAAATTTTGCATAACCCATATCACCACGCACGGCCTAGGCTGAATCTTCCCTGCAGTCTATAAGCTACAAAAGGACGGAAAATCGAATTAACACAAAAGCACTCTAGCTAACTTAGATGTACCTAACAATACTCTTTCATCCTATAATATAAGATGTTACTACAATCAGTATATTTCTTATATGTAACGGAGGGGGAGTATACTAGTTAACTAGCTCACCGGGTAAAGGCACAACAGCAATGGTCATAGATATGGTAAAGAAGGCCACAAACACAGTGCGAACGGCAACGATCATTCACATATCCGTTCGCCGTTGGCGTCCAAGTGCCAGTGCTGAAATTGTATTGCCAGACGTATCTCTCCCAAGGATTGAGATTGTGTTCCCTAGGACGGCGGCGTACAATGGTATCACCTTCAATGGTGGGCATCACCTTACGACTGGTGGTCATGCTCCTCCCACGATCAATAGGGGAGGAACCATAAAAGTGGCCGTCGGGCCTCCTACCGATATCGAGGAAGATGGTGTTGCCTCCGATGTTTGTTACGGGCAGAACCTTGTCTTGGATGAGATCCGATACTCTGTAAACTACCATGTCTGTAGAATGTAAGCTGCTGATGACTAAGATCTCCGAGTCACATTCTACTAGATCGATTTTACCTAATGGACACAACGCGATCGCCTTGGGCGGTGGCCACGAAATCGAACCGGACTTGTTCGATGATGATGAGCGGTCCTCCTCATCACGTCCAAGCGGAGGACCGATCTGCATAAGATTGTGTCCAGGGGGAGTTGCCGTCAACTGTAAGGCGTATAGCTTTCCTTGGAATGATATGACCCTGCCATTCGGACACGGACGGAAGAACCATGACGAGAAACTCCATCGCTTGTCCTTGGTGGTAGCAAAGAGCACGCGCGGAAAAGACGAGATCATGATCATGACCGTGGCTACTCCGTCCACGCCCACGGTGAGGCAGACGGTGATGCCATCACATAACGAGGAATCCAGTTGCCACCACCTCCAGTATCCCATGGGAGGCGAGAGCGGCGGGAGATGAGCCACGTCGCCGGTGAAGGGGTGAAGGAGAAGGACGGTGAGCTCTCCGTCTTGCTGCTGTTGTTGCCCTAGCAGGAGAAGACCCTCCGCGGTGCAGATGACCCGGTGGTCGCTGAGGAGCGGAAGTCGAGGCCGAACGAAGGCTCCGGTGGAGAGATTGAGGAATCTCTTCCTGCAGGCGTCGTCGTGGGGGTGGAGTCCGTGGCCCTCCGGCAGCATCATCCACCGGCGCGGGTGAAATCGAGGGTCGGTGATGCCGCGGCCGCGCGGGCAGACCGTGGCGGACCGCCAGTAGGTGCAGACGGCTCGGAAGCGGACGTAGTCCAGCAGGTCTCCGGCCAGCACGCGGCGGCCGATCAGCAGAACCAGATCTTCATGGAGAGACGCCCAGTGAGACATGACACCGCGGCTGGTGGTCGAGGAGGCAGCGACGGGCGAAGGGAGCTCGCGATTCGCCGGCGGCGACACCGATCGATCGATCACAGTCTCACAGATGAGTACCAGCCAGCCAAATACTGTGCTAGACAAAGAGATCTCGATCCGGTGTTTATCCTAGCGCGCAGAACCAATGTGCCACGAGGAGTCTTAAACGGGCAAGGCCCAGAGGATGTTGAGTTGGGCCTAGATTGCGACTGCATTTGGCCCATGTGAGCTGCCGGATGTTTTTTGTTTTCTTGGATGGTCGACCGTTTGCTCTGAAGAGAAGATGCAGAGCTAGCAGCAATGAGGGTTGGCAGCAGGGCCAGCAGCGACAATGCCAGGGATGGTGTAGAATGTGGATTCTTACTACTACAACAACACTATAAGCCTACGGACAAATGACACGTGGCAATACATAACAGGTTAACAACGGCAATCCTTCCAGAAAACAAATCAATTCGACACAGCTCACAGAAATCCCAATGATGCAGGCTTCCCAAACCCGTAACACTTCCAGCTCAGAGTGTACATTCAAGTTTAAATTACAGAAGAGACGCCATCAGTTAGCAAACCACTCCATCAGAACAGAGTTTTCACGATCCTCAATTAGCTATCAAGTGCCTACATGCCCTTATCGAGAGCGCAATCTAGGGGTCAGACATCGAGCAACAAAAACAAAAAGTGTTTCACCAATTCATGACAAAACTGCTCCTCTCGTAACGAGAGGAGTATCCTATGCTTCCGCAGTCTCTCATCTCGCAATCCTTCACACACCAACAGCAACTCATCCAATCGCTCAGCAAACATTGGCAACAGGAGTTTACAAGATGGACTCAGCATCATGCCTCCCACTGAGTTCTTCACTCAACCACCGGTGGCTTTGCTTTCTTCCCGTGCTTCTTGCTAGTTCTTTGCCTTTTTTGCTTATCTCCATCGGCATCTTCTTTCTTCTGCTCCCCATTGTCAGTAGGCTCGGGCCGCTTCTTCGAAACTTCAGGGTTGTTGAGCCGGCAGCCATATGCCATTTTCCGAACAAAGAAGTTCGCGACATCTCCATTGTCACGCTTCAGGAGTACAGCCTTTTGGAGTCGCCCACTTGTGTCCTGCATGTTTCAGCAAAGTGTTCGAATACAGATGGTTAATCGTGTACTATTCAGCGATTTAGACCGATAAGCACAGCACGACTATGGGAAGAAATCAAACTAAGAAATCAGGGGTACCTTAGTCTCTTGGCCATCTAGTTCATCAAACGCTTTATCTGCCTCATCTATGTCCTGAAACAAAATACGCGTAGAATAAAAGTCTCCTCGAATCCTTGAATCGATCTGTTGAAAAGCAATGGGAATAAGTTATTAATCTATGCATAGAAGTTCATCAAACAAGGAACAAAAGCTATGAAAGAACCTTCTCCTCGATGGTGGGATTCCCGGAAAATATTTTAAGCAGCTCTTGAGAAGGAAGATAGACTGGAATTCTATGAGCAAGCAACTTCATCTGATCAGATTCAGGTACCTAAGAAATAGAAACAAATAAGCAAGGCGGCAACTTGAAAAACAACGGTAGGATTAAGAACTTCTTTTCAATCTTACACTATTCTCTGCGATTTCGATGGGGTCATTAAATCCATGCTTAAGCTTTGCGGTAACAAGATTCATTGCAGCTTCTGCATCCTTCAAGCAATTATGTGGTTTTCCTTCTTCTCGAAGAGTATACCCACAAACAGACTAGAAGCACAAAAGAAATCAAACAATTTAGATTTCAAAGTTCCGTATCATGGGATATTAGGGGGAAATGTAAGAGAAGTGTCCGCCAGCTCGAAAAAGGGGAAATCTTACAATCATGCATAGCCCTATATCAAACATTACAGTATAAAGTTAGGGGAAAGATGGGAATATCAACATGAGATCCCAAAGGAGTCCTTTTATGCCATTATTTGTCTTACATGCAAAATATTGCTTACTTGGAAGAAGTGAAAACACTACTAATATGGTGCTCCTGTGACCATACCTTGCAAAGGCCGTTTAAAGAAGCTGATGCAGTAGTAGGTAAATTCGCATAATGAAAGATGTATGCCGTGTCAATGACTCGACCGTAATCAAACTTCAAAGCTGAAATCAGATAAAGGAATAATAGAAACTTCAGTTAAATGCTGTAGAATAGAAAAAATAAACATGTCTGACAAACACAATACATGCATTGAATAACTAAATCAAGAAGATTAGACATGATCCAATCACACCTTACCATATAAATCTCTATATAAGCTATGGCCTACCAAAATCTTTCCTTTGGCCAAGATTTTCTTCAATGATTTCTACAAAAGAAAAGGACCAATATAACCCCTGGAAGGAAATATAAGAACACGCAAGAAATTTGTAAAAACAACGCACCTGAACATCAATTAGTGAGAATTTGACTCCTTCTAAATCCTTCTTGCATACACCAGTGATATTTGTCCTATAGTCTGCAATAGCCTTCAAGGGATTCACAAGTTCATCCAATTTCACCTGGGAAAAAGAACTTAGCGACATTGGATAAACAAATCCAATTAATCCAACCACACTTTATTCAGCAAATAATATGTTACCTCCAGTTTGTTGTCAACAACACATACTCGGACAACGGCTTCCGTACCATCGCTGCAAAGGACCATCTCACAGTCAATTGCCAACATGGCTCCAGAATTCATACTACTGGAGAGTTTTCCTATCCGCATTATTTTCCACCCCTGCAAATAGGTAATGCCATCCAAGATATCAATACTTCATTGAAGTTACTAAAGTACAACAAGGGGATGAGACTATACAAATTGATTTTGAGGTATACAGCTATACAATTTAAAGTAAGGGTACGTTTTGGGTTATATATCATGCTACACGATGTACAAGTACAAACGTGATCCAAACGTAACGATCATGAAACCTATTCTGGCCAAAAAAAATCTAATATTGACAGAAAAACGTACACGAAACAGAAACTGCTGGGTCATCATTTGTGAACATAAAAAAGTAGTATAATGAAGCTTTTACCTCCTGGTAAGATGGGAAGTAGTAATTTTTCCTGTACTCCGCATGTTCTGTCGTCAGTTGAACAAGTTTCTGCATTTTGCATAATATACATCAATACAATGTTACACTATATCGTTGGAAATTACATGAATACGGCAATCCAATTCTTCACAGTAACCCTACAGGAAGGTAAACATTACGTCACCTGCTCGGGAGAAATCTTGCCAGAGAACTCATTCATATACTGCTCGATAGCTCTCCGTTCTGTGTGACGCCTTACCAATTTGCTGAAATACTATGACCAAACGTAGAGCCTCAAAATTGTCAGTGCCATGGTCCTGAAGCTTAAAAGCAACTGCACACAGGCAGTGAGTGAAACACAGTCGGCTGGCTGCCTCTGAACCAAAATATCAGTACCTTCTGAAAATCCTTGGAGAAGGTTACAAGGAAAGCGAGCAGCACGTCCTTGGTCCGCTTCTTGGGGTCGCTGACGGAATTGCCATACTTCCGGTCGTTCTGAGCCAGGAAATCCTTCCATCCCCCCTCGGCGCCTTTCAGCCCGTTCTTCTGGGTGAACCTCACGATCTCAACGAGCACCTGGCAAGAACAAAGTAATGAAGAGGCAACTCGGATCCAGTGATAGGGCTTTCTGGCAGGTTCATGCTTGCTGATGCTTCAATTTTTACCTCTTTCTCGGCGCCGGTGAGCCGCTCGCCCATCAGACAGCTGCGGAGGAAACCGAAGGGATAGGGTTGGTGGTGCTTGGGTGGTCCTTGAACGCCCTTTTCTTATGCGGCGGGCGAGGGAGAACGGTGTCGGGGAAGAGGAAGTATGGGAGGGTAGCTATGCGGCGCGGCGGTCTCGCGTCGGCGGCGGCGGTCGGGCAGTGCGCGGCACGGGAAGATGGCCGAAAACCCAGTTCTTTCCTGCTTCTAGGGCTAGCAGCGGATTAGCCCAGTTTGACAAGTAAATGGGCTCGTGTAGACTGAATTGATCTGGCAGAATTTGGGGTTTGCTTTTAGGAGACTGACGATGAATGAGGTGTAGCTTAGGCCCAGTTCCTGGAAAGCCTTAGTTGGCCCGGAACAGATGTAGGGCCTATTTCGGAAAAAGAATTCCCTAAAAAACATGGAAAGCAAAATTGCGAAACCTTTCCAAATTATTATGGTAATCACTAAAAAAGGGAACCCTTCGCGAAGGGAACTTTTCCTCCGCTGTCCTCACGCCAAGTGGCGCCTTCTCCTTTGTTCTTTTGTTTGAATATTCGCCACGTGTCGCAACAGGAGTTAAAGTGGGAGGAAGAGAGAGAGAAAGGAAGGGTACGGGTGGGAGGGAGTTTCTCTTTTATTTTCTTGAACCGAAGTTTAAAAACGAAATATCTTGAGAACCGCTTATTCAAATTACGAACCGTTTTCATTTTTGAACTCATCGCGTTGAGATCTTCAAAATTAGATCCCATGTCGATAGGTTTTGACGAACTTTTTTTTTGTACATCCAAAAGCTGAATAGCTGTACATCCGGTTTGACATAGCTGTACTTCGCGTTTGAACTTACTTGTACATCCGCTGTCAACGTGTTTTGCACTCCGTTTTCTATGTACATGTACTCTGTGGGAGGTTAGTTTTTCCTTTTATTTTTTGAACCGAAGTTTAAAACGAAATATCTTGAGAACCGGTTATCCAAATTCGAACCGTTTTCACTTTTGAATTCCTCGCGTTGAGATCTTCAAAACTAGATCCCATGTCGATAGGTTTTGACGAACTTTTTTTTTTACATCCAAAAGGTGAATAGCTGTACATTCGGTTTGAACATAGCTGTACTTCGGGTTTGAACTTACTTGTACATCCGCTGTCAACGTACTTTGTACTCCGTTTTCTCTGTACTTGTACACCCTATTTGCACTAATCTGTACATCCGAATGGCTACATTCTGTACTTTCTGTTCTATATACTCTGTACTTTCCGATGTGCGCGCGAATGTACAACGATGTGCGCGCGGATGTACAACGATGTCCGCGCGGATGTACACCCGTGTGCGCGCGGATGTACAGGGGAGCTGGGGTGGGGAAATTCGTTTTTGCTTCATTCACTTCGTGTTCAAATTCGATTTTGCTTTCTACATACGGGACAAGTGTGCTTACGCCACGTGGCACGCTTAGGAGCTAATAAAGTTCCCTTTACAAAGGGAACCCTTTTTATAGTTGTACCCAATTATTATCCCTCATTAAAAAAAGTCCCTTAATACGTCCTTTTAGGGTAAATTGATTCTCTTTAGTCTTTATCGAACAAATCCATCGACCGGATCGTGTTGCGTTGAATCTGCTCCTTCTCACGACCCTCTCTTTCTTCTATCCATGATCGATTGTGCCTCCTTCCTCCTCGGAAGTGCCTCCTCTCTCGAGCACCAATGGGCGATGTAAGACGTCTCTTCCTCCTCCTATAGTCCTACCATCACGTTCTCCCCACTTTTACATGCTTACATGCATGACATCACGGTGGAGGTCAAGTTGGAGCCAAAGACCTCGAATTCTTTGTGTCCAACAACTGAACTACTCAAGGATGAATGTGCGAATGGGTGTTTGGGCACACTGGAGCCGACAACGATAGTACCATCGATTCCATACCGGAGAGGGTGGTGCCTCACATGTTGGTTGTGAGAGGAGCTTATAAGTACACATGGAAGTTCCTTTAAAGATCAAAATCTTCATGTGGTTCCTTCATCGGAAGGTGCTTCTCACTAAGGATAATCTTATTAAG
The DNA here is from genome assembly GCA_012064385.1 of Puccinellia tenuiflora. Classification (NCBI taxonomy): domain Eukaryota; kingdom Viridiplantae; phylum Streptophyta; class Magnoliopsida; order Poales; family Poaceae; genus Puccinellia; species Puccinellia tenuiflora. The sequence goes on along the minus strand of QRDG01000211.1, from coordinate 738,848 downwards.
CGCCATTGGACTGGGTATAAGAAATGTGTTTTCTGTAGTCAAGATGAGACTGTTGATCATTTGTTTGTCTCTTGCCAGCTTGCAAGACAAATCTGGAGGTTAATTCATTTCACGTTCAATATAACTCCTCCGACTAGTATTACTAATTTGTTTGGTAATTGGTTGAATGGAGTTGATAGAGATACTAAAGCTAGCATTCGTATTGGCGCATGCGCTTTTTTATGGTCAATTTGGAACTGCCCGGAATGATGTTGTGTTTAACAGAGCACATACTGGACAATTTTTGCAGGTTATTCATCGTACTACCCACTGGATTCATGCATGGGCGTACCTTCTTCCACCTCACAAGCGGGGGCGTTTGGCCTCTGGATGCACTCGGTTGATGGCGGTCGTTCGAGCTATCTTCAACAAGGGTGGATGGTGGCACACTAGTCAGCTGCAACATGTGTAGCTTACTTTTGGTCCATAAGCTTGTGAGGTCTTTTGAGAGTTCTTCGCGTGTTGAGAGTTTTATGTGTTGGATTGTAATAACTTATACATTGCACTGTTACGGTTGATGTTAATAAAATGGCCGTATGCATCACTTTGATGCAGAGGCCGGGGGAACCCTTTTCTAAAAAAAAAAAAGTACACATGGATGGCATAATTTTGGAAGTCTATAGTGAAGGTTAGATTTATGTAGCAAATATTATTTCCGTTGTAGATTGTGTTGTTTGCATATATTGCACGTGTGTTTGTCCTTTCACGTTGGATGTGTTGCAAAATTATGATCGAAGGCAAATTGAGTTCCCAGCCATATATAGCTGCGTCATCCCTCTGCCCGTACGTGAAGACAGCTCTCCACGCACATCCAGAACTTGATCGAATCGATGAGTCATTGTTCCAGATAGCTAGGCCGGAAGTAGGCGGGTTAATTACAGTACATGCATGCCAATATTATGCCATCGGTCGAGCTGTACTCCAAATCTTGTTCAACGGTCATCTGTGATGTCACCCAAAGAGGGAGGCCGCCGCCGGTACATTACATCTGAACCCAAATGAAGCCTTCTCGTTTAACTGACGTACAGCAGCACAGGTAGCGTGCTACGGGTGCAATTCTTTCTTAATGGGATCAGACCTGGCTAGCTCCTGCACACTTTTGACATTGTCACGGCACACAACGTATATGCATGCTGTACGAAGATTATAGAGCCATAAAATTCTACTAGTAGTTGTACGAAGATTAGAAGATATATATATATATATACATCTGACTGATGGATGGCACCAGCACGCGTACGTGGCGCCATCGCCATGACCAGTCTGAAGCCAATCCTTTGGCCGGAACGAGGCAGGCAGGTTACGACTGTGAGGTAATTGGCCTGATCAGAACGCATATGCATGCTCAAAAGGGAAGGTGCATCTCATCACACTAATTAAGCTGCATGCGTTCTTCTGCTACGGATGCGCGCGTGCAATTCTTAATGCGGTCTGCATTGACATTGTCACGCACGCGACAAATTGTCATCTTAGTACTAGTTACACAGATAGTACTAATCTGGCACCGGCGTGGCGGCATCGCCATGACGACCGGTCTGAAGCCAATCCTGCACGCATGCATGCATATCCTGCAGCCAGCCATGATCCCGTAGCCAAGTGCAAATATAGATTTCAGAAGAATGTTATCTCGGGCCAGATCGATTAAGCTTATCTCCTGCATCCTCATTGGTCAATGGATGAGCTAGCATGCTTAGCGGCAGCCAGGTGCCAGGTGACACGAAAACTAAGATTTAGTAGTAGTACAAGACTCGTCAAATCATCCCCTTCATTTTCTCGTGCCGATAACCATGGACCAATGCATACTCGTGGCGCCTGACGCCCTCATTACGCCACCAACGCGCGTGTTTGTTTCATGATGATCACGGACTTGACTACTCGAATTGCGTTTTTAGCTCGTGGTTACAAACTATGAATACACACGAGACGAGAGAGCTAATTGACCTGATTGATGTAGGATCACATTCGTTCCCTGACGATCCACCGGCACATCTGCAGTTGTGCACATGACGACACTCAGCATAACAGATTATTTACAGTAATGCTACCAGATCCAGCACAGGCCACGGCGGCTGGCCGACATTGCCAGCGGCGTCAGCGTCACCACTGGCCGGCGAATCCTTGGAGGATCTCCGCGCTCGGCGCAAGGCGGCAAACCACTGGACCTTCCTCGGGAACCGCGGCAAACTGCAGGTTCACCACCACCACCAACACCTACTACTACTCGGAAAGGTGGGAATCTGGCGTGAATCCGGCCGTCGGGCCCGGTGGACCGATCGATCCAGGATTCCAGCCGGCGGCCGACCACGCCGGGCAGCGGACAGCCGTTGCTTTGCTCTGCTTCACCTCTACTACTTTACTTCTACTTGATGCGCCTCATGTGCATGTTCCTTGGTCGACTAAAGAAAGTGCCCGCCACTAGCTACTACTACTCCGCGCTTCAGTGAATCCTCAAGTGCATCAGGGCTGCTAGCTACTAGCTAGGATCGCCGTGTCTTTCGGCGCTTGCCTGCCACTGTTTTGGCACGGGCGACGGTGACACGAGCTGGAACCCAACTGTAGAAAAATGCATGCCATTCACAACAGAACATGGTCTCGACTCGAGTTAGCATGGTCCTTCAATTCTACTTGACCGGGCAAGTGGCGAGTCTTAATTTCGCAACACATTCGATCGGATGCATGCACGGGCAAGTTGCTTCACAGAATGGCGGGGAATTGGTGCTGAATCGGTCGACCTCTACTCGTGCTGCTGTCATGACCAGAGTATGTACGTACGTCTTGGGTACAATTTCTCCATCCGCATTGTTTATGTTTTCTCCCCTGAGTGGCGGTACGAAACTTTTGATACTAGTACTAGTAGTGCCGTCTTCATCTCTTTCTAATTTCCGAGAGAAAAGAAACAAGTAGTGAAGCATGGAATGAGCCTACATGAGTAACATGACAACACGAGATCGATCAGGGGAGTGTTCAATGCATCGTGCATGCGTCCACCACACCCAATTCAAAACGTACTACTCCTACATGGCTACATGTCCCTCCGATGAGCATGCACATGCTTCAGTGGAGCCACCTCTGGGCCTATTGCATTATTTTCCTCTTCATTTTAATCTCTGGGATCAGATGAAATACTCTCCATGGTGCTAGCTATAGGCGCGATCGAGGCGGCAGTTTGTCTCTCTTGTCTCTTCCCTCCGGACAATTAGGATCTGGAATCATATTTCGTTGTACACACGGCCGCGCGAGCTTAGTGTACTGACAAGAAAACGCTCTGAAAACTTAGGTCGAATTTCCCGGGATAATTAAAAGCAAATTCTGTAAGAGCATCTTCACGAGGGGTCGTAAAAGGGGGCCGTAAAGTCCTTTTGGGGTGCCGGACAGAAAAACCGGCCACACCCAGGGTTGCAAAGCTTTTATCCGGCCCAAAACCTGTCTGGTACCGCGAACAGGGACGCCAACTTTGGGGGCTGTCTTCGCGGTGCCGCACACTGTCCGGCCTGCGACTCCGACAGATATGGCCCGTCCGTCATACACACGAAACGAACCGGCAGTCATTTGCGCTTCCACCCATCCATCCTCTCTGTCCTGACCATAGCTGGAACGCCGAAGGCCGGGACCGCTAGTGGGGACGCACCGGCCACACTTTGGCATCTGCCATCACGGCCGTCCGCCGCCACGCCGCGACAGGGAACCCGACCCCGTTCAGGCTAATGTCGATCCCGGCACCAGCACCGCGACGGTTGCTTCTCCCTCTGCTCCCGCGACGGCGGTGGAAGCAGCGGCAGCAGTGGAGGAGGACGGCACAGAGGCGGCGGTGTGGTGAGCCGCGATGTGCAGAATCGACGGTCGCCACCACGCGGGAGTCTCCGCCTGCGCTGTCGCGACGACGTCCCGATGCGGCCAGTCAAGGAGGATCCGGAGGACGTGAAGCCTCTGGTGCTTCCGCCGGGGTACGAGGTACCACCCTCGCTGCAAGACGAGGCCCGCGACGGCGAGTTCCCGGGCATGACCTGGGCAATGGTGGCGTCGGCCGCCGAGTTCGAGAAGGACTCCCCCGGGTTGATGGAGACCATCGAGCGCTCGGTGTAGATAGCGGCATCGGCCTCCGGCGGCGCTTCCACCTCGCGTGCGCACCAGGACAAGTGTCCGACACCCCAATTAACGTGTGCCAGACACAATTTAGACGCCCCGATGGAGATGCTCTAAATCTAGTTCTGATTTTAACCTCTGCCTCTTGGAGCTGCTCAACAGCTGCCCCCCCATGGACCTACTGGCCCCTGGCCTCTCGATCGGGAGCGCTCCATCGGAGGCCGCCAGGGGTCGTGCCCTGCGCGTGGCGGTCCGTCCAGGCCCACATGTCAGTCTCACGAACAGATTCATCCAGGAAAGCCCCCTCCCTGCTTTGCACCTCACGTGCGCGCGCGCTACCAAGGCCACACCAACCAACCAGCTCCTCCCACCACTGATCTCGACGTACGGGCATCATGCGCCTGGGATCTCCGAGGGCCCCGGAAAACGACCACTTTTCCTTCTTGGACACGCCCAGTGTGCGTGGTGCCACTGCCTGCCACACAGGGATTTTGGCAGGATAAGCAAACGGGCCGACCTGGAGTGAGTGGAGACCTGATTGATTGTTCAGTATCGATCGATCGAAGGTTTTCCACTGCCGCGCCCCGCGCTGCTGATCTACTCTACTTGCAATGCATACAAGATGCAAGTGGGTCGGTAGTATTATGTTAGCTACTCTGTTCAATCAAATGAATTTTAAGAAACTAGCTAATCCCTCTGATTCATAAAAAGAATCGTGCTTTTTTTTATGGATCGGAGGAGTAGTTTATTTATTTAAACTAAGTAGGGGTCGAACCCAAAATGTCAATTTTGAGCATACGTATATTCTTTGAAACACCGAGTACATTGTGTATGCACGCGCGCACGCAACTACCACCACATGGGCACACTCGCGCAACATTTTACTTAGTAGTGTTGGAGTCGTAGAGCTTTAAAACTGATATAAGGTCACCACATGTTGACTCGCCACTCGGTATGTATATTACCATTCACATTGAAATAATAGCTAGCGTTAACGAGACAAGTGCCATCATCCCTAGGGATTGATCTATATTGGAATGGGGGTGGGGTGGGGAAGGGGGTATGCATGCCGACACTCTTAAACATCCCACCAATGGATGATCCTCGCCCCCTCATTGATTAGAGCCACACGTTGTGATGTATAAGGGGTATCAATCAATCTATATATGATGTCTTTCGTGCTAGGATCGATGCTGGCTCCACCATGGTGATAGAGATTGTAACAAACGACGATTGCGACGAAAGTATGCTTCACGAGTGTAGGTAAGAATCGTTGTCAGTTGAAAATGACACGATGCTGGAATTTCTACTAATCTTACCATGTTGGTGAGTGCACAAACAAAAACATCGCTCGTTATAAAGAGAACATTGTCCGTTCTTTCAGTGCCATGGAAAAAATATCACTTAGAAAAACTCACAAGTGGTAGAACATCTCTACCTTCAGCTGATGCCATGCCCAGCTCAAAAATTGCGAGGGCGCAATACCAGCTGGACCATTGCGTGCACGTTGATAATCGTGGATAGTGAATTTACTTGACATTTGCGGACTTGGTAATACCGCCACCAGACCTGGTGCTAGCTCAAATTCCTTACCGCCAGGATGTTTACCGGTACTAAAAAGGGTTACTTTCGGCTAAATTTTTGGAAGCGGTTCATTTTGCATTGAACTATGGTTTGACTGCTATTTTTGTCGTTTTGGCTAATATTAATGGCCTGATCCTTTCTTTGGCAAGTTTTGATTTCACATTAAATGGACCTATCTTAGGAATGTTAATAATTGAAGGAATGGATTCGGTCATTCTTTTATATCGACCTTGGCGTCCTATAAATAGCAAAGAACTTGAGTCCATCGTATCATGTGTGCTTGTGAACCTAGCCTGGACGTCAATCAGAACTCCCACCAGGTTCCGCGACCAATATGAATATGAAGTTAGCAACGATTCTATTCTTTGCGCTGCTTGGATGCCATGTGTTCTCTGTGCACTGTAAGTATAGACATGTACCTATTTGTATCATATGAGATATACCCATCTCCTTACAACAAAAACGTCTATTTGTAGCATATTAGATATATCCATCTCTTTACAACAAAAACTGCAGAGATGCAGATATTGTTTAACTAGATTATTTCTAATATTCCTTTGTATGTGTTTTGTTATTGATTGAGAGAACAGGTGGCCGCCAGCTAGATGAGATCAAAGGTATCGACAGGTACCGCCCTCCGTTAATATTGTGCATTAGGAATAAATGTGACGACGGCGACACCTGTTGGTGTTGTGCAACAATGTGGCCTGGTAAACACTGCTGGAAGAATCAGGATGATTGTCTGAATGTATGCCCGCATAAGCAATCGCCATTAACAATGGCGCATGAGCAAATCAAGATGTAGTCCCGGACCCGCCATTAACTGGCAAGATGATTTAGTAAAAAAAATAATAGTAACATTCACATGAGTCATTCAACATTGAGTCATTCATCAAGAGATGCAAGTGCGTCACCGAGTCTTCTGGTCTGAAATTATCTCTACTTCTGATAACTACGAGGAATAAAACTAGCGTCTTAGGTGTCTACTAGTAAAGGTGAAGGCATTCTGTACTCCACGTTGAGTCGCGATCTATATGCTTTGTAATTGTAGTACTAGTTGATAACGCCAGAAACAACAGTATTCCGCAGAAGAAAATATGTGTTTATGCACGAAATTATTGACCTTCCTTTGTTCGCGACGACAAGATAAGCAAATCGGTACAGTAAGTAGACCAGGTAATAAAATGTAGGGCAATTGAGGTGAGAGGCGTTTTTGCTCCCGGCATATGCACCATCTATTCAAAATATATTTCAAACACATTTTCAAATGTCAAAAAGATTGTAAAAAATTGTCCACGCATAGATCTTAAAATCCATGTGTTTACATATTCGTTTCATTTTTTGTGGTCCGTATAAGAAAGGACAAATTTTGATGCGAAAGCGAAACACCTTTATACAGAAAAACCTAACATTTTGGAATTTAGCTCAGAAACAAATATGCCTAATAAAATGAAACCAATGGAGTGATAAACATTCTTCTCTTCACGGGGCATACTTACTGCGCAGTAGTACGTACGAAGAGAAGCTATATACACAACAAAGACTGACTAGTAGGCAGGGACGGAGACAAGGGGGACGAGCAGGGGCTACGCCCCCCCTATGCTCATGCTTTTCAGTGTCATATTAGGCAGCATGGTTGATTGATTAGTGTATTTTAACTTGATTAGCCCCCTCATCAAGATCAAGCACACTATTAGGCTAATTTTGCCCCCCTTAATCTTAGATCCTGGCTCCGTCCCTGCCAGTAGGAGTGACTCGTCGTCAAGTAAGTGGAGGAGGCGATCGACTACAAGATAGAAAGAGCTCGGGTGGTCTGATCAGACGTTCCCCTGTTCTGTTCCTCCCTTTTGAAGCATGCTGCATGTTGCCTACGTTTTATCTAGAGTGCTTGAGAATCGGAAAGTAGTAGTGGCTCCCGAGCTCCAGTGCTCCTGCTAGGTAAAAAAAATTGAAAAACGTATTTATTTGTTTTAAAAAAATGTGAAAAAAATCCGGATGTGGCCAATAGTGTATCCCACAAACCTGTCAAATATCAGTTTCAAATCCTTAATATTATGAGCTACAAAAAATAACAAATCTGATAAAATTTGGTGATTTGAAAATATACGTACTTAAATCTACACTTTTGTCATTTTTGTATAGAACGACATATAAAGTATTTGAAGTTGATTTTTTGCAGGTTTGTGGGATACACCATTAGCTACGTCTGTGATTTTTGTCACATTTTTTGAGAACACGCAAATATGATTTTCGAATTTTTTAAAACACCGGGATCATTGGTGCCAGGGAGCATGAAATCCCCACTCCTTGCGAATTGCTCATCACATCACTACTATTCCTATACTACATGATGTGTCGATTGTTTAAGGTTGGTGCCTTTTTTTTCTTTCGATTTTTCGTTTCTTTTGAACGAATGGTGCTACATGCACAGGCCGTCAACATGAGCTTGCCCGTTCACATAATTATGTTGGTGGAGCTTCTTCTTCCTAGGAGACCTGAAAGCGGCCGGATAGCAATGGTTAGCAAAGCCAACACGTCTTGTGCGCGGTTGTGCCTAACATTGATGCGCATATGTCTGGCTATTTTAGCATGCACCTGATCCACTGCTCCCAAACCAAATAGAAGTTGCCAACTGAATCTTCGAGAGTATATTCTTTGAATCTTCCGTCCAAGGGAACTCCATATCTTGTAAATATAGGGAATATTCAAAGTATACTTTATTCTGAGAGATTCGCTCGGTAAGGCTCATGCATGACATGAATCCTGGAAATTAAAGAAATCTGGCCTCGCATCATCATGCATCGCCTTTGTCGCCTTCTTCGGACATGTGTGCAGCCATGGAATTTACCTTTCACTGACTAACCTTGACTGAAACAATATTTTACTGTATGCAAAGAAAGATTTAAACACATCAAAAAATTCAGTATCAGCAAGCACTAGCAACTGGGTTCCATCGTGGCATGCAAGTCGTTGATACTCCATTACTCCAGTATCAGTAAGTGCTAGTGGTGTTGGGAAGCCTCACAGGTTGTGTTAACTTTTGGCTAGTTGATGCACGCATCATATGACTGCTCGATCCGCGTAGCTGGGGAAATGCATGCACTGTTGTGCGTGTCACCTCTTTGGTTGTGTTGGGTCGAAAGGGACGCGAGTGCGTCTCAGATTCTTCTGGTCTGAAATTATCTCGAGTGCTAAATGTGCTTCACGTGATTCCCTCGATCCTATTTTGCCCGTCAATCAAAAACAGGGAGGTGAAAGTGATTTGGGCATCCTAAAAACAGGGAGGTGAAAGTGATTTTTCTTTCGATTTTTCGTTTCTTTTGAACGAATGGTGCTACATGCACAGGCCGTCAACATGAGCTTGCCCGTTCACATAATTATGTTAGTGGAGCTTCTTCATCATAGGAGGCCTGAAAGCGGCTGGATAGCAATGGTTAGCAAAACCAACACGTCTTGTGCGTGGTTGCGCCTAAAGGGGAAATACACATCTGAACCTAGGGGCATATGCCCCGTTTTCAAAAAACGGATTTCTACATGCTAAAATAATTTGAAAAAAAATTCGGACATACACATCCACATTCTATGACGGCGCAAAAAGTTTCGTCAATAAATGATCATTATTTTGGTCTATGTGAAAAAGACAAAAAAAATGTCTCAAACAAGTTTTTTTTCCAGCACAAAAATTTGTCTTTTTTGCGGAGGCAAAACAAAAGTTTTTTTTCCCACAAAACTTTATGCCGCACACATATTTCGGTAAGATGTACACATAAAATTTTATTTCGGATTTTTACACAATTTAAAACGTGTTTAAAATGCATTTAAAAAAAAAACAGGGGCAGATGCCCGAGTGCAGAAAGTGCACTCTCCTAACATTGATGCGCATATGTCTGGCGATTTTAGCATGCACTTGATCCACTGCTCCCAAACCAAATAGAAGTTGCCAACTGAATCCTCAAGAGTATATTCTTTGAATCTTCTCTCCAAAGGGAACTTCATATCTTGCAAATATAGGGAATGTTCAAAGTATACTTTACTCTAAGAGATTTGCTCGTAAGGCTCATGCATGACATCAATCGTGGAAATTAAGGAAATCCGGCCTCGCATCATCATGCATCTCCCTTTCGCCTTTGTGTTCTTCGGACATGTGTGCCCGCAGTTTCCTTTCACCGACTAACCTTGACTATATATAATATCACACAGCAAGCACTAGCAACTGGGTTCCATCGTAAAGAAAGATTTAAACACATAAAAAAATAAAGATTTAAACACATAAAAAAATCAGTATCAGCAAGCACTAGCAACTGGGTTCCATCGTGGCATGCAACTAGTTGATATACTCCAGTGTGTCAGTGAGTGCTAGTGGTGTTGGGAAGCCTTCAGCTGAGGTTGGGTTAACTTTTTGTTGGTTGATGCACGCGTCCGCGTAGCTGGGGAATTCATGCGCTGTTGTGCCGTGCATGTCACCTCTTTGGTCGTGTTGGGTCGAAAGGGACGCGAGTGCGCGTCTCAGATTCCTCTGGTCTGAAATTATCTCGGCTTTGCGTGCTAAAACTAATTATCGTCCAGGTGTGAGGTGTGGAGTGATCAACGTGGATATGTACTCGATCGGTCGGGTGAAAGGTACTCCAGGACGACGAGTCGTAATTCATTCGTTCTATAACCGACAACAGCCGAAACGACAATATTTAGCTGAAAAACTATATATAGAAGTAAATGTGTTTTGCGTGATTTTCTCGATCCTCATTTGCCCGTCAGAGATAAGGGAGGTGCGGCAAAGAAAAAAAAATGTTGGCCAGATAAGTAACGATTCGGACATGGCGACCCTCCGTCACCGATCACCAGTGATCTGGGCCGATTTTCACCGCGACTTCCCACGCAAGTGACCGATCAGCCATCCAAGATTACGGGCACCACAATGGGAAAGCTGATCCTGAAAAACAGGGAAGGTGAAAGTGATTTGGTCGGTGTAGAATCTTCAGGCATCCTCGGGAAATCAACGCATAATTAAACTCCATAATAAAGCGAGAGATACTATACTACTCACTCTGTCGTAGTTTATAAGATTCATCTTCATAATCGTACAGTCCCAAAACAAATACTCCCTCCGACCCGAATTAATGGGCGGGCGGATGTGTTTTTCTGTTTTTACAAAAAAAAACTGCCAGTTCAAAATCTTTACAAATAGGTCCCCAAATCGAAATCAGTCCCCTCGCGGGCGACGGGCGGACCGCTGCCGTCCTCAGCTCGCCGGAGAGAGCGAGTCCGCGGCGGCTGCGCCCGCAGTTGGGAGGCTCCCTCGGAGGGCTTCCTCCGCCGGCCGTTTCCCCTTCCTATCGCCGCGCGAATCAGGCGGCGGCCACCGAGGGGAGGACGGTGGAGGCGGCGGCGCGCGCGGCGGAGCAGGCACGGGAGCTGCAGGACGTGGCGGCGGCGTTGCTGTCGCGGACGTGGGCGGAGGAGGATTCGTTGCGCCGCCGCGCCGCCGTGCTCGGCGAGGAGCTCGCACGCCTGCTCGAGGCCTCCTCCCTCTGCTTCCAGTGGTGAGCACGACAGGCAACCTCTCTGTTCATATTTTGTATGCAAGTGACTAGCAGCAGATTTAGCCCTCTCAAGTGATGAAGAACCGACGCCACGCTGCTTCTTCTTGTTCAGAGCAGATAACTTTTGTTGATATTCCATTTTGATAACCTCAAACTCCTGCATCAATGATAAACTCGTCAGATTGTGAACAAAAATCTTAATTAGTGGAATGAATGACGACATGCAGAGCTCAAATGATTTTAGCAGCACTGGAGCAGAACCTTTGTGCATTGTATTGGTGCTCACTGCTGAAACCAAGTGTTTGTTTGCTGTGTGAGCATTTGTTTGCTGCTAAAAATTGACTGATAAAATCAAGTGTTCTGTCCAAGTGTTTGCTGCTGCAAGGCACTGCTGAAACCAAGTGTTCTGTCCAAGTGTTTGCTGCTGCAAGGCACTGCTGAAACCACTAGCAAGATTCAGACATTCCACAGACCTATCCATCAAATTTTATAGAGGCTCTCAACTTTGCTTGATATACATTCATTTCCATAACTGAATGATAACCTGCTGAATAATGGATAAAAATGGAGTACCACTTCTGAAACTGTACAAGTAAATTTGCATTCAGTCACAGGGCAGTATAGGTTTGAATGGAAATGAGTCTACCACCATCAAACATCCCATATACTGTCATTTCTTCACTTGATAATGTACTCCTGCAAAACATTGAACAAGAAATTATTAGCAGCAGCCCATAAAACAAAATAAATAATGACTGAAACCATTTCCTGCATCATGACTATATTAATTTCTGAGAAACTAAATACTCCTCAATTGCTTTTCTGCAGGTTGCCCGGTCCACCATAGGACAAGATGGTCCTCTTTGATATCAACTTAACTCCACCAATAGAGCTGGAGGATCTCAACTTCAGTCCACATACTCCAGAAGAAGAAGAGCAACCTGCTCACATTCCAGAAGAAGTTGCTGATGTTCCAGAAGAAGAAGGAGAAGCTGCTGATGTTCAAGAAGAAGGAGAAGAAGCTGATGATGTTCCAGAAGTTGAAGAACAAGAACATGCTGTGCAAAGACATGATGTGCCGGAGAGTTCTAAATTTGCAGCATATATCGCACTCAAAGCTCTAGGAAAAGATAGACCTGTGGTAAAGGCAGATAAGGAAAATGTGGCTCAACTTTTGGTAATAAGTCTGAGATCAGTGGAGAAGATATGGAAGAGTTCCATAGATCAAGAGGGCAGAAATGAAGTGCCTGATTTCTCAAATAAGCGGAAGGGCAGGTGCGGAAGAAAGAGGAGGGAGCTTGAACTCGATGAAAGGGTGCCTCAAATTCCCTTCAGCCAAAGAGGTACATTGAGGGCGCTGGCTAGATCCCTTGATATCCCTTTCACAACACTTCAAAAGAGATTGGAATGGGGCGATTTAAGGCGACATACCAATAGCCTGAAGACACATCTAACACTTCAAAACAGATTAAGAAGACTCATACATTGCATCTCAATGGTCGATGAAACCGCAATCTCACAAGCAAAGATTTGGTTCAAAAAGATGGGCAACACAATGCACATGGATGAAAAATGGTTTAACATGACTAAGACAGATAGGACGTACTACCTAACACGAGAAGAAGCAGCACTAGTTCGTACTATCCATAACAAAAACAACATCGGCAAGGTCATGTTCTTAACTTTAGTTGCTAGACCTAGACATGATGAGCAAGGAAATGTCACATTTGACGGAAAGGTTGGCATGTGGGCTTTTTGTCACAGAAGATGTTGCCAAATACGACTCAAAGTATAGGACAAAAGGCACACTGGAATTAAAGAACGTCAATGTTACTAGAGATGTAATGCGGGAATACCTCTGTGAGAAGGTAATTCCAGCAATTGTAGAAGTGTGGCCTGATGATGGATATGCTGAAACAATATGGATACAACAAGACAATGCTCGAACGCATGTTCAGCCTGATGATCCTGTATTTCTAGCCGCCGTAAAAGCTTCGGGACTGGATATTAGGCTGACTTTCCAACCTCCTAACTCGCCAGATTTGAATGTTTTGGACCTTTGCTTCTTCAGCTCCATCCAATCCTTGGCATTCGAGAGTGCACCTAAAAATCTAAAAGAACTGATAGAAACAGTGGAGCAGGCTTATGATGCATATGACGTGAAGACACTTGCCAAAGTGTATATCACCTTGCAGTCTGTCTTGTTGGAGATTATGAAAGACCAAGGTAGAAACACATATAAGCCACCCCACATGGGCAAGGACAAGCTAATAAGAGAGGGAAAGCTGCCTAACATACTAGAGGTTGATAGCACACTGTATGAAGATACCTTAAAGCTAATAGCCGAGTATGAGAAACAACTAGTGGAGCAAGAGGAGGAGAAGATGAAGGATAAACAAGCAAAGAAAGCATCAAAGAGAAAAGGAAGGTCCCAAGTAATCCTGGATTATGACACAATTATCGCAGGAAAAGAATATGCCACATGGTTGAAGGACCCATCAAGCATTGTCCGTCCATGCCGTCGAGTCAAGAGTACGTCCAGGAAGAGTGTATGTCAATGTCTTATTGCTTGTAATTATCTGTTTTAAGATAGGTCTATACTGATGCATCTTAATGACATAATTTTATGTTTACTATTTGCAGAAACTTGATCTCATCCGGGAAACACAAATAGGCGAATTTGAAGCTGCAATACAACCAAGAATAGAAGAGAAGCATGAGCAGGAGAAGAGGAAGGGGAAACAACCAGTAATAGAAGAAGAGAAGCCTGAGGAGAAGAAGACAATCAAGAGGAGAAGAGGAGGAGAATATGAAGGGCAGTACAAGAAGCCGAGGAAGGCAAAAACAAACAGCAAGCCATCCTAAATTAGCTGGCATGTAATACTTGAGCAAACAATTGTAAATTATAAACACATTTTGTTCATCTGATGTTATCATCAATGTGCACTGCTATCATCACTTTGAGTATGTATTCTTGCGGCAACATTTGAACAGAACTGTAATAATCACATATGCTTTCAGTTTATAGTCTCAGGTTCTCTTAACCGATCATTAACTCAGCCAATTGCCCCTTTTTTGTAGCGCCCCGACCCCAGAACTATACAATGGAACGTTGTGTAACCGGTCATGCTACACAATTGAGGGTTACTGGGTTTACCAATCCCAGGCCAAAACTCATTGGCAGGTGTGCTCGGAATGGATCATCGGCACACAACACCTCAATCATGCCATAAGCTCAGACATCGCTTCCATGTATAGTAAAGAGACCGAGACTTGTGGAACGAACTGGCACATCACAGACTTTACGACACAAAGATATCATAGTTCAACTCATATAATTGAGAAAGATAACAAATGACACATCAGAGGTCACTGACCCATCATTACAACAGCGGAAGCAAATTAAAGTTGTCTAAACAACAAGATCCAAATTATGGCCTAAGAGGCCTACAGATAAACATCCCGTGCCAGCCTGTTCCATGACGTCCCAAGCTGCCACCTGGGAACCCCATACTACTCGTCGAAGTCAACGTAGAACCCACCTTCCAGTTCGGTGGCGTCCTCCTCTGAAACAAATAATAATCAACAAAGCAAGGCTGAGTACGACGTACTCGCAAGAATTAGTAGGGCGATATAGGCCCGATGCTGACGGAGGCTGCAGAGCTATATAAGTGGTTGTTTTGCATAAAGCTGGTTTTGTTTCCTTCCGAAGACTAGGACTCATGGCATCGTCTAATCAGAAGGTTTTCATAAGGGGATAAGAGGGTAACACTTTTCTCTTCGGTTCACTAGGAACCTACTGTATTCAGCAACTCCACTTATCTACACCAAGGCACTCCCTCGAATCTCCCTCGAGGAAATAAACCTTTTATCACACGTTGATTATGCAACCTCTAGCTGCCATTTGATTAAAGATCAGGTTCAGGTTTTCTATGAGCTAATCCGCCTTTCCCAAGATTTTGTCCATAACCGTGGACACGGCTTTTCGAAAAGATTAAACCCTGCAGGGGTGTACTAATTTACCCAACGGTACCGTCCGACCCCTTGCCTGTACAATTAGCTCTCTTCCGGGGAAAGCCGGCAGGGCGGGCGCGGTTAAACCTTTACAAAGCGTGAGACTATCCAAGGGTCATCGTGACGACAGGACAAGTTCAGCGCCTATTTCAACACCCTGCCCCATCGCCACTCCTATCATCACCATCATCATCATCTTCTCTTCATCGTCTTCGGCCACACACTCGCAAATGGAAAGCGCAAACTAGAGGACCCTTGGATACGCCCGCACTAATTATTCGGTTAGTAAGGGGCCCATACCCCCACCGATGGTAGCACACTCGGTTCTTGGTTCTAGCTAAAAGCACTCTCAGCCTAGGCGGTAAGAATGAGACAAAACACCAACGACCTTGTTGGCAACTCATCCCAGCCTTCTTAGCAATTTATTATCAACACAAGTCTCCACCACTGTCCGAACATTCCATTCAATTCACAATTATGGAAATAATCAACGGACAACTTAAGCATTCGACTAAGCATGGCTAAGCATATCTAAGCATGACATACAACAGATATGATTTATCTCAGGCCAACACTTCAATCTATGGTTCATAGGTGGGGAAACAGATAATGGTTCAGGGAACATGCAATTGATAGGATATTATATATACTGACCAAAACTTGTCACCAGAATCGAATGCAATAATATGGTGGATAAAATACTTGGGTAATATGAAATATGCCAATAAGGTTAGGTTAGCTCTTGCCTTGCTGGTAGTACTGGTCGCGCTGGTTGTCAAGGTATTGTGGTGGAACCTCGACTCCAGAATCTACCGAAACACAAACAACACAAGAAAGGAAATAAATAACACGAATACAAGTGCAATGCACAATCATGATGAAATGGTCAAATTATGCATGGAAAACATATTGGGCATGTCCCACAAGTTAAATGGAACCCCTAAATCAAATATCACAATTAACGGGTTAAAACTCCATCTTTAACTTAGTGATTTGTGTTATTTACCGAAATGTCCAGTACTAAAATATGGGGTAAATATGCATGAAAATGACATTATTTGATAGATATTAACCCACTGATTGTTTTGGTACCTTTTTTTGCATTTTTCCGACTAATGGTGAGGAAATAGTGATTTAAACGGTTAAGCAATTTAAATCATTTTAACTAATTCGAAAATGACATCAAAGTAAAAGTTATTTGCATGCTGTGATATTAACATAGGTAGATAGCATTTGCTGTGCTGGTCATTTTGGTATATAATTTGCAATTTTTGAAGTAATATTCACCAAGTTATGAATTATTCAAAATGGGATTTAAATCTGCCATTTTAGTAATTTTTGGTAAACAGCACTAAATTTAAATCTCCAACTCTCTAAAATGGCATAGAGTGGTATTCCAATGTCCACTGATCATTTTGAGCTATTGAACACAATTTTTGGACAAATAGAACTCAAGTTATGGAATTAACAATTTCAATATTATTTCTGCCATTTTAGTATTCAGAAATTAAAGGCAATTTATTTTGACCAAATAAATTAAACAATGGTACTAACAGGTAGACATTTTGTTGCTAAGCATTTTGACATATTATTTGCAATTTTTGGACAAGTGGTTCAAAAGATATGCCATTTTGAAGTTCAACATCATTTTCTGTTTTTGAATTTAATTCCAGAAATTTGCAGGGAAACGTTTTACACCCTGGCTGGAGCTAGCCGCAGAGACAGTCGGGTGGGGCATGCGACCACGCTGGCCTGCCACGTCGGCCAGCGGCCCACCCGCAGGTTTGACCGGCGGGGCGGCCAGGACCGGCGCGCGCGGGCACGGCGATCGGCGGCGCGGCCGTGGATCGATTCGTCGCTAGAGTGCACTAGGGGTCTAGGGGGAGGCGCATTACGCTCAGGAGAGCGAGGGGAGCCTAGTGGCGGCGGCGCGTGACCTATTGGTCACCGGAGGAGCGCCGGTGGCGAGCTACGGCGGCGGCTCTATCTCGGCCTAAACGGATCTGGCGAACCAGAGGGGAAGGAGCTAAGGGAAGATGTCCAGGAGGACCGTGATCTCACCCTCGACACGTAGGTATGGTCGGCGGTGGTAGAGGAGGGCTGCAACGGCGGCAATCCCGGCGGCGGTCGGTGGTCGGAGACGGGGAAGTCGAGGAAGAATGCGTCGATCTAGGGCGTCCCGGCCCGATTGCCCGGAGGAGGAGGAAGAGGAGAAGGAGGCCGAGCCTTTGCCCCAGCTCGATCTGCTCCGGGAGGCCTGTGTCGTCGGCGGCGAGCGGCGGCGTCTCTGTCAGCGCACTACCATGGCGCCTTAGGTTTAGGGTTTCTGCAGGAGGAGAAAAAGGAGGGGGAGGAAAAGCAGCTCGTCGAGGGAGGCCTCTTTAACCTCCAAGGGGGGCCAGGGGAGCGAGGGAGCGACGGTGGAGGCCATGGTGGGGGCGCGGCCATGGCGCACTGTCGCCACAGGGAAAGGGATGACAGGTGGGTCCCCTCTGTCAGGTTTCTTTCCTTTTCTTTTTATTTTTAAAATTGAAACAGCACCCTTTTGGCATTTATTTGAGGCAGCAAAACATTTTAGAAAATTATGAAATTATTTAGGTAGCCTCCCCATGTTATTTAGAAGCTCCACAAAAATTGGTTCTGCAAAATAAAAAGGTTTGCATCACATTTGCTCATAGGGTTTACAAATGACAATTTTAATAATTTCCAAACTTTATTGACTTGGAATAATTAAGCAATTCCATAAACTATGAAAATATTTATGGAGGCTCCTAATATTATAAGGGAGCTCCCATGATTTTATTTTGAATTTTGAGAAGTTGAACTTGGAGTCAAAATTCACCATTTGTTTAAACCAATTTGAATTCCAAATATTTATTACTTTGCTTAACAAGCCATTGTCTTTGACAAATATTTAAGAAAGGTAAACTTGGAACTTCCTGGACAAATTGGAAATTCAAAACAACTTTGTTTTGCCAGATGGAGCAATTACATTTGGGTTGGAATTTTAGGAAGTGTTTGCTTCCTTTTAATGTCTTCCATTGTTTGCAATATTTGATTTAGCAATTTAATATGTATGCCATGATGCAATGCAAAACAAAAAGTGAAAATTTGGCCCATATTTTAAGGTACCAAATCTGGGCTGTTACATTTTTTCAAGCACACAAATAGTTCATAGAGCACCTTGTAAGCTTTAGAGCTGTGCAATTGCAGAATTACCAATACAAAGTAGTCTATCTGTCCTAAGAAAGATGACCGACAAGCTGAGGACGAGAGGCGGTACCTGGATGGACTGGAGCATCTGGGGAACGAAGCTGGCCGGAAGCTTGAGGTCCTGGGCCGTCCTCCTGACGAAGCTGATGACCTCTGAGTCGGGATCTGCACGGCGCAAGAAAGACCGGACCGTCAAGAACAGAGGAACCTGGCGATGGGAAGAGGCGAGCGGGAGGCGGAGGCGGTGCCGTACCGCGGGGGTTCCAGGTGAAGGCGTCCCTGTACCCCGAGCGCCGGTGGCCGCGCGGAGGTCTAGCGCGAGGACGGGTGGGAGGTCGCCGGAGGCAGACGTGCGGGAGAGGGCCTGGATGAGGTGGAGCGGGAGCGCGACGAAGCAGCTCCGGGCGCCGCCGACGACGCGCACCTCCACCTCCATCCCACCACCGCCACCACCGCCCATTGCTAGCCCCTTCGTTCCCGGCGAGCTCCTCCACCGATGCGGGGATACGAGGAGGAAGGGGCAGGCCCGATGGCAAAGTTAGGATCTTGGGAGGGGCAGGCCGGATGCGGGGATGCGAGGCGGAGCAGGGGAAGCTGCGGCGGTCGGCGGAGCAGGGGAAGCTGCGGCGGTCGGCGGAGCAGAGAAAGAGGAGGAGCAACGGCGCCGTCCGAGGCGGAGCAGCGGCGTCGTCCGGGGCGGAGCAGCGGCGCCGTCCGGGGCGGAGCAGCGGCGCCGTCCGGGGCGGAGCAGAGTACGAGACCAGGGGGATGTGTGGCTTCAGTTGAAAAAAACCAGGGGGGTTTCGCAAAAATACCGCCGCGAACAGTAATTCGGGTCGGAGGGAGTAACATCTTCACCAAATTTTACCGACGCAGGTGATCGAGGGATGGAAGATTTTACAGGGTCGTCAATAGGAAAGCTAATGCTAAATAACCGCGCGGGAGGTGACAGCGATCCGTGCAGTAGAACCTTCACGCATCCCCAGGAAATTAGCGCATAATTAAGATCGATATAAACCATATAGATACGGCTCAAAGATTCCATCAGCATCGGGCTTGCGTGACTCTAGTGCGAATCTCCGTGGCTGATTGATTCCCCCGTCTCGTGCGGTCTGTCTTGTCTGGATTCCACAGGGAAGGGAATCAGCACGCCCGCCCGCCCGGATCTTCTGCGCCGGCATCCAATATTGTTGCTCGCGGTGGTTGGTTGGTGGAGTAGAGCACTCTGGTCCGGCGTTGCTGCTGGCTGGCTGGCTTGCACTGGACTAGCAGGCTGCACGTCAATCTTGAGCACTGACCCTCTTGTTTCGTTTGTTCTCCTTAAATGCATATTCTCTGGGATATGGTTTGAGTATACTCTATGTTGTTCGTTTATGCCAAAAATAATCTGACCACACAAGTATGTCCTCGTCGTCAACGTTTCTAACTAATTTGTCATGGTCACTAGTCTGATATTACTAATCCAAAGTTCACTGGAACGACATACGTATTGGCACTGAATCTTTCTCTTAACAAAAAAATAATCTTTCTCTTAAGCCTGCAACCAAAAGTTTGCTTTGGAGTCGCTGAATACTTTTACCATCAAGTCTTGCTCGTTTTGTCAGACCGGACAAATGACTCTCGAGCTACAATGTCAAACCTGATATTTGAACTTTGATGGGCAGGGGCTACAACCAACCTCCTAACCATCCAATCACAGCCCACAGGTTGGTCCTCTCGGCTCCATTTGTTGTTTCCGCCGTTTTGTGTCAATAGAAACATTAGACCGTTGCGAAAATGACACGTGCGTACGACTTGTATGTATACAGATGCAAAATGACACGAGCCCATACGAACAAATGAAAAAGCCGGCCGTGTAGTAGTACAGCTGCAACGGAAGGAACATCCATCCATGCATGGTTCCGAAAACCGGCCGGCCTAGAACTACGACCCGCACCTGGAAACCAAACAGACGGTGCGGCGCGGACGGGTCAAGTCGTGAAATCACACCGTTCCGCACAAGGAAACGAATCCGCGGCCGCGTCCTACGCCGTGACCTCCGCATGATCGACCCAGACCAAACCCTCCCCGCCTCGCGTCCGGCCCCTATAAATACCCCGACGCTCCTCCCCATTCTTCCACCACACCACAACACGAAGAAGAAGAACAGAGCAGCACAACGTAGCCGATAGCAACACAGAGCCACAGAGATCGAATCAGATCCTACCACACGCACCACCGCCTAGAACAGAGATCGGCATGGGTCGCTGGGCCATTGCGATCCACGGCGGCGCCGGAGTGGACCCGAACCTGCCGGAGCACCGGCAGGAGGAGGCGAAGCGGGTGCTGGCCCGGTGCCTGCAGCTCGGCGTGGACCTGCTCCGCGTCGGGTCCCCGGCCCTGGACGTCGTCGAGGCCGTGGTGCGGGAGCTGGAGACGGACCCCTGCTTCAACTCGGGCCGCGGATCCGCGCTCACCCGCGCCGGCACCGTCGAGATGGAGGCCAGCGTCATGGACGGCCGGGGCCGCCGCTGCGGCGCCGTCTCGGGCGTGTCCACCGTCGTGAACCCCGTCTCGCTCGCGCGACGCGTCATGGAGAAATCGCCGCACTCCTACCTCGCCTTCGCCGGCGCCGAGGATTTCGCGCGCGAGCAGGTATAATACATTCATTAATTACGGGATACGCTGCTGTATCTTTTTTGATTCTCGATTGATTTACCTCCGTTAATTCTTCGTCTTCCTGCGTGGTTTCCTTCCCAAAAGAAAAAAAAAACACACTCCAAACAATTTTTCGTTTCGATCTGATTGGTTAAACCTCCGTCGATTATGCTTTATATATGCATGGTTTTCTTGCCAAAACTATACTCCAACCTTTAAGGAAACTATAACTCGCCTGCCTGCATGGCGATCTAATCAACTTAAGACTTTTTTTATAACGAAAAGTTCACGTGCGCTGGCATGCTCGGCGGAGAACGTGACAGAAGGGATCATGGGATGGTTAGAGTAGTGAGCACGCGGCCGAAATCTTGTTTTTGGAACGAGTCATCGGGAATTGAACCTGTCGGAACTCGGAACAGGGAGTGCTGACAGGAGAGCAAAATCACAGCTGCATGCAGCTAGCTTGCACGGGTTGTGGAGATGGTCTAGCGTGGCGTTAGACTGAAAGCAGAGCAAGTTATCAGAAGCTATGTGAACTAGTAGTACATGCTTATCTAGCTTTTGTTGTTAACAAGTTATTAAGCGAGCTTTCTGTCCAAAAAAAAATAAAAACATGGTAGCGAACTTGCATCATGTGAAGCCGCGCACCATGCAAACATCCCCAACCGTAAAGAGAAATAAATTGTGCACTGCACGTGCTTGCCTCCCGTTCGTCCCCTAGTCTTTGGAGAAATGAATGGACCAAGTACGAGCTAATTTCAAATCCAGTTGAAAGCAACAGTCTACCTTTTCTTGTTGTTAGTCATGTGTGCGTCTTTGGTTTACCAAGCACCACAGCGGCCAATTAGCAGTAGGTGAAAGTATGATTTTGCTCTCTAGGCCAATGAAAACAACCATGTTTTCATTTGGAGACAAAAGGCAAAGAAAACATGTCAAGAGTGAACAAAAAAAAACATGCGTCTCTCGTGCTGACAACAGCCGCCTCGCACCTACCAAGCCACACATTTTCCGCAGCTGGCAACCTCCCTGACCGTCCGTTTGATATTTCCATGCCATTCCAACTTAATCTTCTCCTCTGCTACAAAAAAATCCTACTCTGCGAATGCCTTTTAAAATCTGGAGGTCATGATCGTGCAGCTAGCAGCCGCACCAAGGAAATGGATAAAAAAAAGCATTTTGCCCCATGTAGGAATTCTTTGATGCATGTGCACAATTTTCTTTTCTGATACTAGCACTCTTTTTTCAGTAAACAAGATAAATAGCTGACATCTCTTTCAGTAAACAAAATAAATAGCTTTACACATGTAGTGGCAAATACTCCCTCCCTCTTTTCAGATACCCAGATCCATGAACCTAGGATGGTTACTGTATCCAGCAGTGCTTGCACTGTGCCTGCCTGATGCTTGCATGACCCCTGTTTTTTCTGCTTAGAAAACGTGTGAACGGTAGTGCTCCAACCTCCTCTGTTCCTGCCGCGAAAACATGTGCACGGCATCGCTCCCCCTTCTGCACCACTTGTGTCATGGCTGGGGACAACCATGGAACCCAGGCCGCCAGCCATCACCGACCGAATGTCCATGCTCGCTCGACGATCCGTAGTATGGTCCACCCGCCCCGACAGCAACTAGATCTGATTCCCACAGAATCTCCATGCAGATCTCGTGGCACTCAACAAATCATAGGATCTTAATAAAAACATTTACTCGATCAGTATTTTACACGGAATCTGCTGATCCGATTTTGTGTTGATGTGTTTTCATTGCAGGGCCTCGAGGTCGTGGACAACAGCTACTTCATCACGGAGGAGAACGTGGGCATGCTCAAGCTCGCCAAGGAGGCCAACACCATCCTCTTCGACTACCGCGTCCCGCTTTCCGGCGCCGCCGACACGTGCCACGCGCTGGCCGCCGCCTCGGAGAACGGCAACGGCAACGGCATGGTGATGAACGGCCTGCCCATCAGCATCTACGCGCCGGAGACGGTGGGCTGCGCCGGTCGTCGACTCCAACGGCTTCACCGCCGCGGCCACCTCCACGGGCGGCCTCATGAACAAGATGACGGGCCGCATCGGCGACTCGCCGCTCATCGGCGCGGGCACCTACGCGTGCGAGCTCTGCGCCGTGTCGTGCACCGGGGAGGGCGAGGCCATCATCCGCTCCACGCTGGCGCGGGACGTGGCGGCCGTCATGGAGTACAAGGGCCTACCGCTGCAGGAGGCCGTGGACTTCTGCGTCAAGGAGCGGCTCGACGAAGGGTTCGCGGGGCTCATCGCCGTCTCCGGGAAAGGGGAGGTGGCGTACGGGTTTAACTGTACCGGCATGTTCAGAGGGTGCGCCACCGAGGATGGGTTCATGGAGGTCGGCATCTGGGAGTGAGCGAGCGACCGAGCTGGGATATGATGGGTTGGAGGTAGTCCGTGTGAGCATTTGGCCATCTTGCGATTGCCATGTGGCTCTAGTCTCTGGGGATTCCGGGTTTGTAGCAGCTACTAGCTGGTAGTAGTAGTGGATTGGAAATTGGACGGGCTTGGGATGAATAATTAATTGTGGTGATGATTGTAATGGCCGTGGAAAATAATAATGTGAAAAGTTCTATGGCATCTGAAAATACAGTTCTGTTTATCCTATCTTCTTCAGCTGTTTTACCCTATCTCAGTATCTATTCAGCGTTTTGTGTGTGCGACAATAAATTGACCACAATCGATAGAGTCCCGTATAATAAAAGTATTCTCTACTTGTCAAATAGAGCCAGTTGAATCCCTTCTGAAAACAAACTGTGGAGTAGTGCCCAGTAGACTAGAAGTGATGGATTAAAGAGATTACTAAATTAGGGAGGGTGTGGTTTCAGTTGGTAAAAGGTTCGGATGTGCCCAACATGCACCGCTTCCGCTCATGTAGCACCTTCAGGTTGCTGCCATTGTCCTCAAAAGTCTATACCAACCCAACCCAATGTCCCAATAGGCGAAGAATGCATAACTACTAGTAATAGACTAAGGGTCTTTTTTGTTTGGTCTCTTCTAATGAGAAGTAGATGTAGCCGGTGGGCTATACGAAAGCAGTTGGTGGACACTTAAGTTTACCACTTGGTAAGAGTGTTTTTGACGGTTGATTGATGTTGGTAAAATGTATAAACAGTCTAAAATGCCCCAAGTACTGAATATGTTGTATAAGTATTGATTTAAGACGAAATAAGTGTTGTTGGCCAATTCCCCCATGCCCATAAATATCAAAATTAAGAGCCGATTTAACTCGGTGTATGTGTTGTCATCTAAAACCAATGTAAACATGATTTTTACTAGAACAAGACAACTTATTTTTATTTTTACCATGATTAATTCATAACATTTAGTTTCTTAACAAGTAAATGTTTTTTATCACATCTCCGCATTAGAGTTATCTAAATTTGTTACCTTTTTCTTGTACAATCCTCCGACATGATGGAACTCATCAAGCACAAGAATTATCCTTGCCTCCTCTGAAAATACTCAATTGTCATGGCCATGTTTCGAATCATCATTCTGTGCTAAGCTTTGACCTTATGTTTTTAACATCTTTTTTTATATAAGGTAGGGTCCTTGGCCAGCATCCTCATGATATCAGATGTTGCGGTTCTGAAGAGCAACTAACATATGGTGGTCCTCCTCTGGTATTTTGCGGCGTGAGCGGTAGTACCTTACATGTTCCTTCTCCTCTACCATGGGCTGAGTGTGTTACTCTAGAAATTATGTTACGATCCTGCTTTTCTCTATGACCAACTATAATTAATTTTGCAGTTGTCGTGGCACCCAAGTACGCTGCCTTGTGTCGGTCACTACTCACCTCCATTGCTTGATGTGGTGATCATGATGGGATTGGTACACCTATATCGTTCACTTCGTACCAAAAATTAAAACTCTAGCTCAAACAAATTGATGCATCTCGAACTTCGTAGGTACGACTCCAACTGATCTTAAACTACAGGAAATGGCCGATCCCCTCTCCCACCATCCTTGGTTGGCCAGGCCACCGAAGAAGAGGGGAAAGGAGGGGAGAGGCGACCGGCGACTCTCAATGAGAGGACAGAGGAGAGAGAAAGGGAGGGGGAGAAATGAGAACCCACATCGCAATTGACAATTGACATTGTGATATTGTAGCACAACTGCTCTAATAATCTCCTTGATGTTGTTTTGTAATTTTAACAGTTAGGCTTTAAAGGACCATCAATTTATCAAGCGTAACAAGATTTGAATGATTTGAAACCAATGTAAAAAAATATGGACTTCGATTTTTTTTTCTTCTCTCAAGTGGCCTATAAACCCCGTCGGATGCACCTCCATTTTCCTCCAAACTCCTCGACCCCGAAAACCCTAAACCCTCTCTCCATCGCCGCCGCCGCATCTCGTCATGGCCCTTTTCGCCGCCGCCCGCCGCGCCGCCACCTCCTCCCTTCCCCTCCTACGCTCCTCCACCCCGCGCTGCGCGGCCCTGCTCCGTCCTCTGTCCGCCGCCGCGGGCGCGGCCGATGCCCTTCTCGTCGGCGACCGCTCTTAAGCCGAGCTCTGACGACGAGCTCCTACGCGTCATCAAGTCCGAGATCAAATTCGCCGAGGACTGCGACGACCACGACCGGGTGCGTTCCGCCGAGCCCCCCCCCCCCCCCCCCCCCCCCCCCCCCGAAACCCTACCAGTGTTCTTTTCCGATCTGCAGCCCGAATCCCTTTAATCTTTATCTAGTAGGATGTTCGCTGATGGAGCTAATTGAGTAATCTGTCGCCGTGAGGTTTCGATTAGTGTTAACCTGCAGCGGTAGAATTGGAAATGGTTATAGATATGCTAGTCTCCATTCGCAGGGGTGGATTTTTGTAGGTGATTTTAGGAAATTCGTTCCTGTGGTCATGCCCATATCATCTTGCTACAACTGATAGTGAAATTCGAAGTTTTTTTGAATGGCCACAGGGGGTGAGGGGCAGAGCTTTTGCACAGAGAGGAAAAGGGTGGAGATTACATGGCAATGTTTGCTAGGGCCTGCCCGAGAATGTGCAGCTGCTCCTCGCTGTCCATGTTAACCACAATACATTTTATCCTGTTGCTATACGTATGTAGTTGAGCTCTCGATTGGTGTTATACTGCAACAGTAGAATTGGAATTGGTGATTGATATGATATTCTCCATTCAAAAAGGTAGATTTTTGTAGGTGATTTGGGAATTTCGTTACTCTTCATGCCCGTATCTTCATGCTGCAATTGATAGGGTAATTCGAACTTCGGAGTAGTCTCTTGTAGTACGAGTTCCTCGCTTGATTAGGTTATGTTCGTTTCATTTCAGCTCCTCGCTGTCTGGGTTAGCTGCAATTCTTTTTAAGCAGTTGCTATACTACTGTGATGATAGGTGGTTAGTTTTTGGGATTCACTTTTCCATTGAAAAGAGATGATTTTGAGGTAATTTAGGAATTCCGTTATTCTGGTCCTGCTGCAGTTGATAGTGTAATTCGAAGTTCGGAGTAGTCTCTTGTAGTATGAGTTCCTCGCTAGATTAGGTTATGTTCGTTTCATTTCGGCTCATTTCTGTCTGTGTTAGCTGCAAATCTTTTTATGCAGTAGCTTTACTACTGTGGTGATGGGTGGTTACTTATTGTAATTCACTTTCCCATTGAAAAGAGATGACTTTTTTAGGTATTTAGTAATTTCGTTATTCTGGTCCTGCCTATACGTGCTGCTGCAATTGATTGGTGTAATTCGAAGTTCGGAGTAGTCTCTTTTAGCACGGGTGGTTATGTTCGTTTTATTTCAGTTCTGGGATGTCCATGTTAACTGCTATTTTTATCATGGTCAGATAGATTTCACTCTCAGTGCCGATGATTCTGCGGTTGCTATAAACTACTGTATTAATGGGTGATTAGTTTTTGTAATTCACCCTTTTGCATAAGGATTTGCCTGTGCTTTCCCAACCAGGAGAATTCTGTACTATGTTCATGTTGTTGATTTTACTTGTTCTGCTGCTGCTGCTGCTTAGTTTGTTTTCAGTACAGTTTGTGTGATATGTTTGGCTGGACCATGATAATTTTCCCAGTTAAAATGACATATAATATTTGTGACTTACAGGTTGCACACTTGCTGTACCAAACCATCTAAACAATCTATGCTCTGCTGTTTGAAATGATATACTGTTAAATCCTCTGCATGGTGTTATGTTCCCTTTTGTGATGACGAGGTGTTGGTTGTTTTCCTGAACTGTTGTCCCCTTGTACTCACTGATTTGAGGTTATAGGAGGAAACATCCGTTGTGATCATGCACTCATGCTACTTATATTTTATGTGCACATATATTGTATCATATCGCTTTTAAGTTTTGGTGAACTTAGTGTTGCATGTTGAGTTTATGGGTATGGGGCCAAATAATCGGTGATCTAGTGACTAAATGGTCATTTGATTAAGGTTCGACATGAAGGCATACATGCTTCTGAAGTTATGCTTGAGGATTCTAGCTGGTCGGTGGGAGATTGAAACCTGAACAAATAGAGTAGTTGCTAGCATCCAATTCAAGACTTACTTGCATGGATTTACTCATTCCTTACATCCTGCTTCAGATACCGACCTGGGGTCTCTAAATGTAGTAGGGCAGTGTGTGAAATTCATTGTTTTGACTGTTCACATAGAGTTTTTCAGTTTACCAATATAATCTTGAAGGCCTTCTCAAAGGCATCTAATCCAGTAATTATCATCCTTTAGTGTAAAACAAAATGGTGCACAAACTAGGAAAGGGAAAACGTGAGGGTTGGCAAAGAATTGAGTTGCCTTTCCTGTTTGTCTTGCAGAGAACACTACTTTTTACTTTTAAATTTGCTGTGAGCAAGTTTCCTTTTCTTTGTAGGAGTGTTGTTCAGAACCTGATTCCTTCCATGTTTAAGCAGGTTGAGGAGATCCCAGAGAACTTCCCTTTCAAGATCACCGACAAGAAGGGGCTCAATGAGATCACTCTGACAAGAACTTACCAGGGCGAGAAGATCGAGGTGCTGGTCTCCATGCCCAACCTAATCACTGGAGACGAGCCAGAGCATGACCAGGAGGAGGATGACAAGGAGAAAGACGATGACCAGGACGATGGCGAGAAGGCCCCAAAGTCCAGCATCCCCCTCACGGTCACCGTCACCAAGAACAACGGCCCGAGCCTAGAGTTTACCTGCACTGCATACCCTGACGAGGTCATGATCGACACCTTGTCCGTGAGGCAGCCAGCAGCGGATGACGAGGAGGAGCTGATCGCGTACGAGGGTCCCGATTTCAAGTAAGTAGACAAAATCATTTTAATTTCCTGAGTGATGATTAACAACTGCTTTGCTGATGCTGTACCACATCTGGGGTCTCTGTCTGGTGCAGCGACCTCGACGAGAACCTGCAGAGGGCGTTCCACAAGTACCTGGAGCTGCGGGGAGTCACGCCCATGACCACCAACTTCCTGCACGAGTACATGATCAACAAGGACAGCCGCGAGTACCTCTTTTGGCTGAACAAGCTCAAGGATTTCGTCAAGCAGTAGAGCACTATCCCATAGCATAAGATGAGCCAATGAATGTGTGCACATCCTTTTTTGAGACCTACGAGGCTCTGAGCTCCTCCATGTTTAAGGAGAGTATACATACACCAAGTGTATGCTTATCGATTTATCGTAGCGTGATTTTAAGAGTTTAGAGGTATTCATAGAGAACGTATTCATAGAGAATGCTTAATTGAGTGGTATGCTATTTCTGACGAAATAATTATTCTCTATGCATGAAAACATTTGTGCACTATACTGCTGCTTTGCGTCCACTGTTCTCCAGCGAACTTGAAACATATTCATGCCTGCCTTGGTGATATGTTATCTATAATGCATTCTGTCAGTGTCAGTCAGGAGTAGTTATCTTTTCTGTTTTACTAAATTCATGTCAAAATGGTGTCTCGACATACTTTTGTTTCTGTAGCTCCTTGAAACTTGATACAAGGGTTTACCTTGCCTGCTGTCCTGATTCCGTCTGCACGGTGATCCGGTGAAGTGGCAACATAAGAGCGCCAGCGTGACATACAGCTTGGCGAATGGACTCTGTATGTTTGACCGCTAGGAAATTGATCTCGTTAGGAATGGTGGTAAGCTCAAACATATATACACATTGATGTCGCCCGTGGTATTAAAATATGAGTACATTCAACGCATGAGCATATTTGGTAGTATTGTGTTTATTTTCAAATCTAGTCTACAAATAAGCCATATAGTTAGGCAAGAACGAGAGTATCGGACAGAGCAGGTAAGAACACCAACTTCGACGCGGCGCTCGAACTGTTTGTAGAGCCCGAATGTTTTTGGCAGCCATAACTTTACACAATATGCCGGCTGAACGTGTACCACATTCAAAGCAATATGATCATTTGCATGTCTACCACCTGGTCATGGTACAATCATATAGTTTGTTTATTTTCCAAATTATACCATTCGTTGTCCTGAACTTTTGCTAGTGACTGCCAATTCACGCAAACCTTTGGCTTGACTCTTTTCTACTTATGTCGATTTCATTTCCTATACACCTGAATACATGCGTGTTCCTTTAACATAGAATCTGCACATATTGATACATCTATCTAATTCATGCAAGTGGATACGATTCGATAAATGGTACTCCCTCCCATCCATAAAAAATGTCGCTCATTTTGTACTAAATTAGTACTCACTCCGTATCAAAATATAAGATGTTTTAGCATTTGACTTTTCATCCGTATCTAGATATGTTTTAGTGCAAGATTCATGTGAAAGTTGCACTAAAACATGTCTAGATACGGATGGAAAGGCAAATGATAAAACATCTTACATTTTGATACGGAGGGAGTACAAACTTTATACTAAGTGGGCGACACTTTTTATGGATCGGAGGAAGTACGTCGAGTCGCTGATAATGATCCTCCGATGCATGCTACATTTCAACTACTGGGAATGAATCAAATGCTCAATTTAGTTTTTGTTGGGAATGCTCAACTTACTTTGTTCGAGGTTTCCTTTTTACATCGAATTATATACTAAATCTTAAAAAATTGCTGGGCTTTCTTTAGCTAACTTAATTTAGAGTACATATGTAAATCGTTTTCATACATTTTATTTTATTTAATTTTTTATCATATGTGATAAAGGCATATTTTTAACTAATTCTGAAAATAGAATTGAAAATATTTTTATTTATTTTTTTATCATATGTGATAAAGGCATACTTTTATCTGATCAATACAAAATCGATTGCATCTAGCTATTACCATTCTAGTACCATATTATTGCCAATCAAGACAAATGTTTGATTTGTGCTACTAATTTGCGGGAGTAAATGACAAAAAACCACCACATTTGAGAAAATTGTGATAAATACGGTCGTTTTACCCCAAATCTGGTGGTTTTTTTACACACGGGTGTCACAGTTTCCTCAAATGTGGTGGTTTTTTGTCATTTACTCAATTTGCAGTGAAGAGGAAGCAGTACGGGAGATCAATTGTTTATTGACTGTTCACATCATCAATGACGCCACTACATGTAAATCGATTTGTATATTCTATTTTGCTTCTAATTTTGTATTCATATTTGATGGAGCCTTATTTTTAACTAATTCTAAAAATAGAATTGTACTTTTACCCGTTCAATAAAAAATTGGTTGCATGCAGTACGTCATTGGAATATTTAATTTTTTGCTAATTTGCGATGAAGAGAACATGAGGTCAATTATTTATTGACTGCTCACATCATCAATGATGTCACTGCATGTATGACTACTAATTTTGTTTGAGGGAAAATACCGGAAATCCATTTCGGGTCATAGGTGCATCTGCACCCATGACCCAAAATAACAATTTTCCAAATGTCAAAAAATTCTAAAAATAAATATGGAGATAGTTCAACATATTTCATCGTAGCACAAAAAAATCCGCGGTGAAAAGACATTTTGTGCGACCTGTGCAAAAAAGACAAATCCGGATTGCTACAAAAAACTTTTGTACGAGACATGGTTTTGTCTTTTTTGCACAGGTCACAAAAAATGTCTTTTCACAGCTAAATTTTTTGTGCTAGCACTAAAAATGTTGATGCATATCTGAAATTTTTTTCGGAATTTTTTGACACATTGAAAAAAAACTAAAAATGTTTTACCTAACAAGTGCAGATGCACCTACGACCCAAAACGCCGCCTCCGGAAAATACTGACTACTACTACCTCCGTTCTACAATATAAGATGTTTTAGGTGTTTCACATGTTGTCTAGATTCGGACTAAAAGGAATGGAAAGAGAATAGACATATGCACTAAAATATATATGGTCCAAATGTGAATGTGAAAAAAGGCTAAAACATCTTATATTGTGGAACGGTGGGAGTAATTTTGTTCGGATGTTGCCAATGGTTGCCGCACACCTCAGTGTCGGGAAGTTTGAAGGTCCGCGTCATCATTCTACTCTGTGCAGTGGACAAGATGGCCATTTGTTTTCCATTAGGAGCATCTCCACCGGGAGCGACTAAATTGTGCCCGGCACACCTCCATTAGAGGCCTAATTGGGTGTCTGACACTTATCCGGCGTTTTTTTTACGCCTCCCACACCGGCACTCCCCAAACGAAATCCCCAAACATATTTTTTTTAATATTGCAATAAATTTTATTCGATTGAAATAGAAAGTTCGAAACAATTTCATTCGATTTCGATACAACTTGATTTAATCTAAAACTAATACTAATTCTACGACAGACTCTGAGACATTCCTGAGCTCATCCTCACATATGTCGATTTTGGAGGAGTCCAGGCAGAATGTATCTCTGCTCGAGCTCATCCTCACCGGCACTGGTCGAGCTACTGCTGACAGACGAATATATGTCTGGTCAAGTGGCCGTTTCAGGCTCATAACGTCGATATCGATGATCGACGTAGGCCGTGGAGAAACCACTGCGTGACCAGAATCTTGAAAGCTCTCATCCGGTAGGGAATCGATATCAATGGTCGACGTAGCGTGGTGGCGGAGAAAGAGCTGGCTTCTCCTCGTCGGACACCGGCTCGGGCGGCTCGTGGTCGTCGCCATCGGTGTGGTAGCTGTGGAGGCGGCAGGCGTGCTCGGACCTCACAATGGCGTCCCAGTACGCCACCGACGCGTTGAACGGAGGCACATGGCTCCGCTCCTCCTCCGTCACCGCGCCGGCGACGTTCGCCTGCCACATCGACTAGATGTACTCCAGCCTCGCCTACCCGGTCAGGGGCGGCGCAACCGGGACGTTGTCCAGGTTGACCAGCCAGCCGTCCGACAGGCTACGGCCGGACGACAGAGGGAGGTAGTCGCGCACGAGCTGCTCCGCCTCCTCCACCGTCAGCGGACGACGGTCGTCGGCCTGCGGGGGTGGAGGAGCCGGAGGGAGTGGCGGTGGCGGCGCCATAGCCCTAGCCGCCCCAATCCGGATCCCCTAGATCCGGCGTAGCTCGTTGCGGCGTTGGCAGCGCACCAACGCAATCGCGTCAAGGTGCCGGCGCCACTCGTGGTCCTCCTCCGTGGGCTGGTAACCTGGTCCGCGGCGGTGCATCGTAGCTGTGCGACTGCAAGGAAAGGAAGAGGGGCGGTGGTGGAGTGTGTGATTTGAGAGGGCTGTGGTGGCTTTTTAAAGCCGTTCGGTGGAACGGAGATGCCGTCGCCATTAACGCCAAGATGGCATGCATGCCGCCGTGTGGGCTCTGCCGCGCTGCTACGAGGCGACGCTTCACTGCGTCGCCCACCTAGCCACTGAAACGATGCGCCGCCTGATGGCCCGTGCAACGATGTGAGGACTCGCCTCTGAAACGATGCGGCGCCTGCATTGCTGAGTCACTGCCGCGCGCGCCTCGCCGGGTCATTTCGTGTGTATGACGGGCGGGCTGAAAGGACACGGATGTCGCCTAGAGGGGGGGGGGGTGAATAGGCGATTTAAAATTATTACGGTTAAGGCTTGAATAAATGCGGAATAAAACTAACGTTTAATTTATCAAGCCAAAACCTAAACTAGCTAGGTTCACCTATGTGCACCAACAACTTATGCTAAGCAATATAATCAACTAGGTGATAGCAAGATGTATGACTTTAAGCTCAATGTCTATCACAAAGTAAATAGCATAAGTAAGAAGCTCGGGTATAGAAATACCGAGGCACTTGGAGACGATGATTTATCCCGAATTTCACTTCCCAATGGAAGCTAGTCTCCGTTGGAGCGGCGCGGTGTTCACCAATGTGAAACACCGAGTAGCCTTGATATGGCACACCGTATCTCCGTTGTGTCTTACCACCAATGTGGCGAGGCACTTGTCACTATGTTGCCGTTGAGGTTGACAACTAGAACCTTTACAAGGATGAAGCTCACTCCACAAGTTGGAGGGTCTTCACCAAATGCACCGAGCCACCAAGACTCGATGACCAAGGCCGAGGCACACACCACAACTCAATTGGTGGCTCCCGACAATGTCTTCGTAGCTACCAAAGCTCCGAGACCAACAAGGTTAGGCCACCCTCCACAACCTAATTGGAGGCTCCCAACAAATCTCATGAGCCACCAAGACTCCGAGAAATCAACAACTGTCTAGGGTACCAACGTGCCCTAGAGGAACAAGCTCTAGGGCACCAAAGCACCCAAGAGTAAAAAGCTTCTCAACTTTACTTCCACGTATCACCGTGGAGAACTCAAACCGATGCAACTAATGCAATGGCAAGAACACACTAAGTGGTCAAGTCCTTCTCTCCGAAATCCAACCAAAGCAACTAATGCTATGGAGGGATTTAAGAGGAAGAACAAGGAGAAAACACAAAGCAACTCCAGGACTTAAATCAAAGATGTTCCCCTCACTTAGAGGAGATATGGTTTGGTGGAATAATAGATCTAGGCCTTCTCCTTCAATCCTCCAAAGATCAACGAGTTTGGGTGGAGGGATTGGGAGATCTATGTGTTTTGAGCTCTTGCAACAATGGAGAGAGAGAGAGAAAAGGAGCTCTATGGGCTGGAGGAAGGATGAAACAGCATGGTTGCCCCCATGTGGTGTTTTGGTAATTAATGACAATCTCTATGGACTAATGTGTGTTTTGAGTTATATTTGTAGTGTTGGTCCATAAGGAATGCTTGGACTCCATATGTTGGAGTCAAGGCTAAAAGAAGAAGATTATATGTTGATCAATATACAAGATAAGCGCATGTGAAGGTATGCGAAGAAGAAGAATATATGTTGATCAAGGCTAAGTGCAAGTTGATCAACATACAAGATAAGGGCATGTGAAGATATGCGAAAGAGTGCCTCTCCCATCTTGGTGTATGGGGGAGCAATACGCGAGGCTTCACCAAGCGGAGCGCAATCAAGAAAGTGTTGGCTCGTATGGAATGCTTGAACTCCATATGTTGGAGTCGAAGCTAAAAGGAGAAGATTATATGTTGATCAAGGCTAAGTGCAAGTTGATCAACATACAAGATAAGGGCAAGTGAAGATATGCGAAAGAGTGTCTCTCCCATATTGGTGTATGAGGGAGCAATACGCGAGGCTTCACCAAGCAGAGCGCAATCAAGAAAGGTGATCCACTTGAGAGGAGATCAAGTGGAATGCGCAAAGCAAAGGTATGATCTTGATAGGTTTCTATTTTACCGGTCTCGTGGTGTAGTTGGGAGACCGGGTTTTAGGATAGGTAACCGTACTATCAAGAGGGGCTCTCAAGTGAGCTTTAGCGTATCGGTCGTAGAGAGCTCAAACCTTTGCATCATTGACATCATCTTTATTGGTTCTTATTTGTCTCTTATCATGTTGTGGTCTTGGTGCTTGTCGTGCTTGTCATGACAAGGCCAAGCTCATCGAAAACGGTTTTCATATGCGTCTTCCATTGCGTTTTCGATATTAGAAATATTGTCGGTTTGTCCTTGAGAAATTATCCACACATACATGTGTTGAGAATTTATCTCTTAATTGTTTTCAAATATTTCCAAGGATAGCTAATATCATCCTCTTTCCAACAAAATTGGTTTCACCTCTTTCGGACTTCATTTGCAAAAGATATGACGGTTTCCGTTTGCAAGAAAGAGGTTTAATCTTTCCTCATGTGTTATTATAATATATTGTTGGACTATGATGTTTTTCTGCATAATCTTGTAGTGCTTGTTGTGGTGATTCCAACGAGTCCAAGATTATCGAAAACGGAGTCCGGATACAAAAGTTATTGCATTTCCGGTATCGGACGTTTTCTAGGCAGAAAAAGAAAAGAAAAGAAAGAACGAAAAAAAGGGGAAGGAGCTGCCCGGTCTGGCCGGCCTCGTGGCCGGGGCCTCTCGGGCCGCTGGCCGGCCATCATGGCCGGCCCACCCGGCTGGCTGCTTGTGGCCTGCTCTGTTTCCCTTGTTTTGCTGCTTTTGGGCTGCCCCGGCCATGTGGCCGGCATGGCCGGCCCGATGGCCGGCCTCGCGCAGTTTTGCCTCCAACGGCTCCTTTTGGAGCTACTACTTAAGGGGTTTCTTCCCCAAAGGTCTTTAGGGTTCCTAGCCACCATTTTGAGCAAGTTTATTCCCCACCATTGTTGATCTCTTGAACTTGCCTTTCTCTCAATCCCTCCAATAGTTCTTGCTAGTTTTTGAGGGAAAAGAGAGAGGAGGTCTAGATCCACGTTTCCACCGATCGGTTTTTCCTCTAAGTGAGGGGAACACCTTGGATCTAGATCTTTGGAGTTTCTTTGTGTTTCTCCTTGTTCTTCCTCCCAAATCCCTTCCAAGCATTAGTTGCTTTGGTTGGATTCGGGTTGGAAGAACTTGTCCACTTAGTGTGTTCGTGCCATTGCATTAGTTGCATCGGTTTGAGTTCTCCACGGTGATTCGTGGAAGTGAAGTTGAGAATCTTGTTTCTCTTGGGTACTTTGGTGCCCTAGAGTTTGTTCCTCTAGGGCATGTTGGTACCCTAGATGGTTGTTGATCTCTCGGAGTCTTGGTGGCTCACGGGATTTGTTGGGAGCCTCCAATTGTGGAGTGTGGCTCAACCTTGTTGCTTCGGAGCTTTGGTAGCTACGAAGACATTGCCGGGAGCCACCAATTGAGTTGTGGTGTGTGCCTCGGCCTTGGTCATCGAGTCTTGGTGGCTCGGTGCATTTGGTGAAGACCCTCCAACTTGTGGAGTGAGCTTCACCCTTGTAAAGGTTCTAGTTGTCAACCTCAACGGCAACTTAGTGACAAGTGTCTCGCCGCATTGGTGGTAAGACACAATGGAGATACGGTGTGCCATATCAAGGCTACTCGGTGTTTCGTGAACACCGCGCCGCTCCAACGGAGACTAGCTTCCATTGGGAAGTGAACTTCGGGATAAATCATCGTCTCCAAGTGCCTCGGTATTTCTATACTCGAGCTTCTTACTTATGCTATTTACTTTGTGATAGTCGTTGAGCTTAAATTCATATATCTTGCTATCACCTAGTTGATCATATTGCTTAGCATAAGTTGTTGGTGCACATAGGTGAACCTAGCTAGTTTAGGTTTTGGCTTGATAAATTAAACGTTAGTTTTGTTCCGCATTTATTGAAGCCTTAACCGTAATAATTTTAAATCGCCTATTCACCCCCCTCTAGGCGACATCCGTGTCCTTTCAAAGGAGGAGGGGTATAAATACCCCTCCCCAATAATTGAGCCGTTGGAGGCAATTTCTTGTGTGTGCAGGGAGGCCGGCCTTGCTGGGTCCGAGGCTGGCCTGGAATCTTCACGCGCAGGGAAGCCAGCCTTGGGCCCGGCCTAGGCTGGCCAAACTGCAGGGAGGCTGGCCTTGAGCCCGGCCTAGGCTTGCCTCGCAGTGTTGGAGGCTGGGCAGGTGCCAGAGGCGGCCGGCCTTGACCCCGGCCTTGAGCCCGGCAAGGCTGGCCAAACTGCAAAACGTTCGATACTGAAAATGCAATAACTTTTATATCCGGACTCCGTTTTCAATGATCTTGGGCTCGTTGGAATGACCACAACGAGAACTACAAGATTATGCATAGAAACATCATTGTCCAACATGGGAGGGTAAAACCAAATGGGGAAATGTTAGATCACTCTCTAAATGAATAACCGGTAAACCCCCAAAATAAAAAACGCAATAAGTTTTTCATACGAAATCCGTTTTTGATGAACTTGAGCTTGTATTGAAGATCAAGACAAGCTCTAAAACCTCATATATATAAAAGTCACATAAGAATAGGCAATGGAGATTTTGGTATGGGTGGGAAGGTGTGAACCTTTCCTCACTAGTGAATCGGCAAAATCTCCACCACCTAAAATGCAATAGACGATGCAACAAATTCCGTTTTCGGTGAACTTGGTCTTGTCATGACAAGCACGACAAGCACCAAGACCACACCACGATAAGAGCCAAATAAGAACCAATAAAGATGATTGCAAGAATGCAAGGATGCAAAGGTTTGAGCTCTCTACGACCGATACGCTAAAGCTCACTTGAGAGCCCCTCTTGATAGTACGGTTACCTATCCTAAAAACCCGGTCTCCCAACTACACCGCGAGACCGGTAAAATAGAAACCCTATCAAGATCATACCTTTGCCTTGCGCCTTCCACTTGAGCTAGATGATGACGATCTTGATCTCCTCTCAAGTGGATCACCTTTCTTTGCCTTGCGCATTCCACTTGAGCTAGATGATGACGATCTTGATCTCCTCTCAAGTGGATCACCTTTCTTGATTACGCTCCGCTCGGTGAAGCCTCGCATATTGCTCCCCCATACACCAATATGGGAGAGAGACTCTTACGCATATCTTCACTTGCCCTTATCTTGTATGTTGATCAATTTGCACTTAGCCTTGATCAACATATAATCTTCTTCTTTTAGCCTTGACTCCAACATATGGAGTTCAAGCATTCCTTATGGACCAACACTACAAATATAACTCAAAGCACACATTAGTCCATAGAGATTGTCATTAATTACCAAAACAACACATGGGGGCAACCATGCACTTTCACGGGCCATATCTATCGGAGGCTCGGGATGGACAGTGTCCGGCACCACGAAGACAGCCCCCAAAGTTGGAGGCACTGTTCGCGGTGCCGGACAGATTTTGGTCCGGACAAAGGCTTTGC
Organism: Puccinellia tenuiflora; assembly: GCA_012064385.1. NCBI lineage: Eukaryota > Viridiplantae > Streptophyta > Magnoliopsida > Poales > Poaceae > Puccinellia > Puccinellia tenuiflora. The sequence goes on along the minus strand of QRDG01000211.1, from coordinate 700,673 downwards.
GACCCCCCGGTGTGGCCTGTTTTTCTGTCCGGTGCCCCAAATAAGCTTTATGGCCCCTTTTACGACCCCCGTGGAGATGCTCTAAGGATCCTATTCTATTCGAACGAGGTCCCTAGTTCAGGGTTGAGCACCTCCCGTTAGCAGCTTAAGATAGATGTAGGTACAACTGAAACTTCTCTGTGCAAAGCCAATATGGTACTGTATTTGGTAAGAGCATCTCTAGCGGATACCTTAAATCCGCATATACTTAAAAATCAGGCTAATATACGGTTTTGAGCCTTTTCTTTTTGGCCCGAGTAGAAACTGCATATCAGCCCGGCCGTATATTATTTTACGGAGGCCCATAAATCTCCCGCTTCGCTGGCAGTGTATAATTTTTCAACTATACTATTCGTTGTCCTGAACTTTTGCTAGTGACAGCCAATACACACATACCATCGGCTTGACTCTTTTCTACTTATGTCGATGTCATTTCCAATACAACTGAATCAATGCGTGTTCCTTTAAAAAAAATCTGCACATATTGATACATCTATCTAATTCATGCAAGTTGATACATTCGAAAAATGGTACGTCGAGTCCTTGATAATAATCCCCCGATTCATGCTACATTTCAACTACTGGGAATGAACCAAATGTTTGATTTAGTTTTTTGTGGGAATGTTCAACATACTTTGTTCGAGCGAGGTTTCCTTATCAAGCAATGTGTGTAAAACAATCGCTGGGATTTATTTTAGCCAACTTAATTTGGAGTACATATGGAAATCGATTGCATACACTATATTTTATTTAAATTTTAGATCCGTATTTGATAAATATGTATCTTTAACTAATTTTTAAAGTAGAATTGCACTTATGTCTGATCGATAAGAGATACTCCCTCCGTTCCTAAATATAAGATGTTTTAGGCATTTCACTTGTTGACTAGATCCAACCTAAAGTGAGTGATTGTATAAAGTAAAGTGTGTCTAGATACACGTAGATACAAATGAATCTAGAAAAGTGCTAAAACATCTTATATTTAGTAATGTAGGGAGTAGTTACATCTAGTCTAGTACTACCATATTATTGGCACTCAAGACAAATACAGGAGTATTTGATTTGTGCTACTAGTACTAGCTTGCGGTGAAGACTGAAGAGGAAGAGGTACGGGAGATCAATTGTTTATTGACTGCTCACATCATCAATGACGTCACTGTATGTAAATCGATTTGATATGCAGTAGTATTCTATTTTCTTCTACTAATTTATAACCATATTCGATGGAGCTGTATGTATAACTAATTCTTGAAATAGGATTGTACTTTTATCTGATCAATCCGATAAAAGATTGGTTGCATGCAGACATGCAGTACAACATTATTGCCGATCATGGCAAATAATCGATTTGTTTCTTGCACTCCTGCTTTGCGGTGCGGAGGAGGAAGTAGGAGTAGGAGAGACCAATTATTTATTGGCCACTGACATCATCGATGACGCCACTTCAAGTACTACACCACACTGTACTGGCTTGATTTTGTTCGGATGCATGCCGCCGATGGTTTGCCGGACAGCTCGGCGTCGCAGTCACCTTGCATTCTAGTACTATGGGCGAGCTGATCATTTCATTTGTTTCCACCTGAAGGCTCCTACTCTATTCGAACGAGGTTCCCAGTTCAGGGTTGAGCACCTTGCTGCATGCCGTTGGCAGCTTGAGATAGATACTCTAGATATTAGCAACTTGAGTAAGTTCAAAACAAACCATGGCAGCCTTGCATTCTAGATGATCATTTCATTCTAGTTGAAAACAAACCGGAGCTTCTGACGGCTGCCTAAACAGATGCGCTGGACGACGCAACTTGGCAAATTGATCACTCTGATCAGCAGTCATCACTGCCGCCGTCAGCCCCGCCACCAACATTTTTAATCACGGGAGATTTAAAAAAATATGAAAGAGTTTGATCACAGGCTTTACTCGATCTGGACCTACGCACGCTGACACGCGGGACCATAGTGCACAGAGGGACCTCCTGCCTTGCCATAAAGGCATTCTTTTTAAAGCAAACAGAGGCAACACCTCGGCAGGTAGGCGGCCCCTGGCCCTGCGCGGCTGCACCGATATTTTGTATTCACTCTCTCGGGTTTATTTTACTTTGTTATTACGTACCCGCAGTGCCAGTGCAAAGCGTGACCACCTACCGCGACAGCAGACAGCGTTTCACGTAAGAACACATGAGTGAGAGCGACGAGTCCTAGTCAGTCGGACTCACGCATCGCGCAGGATCACTCAACCTACGACTCCTCATCCTTTCTAGGCTGTTGCGTAAATGAGAGATTTACATTTATAGAAGAATTTGTATTTTAGCGAATAGCGAAACGAGAGACTTACATTTATAGAGGAACTTGAAACCGTTTGGGGCGTGTGTACAAAATGATACTATATAGTAGCTACATTAAAAAAATACATTATTCTTTTCGGTGGGGGACACCGACCTTTTACGAGATTTTAGAAACAAAGATTATAATAAATATATTTTTATAGAACGACGAGTACAACATAGATATACAAACGAGCACACACAACACCACCACACTCATGCACTCACAAAGCGCTCGCTGAAGGTCCGAGTCACGTAACTTGAAAATTGATAAGTGGTTGTTCGGATATTGGAATTAACGATTAGTTTTAATAAAACGGGTTTTAAGCTGATTTATGTGAGAACCAGTTTTACCTACGTGTCAGTTAACGGAAATTTTCGTTTCGGTTAGCCAATCGAGTTTGTTGAGGAACCGCAAGTCTTTACTTGTGATCTAGTATATATCGAGGGTGTTTTCAAAAAAATCTACTATTAAGTCATTTAACACTTCCTTTCCTGATTTTGTGGAAACCTAGTTTACTTATTCGTGTTTTAACTAATCCACCCAAACAAAATTTTAGTTTGTTACACAGTTATAATTGCCGACGGAAAGCTAGTTATGTCAAAGTTCTGTATCCAAACAATGCCTAAGAGTCACCTCAAAAGCCTTGCTATTGATGAAAACGTCGTTTCACACTTTAAAAATATCTCTCTTTAATGGGTTTAATCACTCCTGAGTTGGGTACAACCATCCTCCTAACAACCAAAGCACAACTCAGTTCTCTTATACCCAATTTTTTCTAGAATCGCATGCTATGTGTCTCTACCATTATGCATCTAGTACAAATTAAACCGCGGCTTCACTCTCCATCCCCACCCGTCTCAGGATCTCAAGAGCGGAGGGAGATGGCCCATAAAAAAACTCCTACGTTTCTATGGTTCCAGATTTCCCACACCACAACCACAACAATAGAATGGACATCCTACCGAAGGGCCGGAGTTGGGGAAACACTACACCACTCCACCAACATGTCGTTAGTCGGAGGTGTCAGGTACTGTCGTCGAGTGCCTGAAGCACTTTGAGCGAAACCTCTTGAGTGAGAGCACAACCGATCAACATATGGTTCAGGGTTTCCTCACCTAGGATCACACATCAAACACGCCGCTTGTGGTCAATGGTCCACATTCCATATCATGTTTTGAGCGGCCAACCACACAAATATACGACAGTTTCGCAGCGCGTGAGCAGACAAAATATGAGTTGCCCCGGCCGCCATTGTCCTTTCCATGAGGAAAGCTTCACCACCATTGTCCTTTCCATGAGGAAAGCTTCACATGCCCTAAGACACCCCCGTGGTAGCAATCTTCATCTCTAGTGTATCCAACATTATTGGATCTGTCTCAACCCCTCTGTATGCGTTTCTGGATGATCCGGCCTACACTGGCCATCTAGCTATTTTTCTATCACAGTGACAACCATCCAACTAAGCTAGGAGGCACCATATCTTCGCATGCATCTTTGATCCTCATCGACCCCCAAACTAAGTGGGGCTCATGGTCTTTGTTTGCCTCGCCTCTCTCCATCCATCGTCACTTCGCCTCACCGCCGCCATCTTTGCTTGGTTGGCCATGGCCACATTGCCAACTTTGACTCGGATGGCGACTCACTCTCTTGTCTTCATATCTCTCTCATTCTCTCCTCATGTTGAGAATGCAAAATAACGAACAGTAAATATATGAAGATGCAAATAGGCAAGATGCACTACAAGAAATATGCTATCTAGTGACCCTCCACATTAGTCACTGAAAGGTCACGTTTTTTCATTTGCGACCTTTTTGTGACCAAAAACAGTTGGTCAAAAGATGAGCGTCACTAATGAAACTACGTGACCTTTTTTGGGAATTGGTCATAGACATCTGTGACCAAACAAAAGGTCATAGATTTTATGACCAAATTATTTGGTCACTGACAATCCGAACAGACCACGTCAGATCCAACGTGGCAGAGCTGACGTGGCAAATTTGTGACCAAACGAAATGGTCGTAGATCGGAATCAGCCCGGTCCAGTTCGAATGTCTATATGGGCCTAGCCCAATAATTCATCCCATTTATTTATTTATTTTCTGTCAATTTTCGTTATCTACTTGGGCCAGTCCAAACATTTCAGCCTTTTTATTTCTGGAACGTGGCCTTTCTGCTGCCCATTATGTTTAGCATTTTTTGTTCTGGTTTTTCAGAAATGCACAATGTTCCAGCCCACTACTGTTTGGGCCGTAGCCTTTTGGAGCCCAAACACTATTTGGTCCAGTAGAATTCGTCATTTTAATTATAATTTAAACAATTCAATAGCAAAAAAATCAATAATACACTCAATTAAATGATTACAATCCAGATATTATTCACTCAAATATTCACAACAACAGATACAAGTTTATAGTAACACAACAGGAACAGGTAACAAGTTGAACTACAGCTCTACAAATAACAAGCTCTAATAAAAAAACTTCAGACTGCTTCACACTTTCAGGCTGGAGCTCTTGTATATGAGAGGAGACACCATTTCCAGGTATGTTCATCGAGGATGAATGAAGGCATCTAACAGTAAACCAAAAGAGTTAGAAACAAAACAAAAACAGCTACGCAGCTAGATTTTTGAAATTGTACACTACCATCATCAAATAAATAAAACTTAATCAACCGTCTGTTGAGAAGATAAGGAAGAGGGAAAAATAAGCCAAGTCAATTCTGAAGAGCAAAGTAACCGGCATTCGAATTGCTACCTAGGAAAGAACTAGCAGCAGCAGTCTTCTCTTCAAGAATGCAGCTGGAACAGAAGCCTACCAGCTGCTCCTCCTCCTCCACGTGCCAGAAATCCTGAAGAGGCACCAAAATTCCGGTCAGAAAAAGGTAAAACCAAATTAAGTTCAGTTAAAAACACTACCAGTGTTGATGCATCTCAAGTTTGCACTCACTCGAAGCATTTCATCGAAGTGATCCTCGGCCATGAATGTCGCATCCTCCTCCTGCAACACCTCGGAAGAACCCCGTGGCTCCATGCCTACGAAAATGAAAATCAACAACCGTGTGAGGATAGGAAATCATCACAGGGACTAAATCATGAAGCATATGTAAATGAATAACAGTAACCAAGCTAATATATAAGTAGAGTTGTACACAGGTTACAAATGTAAATCGAACTATTGAAGCTTCAAAACTGACAGATTCAAATACCAACGGATTAACTATAACATATTTTTAAAGAAGTTCATCAAGTATAGAATAACATGTATTGCAACCCCTGGCACTAATTTAACAAGCTACAAGGATAATCCAATCATTTTGAGATGACCATCTTGTAAAATGGAAGGAAGGTACATTATTGTCTTAGTAAAACACAACTGTTTTTAGTTTATACCATTGTCAAAGCATAAGCTCAATGGAAAGTTCACTGCACCACAAGGAGCTGACAGAAACACAAGGGACAAGAGATTATTTCCTCATGATACACCGCTACAAACAAGAATTCCAAAACATCCAGAATGGTTCAAGATGTTGTTGAACGCATAAAATGATTCAATCTCATATGGTTCATTGAGCAAATTTGACAAAATCATTATCAATTACAACAGAGTGATAAACTAAAAAAGAAATAGCATAGCTTCTACATCACATAGGGAATCGACACTAATATATGCCATGGCATCATGGACCATCAATCAAGTAACAAAATAAAAGAATGGTATTGACGGAAGACTTATCTAATCCAGAGAAGACAGCGTTGCTGCTGTTGCAGTGCAGTGACCTCGAGACTGAAATGTGGTGTCATGACCAGGGTTGATGCACTCCAGCATGGTAAGCATCATGGCTTCATCAAGTCTGCAAAAACAACCGAGCGAGGTGGGGGGTCAGGAAGCATGAAGAGAGTGTTATCAACACTGGAGCATTAAACTACTGTTGCTCAACGTCCCATTTTGTTCCAAGCTAGATGAAAAGAAAACATACTCATAATGTATTGATGGATTTCAGCTTGTTTAAATCTAGCGCAGGGTCTCATTAAGCCACACCAAATCACCACTAGCGCAGGGTTCATATCATCAAAGAAATGGCTGGGACAGGTCCATCCACTTCCTGAAACTAGCTACAACAACACAATAGACGAAATCCTCCTAGCCTCTGAGAAAAGATCACCGTGAGCACGCGGACCCAACTATATGACGCGCGAAACCAACGAGCCGAATCGCGAGACCCACATGATTTGACTCGGAGCCTTGGCGGAAATCATCATCTCATGACTACAGAGAGAGGAAGGGAGGGGGAGGAGACGGGGTTAGTATACCTTGATGTAGACGTTCTCAGCGGTCTTCTTGAGGGCATTGACGAGGTTGGAGACGACGAGGAAGCCGAGCTCCATGGTCGGCGACGCGGAAGGTGTCTGCGGCGAGATGTTCACCGCAAACCCTAGGCCACACGGCGCCGTGGTCCGGCCAGCTCGACGGAGCGCCGCGCATGGAAGCACGCGCACGCCGGCGAGAAAGCCAGCCGCTACGCTGTGGTGGCTGGACAGCGGCGCCTCTCCGGCGAGGCTGAGGTGGGCGGTGGTCGATCTGATGCGTGAGGTCGAACAGGAGATCGAGGAGAGGTTGGGGGCGGAGGCGAGGAGGGGCTGGCCGCAGGGAGGAGAGGCCGGAGCTAGGGGAGGAGGTGGCTGCGGTGGAGAGGACCTGCTGTGGGAGGACGCGGCGGCGCTGATCGGAATCAAGGATGGGATCTCAGGGTGCAAGCGGGACACTCCGCGGAGATCCGCGAGCGCGCCGCGTACGCCGCTAACCGTACACGGTATGCCGCGTCGTAGCCGTGCATGCGCCGCGGCTCTTTGCGGCGCCGCGCGCGCCGCATACGATCGCTAGGCTAGCTAGCTCGCCGCGTTCGATCGTTAGCTAGCTCACTGCGTACGATCACAGACGATTGTAAGTAATATATCAATTTGTTACATATTTGGAGAGGAGGGCATGCAAACTTACAGAAATTCCAAAGAAACAACAGAATGCAGTGAGATTCCTCTAACGGATGAATGCTTCAACAATTCCAAACAAACAACAGAATACAGTGAGACAAACGAACAGCTGTTCTTGGAATGCGGTGTCTGCGGCTTCTTCCTGCCGCCGCCGTCCGTGGCAAGATGTGGTTCGCCGCCATCGATATCTTGGCTGTCCATCCTTCCCATGCCGTCCGTGCCAAGCTGTGGTTCGCCGCCATCGACCGCCATTGGATCGAGGAAGGGAATCGAGGGAGAGGACCCCGGACCCGGAGCCGGAGAAGGAAGGGCCGGACCCGGATCCATGGCGGCGGGCGCAAGAGGAGCACTCTCCTGGAGCCGTCGCGGTCGAGCTCGATGAGCGGCTCGCCCACGTACCTCTACGATTCGCGCACGGGGCAGGGCGGGGCACGCTGTGGCGAGGCGGAGGAGCGGAGCTACGGGTGTCTAAGACGGCGGCGCTTGTGGGGAAGGGGAAGACGACCACGAGTCTTCCTCTGGTCGCTGGCTCGCTGCGATATGCGGCGCACCGCGGCAACCGTGGGCCGGCCCGCATGCGCCGTTTATTTTTCCTGCATTTCCGTGGATGCTCGCAGGTGAACCTAAATGGGCCTAAACTAGCAGCGCCGCGGACGGGCCGCTGCCGCTTGCACCCTGAATGGGATCGAATGGTTAGGGTTTCCGTGGGGAGGGCTGCGACGCGCTGGTTTTATTCCAGACGCGCGAGCTCCCGACCGTCGGATTGGGCATCTGACGGCTCGTGGTGCTTCATGAGATGTCCAACAGGCCTAATGTTCAGGCCGGGAGCTGGGCTGATCCAGTTTCGGCCCAGTTTGACAGAATAGTAAAGATAGCAAGAAAAAACGGGAATAATGGAAATCGGCATAAAGAATTCAAAAAAAATTGAAATAATGGAAATCCTTCGCAATGTGTCATTATATGTTACCTAGTTTTGAGGAAAAATATTATTTTTCTGCTAATTTTGAACCACACTACTTTTTTTGAAAATATTAGACCACATTTTATTTACGAATAACCAAAACGAATGTTATGGGGTATTTTATATTTTCTTTTGAAAAAATTGACCTTATATTTTATAATCACATAAGACATCTATGAAATGGTTTCAAAATTTATTTGGTTGAAATTAGAGTTCAAAATCATAAATTATAAAAGAAAACCGAAAAGAATAAAAAAAAGAACAGAAAAAAGAGTCCAGCCGAGCCTGCCCATTTAACTCATCGCGCCGGCCCACTCGGAAGCCCACTGGTAAGCGTATAAAAGTTTAAAGAAAAAAAAGGTAAAAGGGCCCAGCCCAGCAAACGAAAGTAGTGCTTAATAATGTCTAGTGTGATATCTGGACAAGAACCTATGGCTGGCCTTGTGGTTGCGATCGCTACGTAGAGGTAGGAGGGCGTGGGTTCGAGTCCCTGCCCTGCGTTTTTGTACATTATTTGTTTCATAATTCTTATATGACATGTTGGTCCCTTATGTCAGCAGGGCGGGACCCACATGTCAGGAGGAGGTGGGGCGCGGGACCCACATGTCAGGCTGGACGGGGGGGCCACATGCTAGGCTGGTTTGTGCGGGACCCACCTGTCAGGCTGGACGGTGCGGGACCCACATGTCAGTGCAGTATGTTAGCTGGTCCCACATGTCATACCCAGGGGTCCCACCATTCAGGTTAGTCAACAAGTCAACATGTAGGTCCCACCTGTCAGTGAGTTCAGAGGCATAGCTGAGTATTGACACGTAGTAGAAAATGCCACGTAAGCACTGACACGTAGGCAAGACTGCTGAGTTGGCTGTCAACTAATACAAATGACCATTTAAATTGGTCGTAATCGGCTAGAAAAAAGGTCGTAGTCTAATGCTGTTTACATTACGACCAATTATTATAATGAGACTATGACCTTTTGGACAAATTTGGTCATTAGTATTTCGGGTTTGGTCCCTCCAAAACAGCTTGCGACCAAGTGGTTCAAAATGGTCACAGATCTATGACCAATTTTTCCAGGGTCACTGACAAAAGTTCACTAGTTGACATATTTCTTGTAGTGATGGGGATGCAAGGAGGAGAAGCGAGGAGTTCTACATGGGTTTTCGTGGGGTGGTGGGTCCACATTGTCGGCCGAGCTAGAGACTCCACTCTCGGCCCATAGAGGGTTTTCATTCGGCATATGTCATCTACTTGATTGTAACTCACATCTAAACCAAACACTTGAAGCATACGTTTTGGGGCCAAAAAAAGATCTTTACCGGGGCTGGCGTTTCTACACCCGAGCACACCAGCTCCTGGTGTTTTCGAAAAAATAAAAAAAATAGTAAAACATTATAAAAAAATCTAAAAAAATTTGGAGACAAGTATATATGAAATGTTCACACTCGTGCAAAGTTTCGGAATGAAAAGACATTTTATGTGCTCTGTACAAAAAAAAAACAAAATCAGTTGTCAGAATGAGATCTAAAAACACATTTTGAAAACGCAGATTTTGTCTTTTTTGTACAAAGCATATAAAATGTCTTTTCATTCCGAAACTTTGCACGAGGTTGAACAATTCATATGTGCTTGTCTCCAATTTTTTTCATAAATTTTTATAATGTTTTACTATTTTTTAATTTTTTTTGAAAACACCAGGAGCTGGTGAGCTCGGGTGTAGAAGCGAATTTCACATCTTTACCTTCTTTGCTTATTATTCAAATAGCCGATTCCTTATGAAGTGCAAGTTGCTCACAAGGGAGTATAAATCAGAGATTTCAATTGGAGTACTTGACAAAACTAAAAGATGGAGTAGTACATTGTACAAGCAATTCTTTCTTGGAAAATTGAAAGGCAAATCATATTGTATATATTTCGCCTCTTCAAAGTAGATGGAGTATTTGGTACTAAAATAATAAAAAAACCCTACATTGGCAACGGTTCAAACCGGGCACCGGATGCAGTTTGCCACTTCGCCTCTTCAACGTAGGTAGGTAGGTGGGCCGTGTCTGTCTGCACCAATTCCCCACCCCACACTCTCGTGCGTCCCACGGTCTCGTCTCACTACCTCGCTCGCTATAAAGCAGAGAAGCGCCGCACACCAACCCACCAAACCACGAGGAGCGTCGCGACAGCTGAGCAGAGCGCACCCCTCCCCTCTCCCTCCCCCTCCCATCTCCCCCTCCCCCCTCCAAAACCCCAAACCCCCACCATGGCGGCGCCGTCCCCGACCACCACCACCCACCACCGCCTCCTCCTCCCCGCCTCCTCTTCCCACCGCCGCGCCGCCCTCTCGTCCTCCTCCGCGCTCCGCCTCCCCATCCGCGCCCGCACCGCCCACGGCGCGCGCATCTGCGCCGCCGTCGCCGCCGCCCCCGCCGCGTCCACCGCGTCCCCGCCCTCCTCCGCCGCCGTCGCCGTCGAGGGAAAGCCCACGGTCCTCGTCGCCGAGAAGCTCGGCGCCGCGGGGCTCGAGCTGCTCCGGGAGTTCGCCAACGTCGACTGCTCCTACGGCCTCACCCCCGAGGAGCTCCGCGCCAAGATCTCGCTCTGCGACGCCCTCATCGTGCGCTCCGGGACCAAGGTCGGCCGCGACGTCTTCGAGGCCTCCGGGGGAAGGCTCCGCGTCGTGGGCCGCGCCGGGGTCGGGATCGACAACGTCGATCTCGCCGCCGCCACCGAGCACGGGTGCCTCGTCGTCAACGCGCCCACCGCCAACACCGTCGCCGCCGCCGAGCACGGGATCGCCCTGCTCTGCGGCATGGCCAGGAACATCGCCCAGGCCGATGCCTCGCTCAAGGCTGGTGAGTACGCTACGATCTGAAATTGGGCGATACTTTCTCTGTTAGACGTGCGGTCATGTTTCGTAGACTTGTTAATAAGTACTATTGGTTTCTTAGATGCCGAAGCTTTAAGTGATATTATGCTAATGCCTGTCCATTATAAATCCATCATTGGTGCATCGGAAATTAATTATCTGCTTTCCGTGACAAATTAAGAAGAACACCCCAGTCTAGATCCTGATCTGAAATTGTGCGAATGGGCAACTGTTGAGATTAAATCTACATCCTCTCTTTCAAACAGTAGTTTGACCATTATTCACAAATAGAAACAGCTGTGGCACTACATCCGGTCTTCTGAATGCCAACTTTGTGAAAGTTGTAACACGTTGTAGCTGTAATGACGATCTTATCATCACTCTTAGTAATGCGTTTTGTTTTGTTCACAAATATCAAATTGCTCACTGATGTTTATCTAGCAATTAGTATGTTTTTTCCTACTCATTTGCTGACCTGACTCTTGTATAGGTAAATGGGCACGCAACAAGTATGTTGGTGTATCCCTTGTTGGCAAGACTCTCGCCATCCTTGGGTTTGGAAAGGTTGGCTCAGAGGTCGCACGCCGTGCCAAAGGTCTAGGCATGCACGTGATTGCCCACGATCCATATGCTTCTGCTGATCGTGCTCGCGCAATTGGAGTTGAGCTAGTAAGCATGGAAGAGGCTATGACAACTGCTGACTTTATCTCATTGCATATGCCCCTTACCCCTGCAACGGACAAGATGCTCAACGATGAAGCCTTTGCTAAGATGAAGAAAGGTGTTCGGATTGTAAATGTTGCACGTGGTGGTGTAATTGATGAAGATGCTCTAGTCAGGGCTCTTGATGCAGGAATAGTTGCACAGGTCTGTTTGGTTCTTTCCGCTTTGTATTTCACACTGTATAAAATGCTGAACAGTTGTTTTCCTCAGTTGTGCTTATATATATATTTGTGTCTGTACACCAGGCTGCCCTTGACGTGTTCACTAAAGAGCCTCCAGCAGCAGACAGCAAGTTGGTGCTCCATGAGAATGTTACCGTGACACCACATCTTGGTGCCAGCACAGTGGAAGCACAGGTATGATGAATTTGTTCAGACTGCCATGATTGCATTCAGGTTCTGTTATCCAAGCTGCCAATATGCTAAACATCTCAAATTTCTTAGGAAGGGGTGGCCATTGAAATTGCTGAAGCTGTCACTGGAGCTTTGAAAGGGGAGCTTGCTGCTTCTGCGGTCAATGCACCGATGGTTCCTGCTGAGGTATTGGTCTCTTGTTCTCTATTGAATCCAACTTATTCCTCATGACACTTGAATCTATCTTATATTCTTTTGTTTCATACAGGTGTTGTCAGAGCTTGCACCTTTTGTTCTGCTTGCCGAAAAGCTTGGGCGCCTAGCCGTGCAATTAGTTGCTGGTGGTGGTGGTATCAAGTCTGTGAAGGTTACCTATGGATCTGCAAGGGCTCCTGATGATCTTGACACAAGACTTCTCCGTGCAATGATCACCAAGGGTGTGATCGAGCCAATCTCTGACGTTTTCGTCAATCTGGTCAATGCCGACTTCACCGCAAAGCAGAGGGGCATTCGCATCAGCGAGGAGAAAATCTTGATGGACGGCACACCCGAGACACCTCTCGACTACATTCAGGTTCAGATAGCCCATGTGGAATCCAGATTCCCTAGTGCGATATCTGAGACCGGAGAAATCACCGTAGAGGGTAAGGTGAAGGACGGCGTGCCTCACCTAACAAAGGTGGGGGCATTTGAGGTGGACGTGAGCATGGAAGGCAGCCTGATCCTCTGCAGGCAGGTCGACCAGCCTGGTATGATCGGGTCGGTTGGAAGCGTCTTGGGTGAGGAGAACGTCAACGTCAGCTTCATGAGCGTTGGGAGGATTGCTCCCCGCAAGCACGCTGTCATGGCGATTGGTGTCGATGAGGAGCCTAGCAAGGCCACGCTGACCAAGATCGGCGATATTCCGGCGATTGAGGAGTTTGTTTTCCTCAAGCTCTAGGCGCACATGTCTGTTTGGAGACGCAAACATGGTTGCGCAGTTTTGATGTAGCTAGCTGTTTAATCAGGGGTCTAGAGGCAGGTTGTTGTCGTTGGAATAAGGGTGTTATTTTCTTGCGTATTTTTATCGTGGTGCTCTTGGGTTTGGTTGATCAGGTTGCTATTAATAATGAGTTTGATGTTGAAACCTTTCTTTTACTTTCTTCTGAACATGAACGTTATGATGGTCAATCTCTGTGCCGTTCTAGATCTGTTCACAGCGTTGCGGCACTGAAACCGGAGTGTCAAAAGTCAGAGGATCTACGGTCACCATTGTCTGATGAACATGACAAAGGGCAAAGCTCATGCCCGCCACTCTCTCTACTGAAGTTACTGGTAAATTACAAGATGTAGAACAGGAAGAACTGTGCATTTTCGTCTCTGACAGAAACATAAGCTGGCCAGCGTTCAACACAAATTCATTCATTCAGAAACATAAGCTGGCCTTGATTATATTGCAAACACAATTTTGAGGTCTTAAACAACAGAGATGGTATTTGATTCCTATGATCACATACCAGGCAACTAAAACATGGGCTGTATGTTTCACTACGCGATCGTTTAGACAGAGTGAAATCACTGAACCGTACACCTCTACTCCCACCTTCGTAGAGGCACTCAAGCTCAAACATCCGAGCTGGTTCTCCAAAAATTCTCCATACGCAGGAGCTTATAAGCTCGCGGACATCCGAAAGGAGCCATCCGTATCTTCTAGCTGAAGCGAACTAGCATCCCGCAGCCGCAGGTACTTCACGTACAGCAACCGGGAGATGTTCAGGGCATCTCCGGTGGCTGTGGTCGCGAAGACTTTCCTGTCGCTCTGCCAGTTGTTGGTGAGGCTAATCCACTCCCTCCTCCATTCTTCCAACGCAAAGGGTTCGCTCTTCTCCATGCTCGATATCAGGTACTTGAAGTAGATGGCGGCCCTCGGCCTGTAGTAGTCCCGTAGCAGCCCGCTCCAGTACTTGTTAGCTGCAGAAATTTGTTATGAGACACATACGGCGAAACTGTAAGGATTAAGTGTGTGGTAAATGCCTCACCGTAATCACGTAGCAAGCTTGCTTTGGTTTCAGTGTTGTCAAACCACATTGTAATTTGTGTCCTAGCATTCCATTCATACTGCACTCGTTCGAAAGCACATGAGCTTTTGGAAAGTTAAGGCTTGTATATAAGAATAAGATAGCACAGAATTACGAGATCAAAGCTTAGTACTCCCTCCGTTTAGGTGTATTGGGCTCCTAATGAAAAGCTATTTGTTCCCTTTTAGTGCTGGAATAAGGTCAGTTTGGCTAATTAATGCTCATACTTAATTGCTACTAGTAAAAGTGCACGCGTAATACGCGTTTTTTATGAGTAATATAAATTCAGTTTGTGTGACGAACCATATGTGATCTGCATCTAAAGATTTAGACATACACGATTTCTATAAATGGTTTGTGCAAAGCATGGAATTAAATCAAATTATTTCCCTATCTTGTCAGATGTAATACTCCCTCCGATCCATAAAACGTGTCGTCTATTTAGTACAAAGTTTGTACTAACTTAGTACAAAATGAGCGATACTTTTTATGGATCGGAGAGTGTAATAACTTTTGTAACTTTTGTTCATAATGAATTGTCTGAAAAGATATATTCGGGTCAAATCCTTGGGTAAACCATCCATCTCCACTAATAGTAAATATAATAGTAATAAATCACGGAATATGAATAATCTTATTTATTAAAGTGAATAAAAACGTAATAAAATATTTATATAATTATAAAAATAAAACGTCAAGCTATACTAAAATGCATGAGATGACAATTTTAAAGAAAAATCTATCCCAATGCGGTTGATCAAATCTTGTACAACCATGGCCTTAGTTAATGGTTTGGCTGTTCTCTGACAACAAGTATCGCACACTTGTTTACCAAAGAAAATGCTCAGTGTTTAGACACGGGCCTTAAATACGAAGCGATTAATTAGCTACGGAATCATGAATATAAATAGTTGACATATGTAATTAAAATGCACAACATCCGTTTCAGATGTCAACTTGGAATGCAATAACAGTAGCTACTAATGTTTTCCCGGAAACATGGTTGCATATAGTTTAGTTTAAAACAACGTTTCTCACAATAAGTGGTCATGTTTTGTGGGGTTCTATAAAATTCTGGCTAGGTACAAATATCGTTGTTCAAAGAAGTAGGAACAATTAAGAATTCCAACAAGCCTCCAAAGGTTTGCTTCGTACATGATACATGGGACAAGCTGATTGGTAGTAAGCTCATCTTAGCGGATGACTCTCCTGTCACACTCATCTCAGAGCTCCCAAATAATGAGAAGATCGGTCTTGGCCTTCTTCTGTCTCGACAGGGAGCAAGCCGTCAGCACTGCGACATCACGCATGCATTACCAGGTTAACCGACGGTAGCCAGAACAAGAGCTTTTCATCCCGCCCATGCCATATCCTGGCTCCTACACCACACTCAGCCAAACTGCGGCAGCAATAAAATTTGTTCCTCACCCAAACTTCCTCAAAAACCACATCCAGTGATTGGTTGATCCACTGTTTGATTATGCATTTACCCGTCCTCCTTCAGGCCCCAGCATCTCCTGCACTGTACTTCAAGCCCCAAGCAGCATCCGATCAAAGTGTCACACCCCTGCATTTGTGCATAAAACCATGCATGTAAAACATCTGATAGAAAATTCACAGAACAATCTCTTAGATTAGCTGCACACATGTCACTAATATCATTGGTGTGTACTACATATACTATCAAGATGGTTAATACGCTTTGTTCTGCAAACATCTATTCAACTAAAAAAGGAATCATATTATTGCCTGAACCATTATTGCTCCAGGAATTTCCTGGTAAAATATCTTGTTGGCATCAATAACCACAGCATCTCCTAGCCTTGACAATGGTATAGTTTTGTGACTCACACGATCTTCTATTGCTAGTATATGCTTGTCTTACACTGGATGAAAATGGATAGATGGTATGATGGCTACATATGGCACATAGAATAACTTACATTTTTACCATCTGTATAGTTATGTAAAGTTTGGTGCAAAATTTGCCAAGCATCTTGCAGCCCCATAACTGACTTCCCATATCTTCTTGTTGGATATATTTCAACCATACCTGAAAGTCTGATCAAGCTAAAAAGTGGTTGATCAAGCTAAAAAGTGGTTGCCCTCATTACTCATTAGCTACCTCCAAAGGCAACTACCAAAGCAATTATTTTTAAAGAAGTGAACAACAAATAGCACACCACATTTGCTGCAAAGTGAAATAGTGAACACATCACAGGCTAATCTGACGAACTGGCTAATTCCGAAGCATTCAAGGAGAAAATGTATATAAAAAAAACTGGACCCAAAATATGCAATATATCTAAGAAACTGAATGTATTACATTGCAACAGCCATATTACAAAGCTCTTCTCGAATGGTTTATGAAACTTCACCTGAAGATTCACTTGTGTGTAATGAAAAGCCATTTTTGACATTAGGTCATAAACAATAGGATTTTGCTCGATACCTTCCATAGACATGCCAACTCCAACCCAAAACAAATGGTGTTTGAAGTAAAAGATCAGATTATGAAATGTTTGCTAGTTCAGTAGCAGCAACAACTGATTAAGCTAATGATTTATACCATTGTGGAGTTTTCACTTAGTCGAGCATCAATAGGTCCTGAAGCAACAGCATCCAAGACACCATACATTTCAAAATCCGCAGCAAAATTATGAAGCATGCACCTGAAGAAAGGATAGCAACAATTCCTTTATCAAAAAAGAAAAAGGACATAAGATGTTGTTGACAGGAATGGAGAGAGACTTTCAAGGTTAAAGAAAAAGAGAGATGACTTTCCAGATGTAGTGTAATGAATTGAGGAAGACTTGGGAGGACAACTAAGCCTAAGACAGAGTCATGCAGTTATATTATGTGGGTAGTAGTGTCGGGGACCTTAGAGTGTAATGCTATGGTGGGACTTTATGTCTGAATAACTCTTGTGCAAGTCATTAAATTGGCCACATGATCCATCATAAGGGGTTGTAGTTTAATTATTTAGCTATGCCTAGTTATGGCTCCGCTCCAAAGAAGATTAAAACTTGACAAGATATGCAACGTGTTGTTTAATAAATCTCTATGCCTAGTGATATCCATGCCGCCCTCGGGAACGTTTTCCACTTATACGTTACACACCACTTGAGCTTGTCCTCTTGCCACATAGAGGATTGGGCTTTCTCCCTCTTTGAGAGCTTTTTATTTGCTACCATCTACATTAAGCATTTTTATTCATTTGCAACTATACAACCAAAAATCTCAAAAACACTTGCATCTTTTATTGTTTTATTTATCATTCTTTCTAACCAATACCTTCAGCTCCTCGTGGGTTCGACAACCTTTTCTAATTTAAAAGTACTACAATTGATCTCCTGCACTTGGGAGTCATCACATGCCCCTAAATGTTGCAGCGCCCAAGGAAGATATATAGTTGGGATCACTCAACGGAGGGGTGTTCTCATCAAAAGTATCACCAGATGAACAAAAGATATCACCACATGAGGCATTGAGTTCATCCAATGGGACCTATTAATTTGAATGACAAAAAAGAACATACCACTTGTATACATGACTTTTCCTACCATATTCTGTGCAAACAACAAGAAATCTCATCAGACGTGTTAAGGATTTATTTTTGTAATTGCCGGTCCGTAGACCGTGATGAACACATATTTTAGATGCTTAATCGAAAGCCAGAAATCTCTTGGGTTGGGGAGGGGGGCAGTTGCCCCCTCCCCCTCTCTTGCCCACCCCCCGACCTAGATTTGCGGGCTGGAGATCCAACTAATATATTGATGCCTGTTTTGCTATTTTTTTGCCATGGTCTGATCACCTGCAACTTCATAGAGATGGCGTCCAGGAGGCTTGCCGTGGGGGTGCTCGTGGCCAGAGCGTGCGTGTTTGTTCTCTGCCTTGTTGCGCTCGAGTGCGTGTCCACTCAAGTGGACCTAGGCTTCTCTGCGGTGAGGTGAGTATCAGTTTTTTTGTATTGATGCAATTTTTTCTCTATTGCAACGTGCTAGCGGTGTATTTAATTAACTCATATACCCAAACAACAACCTTTTGTAATGAGACCAACGTTATCGTAGATGAACATGAGAACTAAACACAGGTGTATATCATAAGGCAGGATCCCATGCTTCCCCTGGACAATCCCATATTTTATAGAAGCAGTTTTTCTTTGACCATATGCCAACCTTCAAAGTAGAAGGTTTCTTCGAAATTATAACCTATATATGCCGATTACCAGGCCATGGGCGGTTCCACAGGGTGGCCAGGGTGGGCCGTAGGCCACCCTGGGATTTTCCTTCGGCCCATGTACTAATTCTCCAAAAGAGAAATAGCCCAGCCACAACGATTCCTGCGTCTCCCGTACCTGGCTTCCCACAAGGCCACGAAGCCCACGAGCGATTCTGCAATTCCCATCTCCCTAACCTCTCCACACACACAAAAAAAATCTCCCTTTTTTGTTTTTTTAAAGAGAGAACGCTGTATTTTATTGATCAGTAAAGATCCATACATACAGTTTGCCTGATAGGCTGATACACTCTGGAGACAGTACGTGAAACAGCAAACTCACAGGACCTAGCTAGTATGTGTGCAGCAACATTCCACGATCGATTGACATGGCAGAATGAAACTGCTCCCGAGCCTCAGCGCTCGCCGTTGATTCCTCTCGTCGATGGGGACTCGCGACACGCCGGACGGCCGGAGCCCGGATCTACCCTGTCGCTGCTCGCCGTCCCGCTCTTGCGCTCCCTCCCGAGCCCCAAGGCCCCGCCTACTCCCGGCCTCTCCGCGAGTGTGAGAGGGAGGCCCCCACTTGGGTCCCGGCGGCCGGCACCGGCAAGTGGGCGGTGCGCAGCAGTGAGGCCAGCAAGTGCTCCGCGCTCACATCCGGTCCTTTTCCTGGCGTCGAGGTTTTCTCCAAGCCTCCAACCTCCAAATTTCCCAATTCCAGTGTTTCTGTGCTTGTGTGTTCATACTTCTACTAATTGATTCTTTAGGAGCTTAGTTTTGCTGTCCAATGAATTGTAGTCATATGGGCAATTTGATTTTTCATATACTGTACGTTCGTATTATATAACCGTTGAAGAATGAAGAGGCACGGAGACATTGCTTCTCTTTTTCCAAAACTAGTAAACGTGCACGTGTAACACGTGTAATAATACTGAATACAATATTAATAACTCACAAAATATCAATGATTTTAATTATCAAAGTGAATAAACAAATATAACATAATCCACATTTCGATATGATAAATGAAACGACAATACTAATTATTCAATCAAAATTCGAAATAACACAAACTTATATCTATTAATTATTAAAAGAAAATAACTATCAGATAAAATAAAACTTTGTTCCACACATATGATGACTTAATAGAAAATTTCAGTGCAATAAATAGAGATCGAGCACTCTACTTTTTATTTATTGGAGTATTATTTTTGACTTGCGTAACTAATCTTGAAGGTCCATCGTTGCTTGCTTTGTACCCTCGTTCAGGTAACAAAATAAATGTTTCACCGAGTAAGTCTTCGATGGGATCGACGTTGCCCTCGTACATGTCTCTCCTTAATAACACCAATCTTTTGACATGCTCTCGTATCGACATGTCAACATGTACACGCGCCTTGACATCTAAGTCATAAGAAAAAATACATGAGCGATGTAACATAGAAATAAATCAGAAAATAGAATATATATTTGATTCTTCACCTTGTAGAAGATAATACTGATGGGATGTTGGGTCTGTCACAAATGTCAGAATAGTGTGATCCGTGCTATCGAGAGACCCTGAAAAATCATCTGAAATTTATATATTTACATTTAATATATTAGATAGATAAATAAGAAATAAGTCTTACTTGATGCGTGTTCAACATCCATATTGTGGGCCATGAGAATAGTATTATTTGGTTCCCCTAATAGTAGTTGATCGCTGTAGGAGCGAGCACATTCTCCAAAAAATACGAAGGAATACGATGTTGTGGTTGCTATCTACTACAGCCAATTCTCTTACACCGTTAGGAGCAGAAAAATCAACTTCGAACGGGCCGACGTACATCATGACGCCGACCACACCTAAGAACAATTTATAATTTGTAAATTTATGATAATATACTGAGAAATGAAAATCTATTGACAGATTATTTACATGTTCGCGAGCCATCTGGGAGATAAAAAAAACATCCATCATCCTACAGCTCATATGAATCGTACACAAACCTTTCGTTAATTTTTTCAAAGAAGTGAATATTTAATCATGATGGTATATTTATAATCTATGTATAGCAGTGCATATTTAATCATGATGGTATATTTATAATCAGAAAAAACAGAGACTTGCAAAACTTGATCTATGTGTAGTGTATAGAAGTTCATGGTTTACCTAGGAGAAAACAAATGCAATGACACGAAGGCGATGCCACAACACCAGCTGAGAAAGAAGCGTCAGCTAGAAACGACAACAATTATTTGATCTCCCGACGGCTAGCACAACATCAGCGGCGGAACACAACTGATCAATCAATTTGGGAATATGAAAACACTTGGTTCTGGACATTTATGTATACTCCTGCCAATCTATTTTTAGTGTAGGAGGAGAGGAAATGCTTGGTTACGGGAGTAGTTCCTTTTTTTAGGGATCGGAGGAATAGTTCCTTTGACTCATACTCTATTTATAGTTTAGGAGGAAACGCTTGGTTCTGGGAGTAGTTCTTTTTTCTTAGAGATCGGAGGAATAGTTCCCATTGACTCATAATCTATTTTTAGCGTAGGAATAATCGTTCCTATATAATCCGTATGATCTATAATTGGCTATGAAATCAGGAACTTGATTGTTGTTGGGGCCTGGGAATTTCCTATTGGCTCACATCTTGAGTGGTAATAATAGACGTATAAAATCATAGAATAGCATAATCCATGGATAAGGTCATTCTAATAATTCCAGAATTACAACACCACAAACATATATTAAATACGATTGTAAGTACTATTTCACATATCATCTCTTCGGTGACGCTACACAGTTTTAGTGTAAATAGGGCATCATTAACGATTCAGCAAATGAAGCGTGTAATAATCCTCACAATAAGATTCATTATGTACTTGGACATCTGAGCCATCAATATTTAAGTTACATCAATAAAGATCAACAACAAAAAGTATCGAGGATGCTAGCAGGGTTTTTGCCGGTGCTTGAAGAAGTTTCTTCACCAATCAGTGATGGACCTTTGAAGATATTACAGGAGCGTCTCCGTTTCCTTTCATTATTCTTTGCTGCACATATTATGGTCACCTTCAATAAATATCACACAAGATCCAAATATAATCTCATGGTTGTTCGAGTAAATAAAAAATTGGTAATATAACAGATTAAGACATACCGACGTGAAGAAATAATAACCTCGTTTCATCCCTCCAAGACATCCCTGTACACAATGTTTTTTGTGCTTTTTCCTGTAGGGTCTATGTCTTTATTTGGCTTGGCCAAAATCCGAGTGGTTTGTCTTGACACACCCCTTGACAATGCAACATAAAGCTGGCCGTGCGAGAACACAGGCTCGGGGAGGTAAATACCAACATTTGGAATCGTTTGACCCTGGGCTTTGTTGATGGTCATTGCAAAACTCAACCGGATCGGGAAATGTTTCCTCTTGAAATTGAAAGAAAGTGAAATGTCCTCAGAGGGCGACAAAGGGATCCTCGGTATGAACACTCTATTTCCAGCATGTTGTCCACCAACAATCTCAGCATCTATTGCATTATCTTGGAAGGATCTAATTAGCAATCTTGTTCCATTGCACAACCCGTTGTGAGGATCGAGATTTCGGAGAAGAATGACGGGACAATTGACTTTGAGTTTCAAAACATGCGGTGGCAGGCCATTTGGGGTGATGGTGTTTAGATAGTCAATTGTGCAGTTGTTGCGCGCATCATCCTCGACAGAGTCAAAGCTATAATATACCTTTTCTTGGCCAGGAAACCTATTGATCATCTTTTTATTCAGATCGTCCACATAATCATTCTTGGTTGAAAGAATGGCACGTGCGCTCATGTAGGATCCCGATGCGGCATTCTCATGGAGCGATGGGAAGATATCTTCGATAAGCTTTTTCACTGGTTCTTCAGTGTGGGTGTAAGGAATAACAATGTCATCCAGAAGACACACGTAATCGCCACTGATCGTCTCTTCGGTCCCATCACCAATTCTCAAGAGGTAACTGGAGAACCACGGGTCGGTTTGTGCCCTCATATTACGTGTGAGGCGTATCTTCCTAACCTTATCCCATAAATAAGATCTCAGTAGCCTAGCGTCAGTGATCTGTGCTCTTGTCCCACGGGTCACCACGGGAAGGACTTGTCTAAAATCTCCTCCAAACACCACGACTTTCCCACCAAATGGCAAATCACTTTCCATGATGTCTTGTAGGGACCTATCAAGTGTCTCCACTGTTTGACGCTTCGTCATGGCAACTTCGTCCCAGATTATCAAAGATGCCCTTTTGAGTAGCTTTCCGGTACCACTCTCCTTGGTGAAATTGCACGTGCTGGTGTCCGTGATCCTAATTGGAATTTTGAACCTGGAGTGGGCAGTGCGTCCACCAGGCATGATCGATGCTGCTATACTGGATATTTCTGTTGCAATGGCTATTTTCCCCAAAGAACGAACCTTAGCAAGGAGTGCTTTGTATAGATACGTCTTCCCCGTGCCACCCGGACCATCGACAAAGAAAATTTGGCTCCTATTGTTGACAACATGAGAGAGGATTTCATCGAAACCAGCACGCTGCTCTGTGTTAAGAGTAGTAAACATATTTACGTCGTCCTTGTCAAAAATGACCGACAACTCCTCTTGAACCTCTCTATCGTCGCCGCTGGAATGGTCATCATAAACAGGATCCAAATCTGGGACGCCATAACTTTCTATATCCTTCCCCATTGAACGCATCAGATCCCTAATGTCTCTAAGGACCATCTGCTCTACTGCGGCCTGGTTGAACTGCCTACGACGGTAGTCCTCAGACATTGCCTCAAGGTGCTTCTCCCACAAAGATCGGATTTTTGTCACCTCGCAAAACACCAGAATTGTTGCGAAAAGCCTTCTTAGAGCATATGGCATCTGGAAAGTAGCAGACTCGGTCAAGCAGTCATCAAGGGATTTGTCAGTCTCTATGAGACCTCTTTGCTCACACGATTCTCTAAAAGTCAAGCACGCCTTGCCATGGACAGATCTCAAGTCCTCATGTGATGTTGCACCTCTGACATGATTCATGAGCACTCTCAGAAAGTACCTCTCACCTTCAGTAGGATGCGCATATACAATTCTGCCGACCTGTCCCTGCCCTTTTAGTTTTCTTCTCTGCCACGTCTTCTTACCCTTGATCCATTGGTAGAATTCTGGAAACTCTTTGTACAACAAGTTCTTCGCATAAGGATCCACCTGGTTCACCTTGAAATATTCAGTGAGCATGGTACTGGAAGAAGAGGGCCGATTGATGACATCCTCTAGATTATCGCCCTCTTTGAATGCAACAGTCTGCATATTTTCCAAATGGAGCTGAAGTTGGAGAACAAAGGGATCTATACCGAACATTGGAAAAGCGCAAATCCTGTAGACAGACTCTTGTGGCCCCACAAATCTAGCATCCCTGTACTGTTTAATCTCATTGATTACTCCACCGTCCACATCTCTACTGCTGGGTCGATTGAGAATGACGCACGATCATGTCCTTTGTAGATATACTTGAATAAATATTTAACTACCTTGATGCTGGAGCAAGCTTCAACGTTGATGTGACAATTATACCGCATAAGCAGACTAGGGTTGCATGGGACAACCCATCTATTATCCAGCTCTGCTCCTCTAACCTTCACTACACGACCATCAAGTCTCCTCCTATAGATAGGATATGAGTCCTTTCCTTGCTGCGTAGCATCACAGAACTGTCGAGGATAATGGAATTGGCATTCACCATCTATCATGCAAGCACAATGTTTCCTGAGAGCACAACATGGACCGTGTAGCATATGCCTGACCACCAGAGCATGCAATATAGGATACCTATCCTTGTCAGGAATTTCTGCTGATATCACCTTGTCGTAGTCGTCTGGGTTTGTTAGCTTGCTATCCGAGCGCATAATCAGAAGCATGTGCTCATGTGGCAGCCCCCTCTTTTGAAACTCAGTGACATGGACATATGCAGCAACCTGACCAAAGTATTTTTTCTTAATCAAAAGATCTTTCATACTTCGCAATTTGGCCCTGTATACTCTCGCCACAAGGTCTGGACGGTCTTGTGGTGTCTGCCCGGGTTCAAGCCTGGATGTAATCTCCTCCCAGTGCGGGTTGCAAGTCATCGTGATGAAATAATCAGGCTTCCCATACCGCTGGACTAACGCCATCGCATCAAGAAATCTCGTTGCATGTCTCGATCACCTCTAGGAAAAGTCCGCGGTAGCATGATTCTCTTGCCAACCTGAGAACCACGTATCTCGCCGGCATAAATGAAATCAACAACCCCCTAGGAAACAGATGAATCAATACATCATTACCAGGTAAACAGATCCAGAATGTAATTCATGTAGAACGTTATGATACCTGATATAGATCAGCACGAATGAGCTTTTGATTCTTAGGCTTGGAGTAGAAATCTAGCCACATGGTCTCCATCTTAATGTACATGTCGACAGCCCATTGTTGGAACACGCATCCACCAAACAATATAATGTTGAAAAGTTTTTTCCTGCATTGTAGCTTGAAACAATAGTACTCCCTTGCACTGACAAATTTTCTGGATGTTCCAACATCATCACCCTCTTCCTGGTCCTCTTCATCATCATCTAGGAAACGGTTGGAAAAACGACTAATCAGTAATTAAGAATGAATAAACACGTGAAACACGTTACAAGCATCAGGACCATTACCTTCTGCAATATCCGTGTTTGATTCTACGTGTACACTTGAAGTACGATCTAGAACTTGGAAGTCCTCACCCTCGGTGCCATCCTCGTTGTTCTCTTGAACAACGGAAGGTGGTTCGTCATATGGCATCCAACGGTTCCATCCTGTTTCCCCTCCCGGAAAGAACAATGGATACGCCAAAGGATCATAGCAACCATAGTATGCTCTGATAAATATAGGACGATCACCTTTGCTATGTAAGACAACCTGCCTATCAAAAGTGTTTTGTGGATCGCTCCCTTCGACCCACATCGCAGCCACCTAGGAAGCCGTGGGGGCATTGTACCTTCGTTGGTCCAGTCTTATATCTGTGTTTAGTGAAATCTTATATTCTTCTATGTTTGGAACAGAGCCCATTCTCTTAAAAATCTGCACATACGGGTTGTTCTTTAGTATCTCAAGAATCTTTCGTATGAGATTTATATCAAGATCTGAAGACCACTTTACTCTATGTTCCAAGGTTTCATTGGTATCATAGATGTAGAGCTGCAGATGTCTAGGTCCTTGACCACCAGGCACCAGATCATCCACCTTATAATATAACGCCCCGTGTGCATAGAAGGTATATACACCGGTTCTCGCCGAATTGCCGACCTTCTTATCGAGGGTGACTCCAAGGCTTGTGAAAGAGAAGTGGCTATTGAACTTATGTGCTTTCTGAAATACTTTGCATCGTCATCAACCTGACTTGTAAACAACCGGCGCAACTCTTAAGGAACTTCAGGCGTAACTATCTTGACCTTTCCTTTTCTGCAACAGAACACCGGACCCTCATATTGAAACCTAATTGCACCACAGTGATCGCAATCTTTTACTGGTTTCAAAACATGATGCTTGGTTGGTAGATTGCGGTACACATAGTCATAAGGATCCACATTCTTGTTACTCGGAGCAACACCACTTGTCACTCGCCACGAATCAAACACATCTCCTGCGAATATATAATAGATGAATGCGTAAAATAGATGCGCCAAATTTAATATCGGTATACATGGATATAAATAATTTTATTCAATAATTTACCTTGACCTCTATAAATCCTGGACTCCTCATCATCAAATACTATTTGCTCCTCTTGTATGGTTTCCAAGTTATCTATGACAATATTCATGTTGAATTGGATTAATGTCATGGATACCATTAAGATACGATCGCTTTAAAAAAATGTAAAATAATTATTATATATTACCTTCCAATGTAGCATCTTGTTCATCCGGCTCAAAAATGTCTGTAGTATCGGATTCATCGCCTGTTTGAAGACATCAAACCTGAGTCATACTAATTTAACACAGTGACAAATAACATACTGCATCTTTGGGAAAAGTTGAATTGTGTTTCAGTATTTGAACTGGAAATAATATGATATATTCAGCAATATTGATGACATAGAAATCCTACTAATAACCAATTTTACCTTCAAGTTGCGCACCTTGTTTGGTTGGCTAAAAAATTCCAGACATCATATTCTTCATCACTGTTTATGTCACCTAGTAGATGCATAGAACGTAGTTTTGAAAATTGAAGAATGCGTTCATAGAAAATTAACATGGCGATAACTAAATGATCAGACCATGAATGAATATTAATATACCTGTAAGGTTAATTGCTGATCCAGTTGTCACAACTACATCGTCATTTTGGGGGGCTGATGTCTTGGTTTCCCTAATGCATTTCTTATACTCACGCTTCTTGTGCAACAATGCATTCCTATCTTCATTTGTCATTAATGAGTATCGTTCCCTATCACGCTGTTGTTTACTTTCAAAATAATCATGACTTCGTTTCTTCTTATAATTTGCACTTTTCACATAGCTTTCTTGCCCATGCAACCCTTCAGAACTGGATACATTTTGCAATTCTCCGACAAATCTCATATCTCGCACGTAGGTCAAATTTCTGTGTAGCCAATCACTATCATCATCGTTTTCATCCACAGATTTTCCTGCAGGCACACATAGAATGATTAAACCCTACAATCAACACCACTCTGTGTAGCCAATAACTATCATCATTGTTTTCAATATCATAGATTAAGCCATATCGGGTGTATGTACCATTTGACTGTGTGTTGGTGAAGTTCGTAAATGGTACACGCTGTGAACTCGATAGGGAAGTTGCCGATCTGTGAGACACCTCCACAAAATCAACACCACTCTGGGTTGCAGCCTTATGTTGTTGGTAGTCAATACTTGATGTGCTTGCATTTCTACATTTTCCTGTAGGCACACGTGAAACAATTAAGATAGTCCATTTTCCCAAAATGAAGCAAAACAGGTGTATGTACCATTTGTATGTGTGTTGGTTATGTTGCTAAACGGGGTACGTTGTGATCCCGTTAAGGGTGTCACGGATATCTGAGACAGCTGCATGCAGTTGACATCAACGCTAGTTGCAGCCTTCTTTTTTTGTCGGGCTATACGCTGCCTCTGTAGATACTTTGCTTTTTTCTCGTCGGACAATCAAGCGTACCATCCTTGACCACTCTTTCGTTTTTGACCCTGACTACTCTGATCATTACAATTGTGCATTTGGCCCGTAACTTGGGCATTCTCACCGGAGTGCAAAGAATATGTGCCTAATTGGTTTCCATGTGCGATATCCCTGCAGGTCAACATGAGAAAATATTACAGTAGTACGTTATTAGGAAATTGATGCGTAAGGACTACATACCACTATTTTGTGTGCTGGTTTCTGTGCTTAGTGGGTTAGTATGCAATGACTGAGACACGTCGACAATATGAACACCACTCCGGTTTGTGTCCTTCCTTTGCTGTCGGGCTACGCGTTGCCTCTGTAGATATTCCTTTTTCTTGAGCATACCACCCTTTTCCACTCTGCTGTTTTTGAACTCCACGAATCTGAGAATTATAATAGTTTGTGCGGTCCGTAAATGGGGCGCGCTCAGCAGATCGTGAAGAAGATTCGCCTAGTTGATTTTCTTGCTGATGATATTCCGGCTTTCCTTTTATCACATTGAGAACAGATTCATGTAGAATCATAGGTAATTGCTTCCTAAATAGTTTCATACCCTCCTACAAATTAGTTATCACAACAAATAGGTTATAAACCAAATTTGGAATGAATATACTTTGCCGTTTCAAGTGAAAATACCTGCGTCACCGTCTGTGCTAGTTCGTGACCTGTCCAGTGTTCCATGAGTTTCAGCAAGAACAACCCACAAGATGAGCTGCAAGTTTAATTCATTAATAGTTAATGTCATTATTCACGTCACTTATCGGTGTGTAGTGAGTGTTTAGCATACCCATTTGATTGCATTAGCTCGTGAACACACTCTATGATTGGCCATTTGGTTACTTCAAGATCCGGCCACTTGTCACCTTTATTGAACTCACTCGTCTGAGAAGCAATCATAAGATGCTTCTCGAGCCCCTTAAGCTGTAAATAGAAAAGAGTATTACAGTATATGTTAATATATCTTAATTGGCAATCATGAAATATGAATATGGAATTAGTATATTCTCACTGTAAGGTGCAGGTCGGATCGACTCATTCGTGAACCAAATGAATCGATCACCTGTATCTGGCAGTTTTAGCATCAACATTACATAGAAACCAATGACATTGCGTCACATTAATGGGGACGAATAGCTGGCAGAAGAAAGTCAGTTGTAGTCACAATTAGTAAATACAAAATTAGTGTTAAATTAAACTATATATCTGTAGTCTTACCATGTCGTGTTGTAGGTAATTAAGTACTCGCCGCACGATGTGGGTATGTTCCACTGGACTTATAGGAAGTTTAGCGTCTCGCTTATATATTGCAGAAGTATGTGTGCTATCCAAAAATACTCGTCCACCTGCTCTAGTATGTAGATGGTCTTGGATCCGCATGGAGTAAATATATGCATTTATGACATGTAGTTTGAAACAAACATTATATCAAAAAAAATCAAACGCTTTTCATGCACATACATTTTACAATATGTATCCATGTTAGCTTACATCACCGTCCAACCATCCATCGTCTTTGAACAGACATTCTAAATCTCCACGTGATAAGTTTGCGTCATGTATCCGCACCAATTTGGTTTTGGTAGGGAAGGACATGATATATTCTTTAATTGCAGTGAAACTACTTTCATTATCCGTCTCTTCCATTGAAACTTCTGTTGACCCCAACTATATCAACATAGACAAAATTGAAAGTCAGGTTAGCTAAAGATATGTAAATTCTTTTGTACATGATTTAAAAACCACGCCCAATCTGAATGAAAAGATAATTAATAGAAGAAGGGAAAACTTATGAAAATCAGTCCAAAAGTAATTTTTTGCGTCAAAACATTCAAATATTGAGCATGGTCAACATGTTAATGAATCAGCTACGGCGCAGATACGGCAATAGAGCGACACATGCGTCGAGGATGGCTGCGTCACGATGGCGTCGTTGTCGGCGTGGTATGTTCGTCAAGCGCCGACGCGACGGTATGGGCGATGGGGCGTGCGGATCGTTGTGGCTTAGCGAGGGTGTGATGGCTGGGGTGGCGCTCGGTGCGTTGGGCGCGGCGACGTGATTGCACGGACGAAGGCGGGTGGCGTGATAGAAAGGAGTATGAATGCTCATATTTCATTATGGTTAATTTAAAGCATCATATAATTCCATATTTAAGCTAATAATTTTGGTCGTTGTAGTTCAATGTTATATCAAGAGACTACATATTATTATAGTTTTCACTTGATTTGAACTGGCCATTTTAAGTTATTGATATAAGCCTAAATGTATTCTCGAACCAGATCACTCTCAGGACTAATTCTTGATATCTTCACTTTTTGTAAATAAATTAAGGTTGTGTCCTATTTCATGTCTTGTTTGGATACACGGTATAAGAGAACCAGTTTATCATAACCTCAAATAACTGTGTAACAAACTAAATCATTGCTTGGATGCGGCAACAAAAAAGGGTTTAATACAAATTGGTTTCCATACAGCAAGGAAAATGCATTTTGACATAAACTACTATATCATGTTTTTTTTCAAAACGTGATTAAAGAAAAACCCAATCACAACAAACTTTTTCTTGCCGCCAGATATCGACAAACTTGTTTTTTGTGCCAAAGTCTACTTTTCGAGGAAGAGAGAGAGGGGTTGACGTGCTAGTACCAGGTGCAGAGCGGTAATGCCAAACACGATCATGTACAAACTGGTTTAGAGATTTACCGATCCAAATATGGTTTTGCTTATTCACGTTCCTAACAGAATTGCCAAGAAAACCTGTTTTTAGAAAATTCTACCTAAAACCTGTTTTTTCTAAAACTCGGGGCAATTTATCTTTATCCAAACAACCACCGAAGTACAAGTACCAGTCTTGTGGACACTGGACTGATCATGTAAGTGTGTGCGCTCTGCTCCAGAAAACATGCATTTGACACTCTGCTGGACCTTGCTCTTTAGACAAATATATGTAAAATTTGATATTATGCACCTAATGCGGTAAGATAAAATGGAACCTCTTTGAACAATAAATATTTCAAACATCCATACTGATTGGTGGTGCATGCAACAATTCACACAACATATTCTTTTGAACAACAACAATTGTACAGACAAAATTGGAAACCGGCTGGATCCGGTAAGTGTATATAAATTACAACAAAGAAACTTTAATCCAGCAGTGGCCGATTGACTTTTCCTAAGTCTACTTCATGCGTCGAGAATCCATGTTAGACCACACAACCGCCAGCCATTCCCACCTCTTCTCGAGAAACCTTCCAACGAACCTCATGTCAATCGCTCCACTAATTATTTTTTGGCGGATACCTGCATTTAACATTTGAATTTAATATGTCTATATTAATCATTAGTTGTGTTGATATATTCCCAATTTGGTTTTGTGTTAAAATAACTCACCCTGGAGAGGAACTGCTGCAGGATGAGTTGGGTTGATTGCAAAGTTGGTATGCTCTGAAGTATTCAGATCACCTATTTTGTTAAGTTAAACAAATAGAATTATTTTGGTGCTTCAGTAAATATTTTAAAATATAAAATCTATGATGATACAAAAAAATTAATTACCAAATTTAATATCTTTCTTCAACATAGTTGCAATCACAATAGGGTTGCCGCCTTCAGCCGTTGACCACCGGTATGAGTTCTGAATCAACTTAGAACCCCAAATACCAATGGGAATAAGATTTGTTGGGAATATGCCCTAGAGGCAATAATAAAATGGTTTATTATAGCATATTCATGTTTATGATAATAGTTTATTATCCATGCTATAATTGTATTAAATGGAAACATAATACATGTGTGGAATATAAACACCAGGAGTCCCTAGTGAGCCTCTACAGGACTAGTTCGTTGATCGAGAGATAGTTAGAGTTTCCTAACTATGGACTTGTTATAGTCACTTGATAACGGAGTCACGTCATTGGGAGAATGACTTGATGGACATGACCCAAACAATAAAGAGTTGCAATTAATCGTGTCACAAAAGTTTTGTTGTCAACACTTTTAATATGCTAAATATAGTTTCCTTAGACCATGAGATTATATTACTCCCGTTCACCGGAGGAATACTTTGTGGACATCAAACGTCACTTCGTAACTGGGTGATTATAAAGGTGGCTTTCAGGTATCTCCGATGGTGGGTTGTTGGGTGATATGAATCAAGAGTGGGATTTGTCCCTCCATGTGACGGAGAAGATATCTCCAGGCCTTCTCGGTAATATAGCATCAAAAGTCTGCAGACATGTGATTAGGATGTAATCACGGAGATCCTATATTATGGACGAGTAAAGAGAACTTGCCGGTAACGAGATTAAACTGGACATGGGATGTCAACGATTATATCTCGGGCAAGTAAAATATCGTGAGACAAAGGGAATCGTATATGAGATTAATTGAATCTCCGGCATCGTGGTTCAATCGAGAAAAGAGTTTCGTTGAGTGTATAGGAATTAATATGGGCATCCCGGTCCCGCTATTAATTATTGATATGATCATGTCTATGCATTCCAGAACCCGTAGGGTCACACACTTAACGTTCCGATGAAATTAGGTTTTGCGATGAATTAAATGATGAAACGAACGAATGATGATTCGGAGTCTCGGATGGGATCCCGGACGTCACGAGGAGTTCCGTAGGAGTCCGGAGAATAAGATTCATATATGGAAAGTTGTTTCCGGAGGTTTCGGAAAAGTTCCGGAAATTATTTGTAGGGTACCGGAAGGTTCCGAAAGATTCTAGAAGGTTCTAGAATGGGACCCACATGGACCAAAGGGGTGCAGCCGCCACATGGGATGGTCGCACCACCATGGGGCCCATGTGGGGGGCCGAACTGGCCAAGGCAAGAGGGGGCCGTCCGAGTCCTAGTTGGACTAGGGGCCGGTCCACCCCTTTAGGAAAGGGGCCCAAGGAGGAGTCCTAGTTGGACTCCAACTTGGGGGGCAAGCAAGGGGGCCGGCCGGCCCCTGCCCTAACCCTAGCCCGGCCAGCTATTTAAGGGGGGGGGGGGGGGGAGGGGTGCGGCACACCCATAAGGCTGCCGCCCCAAGACCCCAAGCCGCACCACCTCCTCCACCTCCACCCTAACCCTAGCCGCACCCCTCTCTCCCCGGAGGGCTGCGCCACCACCTCCATCTCCACCTTGAGCTGCCGCACCACCCTAACCCTAGGGTGCTGCACCACCTCCTCCTCACCCTCTCCTCGTGCTTGGCTTGGCGAAGCCCTGCTCGTGGAGATCGTCATCATCACCATCACACCGTCGTGTTGCTGAGATCATCAAGGCCACGTCCTCTCGCTTGCGGGATCAAGGAGTTGACGTCTTCATCGAGCTGTACGTGTGGACACCGCGGAGGTGCTACCCGTTGCTGCACTTCATCGGATTGGATCTCGAGGATAATACATCTCCTCGCGACTAGACGAGTCTAGTTGCAGGGATCGACTAGCCAACCCCTGCACCGACAAAACGCGTTTGTTGATCTTAAAGGGTAAGAGATTGGATCTCACCTTCGCTATCTTCATCTAGTAGATCTAGATCCTTGGGGTTTATTCCGCTTGCCGCGTAGGAATTTTTTTTATTTTCTATGCTGCGACCCCTTCAAGATTGCCCCTACAGTTTGAAGTTTTTTAAATAATATTACTTTGAAAATATAATTATGGTGTTTATTTACTAACTATACATACCATGCGTCCATGAAGATGACCTCTCTAAAATTGGTGTACGTCCCAACACGTTCACGTATACAACAGTGAACGACTATGCCAACTATGTCTGTAAGAAGTACCATTAGTCGATTTCGAATACAAAAGTTTCAATTGGTCTGAGTAAGTATTACAGGTGAAATGTATACGATACATACCTACAAAGGTTTTATTTGGTCGCTTTTGTACATCCCAAAATGGCATCAGATGCTTTGGGAGTACTGGGAACTCGAGCGGCAGAGAAGGTTCAACAACTGTCCAGCGATTAAAGGAGCACTCATATGCGTGTCCAATCGCTCTAAACTCCACATGTTTGGCATTAGCATTAAGTGTAACCCTGTGAAGAACATACTTGCAACCAGGTTGTAGTATGCGATTGAATCGCTCTACTTGAGTGTGTCCCCAAACGTTCGCTTCGATTTTTGCCCCCTTGAATAAGTTTGATAAGAAAAGGTAAGATTGTGATTAAAACATCTTTACATTTTAGCAATTTATTATGAAAAGTTTTTGTTACTTACATTCTTATCCATTAGAATAAATGAAATGTTGTCTCCATGTCTATTAGGCTGAAATTTTACTTCCACCCTTACACAAATGCTCCACCTTGCGTAGCCGTTGCCACTGATATCTCTATCATCAATATCATCGAAATCCTTAAACCTAGGGGTCGGCGGGGTTTCAGGTATGGGTGCATACGTCCTCTTACTTGTTAGTCTAATGGGTGCCATCTACATAAGAAAGGTGCTAAAGGTTTAATGGTATGACAATATCAGGGAAAGGCTTAACTTTTTAAATTTGCAGAAATACATGCTCTTTTTAAAAATCAATATCTTGGACTCAAAAGTGTCTAAAGAGGCACACACACTGGAGCTTTGAAAGGGGAGCTTTCTGCTTCTGCGGTTAATGCACCGATGGTTCCTGCTGAGGTATTGGTCTCTTGTTCTCTATTGAATCCAACTTATTCCTTGTGGCACTTGAATCTATCTTATATTCTTTTGTTACATGCAGGTGTTGTCAGAGCTTGCACCTTTTGTTCTGCTTGCTGAAAAGCTTGGGCGCCTAGTCGTCCAATTAGTTGCTGGTGGTGGTGGTATCAAGTCTGTGAAGGTTACCTATGGATCTGCAAGGGCTCCTGATGATCTTGACACAAGACTTCTCCGTGCAATGATCACCAAGGGTGTGATCGAGCCAATCTCTGACGTTTTCGTCAATCTGGTCAATGCCGACTTCACCGCAAAGCAGAGCGGCATTCGCATCAGCGAGGAGAAAATCTTGATGGACGGCACACCCGAGACACCTCTCGACTACATTCAGGTTCAGATAGCCCATGTGGAATCCAGATTCCCCAGTGCGATATCTGAGACCGGAGAGATCACCGTAGAGGGTAAGGTGAAGGATGGCGTGCCTCACCTAACAAAGGTGGGGGCAGCCTGATCCTCTGCAGGCAGGTCGACCAGCCCGGTATGATCGGGTCGGTTGGAAGCGTCTTGGGTGAGGAGAACGTCAACGTCAGCTTCATGAGCGTCGGGAGGATCGCTCCCCGCAAGCACGCCGTCATGGCGATTGGTGTCGATGAGGAGCCTAGCAAGGCCACGCTGACCAAGATCGGCGATATTCCGGCGATTGAGGAGTTTGTTTTCCTCAAGCTCTAGGCGCACATGTCTGTTTGGAGACGCAAACATGGTTGCGCAGTTTTGATGTAGCTAGCTGTTTAATCAGGGGTCTAGAGGCAGGTTGTTGTCGTTGGAATAAGGGTGTTTTTTTTCGTGCGTATTTTTTATCGTGGTGCTCTTGGGTTTGGTTAGGTATTTCTGATAATCTTCTGGTTGAACAGGGTGCTATCAATAATGAGTTTGATGTTGAAACCTTTCTTTACTTTCTTCTGAACATGAGCGTTATGATGGTCAATCTCTGTGCCGTTCTAGATCTGTTGTTCACAGCGTTGCAGCACTGGAACCGGAGTGTCGAAAGTCAGAGGATCTATGGTCACCATTGTCTGATGAATATGACAAAGGGCAAAGCTCATGCCAGCCACTCTACTGAAGTTACCGGTAAATTACAAGATGTAGAACAGGAAGAATTGTGCATTTTCGTCTCTGACAGAAACATAAGCTGGCCAGCGTTCAACACAAATTCATTCATTCAGAAACATAAGCTGGCCTCGATTATATTGCAAACACAATTTTGAGGTCTTAAACAACAGAGATGGTATTTTGATTCCTACGATCACATACCAGGCAACTAAAACATGGGCTGTATGTTTCACTACGCGATCGTTTAGACAGAGTGAAATCACTGAACCGTAAAGGCACTCAAGCTCAAACATCCGAGTTGGTTCTCCAAAAATTCTCCATACGCAGGAGCTTATAAGCTCGTGGACATCCAAAGGGAGCCATCCGTATCTTCTAGCTGAAGCGAACCAGCGTCCCGTAGGTACTTCACGTACAGCAACCGGGAGATGTTCAGGGCATCTCCGGTGGCTGTAGTCGCGAAGACCTTCCTGTCGCTCTGCCAGTTGTTGGTGAGGCCAATCCACTCCCTCCTCCATTCTTCCAACGCAAATGGTTCGCTCTTCTCCATGCTCAATATCAGGTACTTGAAGTAGATGGCGGCCCTTGGCCTGTAGTAGTCTCGCAGCAGCCCGCTCCAGTACTTGTTGGCTGCATCGAAACTTGTTATGAGACACATACGGCGAAACTGTAAGGATTAAGTGTGTGGTAAACGCCTCACCGTAATCACGTAACAAGCTTGCTTTGGTTTCGGTGTTGTCAAACCACATTGTAATTTGTGTCCTAGCATTCCATTCATACTGCACTCGTTTGAAAGCACACTCAGCAATAAGGAATAATACATGAGCTTTTGGAAAGTTAAGGCTTGTATATACGAATAAGATAGCACAGGATTACGAGATCAAAGCTTAGTACTTAGTGGCCTAGGCTTGTATATACGAATAAGATAACACATTTTGCCTCGGCTACCATCAAGAAGGTAAGAATGAAACCATCCAGAACTAAAAATTTCAAAAGATAAAAGGTATTACCTGTATCTCTTGTTCTTCGTCTCGTGCAAGGCCCTTCGCAGTTTCCAACCAAGGCCCAAGCAGAAACCCCTCATGAGAGGCTAGCAGCATGTCAAGATCATTAACAAGGTCTAGGAAGCACTCACAAAGGGTGGTCACTTGGCTTATGTTGTTTGATTTGTAGCTTTGGATGATCTTTAGAAATATTTGGTTGGCATACTTGGCCAGAGACTGACGAGTTAAATCCACAAGGTCATACCTGTTAAAATCCATGTAAGATTGAACTAACTTATCCAACATCACCTCTTGATGCTCCAAACATGTATATGCATGACTCATGATTTATGAAAAAAACAGAACTTGGTGCAATGAATTGCATCTCAGAATCACAAGCAGATCATGTTCTAGTGTCAATTCAAATTATTTTAGCTGAATAGAAAGAATTAACGTTGATATCACTAGGTCAGGTAAATGCAATTCTTGAAAGGAACAAAAAACTGCTACACTACCAAAAATTGTGAAATGCCAGAAGAAAATAGAGTCAGACAAAAGTCCTTGAGGTTTTTAACTTCCTCCATTAAGAGTAGCTAGCATTAGCAGTTTAACACAAAGTAAACGGAAGATAACAACACTTTCTTGAGCTTGCAGATGACATACTTATCTTGCGCTCTCTCATAAGAATTAATCAAACTAGACCGCAATATCATATTACTCAAACATTAACCAAAAACATTAACCAAAAGAGATGATTTTGTGCCATAAATTAAGCAATATGAGCACCTCTGCTCTCACCTGAAGGTGCTGCTGTCAGATACCTCGTCTCCATTTTCAAGGAAAAGCTCTACGGCATGTATAACGGCAATGGTATCATACCAAATATGTGGTTGTTCATATGCATCCTTGGGTGCATCCTTCACTACATAATTCTTTGATCCTGGTGTTTGAATAACAAAAGGTTCAACATCTGGGAATGCCACTATCACATCCCGGTTTTTGTCCTGTTACAATAATAAATTTATGAGCAGAATAACAATAGAAAATGCAACCAATGCTTTACAAAAGCACAAAAGTAAATTGATGTTTGCTAGTTAGCAAAAAAAAAAGGTCTAAGAACAGCTGTGCAACAAAGAACAGTGTTAAAATACACAAAAGGTCCAGTTTGTTAACAGTAGTATAGCTATTGGAAATGTATAATTTTGTGACTTTGCACGATCTTCTATTGCTAGTATATGCCTGTCTTACGCTGGATGAAAATGGATAGATGGTATGATGGCTACATATGGCACATGGAGCAGCTTACATTTTTACCGTCTGTACAGTTATATAGAGTTTGGTGCAAAATTCGCCAAGCATCTTGCAACCCCATAACTGATTTACCATATCTCCTTGTTGGATATGTTTCAACCCATACCTGGAAACAGCGAAAGTCTGATCAAGCTAAAAAGTGGTTGCCCTCGTTACTCATTAGCTACCTCTAAAGGTAACTACCAAAGCAACAAAAATAGAGAAGAGAACAACATATAGCATGCCACATTTGCTGCAAAGTGAAATAATAAACACACCACAGGCAAATCTGACGAACTGGCTAATTCTGAAGCATAAATCAAGCAGAAAATCTATTACAAAACTGAACTCAAAATATGCAATATATCTAAGAAACCAAATGATGTATGACATTGCAACAGCCATGTTACAAAAAAAGACAAATACATTTATCGCATATAAAGCTCTTCTCGAATGGTTTATGAAACTTCACCTGAAGATCCACTGGTCTGTGATGAAAAGCCATTTCTGACATTAGGTCATAAACAATAGGATTTTGCTCGATACCTTCCATAGACATGCCAACTCCAACCTAAAACAAATGGTGTTTGAAGTAAAGATCAGATTATGGAATGTTTGCTAGTTCAATAGCAGCAACAACTGATTAAGCTAATGATTTATACCATTGTGGAGTTTTCACTTAGTCGAGCATCAATAGGTCCTGAAGCAACAGCATCCAAGACACCATACATTTCAAAATCCGCAGCAAAATTATGAAGCATGCACCTGAAGAAAGGATAGCAACAATTCCTTTATCAAAAAAGAAAAAGGACATAAGATGTTGTTGACAGGAATGGAGAGAGACTTTCAAGGTTAAAGAAAAAGAGAGATGACTTTCCAGATGTAGGGGACACCATAGAACTGATCAGAATTGATCCATACTGGTTTCACTTCAGCATACAGATCAAGAACAATCATTCGGCCAACTGAAACAGAATGCAGCAGTGCCTAACCAACACAGAATTCGATATTAAATAAACAAAGAGAAATCACATAACATAGAAACTGCACACACTAAGGCCCCGCTTGGAAAGTCAGTTTCATTCCCCTCACGTAATTATCTACTCTGGAATTGTAGGGTGCACAACAAAACCACCGAATATTTTCGGGACCCTCCGCGGTATGTGGGATTTAACGGGCGTATTCAGTTGGAAACTGGCTAGAAGGGAAATTCTACCGATGAACCAAGCATGTTTACAGGTCTCCTTCGGAAATTTTCAAGGGCCTGGAAATCACATCAGTTTTGGGCCAAAAAAACTAACCAAGCGGGGCCTAAATAGAAAAAAACACCAACTTGGTGATGACTGATGAATACCCAGTTGCCGCCTTTTCTTTTCAAGACTTCAGTAAATAAGGATAGCGTTAATGATTAGTGCTCTCGGTAAGAGTTGTTGAGTATCCCAGTTGTGGAATTAAGTATATATCAATTGTGCTTCCAGGTTCGAACTTCTATGTCTAACCTTAATACCTTCTTCTACCAACAGCAGTAATATATCACTGCAGACACTGACTTATTAACTAGTATAAACTGAATAGTATCAAGGCGGCACCTTACACACAAAATCACTCCAAATTGCCCATCACCGGTGTCATAATATGTTTGTAGAACACAAGGCATGTGCCGTACAAAATAAACGGGATCACCTCACATCGTTGCAGTATTCATTTTAGATTTATTACATCCTAAGTCCTAACTTTTGGAGGGACGGTTCTACTTACACAAATTACAATGTACTCCCTCCGTTCCTAAATATAAGATGTTTTAGGTCCCTCACATGTTGACTAGGGGCGGATGCAAATGAGTGAACATACACACTAAAACATATCTAAATACATGTAGATACATGTGAATGTGGACAAAAGCTTAAGCATCTTACATTATGGAATCGAGGGAGTACATACTTATGTCATTAAAAATACAGATTTCATACCATGTCAAAGTTGCCATATCATTTTTGAAGAAAACTAAAGGAACAACAGGTTAACAAAACTAACATTACTTAACATATTATCAAGCTTTCATAAGATTGCACCTTCATTTGTGGGGGTTCCCAGAAAGGATCGTAGGTAAACAACCAACCCTGTCGAGGATAATGCATGTTAGCAAGAGTTTCATATTTGAATATTCAAGTGTGTTTTCATACAGCAAGAAAATTGCTAACTAGAAAGAGAACTATGCTTCTGAAGAGTGAGTGAGGGACTAAAAGAAAAAATTAAGCGTATGAACAAAAACATCCATAACCTACAACCCTGGCAACTGCATTTTACAGACCATCTAGGGCAGTGTTAACAACATTTTAGCACTTCAAAAGAACTCACTTGCATTAACCAAATAGCATCATCATCACCACTTTGCATTCCCCTGAATGTGGCAGCACCCAAGGAAGATATATAGTTTGGATCACTCAACGGAGGGGTGTTCTCATCAAAAGTATCACTAGATGAACAGAAGATATCACTAAATGAGGCATTGAGTTCATCCAATGGAAACTTCTAATAATTTGAATGATAAAAAAGAACATACCAGTTGTATACATGACTTGTCCTACCATATTCTGTGCAAAGAACAAGAAAACTCATCAGATGTGTTAAGGATTGATTTTTATCCTGATAAACAATGTAAATAACACTCTATGTATAGAAGGAAAAACTCGCAGCTGTATACAAGTTAGGCCCTCTTTAGAATATGCATATAAACCAGGTAAAAGGCACAACGATGGGTCCTCTCTACTTTCATCATAAATTGACTAATCTACATGTCCCTTATACGCGGATGATCTGTTGGTATTCTTACCCAATTCACAAATACAACCAACTGGGGGATGGGGATTAAGGAACTTAGGTTTATCACTCAGTTTTTACAGCCGTGATAATAATTCTGGAGCAAGCATTGACTATAGGTTTCTATCAAAATACCATGCATCATAGTATTGGAGTTCAGTTTTGAGTAAAGACATCCTACCTTTGATTTGTTCTTCTATAAACGACTTCCCGATTTCTACAAATAAGGGGTCGGATGCATCAAGAAGATATGTGCAACACCACTGTGGGTTGCTGTCAACTGTAAACCTTAATACCACAGAAGAGAATAAAATAAGTGAAATAGCTTAAATATAGCTATAACAAATTATATCAACAGAAAGATCTGCAGAATATCTAATAATTCTTTACTTCACATCAGTTGATTTACTTGACATTAGTTGAGCTGTATTAACAAATAAGGTTGGTGCGAATAGTTGGTATACGTTAAGAATTTAGTATCTAGTTTTGACTTTGAACAATACTTTTTTACAGTTGATTTTGAACAATATTAATATGAAGAAGCACCCAATGTGAGCAACGCATAAGAGCACAAGAGCAGAAGCTTACTACGAATCTTAAGTATCAATCACTAGTGGCATCAAAAGCTACAATGTGTCGAATGACTCAAGATTTGGTTCTGTGAACAGCTAAGGGCCAAAACACTCAGATGTGCAAAGACATTCAGAGAATTGAATAGAAGGTACAAGGTACATTGTCACAACGTCATCGAAAGACAATCGTGGAGCACATGTGAATATATAAAGTTGCCAGGAATTAAACAGTATCCAGAACTGCAACATGGCCTGATATGTTATATTTAAGTATTTCATCACAGCAATGCTCAGAAGGTTTTGTTTAGAATAACATTCTTACCAGTCTCCAAGGTGGGTGACTCTAGCTGAGGGAAATTTTGACTTCAGTGCAGCAGGTATGTTACCAGAAAAGGCTGGAAGGACTGCAAGGAAGGTGGATAGACTAAAAAGGTGTAAATGAAAAAAAAGAATATACTCAGAAATAGTAAAACTGTGGTATAACGTCACCTGGGGACATGCCAAAAGCATACATCCTAGAAAGGATTTTCTTCTGAAGGGTTAATTGATCATCAAGCCAAGTCTGAGGAAGAGGCCCACCCCATCTGACAAATCATTTTTATGATGTATTTATGTGTTCCTTCAAGACAAAATTGCTTAAAAGATGAACCGAGAGCGGAACATCAATGTATATCATGCTATCAGACACAATATCTTGTCTAGATCTCTACCCTTACAAAAGAAAGGGTTTCATAAGTCCATCCTACTACCGATAATCGCTTCCATTGACTACAACTAGTCTGACTATCCACTCTGAATAAATAATGTATTCATGACATGTTCTTGGAATTAAGAAAAAAAACTGCATAAAATAGCTGTCAATTATCCATTTGTGACAAGTACTAAAGAGGAAACAACGTCTTATTGGCAGTTAAGACAGAAAAAGTCACAACTTGGCAACTTGCTTGAGAATACTTGGGATCAGGCTTATGTTGAAGATGAAAAGAATCCAAAAACTAACAGCATGTCTTGTTTATAATGCAAAAGAATATGTGATCAACTAAGAGTCTTGTAATGTTAAATAAATTAGATGGATGGTCTAATGCAAAACTGAAGCACCACTTAACTTACCCATGCATATTGGCCATCCGAGACCATGAAAGAAAGGCAGGCCCACCGAAGAAATCATCCAGATCAGATTTACTAATGTTGTACCTCTGCAAGTATGTAAGGGGAGAGGAAATTTAAATTACAAGCAAACCATTTACCATAATAAAGTATGAGTTAATCAGTTAACACAATTACTAATGGACACATGACATTATTACCACACTGGTACTTTTGAAATCAGTCAAACATGTCTTAATCAACAGAGTACCAACATGGACCATTTATTCTATCAGTTCTGGTAAAAAAGGCATTTATTCTGTCAGGGATCCCAGAAGCTCCTCCGTGCTTCCCAAATGGACAATATTAAAAATCAACCCAGACTAAATCATCTATGCCAACATTGCAACATGGTCTCATACTTGGAAATGCGATGAGGCGCTTCGATGCTCAGTTATACGAATTGTTTCAACAGTGTACATCTTGATTAGTATTCATGCTAGCATTTGCTGTTCTACATCAGCCATCAGCTTATATTTCTACTAAGATTTTGTGTCGTTCTTTGCTAAGATTTATGTTTAAGAAAAAGCAAGATGCATAGTTCAAATTATTCAGTAAATAGCATGTTCGAAAATAAACGCACACAAACCTGAAAAACCTTCTGCCATATAGTTTCTTGTCCAGTGAAAGCTAGAGGCAAATTGATTCCTTGAAGAGCCATCCAGTCAATCTCCTTCTCCCAACGCTCCCAATCATACCAAGCAAAAGAATCTTAAAAGAAAGAAAGTAATCTTAAACACATCATCACCAATAAAAAGAAAATTTTGTTTTAAATCAGCATGGGAAAATTCTAATCATCAAATACCAGACCCCACAAACAATGCCAGCCAGGACCAACCAGAACTCAAAAGTCAAAAAAAAAGGTAATAAAATCTTGTAAGTACTTTTTTGCAAGGGAAATCAGGTAGAACTTGAGAAAAACACGGGTATACAGGTATAACAAAAGCTAAAAGCCAGAATGAGCTCTTGGGAGAAGGAATGGCATCACTATTGATAGCCAGAATATTCAAAGGGCGTCTGAAAACGTCCATGGTACATAACAGTGAGAGAAATAATAAGGCTAAGGCATATAAAAGAAGCTGCGCATATCCATCATATGCCTCTGTTAACGAAGTGGGAAGTCGTACATTAGCAGGATACACATAATGGGGTTCAAAAAGCACTATCAGTTACACAGCTTCAA
Organism: Puccinellia tenuiflora; assembly: GCA_012064385.1. Classification (NCBI taxonomy): domain Eukaryota; kingdom Viridiplantae; phylum Streptophyta; class Magnoliopsida; order Poales; family Poaceae; genus Puccinellia; species Puccinellia tenuiflora. The sequence continues at coordinate 657,228 of QRDG01000211.1, read as the reverse complement.
AATATAATTCCACAAGTGTTCTAATGCTTGTAGCTAGGAAACATGCTTAGTGGATGGCAAACGAGAAAGTATCAGGGTTGTGCAAAAAATATGAAATCATCTTACAACTGGATGTAACTGCATTCTGGTAGTAGCTCCAGTCAACAGGTCTTTGAATCAAAACACCACCGGCAGGAACATGAGGTAGTGAGCCAGGATATGGCACAGATGATAATTGGGCACCACCAGTTTTGGCCCATGATATATGTGCCGCACAATAGTGCTTCAAATACCAATGAAGACCAGCAGAAATTTCTACCCCAGTTACTCCAAGTATCCTGACCAAAAGAAAAGAACAAATGTGGATGACTTCTGTCTGATTTTACTACACAGAAATCAGAGGCACAAACTTACAACAAGAAGACCAAACAGAAATGCTGTACCATGTCTAAGTAACTCTTAACATAGCAGAATGATATTTTAAAGTGTACACTAGCCACAGCAAGTAGGACTGGTACATAATTCTAGCAGGCCTTGTTGTGTCCAAAAATATATGTAAAAGCAACATCAGTATGGGTACATACATAATATAACATCCAAAAATCAGAACAGTGCTGATAACTAAACAAATTTAAATACTGGAAGGTTTTGTTCAGTGAAATGTCATGTCTACTAGTGACCCCCATATATTCACGTGGAGTAAAATGTAACTCTTAGGGATGCCAAAAAAAAAAAAAAGGTTTGTCAAATTCGTTGTTTGCAGAGTAAGAGACATATTTAGATCAATCATAAGTGGATTGTCTAGCATGTAATTTAGGCAAAACACAACATTTAAGTAGTGATACATGCACAGTGCCCTTTACATAGAAAGTGTCATCAGGCTAAAGGTAACATTCTACATCTGCAAAAGATTTTTCACCTAGTTCACAATGAATGGTAGTAGAACAAAAGGAAGAAACATACAATATTTCGGGGGTTCCTTCTCCGTCAAACGATGGATGGTTATTGATGATGAAACATGCCTTTCCGCCACATTGCTCCTGTTAGAGTGTTAGTGAAAAGAGATTGTGACTCCTTGTCAACAGATACTAGAGTCTAAAATAATTAGACCTATTATGAACTTAGCTAGAAATTCACCATGTGAAAGTCCAAAAGGATACATGGTCAACGTCAATAATCTCTGTAGCTTAAATTCTAACGATTTGAAATCACTAAATGCCAATTGCAAAATTTTAACAGCCTGAAATGGTTTAGGCATTACGTTTCTCGTTGTCATGTGTTCGCACATCCATTGTCCAAAACAACCAGCTCCCCACACCAATCAAACACTCTATGATCACGAGACACGCTTGGTGTAGTGAAGTGGCTTCTGAACCTAGCGAATTGCTCACTCGATCCCTCGGTTACTCTCACTCAAACCCTAGAATTGCGCGGGAAGGAAGCACGCGTACCGTGGAGACGATCCTGAACTCGAAGCTGGCGGAGTGGGAGGGGAGGAGGCGCGCGAGGAGCCCGACCGCCGCGTCCACCTGCTCGGCGGGAGGCCGGCGCTCCCTCTGATGGAGCTCGCGGACGCGGTCGAGGTGCGCGAACCGTGGGCCCGAGCACCTGACCGCCGACGCGGCGCAAGCGAGGACGGCTACGAGCAGGAGGAGGCGGGGTGCGGGAGAGCACGGCAGCATCGCGCCGGCGGGGGCGGGGTGGGAAGGGGGGAGAGGCAAACTGGAGAGGAGAGGCAGGTGAGAGTGGCGAGTGGGGCTCTGGGGACGGCATGACGGGGGAGGTGGTTGGGGGATTAGGAAATGGGAGGCGAAAGCGAAGGGGGCGGCCGATTCCGGCGACGGGGAGAGTCGCGGGCGGCAATGGGGGAGGTGGCGAGCGAAGACGACAAGAGCGGCAGGCCGCGCGCGGATGACGACGAAGAACAAGCCCGTGACGTCAGTCAAAATATGTTCAAATTTGTTTTGGACAATTGAGCATTTATTATAAATTTTTACTCCCTCCGGGACGTGCATGGCTTTCTCTAGGTCCTAGTCATTTGCTGATTGAGGCTAAAAACTTGCATGCGTTGATGGAGAGAGAGGCAGCCAATAGTTGAATGTTAGTAATGCAAATATCTCTAAATGGTGGGGCGATTTTGGGACTGCATGATTTTTCAAAGGAGTCTTATAAACCGGAACGCAGGAAGTATAAAAAAATGTTTGGTAGGCTTTTGTCCGATGTGGCGATGTAGAGGTGTCGTCGTGGTGAACAACAGATGTCTAGGGGTAGGCTTAAGTTTGGGGTCGATGGACGCTAGAGGATTCGGAAAGGGATAGCGCGCTGAAGAGCGCACACGGAAGAACAGACAAACACAAGGATTTACCCTGCTTCGGGGCTTTCGTGAGAGATAAAACCCCTACTGCAGCATCTAGCCTACTCTGTATATTTTCTCTATGTATATGTGTCGTACAAGTGCTCCATGAGCTGAGCAATGGTTGCCTGTGAGAAGCCTCTAGCTAGAAGAAAGCTCCTGTGAGCGAGAGGAAGAGAAAAGGAGCCCAAGGCCCCCTGCCCGGTACGCTCCCCTGGTGCTCCTTATAAAGGGGAGCCCAGGGGACAAGAGGTGGCCCACAGAGCTCTATACACACACTGCAGCTGATATGACCAATGGGGTCTTGTCCGCACTGTGCACGCGTCATGGAGGCGTACCGTCGTCACATCATAGGCACTGTAGCCACGTTGCACTGTCCCCGTCTTCGTCATCTTATCCTTTGCTCTTATCTCCTGGGAGGTGGTAGCTGGTACTCGTCGAGGGAGCTTATGCCGGTCTGAGCCAGGGGCGTCCCAAGACCGACATAGGGAGGCGAGGTAGTTGGCGAAGGGGAGCGGGCAGCGATGCCGGTCTGAGCCACGGGCGTCCCAAGACCCGGCATCGACGGAGAGTAGTCGATGAAGAGAACCGACATACACTGTGCCACCGATGGGCAGCCATGTCAGTCATGGGGTGATGAAGTGCTTCGGATGTCGGTCCGGGTGCGGGAGCGGAGAGTGAACTGGCCGGGATGACCCGGCCAGCCGACATAGGTTATGTCGGCCTGGAGTATCTTGGCAGCCCGGGTGTCGGTTGAAGAAGTGGCTCGGTGGTGTTGGTCGAACGAGACCCGGGGCGTAGCGAAGTGGTGGCGATTACCCGGCATGGTGGCTTGGGCACCGGCCCGGCCGGATGAGTAGCCAAGGTGGGTCGACCCGGGAGTGGTGTTGCCGACATAAGCCTATGTCGACATGGCGAGATGCCGTCATGAGGAGCCGGCCCAGAGGATGTGGCCCGCGGGGTATGTCGGAAGTGGAGAATCGGCCCCACCGGGTTAAAGGATCCGACATAACCCTATGTCGGATCAACGACTGGAATGTCGGCCTGGGCCATGCCAATGTCAGCTCAGGCTGCCTTCTTCTGCTTTTCCTTTATCTTATATATATTTGTTTGTTGTCTCTTCTTTCTACTATACCAATAGACTACCAACTCTGAGGTACCCGGGGTTATATCCCCGACAAGAGGAAAGATCGGTCGGGGAAGAAGAGGAATAGGAGTAGGAGGGAAAGGGAGATGAGAGATGGGTTGTGCTAAGCGTCCTCCGGGGAATCGGGGCTTCCGATCCCTCCCATTGAGTGATTGACACGTGTTCATATCAGTATATGCCTCTCCTTCACGGATCTTTGCACGGATCTTTCCCAGTTCTCATATGGGTGGACTCCATCGCTCCAAACTACACCACCACAACCGTAAAGAAGTCAAAGAAAAACACCCTCTCGTTTACTTATGCGTTGCGAGCCATGGTCGGAGAAATTTGTAGCATCAACGAGTCTAGTTTGAAGCACCGTCGCCATCGAGCAGCCTCGTCGCCCAACAGATGGAGCTCCGCCGCCCGTCATTGGTAGGACTAGCAGCAAACATTCACAGCAACCCCCGCCAGTTTCAAGTAGCATCGGTGGCCACCAGTCGTAGCAACGCCACCCATCCTCGGTAGAACAAACAACTACCTTAGCCAGCAGCCCCGACATCTTCATGTAGCACCGGTGGCCTCTGCTAGTAGCACTGCGACATGCCGTAGGGTAGCACTTCTGATGGCCAGGTAGCATCACCGCATGTCTCTAGTAGCTCGCTCTTCTGGTGGCCGATGGTAGCACTATCGATTACTGCTGGTAGCACCTGTGCATGTCTATGGTAGCACCGCGGCATGCCGCTAGGTGCACCTCTGGCTATGGCTCACAATGCCACCGTTCATCGCTTGTAGCACCGATGGCGAAGGTTTGTAGCATCGTCGCTTATTGTCGGTACCAACCATGGTCACGACTCGCAGCACCGCCCACTCCCGCTCGTAGCACCTCCGGCCAAGGTGGGAAGCACCGCCTAGTGCCGCTCCCAGCAGCTCTCCCTGTCGCATGAAGCACCACCGCCTGCCATCCGCGTCAGCGACGGCGGTTGGAAGCACCATTGCTAACCTAATAGCCCCTATGGATGGCGATCGCGGCTAGCACAACAGAATCTCCGTTCTCGGGGAAGTCATCGTTAGCGGATACGATTGCATTTGTGGGGAGGAAATGCCCCCAGCGGTAGAGGATGGGAGGATAAAGGAGACGTCATTCCCACCGGCAGGAGAGGATGCAGGAGCTACATGTCACCGGAGGGGAGAGGAGAAGGAGCTGCGTTATACGTGTCAAATATATCTATAATTTTTTATTGTTCCATGCTTTTTTTATATCAACATTACATGTTTCTATCATGATCACTTGTGATTTTGTGGCATTTTATTGTACTAACCTATTGATAAGATGCCTAGTGCCAGTTCGCTGTTTTCTGCTGTTTTGTATTTAAGAAAATCCTCTTCGGAAAAAATCCTCGGAATTGGATAAAAAATTCTGGATTTTTTTTTGGAATGAAATGAAGACGGAGTCCGAAGGGAGACCCAAGGGGCCACCCATAGGCCGGGGGCGGATTGCAGCCGCGACCATGGGTCCACCCACGGGTGGGACCTGCCCCTGTGCCTGGGGCACCCCCTCGCCCCCCTCCGACGCCTATTAATTCCCTTTTGACCTAAAATCGAAGGGACGACGATTATTTTCCACGGAAAACTCTCTCGAAGCCGCTGCCATTTTCAACCCTAATTCGGGAGGGCTCTGAAGCTCTTCCCGACACCCTGCCGGAGGGGAGATTGATCCCGGAGGCCTCTTCATTGATATGGCCCCCGGATGATGCGTGGGTAGTCCCCCTTGGACTATGGGTCCCTATTAGTAGCTAGTATGGTGTCTCTCTCTTTGTGCTTGATGCTTATGATCTCGTAAGCTGCCCTCCATGATCGAGATCTATATTATGTAATGCTACATGTTGTGTTTGTTGGGATCCGTTGAATTGTGAAGTTATGATCAGATTATTCATGATATCTATATGTGTTATTTATGTTCTTGGATGCTCTCCGATGTTAGTGGTTACTTTGTCCAAGTGATTGATTGTATCTCCAAGAGGGAGTATTTATGTTAGATGGTAGGTTCATGCCCCCTCCATGCCCACTCTTGAGTGACAGAAACGTGTAAGGACGAGGGTGCGTTGTTGCTACTAGGGGTAAAACAACGATATTTATGTCTTTGTGATCATGAATATTGCTTACATCATGTAATGTTCTTAATGCAATTGTCTATTGCTTGCAACTTAATACCAATGATTGACATGCTGGATAGCGATCCCTAGATGGATTTTTAGTCATAGATGCAGTTGGAAAACAGTCTATGTATGTTTGAAGTGATTCCTACATGAATGACACATATGAATTCTCTATAGCATAGATAGATTAAGTTTGTGTCACAATTTTTTCAATTGCCCAACTGTAATTTGTTTACCCATCATGTTTGCATTTTATCTTCAGGAGAGACACCACTAGTGAATCTATGGCCCTCGGTCCATCTTTTTCCATTGATAACAACCTCGTTTACTTGCTTTCCGCTATCACTTGCTCGCTGGTCCATTCTCATAAATTGATCTTTTCCTCGATAAGATTTAACCGCTTTTTTTTCAGCAGACCAGGAAGATTGACAACCTTCCCGCCGTTAGGGGCAAGGTGAATTGTTGAGTGTGTGCAGGTCTGCACTTGACGATAATTAAGGCGCTAGATATCGTCGTTGGGTACCTCGTTGTTGATTTTAAAGTACTACTGGTTCGATAACCTTGGTTCTTCATTGAGGGAAATTTGCTGCTAAGCTACATCATTCACCTTCCTCTTAGGGTGACAACCGACAATTAATCACTACACCACCGTAGCCATCAGTGCGTGGCTCCAGCAGCAGTTAGGACGTGCGGAAGTGGTGGGGGGAAATTGAGTGGAGAAGAAGGCCTGGACGAAGGGATAAGGTAAAGGGTGGGACCCATTTCATGTACACGTTTCTGTGGACATACGCGTGTCACGCAACCAAATCGGAGGACGCGAGTCGCCCGAGCCTCCGGCTGGAGGGTAGCGTTTTCCATGAGAGATTGGGGTTGGCCTGTGGAGGTTGTGCGGCCTTTGGTGCTTTACCGACAAGGTGTGGCGGCACATGACCTACATCTACTTGTAGGAAGTTAGCAATGGTGATGGATCTGTAGCGGAGGTTGACGTGTGATAAGAGGATAAGAAGAGGGGGAGGGCATCGAGGTGACTAAGCCAAAGAGGAGAGGTGAAGAAGATAGGAGGACATCAAGGGGAGTCCGCAACTCCGAGAAGTGAGAGCTTGACAACTTGTTGCGTCAACTCGATCTTGTGGATGGTGAGGAGAAGAACTGAGATGAGGCAGTGCGCCCTACCACAAGCTCTTAGGGTACCTTTGAGCGACGACATGACCGTGGAAATCACGGAGCTGTACAGGTGGCACCTAGGGTATCTTCATGATGATCCAAAGTCGATGGTGGGTGGGAGTAGCCTCATTAAGGTCCGACTCTCGTGACCGCACTGGTGTGTTGATCTTCACAATGTTATACAGACCTAGGGTAGTGGTGTGGAACATGCGAGGACTTAACAACCCGCACAGGTGTTTGACCAATGTTTCAATGATCCTAGGGTAAATTTATTCAAAAGTCTAAAAACAATCATCCTAAGGTAGCCAAAGGACTTAGCCTCATTGATGACTTAACGACCCTGCCCATGGAGGGAAAGAAGAAGCAGGCAAGGACAGCAAGCTGTTGGCTTTAGCTAATCATATGTTGAACAATAACAAATCTGGGTAAGCTTTGTCTTAGAACAATATAGGTTGTTGGATTTGGGATGGACGGTAGATGCTGGGCTAAGTTGCATCATGACTTTCTCTAGCAGGTCACTGGATCTCAGTCCGAAAGCGACAGGAGACACAACATGGTCGATAGCGCGCCATCCTAGCACACCATTTCTCTTCGCCCTTTAGAAGTCCCTTCTAAACTCAAGCTCACTTGAAGCCGATAGCGCTCGCTCCCGAGGTTCTCCCGCCTAGCGGCGCATATTGATGGAGTTTTCTTTGGTCCAATGGCCAATGAAACGTGGGTTATGTGCGGTAATATGATATCCTACATAAAGTGCGAGGTAAACCTGCGTCCATGTTAGTCGTTGGTTGCTTTAAGAAGCGCAGCTGTCAGGTCCCTTGAATCACCATCATAATATTCTGAGAGGATGTGACTATATATAGGCAAATTTCTGTCGGCAACATCAGCTTGTAATCAAACAAAGGTATGAGATGCCATCTTGGCAAGATATCTGTGCATGCACATTGTGAGTAGTAGTAGGTGGTTCATGATTCCCTAATGAGAAGATATACTTTCAGCAGGTGATTGATCACTGCTCCCCGGAATGAAGTTCAACCTACTGATTAGTGAAACCACGATTTTCCAAAGCTCTTACTCCCAGGTCAAGTCATGTAGTTAGGCGTAAAGAAGTGCTCCCTCTATACCATAATGTAAGATGTTTTAGATATTCTCATACTAACAACATACAAAGCAAAATGAGTGAATATGGACGCTAAATACGTCTATATACATTCGTATGTTGTTTGCGTGAAAATATCTAAAACATCTTATATTATGGTAAAGAGAGAGTACATGAGAATAATTTTCCCCTCTATGCTCCCAAAAGTGCAAAGATAAATTTTCAAAATCAAAGAACAGTTCGACACAATGCACATCATGGATCTCATGGGCAATTAGCTTTATGCCAAAGTAAAGTATCATAGATTCTTTTACACGATCTTCTATATATGTTGCTTGGATTAGTATACCATATGTTAAGACAGTTGTATGAGAAAATTAGTTTTTTAATTGCGAAAACTAATTCATTGATGCATGTCCCCATCTCTCCACGGGTTCCTCTGATAAGCCCTCAAATAGAAGTGTGTGGGTGCATGCACCATTGGTTCTTTTAAAGGAAGAAGATAGTATGCATCCAATCGAGTTGAGTATCCTCTAGGAAAAGAAATACAAAAAGTGTGATATATGTCTAGATGAATTAAATGAACCTGACACATAGAAATATTATCCTCCCTAGCTCAATATCATGCCACAAAACAAAGACAAATACAACCTCAGAGCTAGTTTTCCAATGAAGAAAGAAATACTATCCTATGGTATGACAGAGTGCAGAGGATTGATCACTGCTCCCCCGGACTAAATTCAACTAACTGATCTTTCTTGTTAATGAAATTTCTGTAACCTACAATTTTTCAAGGTTGTTAGTCACAGAGAAGCGAATGGACGTAAAGTGAAAATATATAAATAAGTATGTGAGACATTGAGATTACTTACCAACTCACCATACAAATTGTTTTTATTCCTACCTATACATAATCTGCACTTCATCTTTCTTCACTAGCTTGGTCCTCTCGCCCCAGTTCTCATTTCTTCCGATCAATGGCGGAGGAAGGTCCAAAATTTAGATATATGGAGGGGTAAAATACATATACCATTGCACATGTTTGACAACTAATTGTACGATCCGTGTTATTACATTTTTTCTTCCTGCTGTTTTCTTCTACCGTTTCCGCTGGTTAACATTTTAATTAGTTGTTTTGTTTGTCTAATAAGTGGCAGCCACAGGAAAATATAACTTTTTGTACGGATGCATCGAAGCATTGTTTTTCTTGCATGGGACAATATGGGGTTGTTTCACATTGCTTTGGTGCGTGATAATGTAGGAATTATAAAGCTTTAACAGAGTAGAAATTTGTGTAGCAAAGGACAAGTGTAAGTTGGACTATATAGGAAGTATGGGTCAGGGGAGGCTTCCTACAGGAGGTCGCCAATGTGGCGGGAGATAAGAAACTGAGAATAGCCTTTTCCCAATCTCACACATCTCTCATCACTCTCCATGCTGTCAGCTCACGCTGGACACACTCCAAGGCGAGAAGAAGAGGAATACAAGTATACAACACGTATAAGCCACCAACCCTACATGTGTCAGCTTCTCATTCGATTTAGAGCGCGATCGGCTCGGGCACGTCACAGGCGGATGGCGCGCCTACATGTTTGTGGAGGTCAATTCCGAGATTTGTAGCTCGGGGGCTTGGTCGGGAGGATGCGAGAACTCTAGACGCTTGAATTGGCGAGCTGCAGTGACGAATAATGGGACAACAACACCCAACCGGGGTCAGTAGATGGAGGCCAGTGGTTAAATTTGTAACTTCAAAACGGGCCAGGCCATGACGTCGGGATGCGCAAGTTGGAGGCAAACCATGTTCTTACAAGAGTTAACCCGTAGATCCAGTGCGAAGCAGCGTGAGAAGCAGTCGTGACCTCATATGGAAGCAAGCATAAGATCCACGACGATATCAGAAGAGAAAAAATCACTAAGGCTACCTCGGGGAACCTTTGAAATTTGTCGTCTTTAACTGAGTGGTAACTTGGGTCCAAGAATCCTTCATTAGTTCAAGTTATGGTTTAGGTTATTAAGTTCCATGTTTTATTGTACATGTTAAATGTTGAGGGTTAGGGTCCATGATATAGACTTAGGTTTAGGTTGTTTTGTTACAGTTAGGTTTTGATGTTTTGGGTTTAGGATTGATGGTTATGATAGTGGGTTTAGGTTCAGGTCTCATGTATGGTTTAGATTATAGGGTGTAAACACCTCTGAGATGAAGGACATTATTTTTTTGTCGGAACATATGTAAATTTGATCTAATTTTGAATATGTCATCCCGAGGATTTCAAAACTGACAACATATCATAATTGTGATGCGTTGTTTGCATTTTATAGCTTTTGATAAAAAAACACAATGTAATAAATTCAAGCGACATAGGGTATGGATTCAACTTTTCATTCCCATAGTACTTTTTTTCTATGTTTGTTATTATTTTGATCTATCTAAGGCCACATGGTGTTGGATATGCATATTTTATCTTTTCATCATTTTATCTTTTCATCTGTAGAGGATAACAAGTTACTTTTTTTATGGGTGCAATAGAGACACCCAAATAGTGCACATTCATTCTCTAGACACGTCCTTAGTTTCAAAACTTCAAACTTGGTCGTAACTTAGTGGGTAACCATATTGTCACATTTAAGTGGGATTTTCCCAACAATAATAGATTGTGTGCACAAAAAATCTCATAATACATGAAGAACAAGTTGAATGAGGCTCACACATCACTAGTAGAAAAGGGGGCAACGGTGCGCCCCCTTTAGTACCGGTTGTACAAAAACCGGTACTAAAGGGGGCATTAGCACCGGTTGTATATCTGTGCCAGCCGTGCCCCAAGCCTCCAACCCTTTAGTACCGGTTGGTATTAACAACCGGTACTACAGAGCAGCCTTTAGTACCGGTTGTTTATACCAACCAGTACTAAAGGGTTGGAGGCCCCGCGGCACATGCGGCCGCGGTTGGTGGCCCCACGGCAAGCCCTTTAGTACCGGTTGGTAATAACAACTGGTACTAAAGAGTAGCCCTTTAGTACCGGTTGGTNAAATTCGCCGTTGACTCCGAGGTCGCAAGGGCCAGCTTGAAGGAGCTCCGCGAGCTGCTGGATGCTCGTGAGGGGCAGCTGGCGCGGCGCGAGGCAGAGCTGGCGCGACGCGAGGGAGAGCTCTCCCTCCACGAGAAGGAGTTGCGCCAACGCGAGGAGCTGGCCCAGCTGCTCGAGGAGGCCCAGGCCACCCGCGAGGGACAGCTGCAGGAGCGCGAGGGCACTAGTAGAAAAGGGGGCAACGGTGCGCCCCCTTTAGTACCGGTTGTCACAAAACCGGTACTAAAGGCGGCCATTAGCACCGGTTGTATATGTGGCGCAAACCTCGAACCCTTTAGTACCGGTTGTTCATACCGACCGGTACTAAAGGGTTCGTGCACATGCGGCCACGGTTGGTGGCCCACGGCCAGCCCTTTAGTACCGGTTTTTATGAACAACCGGTACTAAAGGCCCATCTTTAGTACCGGTTGGTATTATAAACCGGTACTAAAGGTTTCCCTATATTACCTTCTTCCACCCCGAGCCACAGATCCATTTCTCAGCTCGAACCCAACTCCATTTTTTCTCTTTCTTTGCTCTCCCAAGCTCTAGTTCACCTCATTTTTCTCCAACATTTGTCAAGATTTGTGGCATCTACATATACAAGGGTTAGCAACTTCATCTACTCTTCCGGCATTTCAAGTTTAGCTCATTTTGTTGGAAATTTAGCTAGTTTGATTTTTGTAGTGCTTGCAAGGTGTTTGATGAAATGTCTAAGTTAGGGATTTCATTTATTTTATATGCATTTTGAGCTCAAATTAAGGTATAATTTGTGGTTTCATATAGTGTCGTCCCGTCCCCCTCCTCACCGCCGTCGATCGCCCGCTCCGCTCCGTAACCGACACCAGCTCGGTGAGTTTTTTATCTTTTATTTAAAAAATGTTAGTTATATGATTTAAATGCATAATTATTTGTTGTATAATTTTCTTGTGTTTTTTTATATGTATAGTGTCATGGTTTTGATATCCGTCCCCGTCGGCCCTCGTTCGGTCTATGATTCGGATGTGGTATATTTTTATAACTATTTTTTTTCGTGGTTATAACAATCATGCCGACCAACTTGTCATAGATATATTTTTATTTAGGAGATAGTTGAACCGGAAATTCCAGCCGACCCTATTGTCGAGTTTTTCGAAGAAGAAAACAACGATTTGAAAGCAAAATTGAAGATAAGTGAAGATCTTCGTCTCCAATGCCTGGAAGAGAAGATGGTATTGGACTTGAAAATTGCCGACATTGTTGATGCTCACGGGGTCGAGCTTGCCGACGTCGTCGCTGCTCACGAGATGAAGATGGATGCAATGCGCGTCAAGCTTAAAAAGATTAGAAAATATGTCATTAGTCAAGAGGCTTGGTATCATTATGCTGTTGGTTCAATAGTTACCTTGGTTGCGATTCTGATCGCATTTGTTGTTGGATATAAATTCTTTAGATAGTTGTATGTTAGTTTCGATTGATGTATGTTTCGTGAGAACTATGTATTACATTTGGGCACTACTCTACTTTGGTTTTAATGTGATGAATTTGTATTAATTAATTTGGTCACGTATCTCTATTCATTATTTAGCTGGTGTAATGGTTTTTGATTTATTTATGTAATGCAGATGAGCCGAGAATGGATGTATGGTGATCGACGCCATCCCGAGTTCATTGATGGCATGCATCGTTTTCTCAATGTGGTTAAGTTAAACAAGCTAAAGAATGGTTTTATGATTTGTCCATGTGATGAATGTCGGAATACGAGGAATTACTCGAGCGTAAGAACCATACACTCCCACCTGTTGTGACAAGGCTTCATGCCCAATTATTTTTGTTGGACCAAGCATGGAGAAAGAGGGGTTATAATGGAAGAGGATGATGACAACTATCCTGTGTTCTCTGAACACGGTGATACTACAATGGGGGAAGACGAAGTTGAGCATGAGGTCATTGTTGATCAGTCCGATGATGATGATCTTCGTCGGGTCATTCTTGATGAACAGATGAAGTGCGGAAGTGAAAACGAGTGGTCGAAGTTGGAGCGCATGTTAGAGGATCACAAAAAATTGTTGTACCCAAATTGTGAAGATGGCCAGAAAAAGCTGGGTACCACCCTGGAATTGCTGAAGTGGAAGGCAAAGAATGGAATATCTGACAAGGCATTTGAAGAGTTGCTACAAATATTTAAGAAGAGTCTTCCAAGGAATAATGAATTGCCCCACAATACATACGAAGCAAAGAAGATTGTCTGCCCTCTTGGATTAGAGGTGGAGAAGATACATGCATGCATCAATGACTGCATCCTCTACCGCGGTGAGAAGTATGAGAACTTGAATGCATGCCCGATATGCGGTGCATTGCGGTATAAGATCGGGCGAGATGACCCAGGTGATGTTGAGGGCGAGCATAGCCCCAGGAAGAGGGTTCCCGCGAAAGTGATGTGGTATGCTCCTATAATACCACGGTTGAAACGTTTGTTCCGAAACAAAGAGCATGCCAAGTTGTTGCGATGGCACAAAGAAGACCGTAAGGAAGACGAGATGCTGAGATACCCCGCTGATGGGTCTCAGTGGAGAAACATCGACAGTGCGTTTGGGCATTTTGCAGCTGATGCAAGGAACTTAAGATTTGGTCTAAGTACAGATGGCTTGAATCCGTTTGGGGAGCAGAGCAGCAGTCATAGCACCTAGCCCGTGACTCTATGTATCTATAACCTTCCTCCTTGGTTGTGCATGAAACAAAAGTATATTATGATGCCAGTGCTTATCCAAGGCCCGAAGCAACCCGGCAACGACATTGATGTGTATCTGAGGCCATTAGTTGATGAACTTTTACAGTTGTGGTCTGACGAAGGCGTACGTGTGTGGGATGAGTACAAACAGGAGGAATTTGGCCTACGAGCGTTGCTGTTTGTAACCATCAATGATTGGCCTGCTCTTAGTAACATTTCAGGACAGTCGAACAAGGGATACAATGCATGCACGCACTGTTTAGATAATACTGACAATATATATTTAGGTAACAAGATTGTGTATCTGGGGCATCGTCGATTTCTTCCAAACAGGCATCACGTAAGAAACAAAGGCAAGCATTTCAAAGGTGAGGCAGATAACCGGACAAAGCCTACACGCCCTGATGGTGATGTTATATATGGCATGGTCAAGGATTTAGAAGTAATCTTTGGAAAGGGTCCTGGCAGTCTATCTGTTCCGAAAGACGTAAACAAGCACGTACCCTTGTGGAAAAAGAAATCTATATTTTGGGATTTACCTTATTGGAAAATCCTAGAGGTTCGCTCTGCAATCGACGTGATGCACGTGACGAAAAATCTTTGCGTGAACCTGCTAAACTTCTTAGGCGTGTATGGGAAGACGAAAGATACAACGGATGCACGGCAGGACCAGCAACGTACGCACGAAAGAGACAACCAGAATCCAGAGAAGTATCAAGGTACTGCCAGCTACGCTCTTACCAAAGAAGAGAAGGAGATCTTTTTTCAAGTCCTGAGCAGTATCAAGGTCCCTTCTGGCTACTCGTCGAATATAAAGGGAATAATGAACATGTCAGAGAAAAATTTCCAAAACCTGAAGTCTCATGACTGCCACATGATTATGACACAATTACTTCCGGTTGCATTGAGGGGGCTTCTATCGGAAAACGTTCGAGTACCCATTGTGAAGCTATGTGCATTTCTCAATGCAATTTCTTAGAAGGTAATCGATCCAGAAACTCTACCAAGTTTACAGAAGGATGTGGTCCAATGTCTTGTCAGCTTCGAGTTGGTGTTTCCACCATCCTTCTTCAATATTATGATGCACCTCATAGTTTACCTAGTCGAAGAGATTTCCATTCTCGGTCCAGTATTTATACACAACATGTTCCCCTTTGAGAGGTTCATGGGAGTCTTAAAGAAATACGTTCATAACCGTGCTAGGTCAGAAGGAAGCATGTCCAAGGGCTATGGAACAGAGGAGGTCATTGAGTTTTGTGTTGACTTTATTCCTGATCTTAAGCCTATCAGTGTTACTCAATCGCGCCATGAAGGGAGACTGCGTGGAAAAGGCACGCTAGGAAAGAAAGCAACAAGAAGTATGGACGGGCATTCTTTCACTCAAGCACACTACACAGTTCTACAAAATTCCAGTTTGGTGGCTCCGTATATCGTGAAACACATGGATATTTTACGCTCCGAATACCCGGAGCAGACTAACTTCTGAATTAAAGGAAAGCACGTGGAAACTTTCGGCAGTTGGTTGCGTACACATCTCATTAATAACAACATTGTTGGAGATGAGCTATACTTTCGACTATATTGACTTTCCAAGGGTACGAGATAAATGGGAATACATTTTACACGGAAACCCAAGACAAAAAGAGCACTAACCAAAACAGTGGTGTCCGCTTTGATGCAACAGACGACGATGGGACAAAGGACACATATTATGGTTGCATACAGCAGATATGGGAACTTGACTATGCACCTTCTTTTAAGATCCCTTTGTTTCAGTGCAAATGGGTCAACCTGGCAGGCGGGGTAGAGATGGACCGGCGGTACGGAATGACTACAGTGGATCTCAACAATCTTGGGTACCACACCGAGCCATTCGTCCTAGCCAATGATGTGGCTCAGGTTTTCTATGTGAAGGACATGTCTTCCAGACCGAAAAAAAGAAAAGATAAGCGAGCCGATACATCATGCGATCAGCTAAAGCGCCACATAGTTCTTTCAGGGAAAAGAAACATCGTGGGAGTGGAGGACAAGACAGACATGTCAGAAGATTACAATAAGTTTAATGAAATTCCGCCCTTCAAAGTGAAAACTGACCCAAGCATCGTGTTAAATGATGAAGATTGTCCATGGCTACGGTGCAATCAGAAGAAAGGGACACACACGAAGAAACAAGTGAACACTAGATAGAGATGTTGTTGGTGATGTGTAATAATTAATGTATTAAACCTTTTATCAAATGCACACGGTTTCCCCGTCATACAGCCCAACGGTGGCTCGTGAGTGCCTGCATATCAAATGCACCGTTGGGCTGTATGACGGGAATCCGAATGATTTGTATTCGGTCGATGAACTGAAGTATTTTGTAGATAGAACAGCCGCAAGTATTTTGTTGAGGGCTGTGAAGTGAGCAGCAAATCGACCTTCGATCCAAGCAGCCGCAAGACTTCTGTGATGATCTAACGACCGTCCCAAAAAGTGTTGGGAATGTTGTAGATCATCACAGCGCCTTGCAGCTACTTGGATCCGACCGAGGGGCATGGCTACCACTTCCACCACCACCACTCCCACCTCCTCGGCAATTCATCATTGTGTCACCCTAATCCAGTGGTTGGATTCAACCTACCCGAGGGCTTGTGTTAGGGAACATGCCAGCGGGTAGGCTAAATCCAACCATTGGGTTCGGTGGCAAAGGTAGACGCTCGTTGTGTGCCGTTTCGCTGCAGGGACGTCGCTATTTATAGGCGTGTGCTTCTGATCCAACGGCTCACAAGCGCTCTAAAGAAACACACCCCTGATCCAACGGCTCACAAGCGCTTGAAAGAAACACACGATCCGTGTGGTTCTTCCACCGCTTCCCGCCTTCGTCTTCCCGTAATTTCTCACTATATATATGTAGGCTTGGCTGCCATTGCCATATCACATATAAACTCATATATGCAACCTCATCACTCTTCCATTGTAACAAAATTTTGACTTAGGTGTTCTCGGCGACGATGTCCATGTTAGACCAGAGGGGCGATGTGCGGGACTGGTCTCCACCGGGCTGGCACTGGGAGGTGCTACCTTCCGGGATGCGCAGCTTGGTGAGGAATCCGGGTGACGTCGTCGACCCGGATCTTCTGTGGTGGCAGTCGTGTGGGCCACGCTCGGTGCAGAGGGAGCCGGCCCCCGAGGAGGAGGTACGTCACCGTATCAGAGAGGAGGATGAACACGTCCGTCGCTACATGTATCTATTGGATAGGCAGTATGACAGTAGGTGGTCGTTTCTTCAGAGGGTTCCTTCTCACGTGAGCTATGACCCTGTGAGGGTTCCTTCTCTTTGGATGCGCAGCGCCGGCGGCTCAGCACCCCGCGGCTCAGGAACCGGTCGAAGTTAGTTTCAGAGATTGTGATCGCCATTGCAGTTCTCTTGTCTGTGATCATAGTTTAGGTTACTACATGCTTTTGAAAACTTGCGACCTAAACTATCAACTTCGGGAGATGTGTGTGATATTCATGCATATGTATGCAAAATATTGGGTCTCGCCAGGTACGAGGGGGACGGCCCACCTCCTTGATATTTTAATTGCATTTTTATCAACAATTTGATATTTTAATTGCATTTTTCTGTTAAACAGATGAAAAGATATTGAATTTATAAGTTTAATTAATGACTTAATGGAGTTCAAATTCCAAATTTTGTAATTAAATGAATTCACCTATAGTTTCAAAAACATGAATTTTTCATAAATAGATAGATTACATTTTTAACAACAATTTGATATTTTAATTGCATTTTTCTGATAAACAGATGAAAAGATATTGAATTTATAAATTTAATTAGTGAATTAATGGAGTTCGAATTCCAAATTTTGTAATTAAATGAATTCACCTATAATCTCAAAAAAATAGATAGAAAAAATAAGAGAGAAAAAATAACCAGAAAACATAATAAAGAAAAAATAAACAGAAAACATAATAAAGAAAAAATAAACAGAAAATATAAGAAAGAAAAAATAGGAGAGAAAAAAGAAACTAGAGGAAAAAAAATCAAAAGCCCATTAGTACCGGTTGTTAAATACAACCGGTACTAAAGGGGTGGGCTTCGCGCGCGAAATTTTGCCGCGGCCCAAAACAGACCTTTAGTACCGGTTGGTATCTACAACCGGTACTAAAGACCCTTTCGTACCGGTTGTAGATACCAACCGGTACTAAAGGGGTTTTGAATGGTTAAGTGGCAGGGATCGACGCCTCGCTCCACCAAACCGCCAAGTCCTTGACGCCGCTGACGCCTCCTCCTCGACGCGACCCTGCTCCGGCGAAGCTCTGCTCCGGCCGGCGGCCGCGCCATCGCCTCCTTCCTCGCCGCGTCGACCTCTGCCACACCTGCTCCGCCTCAACGACGCGCCGCCCCTGCTCCGCCTCCCTCCTCTGCTCCGGCCCGCGCACGCCATTGCCGCCCGGCGTGCCCTGCTCTGCCATCGCCGCCCGGCCCTGCTCCCTCCTCTGCTCCGGCCACCGCCCGGCCCTGCTCCCTCCTCTGCTCCGGCCACCGCCCCTGCTCCGCCTCCCTCCTCTCTGCTCCGGCCCGCGCGCGCCATCGCCGCCCCTGCTCCGGCGCCCTCCACGCCCTGCTCCGGCCGCCGCGCGCGTAGCCCTGCGCAAGGTTAGTTTTTTCTTTTTTTTCAGTACTGTTCTTTTGATTAGCAGTGTTCTTTTTTTTGTTTTTAGAACTGTTATTTAGTACTGATGTTTAGGTTCGAATTTTAGTTGACATGTTTGAATTTTAGTTGAGTTAGAAATTTTACCAAAGTTAGAAAATTTGAAAATGTAGCAAAGTTAGAAAATTTATCAAAGTGAGAAAATTTATCAAAGTTAGACATGTTCATTTTTAGTAAAGTTTAAGTTTTGTTTAACTTATTATTGTTTAGGTTATTATAGGTTATCAATGTTTAGTGTAGCAATTTTGAAAGTTAGCAATTTTGAAAGTTTAGCAATTTTGAAACTTAGCAATTTTGAAACTTAGACATTTTGTTTAGATTATTTTAGGTTATTATTAGTGTAGCAATTTTGATAGAAATATTGCTAAGTTTGAAATATTGCTAAGTTAGAAATATTCCTAAGTTTGAAATATTGCTAAGTTAGAAAATTTTAGTAGCAAAGTTTGAAAATTTAGTGTATAAGAAAATTATTTTATTAGTGTATAAGAAAATTTAGCAAAGTTTGAAAATTTATCAAAGCAATGTTATTTTTAGTTGCAAAATTTTTACTGTAGCACTTTTGAAAGTTAGCAATTTTGAAACTTAGCAATTTTATTTAGATTATTTTAGGTTATTATTAGTGTAGCAATTTTGTTAGAAATATTGCTAAGTTAGAAATATTGCTAACTTAGAAATATTCCTAAGTTAGAAATATTGCTAAGTTAGAAATATTGCTAAGTTAGAAATATTGCTAAGTTAGAAATATTACTAAGTTTGAAATATTGCTAAGTTTGAAATATTGCTAAGTTAGAGATATTCCTAAGTTTAGAACAACCGGTGCTAAAGATCGTTTGAACGGTTAGTAGCAAAGTTTGAAAATTATTTCATTAGTGTATAAGTAAATTTAGCAAAGTTTGAAAATTTATCAAAGCAATGTTATTTTTAGTTGCAATGAAATTTAAAGTTGTTTGCTATGAATTAAAAATTTGCAGTGACATTGAGCTATGGAGGACGACGCCCCCATCACCCGAGACGACGCCCCCTTCATCCGAGATGAGGAGAATGAATACCGGATGCAAGCACTTATATATGATAGGGCTGCAGGACCCAATTCTGATGGAGAAGATTCCGGCGAAGAAGACGACGAAGATTTCAGCGCGAAATGTTTGAATGACTCCGGTGAGGGAGTTGAGTTAGAAAATTTCAGAGATGACAACGACGACGAAGAAGTGCCGTTAGAAAACTCCGGCGAGGTATATATTAGTCTTGAGGAAAGAATTAAAGATACCCTTTGGACCTCGATGTTGGATTCTTTCACCCTACCGGCAGATCTCCCACAGAAGAGGCAGGATAAAGTCAAGCAATGGACTCTTAGCAAAATGGCCCAGCAATTCAAGAACTGGAAGAACGCATTGTGGAGAAAATATGCGAAAAAACCTCCAAATTTCACCGGAGCTCTAGAGAAGCTAAAAGATGACTGGCCTGAATTTGCGGCGTATAGGAAATCGGCCGTCGCTGTGGCCCGATCGACCCAAAATAAGTTGAATGCTCAGAAGAAGAAATATCACCATCGTTTGGGCTCAGGTGGCTACAAGACTGCCTTGCCTAAGTGGGAAGCCTATGAAAACGAGCTGCGTAAAAAAGGGATCACTCCACAGACAGATGGCTGGCCCGACAGGTCCAAGTTCTGGTTGTTTGCGCATGGGGCAGTCTTGGACCCAGACACAGGGCTGATTGTTGCACAGGGAAAATGGAAGAAAAGAATTACAAGAGTTGCCAAAAAACTAGTTGACGCAATAGAACTAGTCCGACAGGGAAAATATGTTCCCGATAGAGAGGACGACGAGCTTTCACTCGCCCTCGGGAATAAAGAACACTGGGGACGATGTCGAGGCAGAGGAGGCGGGGTTGGTTTTCTTGAAGGGTTTCCGGAGGACGCTGCAACTTATAGAAAACATTGCAGAAGTAAAAGAGGGAGGCGGAGAGGTTTACTGCATTAGAAAGCCAGATGCATGATGTGAAGGAGCAACTGGCTTTAATTACACAGCAAAGGGAATCTCAGCCGCGAGTAGAAGATCATGCAGTCAAAGTCTGCCCATCTCAGCGGAAAAGCAGCGTGGGTTCCACGCAGCTACAAGATCCTGTAGTTGATGAACCGTCGGCGGCGCGCTACCCCGTGGATGATATCACGGAGAAGACAAATTGTGAGTTACATGCGCCAATGAATAACCTTAGTTTTCCGGTGGCGAATGGCTATGCTTTACCACATCAACTTGGAGCAACCTTCCATTTTGGTGAGATTCCAGCTGGATTTGCTCGTGTCGGGGTCACGAAAGTTTTGTCGGGATTCAACTCAATGCATCTTGACATTCCTGGAGCTGAAGGCGAGAAGACATTGGGAGAAGTCGAGCTTGGTATCGTTCTATGGAAGAAGAAATACATCAAGTTTCCAGACTCGGTGCCAAGGCCACCGACTCCTCCGGTTAGAAATTCACCACAACAAAGTCCACCCTCCTCCCCCGACGATGTGGAGCCCACGGCGAGTCCATCGCCCGCGCCGTCCCGTCAGCCGACTGCTGCGCCCACTAGCAGTAAATTGACAAAGCGGAAGTTGTTCACGTCGTCCCCTGTCAAGAAACGTGTAAGAAAACCCAAGGAAGTCAAGGCTCCTGAGAAGTTAGCTGGCGAGATGACTATGGAGGAATTAAAACTGAGCACACAAGGCAAGGCTAAAGCCTTTTTTGAACAGAAAAAAAAGGAAAGACTGGAGGCAAGACTTGACCCCATGAAGGAACTTCTGAAGACTATACCAACCGAGGTAAAAGATCGCACCGTTGACAACCTATATAGGTTTCCACAGCCGCCCCTTTCAGACTATGAGCGAGGTATTGACAAGGTACTTTCCTCACAGACGGAGAAAGAAAAAGCGTGCGGGAAAAGAGTTGCCCAGCTCGGAGAACAAGAAGCACAATCGATCGCCCCGCTCATTGTGCCTTCTGAAGCTCGGGAAATCGAGCATGGAGAAGTTGTCATTGGCGACGTGGGTTATGAAATAGCGCAGATAACAATTCAACCTAAATTTGAACTCGGGCTGCCTCTGGTCGAAAATCCGAGTGCTCTAACAACACAGTTATATAAATTGAATAACTGGTACATGGCCGCCGTAAAACAAGGGAGAGAATATCTCATGGCGGGAGTTAAGGACCAACACTACTTCCGAGAATATGGTGTGCAGGTTGAGTTCTCCGAACTTTTTTAGATGTACAATCAACTTGCTCTCAACAAATCTATCATCAGCTGCTATTGTCTGTAAGTAATTTATTCGTGTAATTTAATTATTTATAGTTAAGCTCGTTTCATTGCTTGTAATTATCCTCACAACATTCTTTTGTATGCTATTATGCAGAATGAAGATTCGTGAATGCCGAATGGGTGGAATCTGGGACATTGGGTTCATTGACCCGGATAAAGTTAATGAAGTCACCGTAGAAAGTCCTTTCTATGTCCAGGACACAGAGGACCGTTTGCTAACGTTTTTTAAGCGACAAAGTACCAAAAAGGAAATACTTTTTCCTTACAACTTCGGTTTAGTGTTACTGTCTTTTACACATTCTATTTTGCTTTCTTGATAATAAGTGTAATTGATGAGTTCTGAATACCTGCGTATATAAATGTGCGCAGGTTCCACTACATTCTGTTTATCATTACACTCGACGAAGGAGAAGTTCAAGTCTGGGACTCATTAAGGAAAGATCAAGATGATTACAAAAGCGTGCGTCTAATGCTCAAGAGGTAATTTCAATCGCACTATATTGTCCACTTTTGTTCATTTCCGGATATCAAAAGTATATAAAATAACTCCTCAATTCATTTTCTTTTCCGGGCGGGGTTTGGAGAAAGTTCATCGCGGAAGAACGCGGTGTATGGAAAGATAAGCTGGAGTTCAAGGCTAACAATGTAAGTACTACTACGTATATAGGTCTGTGTATCTTTCTAATACCATTATCATTCTCTTAATTATTATTTGATTAAATTATATTCTTGTATAGTGGTGTCTGCGACAACCACAGGGGACTCAACTATGTGGATACTATGTTTGCGAGTATATTCACATGAGGGTCAATGAGAGAGTCAATAATGTAAGAAATCGAGAGGTATGTAAATACAACTTTTATTTTGCAACCATCAATTGTGTTTAGTTTCGATCATAACTGACCGGATCTCCTTCTTTTAAAGATGTCAAGGAAGCGGAACCAGCTCCTACCACAAAACCGCGTAAAAGCTATTGCGGAGGAATTGGCGGGATTCATGCTGACGCATGTCATAGATGAATTCGGTGAATTCTACTATGTCGAAAAATAGACTCACTCCGTGCATGTACAAGCTAGCGTTGATCTCCATTGTAATTATGACTTTATATGTAATTAACGAGAGTACTTTATATGTGTAGTGAGTACTTTATATGTGTAGTGTGTATTTTATACGTGCTCTCCTCCGAAACCCTAAAAAATGAGCGAAAAGGAAAAAAACAGAAACCCTAAACCCCGAAAAATAAGCGAAAAGAAATAAAAACCAAAAACCTAAACCTCCCTGAAAAAATAAGGGGGCAAAAAATGCAGGAACCTTTAGTACCGGTTGGTATTACCAACCGGTACTAAAGGTCCTCCGCCTGCGCGCGCGCTGCTGTGCCCACGTGGAGGGCCTTTAGTACCGGTTGTATATAAAACCGGTACTAAAGGGTGACCCTTTAGTGCCGACCTTTTAGTACCAGTTGCACAACCGGTACTAAAGGTCCAATACAACCGGTGCTGTTGCCCCTTTCTCTACTAGTGGGGCCTGGTGGCTAAGAATGAGGCCACCTACGCGGAGCGCCACGAGAAGGCCAACGCCGACTTCGAGGTGAAGCGGAAGAGAATCCAGGATGAGGCCGACATCAAGGTCAAGCTTGTCCGCGAAAGCCACTCCAAGGATTACGAGGAGAAGGTCACGAAGCAGGAGGACCGCTTCAAGTCCAAGCGCAAGGAGCTCCAGGACCGCATCAAGGAGCTCGATCTGGAGGAGAAGCGGATGACCTCCTGCCTTGAGAATGCCAGGGAGGCCCAGGCTCGCGCAGAGGGGAACGCTGTCGCCCTGGAGAGAGACCTGGATGAGCTCCGATAGCAGGTGGGGCCCGCCGTGGATCTCGTGGAGCGGGCACGGGACCAGCGCCAGATTGGCCGGTCCATGACGCGCCAGCGCCAGGGCATCCTCCAGAGCTTGGCGAACCGCGCGCGCGGGGTCGGGGGTGATCTGAGGATCGAAGTTCCCCCCTTCTCCACAGGGATCGACGACAAGGCCGCGTACTCGTTCTTCTTCGAGCAATTCCTTGGGAAGCTTGAGGAGGTGGCGAAGAGCTTTGATGAGCGCGTCATGGAGGAGAGTTGCGATCTCCTTGTCATCGCCACCAGTTGCATCTTCAGCAACCTCATGAGGCTCCAGCCCTCGCTTGACCTCGGGGCCATGACGGCGCCGGTCGACATCAGCAAGAAGGCGCGGGAAGCCGCCGATGCGTACGCCAAGAAATTTGACCAAGTCGTGGTCGATGAGGATGAAGGCGACGGCGAGGAGGATGCTCTGGAGGAGGAGGCGGAGGCTGCCGTGGACAAAGCGGGCACCTCGGGGGGCGCGACGGCCTGAACTCCTGTATCTGGACATGCAGAGGCACGAATTATCTTAGCATTTATTTGTAATATCCCTATAAAGACTTGTTTTAAACTTTGTTTGCTTGGTGAACGTCCCTTGTGAGGCTTTTGTCTTCCCTTTCATGTCTTTTTCGCTCTGCGTCTTAGGACCCTCTCTTAGCACTACACCACCACCGCTTCGGTATGTGAGAGTCAGGGCTCCACAAGGCCGGGGGGTGCGTGAGGCCTCAAGAGGTAAGAGCCCCCAAGTCGCGATGCTTGGGGCTCCCCTTCAACGCACAAGCAGCCCATGAGGCGCAGGAGAGACAAAAGAGGCTCGAGGGGTGAAAACCAGCGAGGGGAAAATTAACCAAGTGTTTGGACTTAGCTTCGCGAGGCGTTTTGCTTTGGAGAGGGTGTTGGTTCCCTGGTGGGGTGTTTTCGTCTTGGAGAGGGTGTCGGTTCCCTGACGAGGTGCTTTGGGCCTACTTCCTGCGTTTTGACAGATAGGCGTACCCACAAGTAATACATAGCTAGATAACTTATGCGCGCTCGTAGGTTCCTTCATGTGTGTCTCGCGAGGAGAACTGGCACCAAGGTCCTTGGTGAGTTGACTTGCACAGGAGCCGGCTCATGAGTTCAGAGCTCCTTAGGAGTTGACATGCATGAAAGCTGACCCATGAGTTCAGAGCTCGGATCCCTTGGGTTTGAGGCGCTACCGGGATGCTCCCGTGGCATGGCACCATGCTAGCCCCCGCTCGTGAGATACACAGGAGGGATCATACGAGCAAGGTTGAAACAACAATAACATAAAATCTTACCAAAGCAACGACATATGCTGGCGCGAAGCACAAAGGTCCAAAGTGACCTGAAACAGAGGTTCATTACACTGGCGTGGCCAGAAACACAAAAATCCGCCATGTCAGGCATGGGGTTCCACATGCTGTGGCTAAGACTCTCGAGGGGGCGTGCTCGGGGCGACGCATGTAGAGAGAGCTCAGAGGGGCCCCTGTGCGGGGGTGGCTTGTAGAGCCTGCGGTCCACCATGGCTGGGCATGGGGATCCACCTCGCCAAGGCATGGTGCTTGAAGAAGTCACCTTGCCGAGGCGCGGTGGCTTGGGAGTCTTCTCGAACGGCCCGCGGCAGCGTGTAGTAGAGAGGGGAGCCCGAAAATTTTCCTCGTGGAGGATGATGGCGTGAGGCTCTCCCTTGATGCAAAAAATTGCTCGTCAAGGACGATGAGGGGTAGAACTTGCGCAGGTGCTGGATGTTTCAGGGGTTGGCAACAGGGATGCCGTCCTCCGTCTCGAGCCGCGCGGAGCCAGGCCTGGTGATGTGGACGACCCTGTAGGATCCTTCCCACATTGGTGAGAGCTTGTGGAGGCCTGCCCTGGAGAGGATTCTCCTCAGGACGAGGTCTCCTGCTTCGAGAGTACGCGGACGGATGTGGTGGCTGTGGTAGCGGCGGAGATCTTGCTGGTACCTTGCCGCTCTCAGGGCCGCATTGCGACGGAGCCCTTCAAGCAGCAGGAGGTCGTTGTTGCACAGCTCGTCAAGCTCAGCCTCCTTAAAGGCCAAGACTCGGGGAGAGCCATGAGTGATCTCGCTGGGGAGGACGGCTTCAGCACCATAGACGAGGGAGAACGGCGTCTCACCAGTTGGCTTTGTTGGCGTGGTGCGGATGGACCAGAGCACTGAGGGGAGCTCGTTGATCCAGTGCTTGCCGCTGGCCTTGAGGCGGTTGAAGCTTCTCGTCTTGAGGCCCTTGAGCACCTCGGCGTTGGCTCGCTCGGCCTGCCCGTTGCTTCGTGGGTGCGCCACCGAGGCGTAGCAGATTTGGGCGCCGAGGCTGCCGCAGTAGGACTTGAAGGCACCGCTGATGAATTATGAGCCATTGACGGTGATGATGCGTTTGGGCACGCCGAAGCGGCAGACCAGGCTCCTGATGAATTTCACCGCCGACTTCGCCGGTATGGTGCGCACGGGTTCCACCTCAGGCCACTTGGTGAATTTGTCGATGGCGACGTAGAGGTAGCGGTAGCCCCCGAGCGCTCGCGGGAAGGGTCCCAGGAGATCCAGCCCCCAGACCGCGAACGGCCAGGAGAGCGGGATCGTCTGGAGTCCTTGTGCGGGCTGGTGGATCTGCTTGGTGTGGAATTAGCAGGCGTCGCAGGATTGGACGATTGCGGCTGCATCTTGAAGCACTGAGGGCCAGTAGAAGCCACTCCGGAAGACCTTGCCTGCAAGGGTGCGCGAGGACGAATGGTGGCCGCACTCTCCGCTGTGGATGTCGTTGATGAGCTGGCGGCCTTCCTCGGCAGGGACGCACCGCAAGGCAACCCCATTGGGGCGCTTACAGTATAGGTCTCCGTCGTGGAGGCAGTAAGACTTGGCCTAGCGAGCGATTCTTTCGGCTTCAACGTCTTTTTCGGGGAGGACTCGATTTTGCAGGTAGTTCTTGATCTCGTCGATCCAACTAGTGTCTTGTCGTACCAAGGTCAGCAGCAAGCGATCGCCTGAGGGCAGCCCGTAGTTTGGTGCTCCACTTGATGGGGCTGGTGGGAGCTCCTCGTCGATGCTGACATTGGCCACTGGCTGCTTGACCGAGGCCTTGGTGAGTCTCTCCTCGAACACTCCAGGATTCTGGGCTTCCCTTCTTGCTGCTCACCTGGCGAGATCATCTGCCTCTTGGTTTTCTGCTCGTGGGATGCCCCTGAAGTGCTTCTCCAGCTTGCGTACCTCTTCAAGGTAGGCCACCATGTAGGTGTCCTTAGGCGTGTAGCTTTTGTTGGAGAAGTTGACGAGGAGCTGAGAGTCACCCTTGATGAGGATGCGCTTGACACCGAGGGCAATGGCGGCTTTGAGCCCGGTGAGTAGGCCTTCATATTCAGCAATGTTGTTGGAGACCTTGTCGTTGTCCTTGAAGCACAGCTGGACGGCGTAGTAGAGCTTGTCGCCTGCTGGTGAGGTGAGGACGGCACCAACCCCTGCACTCCTGGCCGCGAAGGCGCCGTCGAAATGCATGGTCCAGGAGCCTGGTTCCGTCCCACCTGAGGCTGTGGCTTCCTCCTCTTGAGGCTCTTCTTCGCGTGTCTCCGTCCACTCGGCCATGAAATCGGCCATCGCCCTGCCCTTGATGACCCTGGTGGTGTCAAACTCCAGCTCGAAAGGTTGTAGCTCGATGCCCCAGCCTGCGATGCGATGTGTTGCGTTTGGGTTACGTAGGACTTGCTCCAGGGGATATGAGGTGACCACCTTGATGGGGTGACCCTGGAAGTAGTGGCGTAGCTTCCTGGAGGCACTGAGGAGCGAGAAGAGGAGCTTTTGCTGCATGGGGTAGCGCTTGCAAGCGTCTCGCAGCACTGTGCTGACGAAGTAGACGGGATGCTCGACGAGGGTAGTCGTTGGCGTGGCAGTGGATGGCTCCTCTCCAGGCTTGGTGGAGTCCTCGGCGAGGGTTTCTTGAGGCACCGCTTGTAGAGGCTCGGCATGAGGCTGGAGGCTTGACGAGGGTGCTTCCTTGTCGGGTGGCTCTGGGCTTGACGAGGCGGAGTTCTGCTTGGCGAGGACTGGCTCTTCCCTTTCAGCCACCAAGACCGCGCTTGCCGTCTGAGGAGTGGCTGCAAGATACTGCTTCAGAGGCTCGCGAGGGCGTGGGGCAACCATGATGGGTGGGCTCGCCAGGTATTTCTTCAGGTCCTCAAAGGCCTTTGCTGCTTCAGGAGTCCACTTGATAGGACCGGACCTCTTCATGATCTTGAAAAATGGCAGCGCCATCTCGCCGAACTTGGAGATGAAACGGCAAAGGCTGGCCATATATCCCGCTAGGCGTTGCATGTCCTTGAGGCGATGAGGAGGCTGCATCTGCTCTATGGCTTTGATCTTGTCGGGGTTGGCCTCGATGCCGCGGTGGGATACCAGGAACCCGAGGAGCTTGCCTGAAGGGACCCCAAAGACGCACTTGGCGGGGTTCAGCTTGATGTTGACCTTGCGCAGGTTGGCAAAGGTCTCCTCGAGGTCCTGGATGAGCATGCTTTCTTCACGAGTCTTGACGACGATGTCATCGATGTAGGCCTCTGCATTCTTCCCCATTTGAGCCCTCAAGGCGATCCTCATGAGGCGCTGGAAAGTGGCGCCGGCGTTCTTCAGGGCAGAAGGGTATGCAGACGTAGCAAAACACACCACAAGGGGTGAGAAATGCTGTCTTCTCCTCGTCCTCCTTCGCCATCTTGATCTGGTGGTAACTAGAGAAGGCATCCAGAAAACAGAGGAGCGCGCATCCGGCGGTGGAGTCCACGATATGGTCGATCCTTGGGAGGGAATAGGGGTCCTTGGGGCAGGCCTTGTTGAGGTCGGTGAAGTCGATGTAGAGGCGGCTTCCTCCGGTGTGTTTGGGGACGACCACACTGTTGGCGAGCCAAGTGGGATGGACCACTTCCTTGATGATGCTGGCCTTCTTCAGCTTCTCTACTTCCTTGATGATGAAGTCTTGCTTCTCTGGCCTGGCGCGCCTTTGCTTCACGGGGCGTGCGTTTGGACAAACGGCTAAGTGGTGCTCGATCACCTCCCTCGGTACTCCAGACATATCTGACGGTGTCCATGCGAACATGTCAGCATTTGCCCTGAGGAAGGCGACGAGCGCGCTTTCCTATTTGGGAGGCAGGTTGGCGCCGATGGTGACGCTAGCCCCCGAGCCGTTCGCCTCAAGAGGCACCTGCTTTGCTGCGGCCTTCTCCTGAGAGAAAAGCTGCTTCTTCTTCGTGGGGGGCCTCGGCAGGGGCTCCTCGTCCTCGTCAGCGGGTGACGCCACCACGGCAGCCTTGTAGGCTGCTTGCGCAGCGTACAAGGCGTCCGAGACCACGCCGCGGATGACGATGGTGCCACCCGAGCTAGGGAGCTTGACGAGGTTGTAGGCGTGGTGGGTCACCGCCATGAACTTGGCGAGGGCGGGGTAGCCGAGGATGGCGTTGTAGGGCAGGCCGATGTGCGCGACGTCGAAATCGATCAGCTCGGTGCGGTAGTTGGCCTGGGTGCCGAAAGTGACGGCGAGCCTCACCTGCCCCAAGGGGGTGGTGAGACCCTCAGTCACCCCCGAGAAGGGCCTGGTGGGCATGAGCCGCTCGTAGGGCACCTACAGCTTCTCGAATGTCTCGACAGAGATGACGTTGAGGCCTGCACCCCCATCAATGAGCGTCTTAGAGACGGCAATGTTGTTGATGGTGGGAGTGCAGACTAGCGGGATGGTGCCAATGGTCGAGGTGGACTTGGGGTGGTCGGTGGAGTCAAAGGTGATGGGGCACTGGGACCACTTGAGGGGCCTGGAGGCCTCAACCCCGGGAAGGGCTGCCGCGACCTTGCGAGCGAATTGCTTGAAGTGGCGGTTGGAGCTGGGGGCCTGAGCCCCGCTAAGGATGCAAGCGGCTCCGCGAGGCACCTGGTAGCCCTTAGGAGTCTCGGCAGGGAGGTTGTCATTCATGGGCTGGGCGGCGTTGGCCTGGGGGTCCTGCTAGTAGTTGTCGTCGTAGTTGTTGTTCCAGCGTCGCCCCCCACGGCCGCCGCGGCCCTGCGGCCGACCGTTTGCCTCGTGAGCCTCGCGAGCCTCGCGAAGCCTCTTGTGGTCGTAGCAGTCCTCGGTGGCGTGGGAATTCCTGTTGTGGTGGACGTAGAAGGGGCGGTCGTCTTTCTTCTCGGGTCCTGCGGCTGGAGTGGCAGCTTGGCGAGGCTGCTTGGCGTCCGGCTCTGCCGCGAGGACCGCAGTGGTCTTGCGCTTCTCGGTGGATTTCTTCTTCTTCTTGGACCCCTCGGCGGGGTCCCCTGGCTCGTTCTTGACGAACAAGCGGCCCTCCTCAGCCTTGGCGCACTTGTCCGCCAAGTCGAAAAGCTTGACGACGGTGGTGATGTTGTCGTGGATGCCAAGCTTCTCGAGCATCCGTACATCCGTGACCCCAACCTGGAAGGCCGAAATGACCTGCGCGTCGGTGGCGTTGGGGATTTTGTTCCGCACTTGGCTGAAGCGTTGGATGTACTTGAGGAGGGTCTCGCCAGGCTTCTGATGCACGGCGCGGAGGTCATTGTACGTGAGGCCGCGCTCGTACGTGCCCTTGAAGTTGGCGACGAAGCATCGGCAGAGGTCCTCCCAGGTGTTGATGGACTCGGCGGGGAGGTTGGTGAGCCATGAGGACGCGGAGTCCTTAAGGGCCATGGGGAACCAGTTTACCATGACCTTGTCATCACCCCCGGCGGCCTGGATGGCCAGAGTGTAGAGTTGCAGTAACTCCAGGGGGTTGTTCTTGCCGTCGTAGCGCGGAGGAAGATCCGGCCGGAACTTGACCGGCCAGACAACGCGACGGAGGCTGCGAGTGAATGCGGCTGTCGTGTCGTAGGTGACCATGCCGTTGGCGAGGGTGGCGCCCTGCAGCGGCGACGTCATGGACGGCGCGGTTGTGGCGATCCTGGTTGCGCTCAATGCTCACGCGTGCGTCCTCCAGGGCTCGCTGCACGATTTGGCAGTCGTGCGGCGACGACGCGTGCGACGCGGCACGGTTGTCGTGAGGAGGAGCCCCAGGAGCAGGTTGCGGTGGAGCCGGTGGAGCCGGAGTGGGAGCGGGCGCGGGGTGACGAGGAGGAATGGGGGGAGCATGAGGCGCGCCGTGCGGCACGTCCCCTGCGCGGGCAGAGAGGACCAGCGAGCGAGACGGCGCAGGAGCGGCGGCCCAAGCGGCGCCGATGAGCTCGGAGACGCGATTGAGCCAAGCCTCCTGGGCCTCTGGCGTGCGGCAGTACTGCAGCAGCTCCTGCGCCATGAGGAGCGCAGTCGCCGGGCTGGGCGCAGGGCGGCCCAGCGAGGAGGCAGCATGGACGGTGCAGGGAGGAGGCCTCCTCTTCGCCGAGGTCATCCTCAGCGTGGTCGATGTCGTCGTCCTCCGGGTGCTCGATGCGGGGCTCGGGGTCGACGTGGCGCTCCGGAGCAGCACTCCCACGTGGGCGGCCGCGCGGGCGGCCGACGGGAGGAGCGGTGGCGGCGCTAGCCATCCGGCGAGCGAGTTGTTCGGCACGAGAGCCGGCCATGGCAGTGTCAAGGTTGAAGATGCGCCTCAGCCCCCTACCTGGCGTGCCAAATGTCGGAGAACTGTCCCAGGAACTGGGTGTGTCTCACAAAGGATCGAGTAAGGGGCTGAACACGGAATCAAACAACCCTCAACGTGCCTCGGCGACGGTGCTCGCCTGGGTCGCTGTGGGGAAGCACTGCAGAGAGGAACGCGCGGTATTACCCAGGTTCAGGGCCCTCTAGGTGAGGTAAAACCCCTACGTCCTGCTTCGAGTTGTATTGCACTTGCTTGGAGAGGTTTTCAGTACAGGGCGAGCTTGGCGAGCTCTGGGTGGCTAACAATGGCTATTTCTAACCTCAGATCTAGGGTTTGGGCTCGTGAACCAACCAGAGTCTGAACCCTTTGCCCGAACGGGCTCCTCCTCCTTTTATAGTCGTCTCGGGCCTCTTCCCCAAAACAACTTGGCGGGAAGGGCTACACATGGCGACGAAGGAGGAGGCGCGGTGCACCAAAAAGGTGGAGTCTACCATAAAGGTAAGGTCCATGGACGCGGTCCACGGCAGGGGCGGCATCACCAAAGCTGGAAAAGCCACCGTCCAAACGGGACGGTGGGATGGCGCTATTGAGGCAGGGCGGGTCCCGCGGTGACGTCGTCCTTGGAGGGTAGCTGCAGACGGTTCCCTTATCACCAAACTGGCAATCCTTGGGGCTCCTTTGCTTGGGGCAGCTTTGTTGACTCCTTTATACACAAGAAAGGCAACTGGGGCGCTGCTGTCACCGTGCGCTGGCGCGGTCGTCACTCTGCGGAGGATGCAGAGCCCATGTGCGCTCTGCCGCGGGGACAGAGCTGGCTTCGAGAGGAAGGAAGCTCGGCGAGGCGAAAGGCCTCGGAGCCTTTCGGCTTGGTCCTTGGCAGAATTGCTGGCGGCGGCCGAGATGCCCTCTCGAGGAGAGGTCCCTCGCCAAGGGAGAAAACCCTCGGCGAGGAGAAAAGTTCCCTCGCGAGGAAAAGCCCTCGCGAGGCTCGCCAGGCTTGGAGAGCCTGGTCCTTAGCGAAAAACTTCTGAGGAATCTTGTGGGCCCTGGCAGGCCGGCCCGTGGTACCCTGGTTTCCACTGTGCCGACATGTAGGGTTCAGCTTGATGGTGTATTTCTTCAGTGCGGCGAATGTTTCGCGGAGGTCGTCAAGGAGCGTGTCTTCCTGCTTGGTCTTGGATGACGATGTTGTCAACGTAGACCTGGACATTGCGTCCGATCTGCTCCTTGAGGCAGTTCTGCATCATACGCTGGTACGTGGCACCCGCGTTCTTCAGCCCGAAGGGCATCGTTGTGTAGAAGTAGACACCAAAGGGTGTGATGAATGATGTTTTCTCTTCGTCTTCTTTCTTCATCCTGATCTGGTTATAGCCTGAATAGGCATTCAGGAAGCAGAGGCGCGCGCAGCCTGCAGTCGAGTCGACAATTTGGTCGATTCGAGGCAGTGGAAAATGATCTTTTGGACAACACTTGTTTAACGAAGTGAAGTCGAAACACATGCGTAGTATGTCTGTGTTCTTCTTTGGCACCAGGACTGGGTTTGCAACCCAGTCAGACTTCTTGATCTCCCAGATGAAGTTGGCTGCCAGGAGCCTATCGATTTCTTGCCCAATGGCGAGGCGCTTCGGCTCCGCAAAGCGGCGCATCGTTTGCTTGACGGGCCTCGCGTTGGGTAGGATCTGGAGAGCGTGCTCGGCGAATTCCCTAGGTATGCCTGGCATGTCGGCTGGACACCAGGCGAAAATCTCCCAGTTCTCACGTAGGAACTCGACGAGCGCGCCTTCCTATGCGGAAGGCAAGCTCGTCGATACGAGGACCGTCTTCTTAGGGTCCGTCGGATGCACCTGATGCTCCCTTGTGTCGTTTATCGTGTTAAAGGCAGAGCCTGACGCTGATTGTTTGCCCTCGGGAAAGAGGGTGCGGTCGTTGGTGAGTGCCAACTCCTGGAGCTGCCTCCTACGCCCCGAATGACTCAGAGATCGTGTTGAACTTGCGATCGCACTCGTCGGATCGCTCGAAGTTTCCGCTGACGGTGATTGTTCTGTAGGGCCCCGGCATCTTCAGCTTCAGATAGGCATAGTGCGGCACCGCCATGAACCGTGCGAACGCTGGTCGCCCCAGGATGACATGGTACTGCGACTTCCAGTCAACCACCTCGAACTCTATCCTCTCCTTCCGGAAATTAGCTGGCTCGCCGAAGATCACATCGAGTGAGATTGTTCCCAAGGGATAGACTGGTCTCCCTGGTACTATGCCGTGGAAGGTGTTGACGGAGGGCGCCAGGCTTGTCGTCAGTATGTTCATTCCACGCAACGTGTCGGCGAACATGATATTGATTCCGCTGCCACCATCCATGAACACGCGGCTCATAGCGAAGCCTCCTATCTGCGCATCCAGAACGAGGGCCGCGTGACCCGGCCGCGGGACTCGAGGTGGATGATCGTCTCTGGAGAATGTTATGCTGGCCTGTGACCAGTCGAGGTACTCTGGTACCGCGGGTGGTGATTTGACGGCAAGGTGGACCTTCCTTGTTATGAGCTTTTGGTCCCGATTTGAGGGACGTCCTTTCTGGATCATGAACCNGCCTCCTATCTGCGCGTCCAAAACGAGGGCCACGTGACCCGACCGCGGGACTTGAGGTGGGTGATCGTCCCTGGCGAATGTTATGCTGGCATGTGACCAGTTGAGGTACTCCATTACCGCGGGTGGTGATTTGACGGCAAGGTGGACCTGCCTTGTTATGAGTTTTTGGTCCCGATTTGAGGGACGTCCTTTCTGGATCATGAACATGCGACCCACAGGTTTTGGATAAGCATCTCCATCGGATCTTGGCTCTTCTATCCGTGGCTGGTACTGGATTGCACCCGCCATGTATCCCGGAGGCAACGGTGGAGCGTGCGGTGCTCCCACAGCCAATGCCCCCGGTACCCCTGCGCCTGCTGCTGCTGTTGCAAAAGGAGCCGTGCGTACTGCGCATGGAGGTCTTGAAACTTTTCGCAGTCTTTGAGGAGGTGCTTGGACGTGAGAACACCGTTCTCATCCCTGAACATGTGGAATCGCCACGCGTCATGAAGCGTTGGAGGAGGCCGTGGAGCTCGGCCACTTCGTGACTCTCGCGGTCGCCATTCGCGCTTGACTTCTTTGCTGCTCTTGTAACCGGTTGTTCGACTATCGCGCTCATAGCGATTGTCGTCACGGTTTCTTTGCTCGCGGCTGTCAGTAAAGCCTGCCGCCACGAGTTCCATGCCCTCCGTGTCCTCGTAGATGCGCGATTTCCTCTTGCGACGGCGGTCATTGTTACGGCGACTCCAAGAACCTTGATCGCCGTTGACGCCAGGCGTGCCGGCACGCTCGTTACGTATGGAATCTTCACCATCCGCCCACTCATTGGCTATCTGCATGAGGTGGGCGATGGTTTTGGGCTTCACTCGACCAAAAGTCTCCCGGAGCTCGACCCGATAGACTCCTCGGGTGAACGCGTATATGGCGTTGTCTTCCGATATCTTCTCCGTCGCGTTGCGGAGGAGGGTCCAATGCTGGATGTACTCACGCAATGTCTCATCTTCGCGCTGCTTGCAGGCTCGCAGCTCCTCGAATGAGGCAGGTCTCTTATACGTGTCGATGAAGTTGCAGACGAAGTCCTCTTTGAAATCCTCCCAACAGATGTATGCACCTCTCGGTAAGCTCTTGAGCCAGGCTCGAGCCGATCCCGAGAGCATGAGTTGTATGTACTGCATGGCAGTAGACGTCGTTCCTCTTTGGCAGGTTACCGCCGTCAGGTAGTCCTCCAGCCAGGCAGACGGCTCTTGCAGGCCATCATACTTGGGGGTTTCCGAGGTTAACCTGAATCCTTTCGGCATCCTGGTCTCCCGGATGCGTCGACTGAAGCATAGTGCGCCGCAGGGTTCGACGTCGTCCTCAGACGACGAGCTATTGCTTTCCTCCTCTTGCACTGCTCGCCTGGAGCGGTTCCTGGTGACCTTGTTATGCGTGATGGCATTGCGCGCATCTTCACCCTCGGTGAGCTGGTAGCGCTCCTCGTGCCCGCGATTACCGCGGTTTCGCCGGTCGCGGGTGACTCGATTTTATTCTTCTGGAGCTGATCGCTCATTGTTGCCGCGTGTGACGCGGTTTTCTCGATCTCGGGTACGGTCGCCGCTTCTCGAGTTCTTGTCTCCCGCCGTGGACTCGGCTGGCGGCGATTGATCATGTTGTTGCCAGCCGCTCCGGTTTGCAACTGGTTGTGGCTCCTCAGGCATCAATGTCGTCCCCATTGTACTGAGGAACTTGATTTGTTGGCGATGCAGGGCTGCCCGCGGATCGCTCTCTGGCGGCTGTGTAGCCTGCAGGTATGTGGCCACCGACATTAGGACACCGGAGGCAGTCTTGGGGATAGGGATTCCCTGCTCGTCCACAGACATGAAGGACGCCTCCAGATTACGGGTGACGTTGTTCCGATCCGCCTCTGGTATCCGCAAGTACCGAGGCTGTGCTTGGGGGTCGCGGGATCGCCCTGAAGATTGGACGGACAGACCTGCCCGTCGCGCACTCGATATGCTGGCCTGCCTTCTGCGCTCCGCCAGCTCCGCCCTCGTGGCTTCCAGCTTGAGGCTTTCCTGCCACAGCAGGTACTGGTAGCATGCCAGGTCTTCTGGTGTCGCGTCGGCTGCCGGTTGGCCATCCGCTACAGCCTTGATTGCTTTTTCGCCCATAGCCTGGTTGATGTGGAGCTGCGTCCGCCCGTTTTGCAGGGTGACGACGTATGGGTAGCTCGGCTGGCCACCCCTGTTAGGTGGAGCGTTTACTTCGACCTCCGTGTTGGTGGCTGCTGTCCTTGCGGCGGCGGCGGCTGCGGCTCCTGCCGCGGCCGTTTCCCCGGGTCCTGATGCTCCTCCTCCTGCAGGCACCGTCATGTATACCTCGATCGGCGAGAGATACGACGTCTGATCGTCGGAGTCGTCGTTGAAGGCAGACTCGAAGGATGCCGAGGCTCCTCCGATGGAGTACGCAGAGCTTGGCGGGGTAGGTGAGATGTATGGCGCGACCGGTGTCTCGGTCGTGCGCGCAAGTTGACGGTTGGCGATGTAGATCGCGATGCTGCGGCCAAAGTCGACGCAGGTTCGTCGAGTGCTCCCCCCGCGAGATCCACGTGGGGTGACAGGATGTCTAGCGAGGCAGTCGATGAAGTTGCGACTTCCGTCGATGAAGTCGATGAAGTGGCGAGTTCCTCTGATGTGGAAGGAGGTGCGTCCGTGAGACGGAGCGTGCCCCACTTGTTGACGTAGAAGCGCAGCTTGCCAAAGCTCGTTTCCACGCCAGCTTGTAGGTCCTCGAAGGCTGATTGCACGACCGGCGAGTGCGGGTGAAAACCCAGGGAACCGAAGTAGATCGGCTGCTGCAGATCCGGCGAGTCGCCGATGGTTGCTGATGAAGCCGCCGAATCCGTAGATCCAGCACCAGTCTTTCCCACAGACGGCGCCAATTGACGTGGGGTTACCACGCCAAATCCCTCGGATGACATCCTCAGGTTGAGAGAATAGGAGAAGAAGATGGTGGTATTGGTGGATTCGTCGGCTGACAAGAGAGATTTACACAGGTTCAGGCCCCCGAAGGTAAAAGCCCTACGTCCTGCTTGTCTGGTATTGATGATCGAGCTTACAGATTGGTTACAATGGCGAGATCGTGAGATGCAATCTCGCTAGGGTTTCTGGTGGTCCGTATGAACGTGTCCTAGGTCGGCGACCTTCCTAGTCCTTAAATAGTGGGACTGGGTCTCGGGTCCGTTACCGACTAGGTTTACATTTGGGCCTGCCGACCTTATATTTCTAACCTTTCCTTCGGGGCCTCCTTCCTGGGCCTGATGATAGATGGGCCTTTTATTCTCCTCCACACCAGGGTAGTCCACGGTGGCACACCCGAAAGGTGTACCCACGTCACGACCTTTGGTGCGGGCTTGACATACGGTTCTCCAGGGACGAGCAACAGGTGTTCGACACATCCACCAATATGTTGCTTGGCAATGGAACCTTGGCCCTCTTTTGGGAGGATTGGTGGCTTGACCGAAAGGCATTATGGGAGATAGCGTCGGACCTCTTCCCGCTAGTTTCAAGGCATCCCAGAAAGCACTGTACGGTCCGAGAGGCTCTAAATGAGTGTTGTTGGATCATTGACATTATATGAGCCTTGAGAATGCTCGCCTTTTGGTAATGTGTACAACCTAGTTTCGCGACGTGCATCTCAAGGTTGAGCGGTGGTAAACGGCCGACTCACGGTACTCCTCTAGTCCTTGTTACGACATCCTTTTCCAAGGGGAGATTGTATCAAGATCATGGAAGGTTAACTAGAAGTCATGGGTGCCCCCAGGGTGAATTTATTCATATGTCTTGCTTGTCAGGATAGATATATGGTGGACGGGTGTGTGGCTCGCACGATGTGTACTTCCATACCATGCGAGTTGCCTGTTGTGCAAGTAATGCATTGAGACCATGGCGCACATCCTTACTGGTTGCCATTTTTCGAGGATAATCTGGTATGAGGTGTTGTCTTGGATCCGATCCACTTCTAGACCTCCCGTTGATGAGGACGACTTCGCGGATTGGTGGTCGCTGACATTATAATCCAACCCCTCCCCCCAGCACCACCTCCCACCCAATGCGTAATGGCACTTTGCTGGTGATCATGCTCACGGCCTGGTGGATCTAGAAACTTCGATAAAGCTTGCACTCCATGGCCTTCTTGTTTAACAATTAGGGTTGAGGAGGGCAAACACGGGGGTCATGTGGCCTTCGCCAACTGCTTGTTAGATTAACTTGTTTAGATTGAGTTATATGGTGTTGTGTTCACCCATTCTTGCATTTGTATATAAAATCTTCTTTTCTATCAAGGCATTGGAACACAATGTTTTTTGCGTTTTTGCGTGAGAGAGAAAAATGTTGCCTGCGCATTGTATATTGCATTATCAAACAATAAATTACAAATTTGTTTAATATTCCAACACTATCTTCCCCCACATAAGCCATGAATTCAGTACAAATTTTCTAGTAACTACTCCCTCCGTATCAAAATATAAGATGTTTTGGACTTTTGCTTTCCATTTGTATCTAGACATGTTTAGTGCAAGGTTCAGATACAAATGGAAAGCAAAGTCCAAAACATCTAGATACAAATGGAAAGCAAAAGTCCAAAACATCTTATATTTTGATACGGAGGGAGTACAAATTTGTCATGTACTCCTCTGTGGAGAATGCATGAATAATGTTTGCATGTCCCTGATCAGTCAGCTCACCTAACTAGGCAGATAATCTCATTAGTGTGTGCCCGATGGCCGCTAGGGCTTCGCTCCTGTCGAACTCCGTTCCGAGAGATCCCTTGCCAGGTTTTGTAGGTCGCCATAGTCGGTGTTGCTGTTGCTGGAGCCCTCTCCCATCTGGTCATATGGTTGTTGGAGATGCAGCTGCTGGTGTTGGTGTTGGAGTTGCTGCTGCAAGACCCACTGGGACTGCATCGGCAGGTCGAAGAGCGATGATAGATCATCGCCACTGGCCGGGACGTTCGACGATGAAGGAAGGTCAGAGACGGAGAATGTGGTGGTCATTGGCACGTGTGGCTGTAGTGGGAAAGGCGGCAGTGGCAGCTCCAGCGTGGCGACGTGGGCTTGCAGGTAGGCGAGCCCGGCCTGGAGGTTCAGCACCTGGAGGAGAGGAGATCGATCAATCAATCATGACATGCACCAAGGAAGTTCACGAGTTAGATCATATCATTTGCAATGGATGCACACCTCACATCATATCTTTCTCAATACTACCATGATTAAATGAAGCGGAGGATACCTAATGAAATGAAAATAAAAAAATGTCGGAACAAATTGATGTTTGATGTTTCCAATAAGGTAGCTTGGTGGATGGGTATCTATATATCTCTTGTGTCAAATCATTGGTACCTATCTATTTTTGTGGAAAATTGGTGGATTCTATTAAAAGGCCTTAGATGTGGGAGCAACGCCGCAACTATTTTATACTTGAGACCTCTTGAGACCTATTAGATTTGATACCATATTAAACTGATATAGTACTTACCTAAACCAAAAATCGAACTTTTGAAAAGGCGATATTCTATATATTTCAACAGGTTCTACACCAGTATCGGATTTGGGTAACAAAAGATTGATCCTATGGCCTAATTTATTTGCTTTCATCACAAAACAGCAACATAACAACCAGATTTATGGTGATGTCATAGTTTTACGGATTATGTATGAAGATCTAAAGGAGAAGGGGGGGATGGTAGATGTTCGAATTAATGGTGAGGAGATGTGCATGCATGCACATCATGGGTAGCAGAAAGACTCTTTCCTTTTTTAGGTGAACAGAAAGACCTGTCCTGATCAAATCCGTTGGCTTGCTTGACTTTCTAGGTTTTACTCCTCCCAAAAGGAGGCCCATTCGCTTCCTTTGGAAAATGAGGAAGAAAAAAAAACGAAAAAACAGATCGAAGTGCACCTTCCAAAAGCAGTATCCATCGATCGATGATCATCTTCCAACAACGATTGCACGTTAGACAGAGGGAGGGAGAGAGAGAGTCCTAGCTGTAGTGGTGGTGATGTGCATACTACGCACCTGTTGCTGGAGGGCGAAGATGTGGGGGATGCAGCCATAGACGGGGTCGCGGAGGCGCTCCTGCGCCTCGTAGCAGACGGTGATCACGGCGTCGAGGCGCTTGTGGGGAGGGATCTGGAGGAGGAGCTTGGACACGTTGCTGGCGCCGAACACCTTGTGCACCGCCGAGAACTGCGCCGCCCCTTGCTCCGAGTCGAAGTAGGGCGCGAAGATGCAACCGGCCACGCACTTGCGCCGCAAGAACTTGCACGCCCCGCAGGGCCCTCCACCTGCACCGCCCGACGACGACGAGCCGCTCATTCTCCAAGGCAACGGACTTCAGTCAAGGGGCATGGATGTTTGTCCCATCGGTGGAGGGTGGTGTCGATATATATAATGGTAGAGTCATTAATAGTTTCCAACTTTGTGCTATGCTGGGGCTTTATATACGCGCTTATTTTGGCATCATTGTATTGATGGCGAGCTAGACTTTAGAGCCAAGGCAACTATGGACATTAATTGGAATTCCATCCATCCTTCTTGTCGATAGATCCTAATAAAAGAAGATAAATACTTTTAGAGACATTAAGTCAAAGCAAAATTCATTTGTGATTAACGAAACTAAAGCAAACGTAGTAAAGCTGAAATCTTGGACCTGCAATAAGAACATAGCATTGACACAGACATAACTGATGACAGTAAAAGAAATTCAGTAGAAACCACCGAGAACATTTGACAATTTTGGTATCTATCGATGCCAAAGCTCGAGGCTGCGGGTCAGCGGAGTCGCAGCTGACACTGGCCGGTTGTGTAGGGTTGTGGCCGTAAAGCTTAGGGAGAAAGTCTTCATAGAACTGAAGAAGATTTGGCGAACGTCACGGCTTTTGCCTACTGACGGTGGCAGCGCCCGTGGGTGATGTGTGCAAGTGCATAGTCTTGTTTATTTGTTTTCAAAGTAAGAGAGCCGAACCATGAGGATGTGAGAAAATGGTCTTTTGTTTCGTGTTGATGCTTAATGAAGAGTGACTACAAGTTATCTAAATTCCAAGTAAGAGAGTCATCAAAGTGATTTGTTTGAAATGGTTTAAAGTACCATTAAAATTATTAATAGTAACATAGAGCATTGTGATGGAAATGATGGAATTGGCATTAGGGCTAAAAGCGTTCTCAGAGACTCCGCATTCACCACTAGCATAATGGGTCAATTGTGATGGATCCATTTTATCTATGTATCATGGTATGTATGGATGGAGCCCGGCATAAAGATACAAATATGTCCCAATGACTTGTGATACACCTCGCACAACCACTATTACCCCGCCAAAGGCCGATGCTAGAGTGAGTACAGTAATAATTAAGGTTGACCCCATGGATGTGAAGTAAAGGACTTGGAATACGTACCGCAGATGGTCAGCAAAGGAGAGAGACTCCTTCTATCACCGCAATACCCACAAACCCCTCCTGGCAAAGGCAAATATTACGTAGTCGTTGTTTGCACAATATCATTAAGAACATTACAAACTATGCCATACATATCAAATACATCCTTCATACAATTTCATGTGGCTATTAGGATTTGTCCATACCCCTAAGAACTAATGGAACTAGTCAGACATGGGAGCACAAGACATCATCAATATAATTATATGAATGATGTATGAATGAGTAAAGTAACACACGTATGAATCCAATCTAGAGTTTAGGATTACAATGAGATGAATGGAGGAGTCGATGACGAGGGTGTAGATGATGATGATCGAGAACAATGTTGTGGTCTTCGAGATCTGACCTATGGTGCATATGGATGCCCTACTACTGACCCCACTCCAAATCCCTTCCGTAGGTGAGGTTTTTGGTACTGCTTCGAGCAGTGTGTCTTCTCTGTTCATCCTCTGGCAGACCCGATCAAACGGTGATAAATTATTTGACGAAGGGTTGTTGATGTATTGGTATTCATACAAGATAATGATCCATACAAAGTACTAACATACGTCTACAAATAAAATGATCGCCACACCCATGAGGAAGGGAAAGGATGACAAGTGTTGCGACGAGAGCGCCCGCAGGATCATTGTAGGGCCTGTTTGGTTGCTCAGGCGTTTTTAGCACTTTTGCATCCGTGGCCCTGGAAAAACGCGGCCTGAGCCAAGTTGTGTAGCCCGTTTGGTTGCCAACAATGTTCTGGCCAGGCTTGTTTCGCTGCATGCAAGTTTTCAAGCCCACGACGTTTGGTTGTATGCGTGTTTCAGGTACTCTTACCTCCTGTGTACGTGGTAGTCTTACCTCACACATCACAGCACCATGAAGGGTGAGCAGGACAACAGCGCGGCGTGAGGGCATGGCGACGGTGCCGGGGCGGCGGCGTGGCGGCGGTGCCGGTGTTCACGCACGTACACCACACTCGCTCTAATTACCGATGCGACTACCACAGGTCCCATAGCTACGAGCGGCGACACCTGGACAAGGACAATGTCAAGTAAATGTTGTTGTGCCGGCATAACCTACTAGCTGCTGCTATGTCGGCGGCGACAGAGAGGTTGAAGAACATAGTGTACGCTACATGAGTCTATATATATATATAAACCCTATTTGGTACCCAGCGTGCAGAATAAGTTATTTTGCACCCACAATTTTTTACGTCGTTAAATCAATAAATTGTGTTACATATATAAATATTTATGTCATATTGACCCATAATAGAAAAAATCGACACAAAAAATGAGTTAAAATGACGTAAAAGTCATAAAAACAACATAAATAAGTGTATTTTTGTCGTATTTTTGCAAAGTCACGTAAATATTTTTTTTGTCATTTATATTTTTTCTTACGTTTTCCTTGACTCAATACATAGGCAAAATTTACGTGACATAAAAATCATATGCGGTTGTGAAGATATATATATATATATATATAGCAGGACTATTCTGCAACCCCCTTAAGAGGTTCTAGAATAGCTATTCTAGAACCCCTCCTAATCACCTTCTTACCCCGATCCGATCCAGAAACAACCGACCGAACCATCCAAAAAAAATAAAAACCCACCCGGAATCGAGCCTGATCCCCACGACCCCACCCACCACCTACCAGGCACCCATACCCACGATCCAAAAATCAAACTGCCCTCCCGAAACCGGATCGACCCACCGCCGGCGATCCTCCACCCCGCGCGCCGCCGCCCTCCATCCACCTCGCGCGCGGCCGCTGCCCTCCCCACACCTCGCGCGCCGCCGCCATCCTTCCATCCACCAGGCGCGCCACGCTCCACTCATGCGACGCCGCCGTGCCCTGTCCTCCGCCGCGCGCCTCTCCCGGGAGGGCCCCCGACCTCCGCCCCCGTTCCTCCCCGGGAGGATCACCGAACTCCGCCCTGCGCCGGCCGGGAGGGCCCTGACCTCCGCCTCGTGCCTCCACGGGAGGGTCCCCGACTCCCGCTCCGCGCTGCCCAGGAGGGGCCCCACCTCCGCCGCACCCCTCGAACCTCCGCTCCGTGCACCGCCGGCCACCCCTCTGCTCCGCGCACCACTGGTCGGGAGGACCCTCGACCTCCGCCGCGCTCCTCTCTGGGAGGGTCCCCGACCTCCGTCCCGTGCAGCGCCCCCGATAGGACCCCCAAATCCGCCGCACGCCGGTAGGGAGAACCTCATCACGCCGCCTCCGGGGCCCCCCTGCTCGCCGACGGGAGTGTAGCCCCCCCTGCTCGCCGACGTGAGTGCAGCCGTGCCCCACTCCCTA
Organism: Puccinellia tenuiflora; assembly: GCA_012064385.1. Lineage (NCBI taxonomy): Eukaryota > Viridiplantae > Streptophyta > Magnoliopsida > Poales > Poaceae > Puccinellia > Puccinellia tenuiflora. The sequence continues at coordinate 613,825 of QRDG01000211.1, read as the reverse complement.
GTGGCTTGTCCGGTTGTTTCCCCTGCATGCTCGCTGACGGGTTCGCGCCTACCAGTGGCTTGCTGACGGGTAGTTCCCATGCTTGACTCGAACCAGAGCAGCGCTGGACCTCCCTCGTGTTGCAACGAGTCTGTGAAGTTTGTGCTACATGTAGTTGGTGCACATGATGTTCTCGTGTGCAAAAAAATGTGACGTGGTTGCGAAGTTCATTTTTTTGTTCGAACAAGTTCAGTTTATGTAATGCGCGGAGTTCACTTTTTTGTCGCTAAAATGTTTTCAGTTTATCAGCGTGAAAATAGAAGTTCACAATCTGTTGTCACAAAGTTCATTTTTGTTGCCTCGAGTTCACTTACGTATCCGATAGAAGTTCACTTCCTTGACTAGCGAAGTTCAGAAATGATCCAATTACGAAAATCAAACAGGTCAAAAAAAAATCAAACAAGTCGAAAACATGACGGAGAGCGTTCATCTGGTGCTCCGTGAAGAAGTTCACTTATGTGTTCGGAAGAAGTTCACAGATGCGAAGTGGGAAGTTCAGAAAAAACGAGAATTCTAAAACAACAGAATTATGTATATTTAAAACTGCTCTTAAACCGTAAGGAATTTCGAAAAAGTGCGTGAGATAACAAAGTTGCGGATTTTTCATAGCTTTCCAACGGCGTATCATTTGCATCAATCCGATAAATGGTTTGAAAATAGCGATCAAAATACGGTACGGTCTCGAAAATAGTGTTAGTATATTTGAAATTCTTTAAAAACCGTAACTAATTTCGAAAACCTGTGAAAATGAAAAAGTTTCGTAATTTCCATAGCTATCCAACGGTATATCACATGCATCATTCCGATAAGCGGATCAAAAATCGCACTAGAAAATTTTCCCGTAAAGGTGGAGAATCAGTGTGTTCCGTCAGGAAGTTCACATTACCATTGAATGAAGTTCATCAACTTTGCGAGGGAAGTTCAGAAGTGGTTTCAGAATAGCTATTATAGAACTGGTTCCAGAATAGCAGATATGTGAGTATAAAATCTGCTCGTATACGACAATCAAAACAGAAAACTTACAACATGAAAGTTGTGCGTAACGTTGATATGAACCTACACGTCAAAGAATATCTCAAACAATCCATCGAGTGCAACGAATTTGACAAAATTCGTCCAAAAAAGAGGCAAACATCAGTGCAAAATTGAGAAGTTACAGTCGACGAAACTTGAAAGCGAGCATCAGAATGAAACCTACTCGTCGACGCGCATATTTCTCATGTACACTTTATTTTGAATCGAGCAATATTTAGGGAGATTAGAGAGGGCACTTAGTGGAGAGGTTAAGGAAGGTGAGTAGAACACATCAAGGTGGCTCTGCACCAGGCCTGGCCGCACCCATACAGGTTCGCGGAACGGACCAGGTACCAAACAGGTAAAAAAAATCGTGTGTAATGCGTGTGCTACCAAACACGTCCGTAGAGGTTGGCCTTTTCCCCAGCTTCTCTTTACACTGTGTTTGGATGCGCAGAATTCGGCTCGGAATTGAATTGGACTTTCAGTTTCCAAATCCAAGGTGGAAAGGAAATGGACTGCAATTCCATTTCTGTTGTTTGGATGTATATGGAATTTACGCTTGGAATCCTCAATTCCAAATCCTGTTTGGATGTCAACGCCATGGAATTGAAATTTTTGTTCAGCTTTGGCAATATGAACTTGTGTAATGTATACAAACAGTGATATGTATATTTGATGTTTATATTATAATTTTCGACACATAATAATATTGTCTCTCACAAATAGCAATCATTAAAATATGTCAACATGGATTATAAATTTGTCTCTCACAAATAGCAATCATTAAAATATGTCAACATGGATAATAAATATTGCCTCACAAATAGCAAACATTATAATATCACAACATGGATAATAATATTGTCTCTCACAAATAGCAAACATTATAATATGACAAACACAAGAGGACAGTTCATAAGGAAAGTAAATAACATAGTAGTTCATTGTCTCAACAACCAAACATCATAGGAACCATCATGGTAAGGCGAACAAATACGCCTTCTTCATGTTCTCGGGTAACGCCATGAAACATTCGAAGGAGCGCTCATTGGCAGTCAACTTAGCATAAGCCGTGATGATAACGGCATCATCCAAACCTTCTACTTTCTTGATTGCATCAAGGATTTCTGTTGGAGGAGTCACCTTTGGCGTAGGGAGCGGGTCGGCTGTCTTCAAAGCATCATCAAATGATTTCATCATACCTCCCATCATGCACAAGATAGCATCTCCAGTCCGCTGCCTTTTCTGAGGCACCTCTGGAGATTCTTCAGCTATTGTGTCCTCTTCTTGAATGTATTCGGCGGCTGTCTTAGCACCTACACCAGTTGCATGGTCCTTGGAATATATGGTCTGAATAGCATGCCAATTCATCACCACCTTGTACCTGTAGCCGGATGCTTCCTTGTTGGCCTACACAAAGCACACATATATTAGAAATGATAGTCAAAAAACGACCCAAAAATCCAAACGAAAATTACACTCAATTACCTCAACATAACGAGACCACACTTCATCACTATCAGCAGAAATTTCATGTTCCAATCAACCACACCTAGCATGTTAGTGGTGATCTCTTGGTGTCTGTTCCTATATCTTCCTTTGTCAGCAGTATTGACAAACACAGGAATATGACACCCATCTAGTGCTCCTAGTGCATTGCCAAACCATCTCCATTTGTAATCATCAGGAGGGGTGGTAGTAGGATCTGGCAGCTTGATGAACTCACTACTTAGTGAGAGTATGGCTGCTAAAATAATAGAGAAGTTCCTACTGATAGTCTCTGTAGACCGCTGGTAACTGCCACCCAATATTCTCATTTTAGTTCCATGTCCAACTACTTGTAGAAATGTAGCAAGATTTTCTTCTACTGTCACAAACACGCTATCTTTCAGACCACATTTCTCACGCAGCATTGCACAAAGATCATGAAAGTTTCTTTTAGTTAGGCGCAGCTTATCATAGCAAGCACTCTCAGACCCATTATAGGTTTGTTTAAGTATGAACTTCCTATATGCAACCTTCTCCTCATCATCACTGAAGAATCCAAGGTCCCTCGGTGCCCGTTGGGTGCTAAGATAAGCATAAGCAAGGCATGACAGCTGAAAATAATTCTTTGCCAATAATATCCTTTTTCTCTTCCTTCTCTTATTCTCTTCAGTTATGTAAGCAACCATCTCTAGCTGAGACATGAAAAGAAGCTATAATGCACACAACAAACCTACAAAAATTAATCATAGCACAGTCAAACATTCATACATGATGCACATATGTGAGAAAAATAATTATGTATACTACTGTGGGATTTATTCAGATCCACGTGCTATAAATGCAAGTCATTCATCTACAATACAGTGGGATTATCTGATTATCATATACACAACACAGGTCGAAATGCAATTTTTTCAGATCCAAAAATCATCAATTACTATGGGAAGGATGGAGATGACCATGTCCATGGAGGGGGACCCCGTCCCTGCCCTAATATGATGCTATTCATGGAGGGCCGCCGCCGTTTTCAGAGAAGCCGGCGCCGTCACCCGCCCATCGCGCAGGAACTAGGGTTAGAATGGGGGGGGGGGGGGCGGGGAGAGGGACGGCCAGGGGATGGATGTCCAGGGAGAAGGAGAGGGCGAGGCAGGGAGGAGCGGAGGAGGGACGTACCTGCGCGCCGGCGGTGGAGGTCCGCTCGGGAGGGAGGCGGCGATGGGCGAGGTCGCCTGTCTGGTCGCCAGTCTCGTTCGCTCGAGGAAGGAGGGGCTCGTTCGCGACTGATTCCACGCGTTTCCGAGCCCGTGAGCTCGGAAAGTTGGTCGCAAAAATTACACGGCCCGAAGGGGTACGCGGAATTCGGGTTTCCTTTCCGCGCTGTGATTCTAAGGCAACACCAAACGCTGGAAAGCGGGGCCGAATTCCAGAATAGCCAATTCCGAGCCCAATTCAACGCATCCAAACACAGTGTTAGTTTTTTTTAAAGGACTTCAGCTTTTTTGTGCAGATGCGATTTTGCACAATTTGTGGGAGCGTAGTTGGGCCGAAATCCGGAAGGGCTGCACTGTTGGGCCGCATCGGTAGCCGCTGCGCTGCTAAGGGCAAGCCTGCCACGCTGCTCGACCTCCTCCCCCACGCAGCCCCGCCTTTCTCTCCTTCCAGCCGCCCCTGTCTCCGCCGTCCAGCCCCTCTCGTCCCCGGCGCCCAACCCCTCTCAACGCCACGCTGCGGCCCGCGTCCCACGCTTCCTACCTCCGCGCCGCCGCCGGGACTCCTCTGCTGTCACTGAATTTCTTTGTTGCGGTGTTGCCGATGGGGAAGCTGAAGCCCGACTCCGCAACAGCTACTCCTCGAGGTACGAAACCAACCTTGGCCGCCGTCTCTAGCCCGAAGCTTCCAGTTTCTACCTTACTCGCTCGGTTGCTCCCCCTCCTGTGCTACGCTATCGTGTGGTTTCAGGTCAGAAGAGGCGGCGTGACAAGTCCAAGCGGCCGGCGCTTGACGGTGGTCGGCCTGACTCTCCAGGTTCGGTTTTTGTTTACCGTGTTTATCGTTTATATGCCCTCTCTCTCTCTCTCAGATAATGAAAAATTGGCAATGTAGCAAAACTAGAGTAGGCCTTTTCCTTTCTCGACATTTTCGTGCTTCATGCAGCAATGTAATGCAGCCTGCGCCTTTTCTTATTGGAATTAATTACTTGAGCATGCAGATGGAATCATAGCAACAGTTCGACATGGGAAACAATCCAATGAGGGCTCTCAAGGCCTATATCTGAGTGATGAAGATCACTTAACAGATGATTGCAGTGTTTCCAGTGAGGATGAGCCACATGATATGATAAGCAAGAAAAATGATGCTTTTGATGAAATCGACTCGTCATGGTTGGTGCTACTGATACAAGAGTATTCATATTTTTTCTTTGCTGACTGGGAGGCTTAATAATGGCCGTTATCTCAATGGACAAGTACTGTATTATTTTTATATATGATATCAGTCATTCAGTTTTGGTTATAGTATGCTATGTCCCTACCTTTGTCCTATATGACATGGTTTCAGAATGCTTTCTTAATGTCGCCTCTACTGTAACATTTTTCGTAGCAATAATAAGATCCTTAAAAACTAAAAATCAATCAGAGATCATTTTACATGCTTGAAACAATTTATATTACTGATTACTAGAAGTTGAAACTCCATATATTCTTATTTTGCTTTCAGAAGTTAAACAGAACAGTTATCCAGAACATTTTCCATTTTGTTTTCTTGCATTATATACATGACCTTTTCATGTAACTCGTTCTGACAGCACCCTCTTTTGCTTGTTTCAGTTCATTTCAGCGTCATGTTAGTCATGTACTAGCAAATGATGACGTCACTGCATTAGTGAAGCAGAAGAGTAAATATAAATGGGAGATGCCTGCAGTGGACATTCCAAAATCAAAATGGGTTGGAACAGGTGAAAAATGCAGGTACTTTATGGAATTACATCATTGTGATTTATTTATCGATTCGCATGTTAACTTGTGTATTGTGAACATTTCGCGCTCTAAGCACTTTGGAAGTTCATGTTTTATGTGACTTAATTTGATCTTATTTATCCTTTTAATGTGGTTTACTGAACTTGAGCCCTTCGATAGCGATATAGGTATTTGTTCTCTAATAAAAAGCTACCAGTCTGTCTATTTGGAGTCCAGAGTTTCATGTTTATCACGTTTAGATCACCTTATGACCTATATTCGTTTTATAACTTATTTGGGAGGGGTTACTATGGTGCATTTATCTGTACCGCACCCTCCACATGTTCTCTTACTTGCAATATTCTTCAAATGGTATGCAACATGTGCTTCTTCAGAGGGCAAGACGTGTAGATATATTAGTTTCTGATCCTCTGTGCTTGGGTACTTGGTACATTACATTAGTTATAAAACTACTCAAATGCTTTGCACTTAGTTATTCAACTTCTTCATTACTACTGCAGGGATGATTCTGTATAATAAATATTTCAAGAGATTCTCGTTGCTTTGTTCTTTCAGGGAGCTCCTGATGATTCTCTTGTTGATGTCAAAGGAAAGCTGAGGGACCACTGGCAAAACACCCTCTCTGATAACTTGAATTCTAGATTGAGGTTCTTCTCACTTTGTGAGTACTCTCTGTTGATTATCTTTCATTTAGTGCCTTGTTTCACAAATGACATGACTCAGTAAAACATTAAAGCTACTGGGTTTAGCATTGGTCCCTTGTAAAGCTTTTCATACATTAATTACCCAATAGTCCTGGTCTAGAGGATAATAGTGCTATTTTTTCTAGAATTAGCAAAGATCCCTATTGCTAATTAATTTTGCAGCACAACCGAACAACAGAAAAGTGGCCATAAATTTAGTTGGATCTGGACTTACAGCTCTAAATTCCACATGATCAAATGCTTCTTTTACGTGTTTGTGTGTGGCTACTTGGCAACACTAAACTTCTCTCCAAAGTGAACTAGGTAGATAATTTGTTTCCCGAAGAAGCCAACATGAGCTTTCTCTACCCATTCTGTATGTAGAAAAAAATAGAAATAATAAGGTCCTTTAAAGTTCTCAAACTTCAAATGTGGATGTCTCATTATTACATTGTCTCCACTTGACCTGAAGAGCAAAAACTATTTTGTTACTCAAACAAGCTAGACATGTTTTGAGTCGGTGTCTCTCTGTGTGTGCCCCTGTGCAAAACAAGTTAATACCGACACCAACTTCTTAAACAGTTGCCCCTGAGAAATGGTTGTATATACTAATCCTACTTTGTCAGGGGCCCATCGTAGTAATTTGTCATGTAGAGACAAAAGTTTTTCTGGTTCTCTTATCCTATGGATTCTGTTGTGCAAGTCTGTTTTCGATCCATATTCTTGCTTTTGATTTTATTTTTTTGTTTCCAGTATGGTTTTAGCATACCAGTTTACGTACTCCATTTTTCCTATAATTAAGTAAATCTAAGATGAATTATTGCTTTCCGTGTCATGTTTCCTGGCTAAAATAACGTATGGTGGCTCTCTCTGTCACTTATATTAATTGTAATTCTAATGCTAATTGTTTATTACAGGCAATAGTTATCGTGACATAATGCATTGTAATAAGAAACCATTTTACCTTAAGGGTGGTAAGGTGGATTCCAGTACTATGGATGCATATATTATGCATGCTGTAAGTTTCAAAATCCCTGTTTGGTGATATTATTACTGTACCTATTATGATGCTGACTAATGTGCAATATTATCGCAATGGCAGTTGAGTCATATTCATAGAACAAGAGACATTGTCATTAAAAATGACGCAAATCTTAGGAATGATGCTAACACAGATATTCTGGATGACAACTCATACCGTGATCAGGGTTTTACACGTCCAAAGGTATCTTATTTGACGCATTATCTTGCATAGATGTGTATGGTGCTACAGATAGTTACTTGACTATTAGTTGCACCACCAAATCACGTAAAGGCTATGTCTCTTTTGTTAAGAGTAAATGTTACATGCCAATAAATTTCTAACATGCTGCCACTTCATTTATACAAGTATTTTTGTTGGATCTTTATCTGTTGAACTTATAGCTCTTTTCTTTTGTATTATTATCATGGCACCAGGTTCTTTTTTTGTTACCTCTCAAAAGCATTGCACGGCGTCTAGTGAAGAGACTGATCCAGTTATCTCCACTGACACAAAAGGTACACTTTTACTTTTGCAGTTTATCTTACAGGCAACATTTAAATATCAGGTTCATTTAAATCTACAGATCATTATGTTTATAATTTGCTATTGCTGGTTCAGCAGTTATTTTGCTCTGGTGCTAAGTGATAGAGAATTCTTTCATTTGTAGGATAATGCCATGGGACTATTCAAAAAAGAGTTTGATGAATCGGATGATGAAGAAGAGCCTGAAAATAGTTCAAAACCCACAGATTTTAACCTTCTTTTTGCTGGGGATGTTGAAGACCACTTTCTTTTTGGGATAAAATATACTAAGTAAGTGTGCTAGATCGTTAATAATTTCTCATAATAATTTTCAAGTTGTTTGAAGACAAGTGCGTCCACAACCCAATATGTACCCTCCACTGTTTTTTGTCAACAGCTCAAGTTATTTTCTTCAAATTCATTGCCTATCACATGCTTGAACATGAGCATGTTAAATTAATAGTCAAACACTCAGCAGATTGAATGACAGAATTTGTAATTTATATTGGTTCGCTATTTGTTCGGACTCTCGTTTGGTAGCGTGAAGCTTATTCCTCCTTTGGTCATGGACCTTTATTTGACTGAATTTGTATATCACTAAATAAGAAATAGTGTAAATTAAGATGTGCAATTCGCATTGGGAATTTCGCTGTAACTTAGAAAACCTAAATCACACCATTTACTACAAAAATAAAGCAAACCTGAAGTATAAGCCCACTATACAGCAAACCTCAGAAGGTAATGGGGGTAGTACAAATCTGTGCTTAGTGGTGTTTGCATAAGATTAGGCAGTGTGCACTTTGTTTGGTCAATGCCATCTGTGGACTGAGGGGAGGAGTCTTGTAGTGGTTTAGGCGTCATCAGTTTAAAGTTTTGTTTTGAGGCTTTTAAATCTTATGTCACGTACCTGTCCCTGTTATTGCTTGCACAACTGATAAAATGCACAACATAGCAGAAGGTGCTTAAGCAGTTATTTCCACCACAGGCTCGAGTAGTTTTACATTTGATATGGCAAATTCTCTGTATGGTAGAGCATCTGGCCTCTGAAACCATTATGGTTTAGTGATTGTTTGAAAATTGATTTTAACTAAGAGATATCACTGGATCTCGATGAAAGAAATGCTACTTCTTAGATAGTAATGCCTTCAGGATAGTTCATATCTTCATTTAGCTTATTTTCTCCTGTAAAGCTTACCTTCTGTTAGTTAAATTTATCCAGTAAACCTTTCAGTCCACAAACTGGATCTTGTAGAATGTTGCAACATTTCTTGTGCTTTGTGATTACTCTTTGATATTCTGCACTGTGAGATCTTATGCGTTAAGCAAAATATTGTCCTTAATAAATTCATTATTGCTAGCACATTGATATTATTTTCTTAGGACTCTATATTCACATACATAAGGCTTCTTAAAAGTTAATGTTATAACCAATGGTTTTTGCAGGAAATCTGTTAAGCTATACAGTAACTTCTATGCTTCTGATATCATAGTGGCATCTCCTTTAGCGCTTAAACTTGTAAGTACTCTTCAACAAAGGTTTTCTTCGTATATCCAATTAGTTATGATTACTCATGCATCCAGCAGCTGTATATCGTTATCGTTCTGGGGACACCTTATAGTTCACTGTCCTAATTAGCACGGCACACAGTATTAAATATATACTCTCCGTTCCTTTTTATTAGATGTATTCGTTTTTTATATAAATTCTGAATTGTTAAGGTGTATATCCTTTTATCCCAGTAGATGCCGATTCTACCCCTCCTGAATTGTAAGGATCATTGATTAGCCACGGGTAATTACTACTCTAATCAGTGTTGTATCCAGGGGTATTTTCGTCTCAAATTATCCTCAGATCAGTGTCTTGGTCACTGTGCACAAAAAACTACATCGAATAAAATGGAACAGAGGGAGTATGGAGCAGCTAGAAAATACTATCCTACTTTTGCACACACACCTGATGGTTCAGCTAGCCTTCAGGCCCTATATTCAGGGCATTTTGAGGTGCCAACGGTGTGAGATTATCGGTTGGCAGGACTGACAGCTCACAGGGCCACACTCATATAGGCTGGCCAGTAATGATGGCGAGGAAATGCAGTGATAACGATAGCAGGTCAGCAATGAGGGAGTTTTTTTTTTATGTTTGGAAAGACAGCTAGGCATGGGCTAGTGATACAGGTTGTAGGAGGAAGGCCACAGAGCATGTCGATGCACCAATCACAGTACCCGAGAATGCTCTGTGGCAACGAAGGGAGGTACATACCATATTATGATATGGTAGGTTCTCGCTTTTGTGGCAACTGCAAACAGCAACTATGGTAGGAAGGTGTTCTTGCGAAAAGGAAGGTTTTTGAAGAAAGGTGTTTGGGTTGGGAGGTGGCTTTGATGGAGTTGTTTTGTTATTAGTAGAAACTTGATCTGGTTGTGCCCTCTACTTTGCTTCCAAATCCATCTCATCTCTGAGTTGTTATTCTATTAAATGTGCACGTTCTTGCTGAAGTATTAGTATTCTCTACCTTATTATGCCTGTGTGATATCAGAAAATTGATGGAGGTGAAGATATCAAGAAAAAGGGACGTGCCAAGGAAAATGATTCTGATTTCCTTTCATCGATTGAAGTTAGTTCCACTCTAACTCATATACAGTTTATTTACCACCATCTCCATTCCTATATATTATTTCATTTATGTAAACCACTGTTATATTTAAGTTGTCTATGGTCGCATGGAAACAATGATTACATTTCTTATGGGTGGTCGGGTTTTCATCCTGAAAAAATTACAAGTATTTTGCCATTATTTTTGGAGGAACTATTAATTTGAAAGTGAACATCGGTATAGTTTAAGTTATGATAAGTCAAGTCATACTTCCATAAGGATGTGTTCGGTTCTGGAACCAGAGGGGACGGGACGGAATGGTTCCATTCCGAGGTCACGGGACGGTTCCGACCCCGTGTTCGGTTCGGATAAAATCGAGGAACGGAATGGTTCCGTTTTTTGTTCGGTTGGGGGAATTCGGAGCGGAACGGAATAGCCATAATTATACTTAAACTTTGCCTTTTGTCTCAAAATTGTAATAAAAGGACTATTTTGGCTCAAAATCTTTGCTAATAATACCAAATCACAGAAATTGGAAAGAATAGAGAAAAAAAATATCAAATCGGAGAGCTCGCCGCCGCCGCCGCCTGCCGCCGCCGCCTGCGCGCGCCGCCGCCGCCTGCCGCCTGCCGCCTGCGCGCGCCGCCGCCGCCTGCCGCCTGCGCGCGCCGCCGCCGTCTGCGCAAGCCGCCGCCGCCGCCTGCGCGCGTGCGTCGTGAGCTGGCCGGATTAGCGAGCGTTTAGCGAACCATTCCTCGCGGTCCGGCCGATTCGGCCGGACGAGCCCGTTCCGCATATCTGAGGAATATGCCGTTCCTAGGAACTACTCGGTTCCGTTCCTCGGACCAAACCGAACAGAGGAACTCGCCCTAGGCACGGAACGGACCGGTTCCGTTCCACCAAATTCTGGAACCGAACGCACCCTAAAGGAACAGAAAGTGTACACACAGTTCTGTTACTTCTTATTTTTGCCGAGGTATAAACATCAGTACATGTGTTTTTGCAGATAGTGGTGGTTGATCACGCAGATGTGATATCTATGCAGGTTAACCTCCAACTCTAATACTTTGCTGTACTTGTTTGCTAAGGCCTGCTGGTACAAATGACTGTTATCTATGAATGTAGAATTGGTCACATCTCCATGCTGTTCTTGAACAACTAAATCAATTGCCATCAAAAGACCATGTAGCCAATGTGATGCGGATTAGACCATGGTAATATTTTTTAATATTTATTTATTGCCATGCTCTAAGGCCGTACTTCTATCTATAAGTCGTCAGCTTAATGTATTGTGAGTAGCAAAGTAACTTGCAATTTGTTCTTGATTTTGATGTTTTATGAGGTCAATTATATGCTTCTTACATTTTCATTTTTTTTTTTGCTAAGGTACCTGGATCAGCATGCACGTTACTATCGGCAAACAATAATCCTAAGCTCGTATCTTACACCAGGTATGGAATTTCACTTGGAACTGTGACCATAATTTTGACTCATATTGTTCTAGTCTTCAGCTTATATCATCCAATTGGATTTGTGATATCAACTAGAATTCTACTCTTCTTTTAGTCATGATCATCATTTATTTTTTAATCCCTATTATTGTTTTTGTTAGTGTGTATGTGTTCACTGGAGTTAATGCCTGGTACTTTGGTATTTAAATTTCTTGCATTAGTTTTGTGCATGTGGACCAGCATACTTTTGGCTGCAAATATTTTCTACTCGCTTGTGCGACGTAATGTTCGCCTTCTATATTCACATTGTATTCTACTTTGTTTATTTATAAACCTATTTATGTTTCAATTTTTGCCTGCTGTGCAGAAATGAATGCTTTATTCAACGGATTATGCTTAAATTATGAGGGAAAGGTACGTAGCAGGCTGAAAGTCACTAATTAATCCATGTGCAGTGTGCACTCATGTTTCTAACATGCTGGAAATCAACTTTTTTTTAGGTTAAGCTGGTGACTGAGTTTACAGGTGTTCTTCCCAAAATACAGCTTGAAGTACGGCAGGTCAGTTAATTCCCTGTTTCTCTTCATACTTCGTTGCGTAGCTGCAAATTTTCTGTGCGATATGTCCGTCGGAACAAAACTTTGATGCCAGGGGTTGTTCCTTCGATTTTTTTCACAAATTCTGGATGGACTCACCAGCAGACATCTTATTGCTAAAACAATACTCTTATTAAATTACATGTTTTTTTCATTGTTACACAGGTGTATGAACGGTTTGATGCATCTTCTGTTGGTGAATCTGATGATGCCCGGTTTGATTATTTCTGCACAAGGGTGAGTCATTTTGTGCTTGTATTGCATCTTGATGATGCATTATGGAATGTAGCGCAGTCAGCTCATTTTCAAAACTATCACTCATCTTTACAGTACATAATTCATGTGTGAAATACTGTATGTAAACAATTATCGAAGGACAACCAACCCAAATTCTTTTCTGGACTTGGCGCAATATCCGACTAAGCCCACATATGACTCCCACATAATATCTTTCAGTGTTAGGTGCTGTATAAAATTATGGACTCATAGTCTTTGTTTAGCACCTTCTTTGGTCTTGACTATTGACTATTAGAAATATGGAATAGCTCTAACAAAAATGTTGTGGCCCCTATATATTTATATCCTATTATTGACTATTTTGTGATTTACTATTACAGGTATACCCAAAGATTCAGGAGTCAGATGAGGTATTGTTTTCCACACTCCTGATATCTGCAATGCTGTCATGTTCACCTGAATTTGGTACTTCTCGCAAGTTGGCAGCAGTATTAGTTTTAAATGTTTACCTGTAGTAGTAGGCCCTGGTAATTAAAATGTTGATGAGTGGAAGAGTTCAAGAAAACCGTTGGTTGCATCTGATAGCACACAACATTTTTGAGTTGTACAACCAAGCATATTATTTTGTAGAAGTGAGATGTACATTTTGTCACCACATGGCGTTCACTTAATGTACAGCAGTATTTGTCAGAAATGTACCAGAACTTTGTGCATTTTGCAATAAATTTTGTTTGTAGATGTGCCAGCCGTGTCTAGACATCATTTAGTGTTGGAGCAAAATATACATTATCTGACACCTCTCATCTGGATTTTCTGTCATGATTTGTCAGTTCCTATCTTGAATATATTAGTAGTTTTCAAATATCATGTGCAAGTTTATCTAATTGTGTAATGCAATATGCAGGGCGGGGTGTTGCTATTTGTCAGTTCCTACTTTGAATATATTAGGATGAGCAATTTTTTAAAATCTCAGGACGCGTCTTTCTGTAGAATTGGAGAGTAAGTGTAATTTCCCTTTTTCTGCTAGCTTGTTCAACTAAACGGGATCTGCTCGGAGTCTTTGTTCAACTGTATATGTGCTCATATATGTTAGGGCTACGTCACAACCGGATATATCTCGTGCAAGACTCTGGTTTTTTGAGGGCCAGAAGAAGATCTTGCTTTATAGTGAGAGATCTCACTTCTTCCACAGATACAAGGTGATAACATCTAAAAGGCTCTTGAGGATTTCATATGACCTGGTCTTGCTGTCGTTTCACAAGCATGCACTTGGGGTTGTATGTTTGTTTAATAAGTCTACCATTTAATATGCAGATCAGAGGAGGACATCATTTGGTAGTCTACTCATTGCCAGGGAGAAAAGATTTCTATCTAGAGGTATTGACTAGATTGCCATTGTATGTCTAAAGTTATTCTGTTAATAAGTCTAAAAAGTTCTCTCTTTGGACCCTGTGGTTTCTTTTCTTTCAGTTTGTAAATATGCTTGGAGAGTCACCAAACCCGAAGTGCAATGTACTTTTTTCTCCTCTGGATATTCTTAAGGTGAGATCACTGTTTCACGTAGTTTGGTCCTGTCCGCAAAAATGTACAACTACTACTGCAGCAAATTACAATCTGGACCATTATAAAGCATGTTGGACCCTGTCACGTAGGTTGTGTTCGATCATAGTACATACTTCATCTACCACTAGCAAACATGCCCGTGCTTTGCAACGGAGAAAAAATTGCAATATAGATACGCAGTTACTTGAACCCAATGATTGATGGGGAAAACAGTCAGTGGAAGGGACCTATCCAAAGTTTTAAATAGCAAGCTAAGACATTTAGCGGCAGCCTGTAAAAAAAGCTATAGCGCCGTTAAATTGACGCTATAGCGCGCTCTTTAAGGGGTTTTAGTGCATTGTTGCGTGTTAATGCACTTAGCGACATAGTGAGGAAAACGCTATAGCTCTCACAAGCACAGTTTGAACGACCCCACCCATCGGAGAAAAAAAAACACATCGACCCATCCATCCTGAAACTCACCTACCATTGTCTAACCTCCCGACTTCTTCCCTCCTGATCTAGTACCATCGGTCTCACTTCCCACCACCACAGATTTGCCGCACCGCCCTCCTCTGGATCCTGCACGGTGCCGCCTCCCACATGCTCCTTCACCGTGAGATTGCATGTTACATTTAGGTGAAATTTTAAGAGAATTACTAATTTTTTAGTTTCATGTTTACTGGAAATAGTTTTCTATTTGGAAATACTTGAGAGCGAAAATAAGGAAGCAACAAATATCGTGTACATGTATTTAGGATTGCTCTATTGTCGGGAACGTGGAACGCACAAGAAGCAGGTCCCACATGTCATTGATATGTGTGAGGGAAAATGGAAAAAAGGAGTTGGATGCTGCTAAGTGCTAACGCACAAGCCTCATGGGCCCATCTGAAGGATAAGGCGTTGGCCTTCTCCTTGCAACGGAAGGGAGGAAAGTGGATCGATGTCTTCCAGCGCCTCCCCTTCGCCAGGGCGTGCCACCACGACCTTCCCTCCACCAAAGCTCGCCGCCCCGGTCTCTCCTGCTCCGTAAATCCATTGTTCCGGATAACGCAAATCAATTGATCCAAGACATCCCTAAAACATGCTCTGTATGCATGAAGAACAAATGCAGAGACCCTGGCGTGAGCACGAACGACATCGAGATAGTCCAGTACTCCAGTCTTGTGCTGCTCGCAGGTGTGCAGGCCAGTCAGAGGTGGGTCTGCTAGGGCTCCATGAAGGAACAGCCACAATACGGCATGCAACACACCACCTGATCCCCTGTATGCTCTATCCCGACCATGCTGCTGCTCGCCGCCGCCTGCCGCGCGGCCTCACGGTCAGCTCCTCCACAGTCCACACAAGCCCGTTGACG
Organism: Puccinellia tenuiflora; assembly: GCA_012064385.1. Classification (NCBI taxonomy): domain Eukaryota; kingdom Viridiplantae; phylum Streptophyta; class Magnoliopsida; order Poales; family Poaceae; genus Puccinellia; species Puccinellia tenuiflora. The sequence continues at coordinate 598,300 of QRDG01000211.1, read as the reverse complement.
GACTCAACATGCAGCCACCTCCAGATCTTGATCCCCTCTGAAAACCATGGTGCCGCTCTCCCGCCGCCTGCTGCATAACCTCGTCGGCGGTCGCGTACAGATCCTCCACACTATCCCGGACGGACCTGGGGCAGGTTCCTGTACGACCTCTTCCTCTGGCGCCCTGCCCCTGCGGTCCTATATGCGCGACCGCACAGGATACGCGCGCCAGACGGTGGAGAGGCCATCCGATGTCCTAGATGCTCTACCGCGCCGGGTCCACGCTAGAGACAGGGGAGAAGCCTGGGGAAGGGAGGTGCTCCCGGATGTCAACGCCATCGTCAGGCCGGCCGGAGGTGTGGGAAGGGATAGCGTTGAGATGAAACGCATTGTCTGTTAATTGGCCGCTCGGGTAGAGGAGGAAACAAAACGAATCGGTACACAACTTATCAATGGCAACGGTGGGTAATTTCTTTAAATTTTAAGGGTAGTTGTAATGACGTACCAAACCGCGGAAGGCTTAATGATTTTATTATTAGGTAAAGATTTCATACTGTGACAAAACTATTCGAGATTGTTCTGTCTGGTTAGTTCAGATTTGAGCTTTTGTTTGAAAGTGCGTTTACCTGTTCTTAGTTATTGACAACAGACAGCAGTGCCTTACATTGCATTTCCTTTGTACTGTCCTGCTAAATTCAGTTTAGCTGTATTCAAGCGCTTAAGTAAATTAATCTTCGTCAGCATTTTTGTTGACTGAGCTGTCTTGTTGCAAATTTGCAGTTGGAACGAATTGTTGGAACATCTTCTGCACGGAGGCTGATTTCTTCTGACAAGAGCATGTTTGTCTTCTGTTGAGATTGTATTGTTGACTAGTCAGCTGTCATCGTACTCTCTAGACAGAAATCCACTTTTTTGGGGGGATATGTTGTATTTGACGATTGTTTTAGAGGAATCAATATATAGATTTTCCAAATTGGATGCTTGATTGACCTTGTATACTAACTGTCTGGTTGTGGGGGCAGCAAGAACCTCTTATCGTTATTCTTATCTTTATTCGTGAAAGGAAAAGGCATTAGGTGATTGGATTTTTTTTTTTTTTTTGGTAAAGCTGGGTTACAGTCGACTTGACTGTTTCGATAAATATGTTCGTGTAGACATGGAGTAGCTGTTGCCGTTTGTTGCTGTACGAAAACTTGTACAATTTCAGGTCAAAAAATAACATAAAAAAGGGAGAAGCTAAGCAAAAGTGCCACCAAAGAAGCTGCCCGTGCGGTGGGCAATTTGCGTGCACTTTTCCCTATAGAAGGCAGCATGTGCATGCATATAGAAATTTTCCACCTCATGCTAACATCGTCGTATTAATTATAAATTTTAAATTTTAAATTGATTTTTCTTCTAAACTGTTTGTCCGATTAGCGATCCGTTTACACTGTTAAATTCGTCTCGACGAGGGCTTCAAAACAAGATCTATTGTTGACATGTTTTGATGAACTTTTTTTTCATGCACTAGATACATGGCTATCAGATTAATACTCCCTCCGTTCCACAATATAAAATGTTTTAGCCTTTTTTCACATTCACATTTGGACCATATATATCTAGACATGTTTTAGTGTATATGTTCACTCTCTTTTCATTCCTTTTAGTCCGAATCTAGACAACATGTGAAACATCTAAAACATCTTATATTGTGGAATAGAGGGAGTATCAAACAGTTATCCAGATAATTTTACATGGTTACTAAATAACTTTTTACACGTTTCTAACATTTGTAACACATCTACATATTCAGTGTGACGAAATTTTTCCCTAACACCGGTTACCAGATTAAAACACTATGGTTACCAGATTAAGATCGAACAGTTATCATGATAATTATACATAGTTATCGGATACCTTTTTAATATTTCTTTTTTTTTACGTTGCAATGAAATATACATCTAGAGAGTAAGAGTTTAACTATTTTTAAGACCTACGAGATGCTATTATTCCACATAAAATAGTGTCATACTGCCTTAAATTGGTATAAAATAGTGTATATAAACCTGATAACTTAGTTCTTATAATCTGGTACGTTAGTTATAACAATCTGGTAGTTAACGACGGAAAAAAAGTTGTTAAAACATGGCAACATGAGATCTAGTTTCGAAGATCTCATCGCGATTAAGCCAACGGTGAAAACAGATTTTCGATCGGATTAATCTTTTGAGAGATAATTTTTTTAGTTCAAACGTTAAAGAGAATCTATGTGATATCATGTGTGACGTCAGTGCATGCATGCATTGAGGGGATCCGCGGCAAGAAAAAGTAATATTTGCGGCGCCGCTAAATAGTCTAATCCAATAAAAAAATACTTGTACAATTCCAAGATCTATTGATCTGTATAGTTTTAGTACATCCACACGAGCGGGAATTCTAGTGCATCCAAAAAACTTATTGTAACTATGCATTATTTTCGATCCATTTCGTAAGCGCACCTCGCACGTATCACGTGCTGAACCAAAGCCTATGCATGTTGAAAGAAAGCATCAGTGTAAGCTTAAAGCTCACTTCTAAAAAAAAGGCGGCGATCAGGGTTCAACCTTAGCTGCCGCCGATCCTCTCTTACGTTTTCGAATGTGAATTGATGGTCCCCCCTCCCCCCTCCTCGACCTGCGTGCGGCACTTGCAATGTCACTAAATTTAGAGTTCGAGTTTGGTCTCACTAACATCATCGACGAGGTGCGGGTGATGATGGCACATTGGAATAAGGTCTTTTCGATATCTTCCTACCTCGTCTATGTTTTTGACGCCGGCGACTAGCTAGTGAGGATAGGTGCTGCCAGATCTGTTGGTTTACTTTGGATCTTGGTAGTTTGTGTGTCGTTCATGAGAAGATGTTTGCTGGTCTGTGGTGCGGTATTTTCGATCTCTTTGCTCGTTTGGGTATGCAGCAAGATTAGGTTTCTCCAACCCCTTGGATTGGTAGTAAGAGATTAGAAGTCTATGTTGTTTGGGTATGTCCACATAAGATGTTTCTTCCCTGGTTATTTGATATCATTGTTCGTGGCAAATGGCTATTGTTATTTTCAAAGTCCTGGTTGGTGAGAGCATTTTCTAGTGTTCCAGTCTTTTTTTACTTGTTGAGTGCATGTCGAACAATCGAAAGGTGATGACCAATATGATTTTCACTGTAGTTTTTATATGTTGGCCGTGATGTTGTTTCCCTTAAATAACATATACAAAATGTCTTTGATGTCTTTTCTTGAAAAAAGAAAAACTCACTTCTCATTTTCCAGTTTCTTGCACCATTGGCCTTGATCATCAAGTCCTGATGGAGATGAGACCTAGACATACATGTACTCAACATAAATCGTCTTCTTTTTCCTTAGTGTTGTACCATAGATTGACCTCTTCACTTAGATTCGACGGCAGAGAACGTGGGACATAGCTGTTTTCTAAAGATTTTTTTTTATTCACTAGTTCTCGAGAAAGTATCCTGTGGAAGTCAACTTTCAATAAAAACCGGTAAAAAAACCATGAAATATATCATGTTTATTTTTTTATAAAATTTTAAACATAGTATTTTTGTGGTTTTCACTTTTCACTGGTTTCACCGAAATTTTGGTTTTCACGGGATATTCCCCCGAGCTCTTGGGCCGCCGCAGACGATGAAACCTCGGTGAGACCCGTCGTCAGATATGGCGCTACCATCTCACCCGCTGCTCTCCTTCTCATTCGCCTCCCCGAACCTTCCAGTCCTCCGGCTCCTCCGCCGCCCCCTCAAATCCTCCACCTCCAAATGCTTCCTCCACCCCCATCCTTTCCCACGGCGGCGCAACCAACCAGTCGCCCGCCAGCCAGACGACGATGCGCAAGAGGACACGCGGAGCTCACCCGCCAGCCCCTCCGGTTCCAACCTCGTCGCCGCCCTGGATGCCGAAGAGGGCGGCCACGGATGGGGTCCATCCAACGGCGACGGCGCAGAGGAGGGAGAACAGCTACACGAAGCGGTAGAGCGTGGCCCGCCTGCCAGCCCTTTCCGAGCCCAGGCCCAGGAACAGCAACGCTCCCTGCAAGAGGAGGATGACGAGGAAGACGAAGACGGCGGGGACTGCCCGTGGTGGGACCCGAGCTTCTTCTTGCGAAGCCAAGAAGAGGCAAGCGCCAGCAGCAGCACCACGGCGGCAGTGGAAGAAATCCTCGCCTTTGCGAGCAGCCCAGTGGCGGCCGACGGCTCCGGATTCTCCGAGTTCCTGGCTGGCTACAGCCGCGGAGCCCTCGGCGAGGACGAATGCGTGGAAGTGATGAGGAGGATGGGTGAGGAAGGACTGGCGTTGGGGTGCCTCAGCTTTTTCAGGTGGATGATGACGCGGGCGCTCGAGGAGCAGCCCATGTCCTCGTCACCGCAGCCATGGTTGGTGGCCATCGTGGTGCTTGGACGGGCGCGGATGGCCGATGGTGTTCTGGAGATTCTGGGAAGTTTGCCGCCCGAGAGAGGATTCCGGGAGGTGGTTCTGTACAACGCTGCAATGTCTGGTGTTGCCTACTGTCGGAGGTGAGCTGTCTTGACTGGTATTTTTGGCAGAGTGATGTTATTAGTTTCATTCATGCAGCTAATTTTGCAAATTAATTAGGACTGCTAGTTATTCGCACATTTATGAACAAGCAGTGTTCTACCATCTTACATTTCTTCTGTGGTTGTGATATGCATTTTCCTGCTCGATTCAGATATGATGATACCTGGAAAATATTTGAGTTAATGGAGAAGAACAATGTCCAACCTGACCACATAACGTCCTCAATCATTTTAATGGCAATGAAGAAGCGCAAGGCATCTGCCAAGGATGCATGGGAGTTCTTCCAACGGATGAACAGAAAAGGTGTCAAGTGGAGCTTAGATGTCTCTGCCTCCCTAATTAAGATCTTTTGTGATGAGGGGCTGAAAAAAGAAGCTCTTATCTTCCAGTCAGAAATGGAGAAGAGAGGAATCCTATCAAACACGAGCATTTATAACGCGATAATGAATGTATATTGCAAATGCAGTCAAATTGAAGAAGCTGAGGGGCTCTTTGTTGAGATGAAAGAGAAAGGTTTACAACCAACAACCCTGACCTATAATATCCTTATGGATGCCTACAGCAGAAGGTTGCAGCCAGAAGTTATTGAATTGTTACTTCTGGAGATGCACGATTTAGGACTACTGCCAAATGCTAGGTCATACAACTGTCTCATAAGTGCTTATGGACAGCAGAAAAAAATGAGTGAAAAGGCTGAAGATGTTTTCCTGAGGATGAAAGCAGATGGCATTAAGCCCACATCTTCTTCGTACACTTTGCTGCTTCGTGCATACGCAGTTAATGGACAGGATGAAAAAGCTCACAACACATATATAGATATGAAAATAGATGGACTTAAGCCTTCCTTAGAAACATATACAGCTTTACTTGACATATTTAGGAGGGCTGGTGACACAGTGAAGTTAATGGAGACATGGAAATCAATGATTGATGAAAAGGTTGGAGGCACTAGAGTCACATTTCACATGGTACTTGATGGTTTGGCAAAACAAGGGTTGTATGTTCAGGCGAGAGATGTAATATCCGAGTTCGGAGATATTGGTTTCCCTCCTACAGCTATGACTTACAACATTTTGATGAATGCTTATGCAAAGGGAGGACAGCATTACAAATTGCCCCAGCTCCTGAAAGAGATGTCTATTCTGGAACTAAAACCAGATTCAGTTACATATTCTACAATGATATATGCATACGTTCGTGTCCGAGACTTTTCAAGAGCATTCTATTATCACAAGCAGATGGTTCGAAGTGGGCAAGTGCCTGATGCTAGGTCATACAGAAAGTTGTTGAATACATTGGATGTGAAATCTGCAAGGAAAAACATAAAGGATAAAAGTACCATTGCAGGAATTATAAAGGGAAAATCTTCCTTAAAACATAGGAAGGAAAAGAAGGATGAATTTTGGAAGAACAGTAAAAAGCGGTCTATGACCCAGGTTAATGACTACCAGAGAAAAAGATTTTTGTGATACTTTACTTAAGTGGAAAGATACACATCCCTTATGTTATATCATTCTCTCCACGTTTAAATGCTCTCGAACTATTCAGGTCAGAAATTAAAGGTTTGCCGTGTTACTAATTTCATAAGCGTTCAATTTGAGTGCCTGACTGATCTGAATATACTTGATTTTGCATTTTAAGTTGATTGTCCTTGAACACAATCCATGTAAGAAAGCTTCTTCTGTTCGTCACTTTTATCATGATAGGCAAAGACTTTAAACAGTTCTTATAGACTTTCTAATGTTCTAACAAGAATCTGATGGAGTGAAAAGATGCCATTTGGATCATATGAACTTATGGATTTTTTTTTTTGAAATTAGAAGGAAAACCCCCAGTTCCATAAATGAAACAAAAACCATCCACTGGCCGATGAAAAGATGGATATTATTTATGTGAATGGGAAGGTTATTGTTGTAGGAAAATAACACAACACATCAGTTAAGTAACATACAACATCAGTTTATGGCCTAAATTGTATAGTTACAATCTAAATACAAATCTATATTAACATAACTTCAGTTCTCTGCTAGGGTGCACAGGAGTTGACATTTGCTGGACCAAGAGCACTGAATACGTATATCTTAGGTTCTGTAAAAAGAGAAATTCCCAAAGTATTAAATATTGATCATAGCATGGGATCATCACAACAATAGCCAATAACCAGTTGGCCAAACCAATTGTTTGATTGCCAAGTTCAGACCAGAAAAACTGTTTTTATATCAGAAGTGAATAAAACTGTTCCTTCAAAAAAAAAAAAAAAAAATCTCACACCTAGCTCTCAACCAAATCTAGTCTTCTAAGTTCTCCTGGGAGCAGCCCCTGGTTTTGGCAATGCTGATCATGTTCTTTCTGTATTGCTCCTATGATATAGTTTTAGTACTTAGTACCACTACAATGTTTAGCACAAGCATGCTCTGTTTTTTCTGATCTTTATGAATTGGTAACAGGTTTCATGCATGATCATGATTGTTCCATTTATTTTTTCCAATAGATGTATCACTCTCAAGGATGTGTTTTGGACCAAACCTTTCGGTCCAGGTCCAGGCCAACAGAGTCTGAACCACTTGTGCCAGTCAGTTAGGTCTTCTGATCTGACTGGAACTCCTAGTCCTATTCCCTTTCAATCAAATCAGTATGACAGTACAGGTATCTGACTGCTTCTGCTTTTAGCCATGCCAGATCAGGAGAGGCACCTGATTCCAGTGTGTTTAGAAGAGTTCTAGTCCTAGTTGTGTTCGGCCATGTGCTAAAGTAACTGAGTCTTAGTACTACTTTGAACCAGCTCCCAGTTTAGTCAGGCACTATGCATAGTCCATATGGTATTCCTAGTATAGGGGCTGCCACATAAGTGCAGCTTGTAAACTCTTTTGAATGCAAGCAATAAACAGAAGTTCTATAAGTCATGAGTTGTTCAGAGCCTTGGTCACAGCCGGGGAAGAGCACCACCTTGCACAGGAGGGTGAACCTTGCTATCTCTTGTATCCGATCCAAATTCTCGCCTAACCCTCAATCCACCCCTTACATACACACGAGCAGATAACTATCATTTACATGCTGTCATTTTATGAAGACAGTGTTTCTTCCTTACAAAAGTTGCTTTTGCTAGGTTCTGTAGTTAGCTGGTTACTTGGGTTAATGAAATATTGAAATGATGATGCAACATGATAGCTGAGAACTATTGTGGTGAGCGAATTTGAAATATAAATGGAATGATATAACCTTATTTCGTACAAGAAGTTGCATTGAAAAAACCTTTAACAATACACTAACTAGTGATAATATCTTAAGTTAGACACAATTTAAAGTGGTAATTTCTTTTCAGAACTGAAAGAATTCGTATTTACCTATTACATTGGAAAAGAACTAGATCCAACTGTGAATGTTTCTCATAGACATAAAACCATCACTTTTACTATTTAATAACATAGGAATGGTAGTAACATGTTGGAATACATCTTGATGGACATATCAGGAACCACTTTTATTTGCCATGGTACAAATTGTCAGGTAAAATGTAGGGTTGTAGGATATGTTTTTTCCCTTGTCACTCTCCTTTTCATGTCTATCAGTGTTTATTAGATTTTAGACTTACAATGGTTAATTAAGTCTTGAAATCACTCCAATTCGTTGATGAAATAGCTGACTAATGGTTTCCAGTTATTATTGTTATTGCATATAAATAATCTGCCCAATTTCGAAGTGGCATAGAGTAGATTGTTTTTTGGTAACAGCATATTCAGAATTCACTATTTTTATAGACACAAAGTGAATTCTACCAAGGGGAATGTTCCTCCTCATTTCTTGTGTTAGCATTCTTAGGTGCATGTCCAGCTTAAAATGTTGTACATAAAATATTTTAAAGGTGCTTGCCATACTGTGTACCTATATTTGAGAAATAGCAGAACTAGAACAAGTTCTTCACAAAGAAGCTGGAGTGTTGAACAATGGTAATTCAAGAGTTGCAAACTGCAAGCATTCCCTATCATAAAGTTAAAATATACTGCCTACAAACCATACAGTGTGTTGGATCTGATATTCTAAGGTATGGCAGACCAGTTCTGTAATATGCAAGAGCTCTTGATACAAACCATACCTTTTTTTTGGAAGTCTCCCACCTTCCACTACTCATCTGACTAGTGAGACTGAAGCTAACGGCATCAGAAAGCTGTGAGGTAAATGGCAAGTTATACATGATCGTAGGAATAAAATAAATAAATGAAATGCTCTGTTTTTTCACAACTTATTGGAAACATATTACTATTACCTTCCCATGGCATGGACTTCTGGTGCTGTTGCTCATCCTTGCTGGGCGTTGCAGATAACCGGCAGGGTTCGCTGTTTTTTTTTTGTTGCGGCTTACTCACAGCATCCCTGTGACCTGTTCTTCATCCCTTTTAGCATCCCTGTGACCTGTTCTTCATCCCTTTTACACCAGTGAGCCCCCAGTGAGCTTCTTATGTTGGTTTCAGCTTGGACAGCATGGATGGTCATGCTGCGATTGATCAAGTGGAGAGGAGCCCTACAGTTGCCAAGGCAAGATTTATCCTACCTCCCTCTCTTGCTAGAAGGCTGGATATTCTCTTGTGATTTCATGTCTAGTAAAAAGATTGCCGATCTCCGTGGAGATACCCCCATTCTCTTGTATCGATGTGTGTGATTTGGTTTTGAGGTTTGCTTCCAATGATTTGATTTGGTGCCTGTAGAAAATATCCTAGATCTTGTACTGAAGCAACAAAGCCCCTGAGGGCTATCTTTTACTGTTATTGTATTAGTTGTTACATAGCTTGAGGCTTTCAAGCCATTTACCGTGAGGTATGTTGATGGTAGCGACTAGCGAGCCTACAAAATACATCACAAACTTGATTATGTAGAGTGCTACTGCTACAACAATTGATTCTAGTTTGTAGACCCGCCCTTGCAGGAGCAGTTTTCTGTAAGCCATCTTCTGCTAGGTTGTTGTCCCTGTGTAAATGGAGAAAGCAAATCTTGGAGTTGACAGCAATGTCCTTCGAGAACAGAATAGTCGGTCGAAGCCTCCAATTTTGGATAGCATGCAGTGTAGACTTTTTTTTGTATCATCCACGTCCTCACTTCTGAATCTGGGTGAGACCTGAACCAAACAGTAAGGGCAGAGAAAGAAGATGTGTTCATCCGTCTCCTGGGTGCCTCACCTGGAACAAAATTCAGAGACTAGGGTGCCTCAACCTGTAGCTTGCGCAGGTCAATCACCAGATTTTCCACGTGAAACTGTAATTGCAATTCTCACAAATTATCCCAGGCTTGATGGCGACATACACCATACACTGAGTGGATTTATACGCTGTTTAAAGAAAAACTAAGCATGCTTAACATCCTCAATTTGTTTGTTTCCATTTCTGCAGCAATTTATGATTCCTGTCTGTCGTCTGCATGCGAGATTTAAGGAAATCCGCATATACCCGATTTGTGTCGCTTAAATATCCAGCAGGAAAATCAGGTAGTTCCTAAAATGAAGATTTCCATGATATGTTGCCATATACTGTTTGGCCTATCTATCTACATAATATGCTGACCTTCTGCTTCCAGAGTAGATCGATCTCTATAGAACTCGATCTGCAGGGTCTGCATCGGTAGTGGCTGCCAAGAAATCAACTATCAGGAACAATGTCCATTCTCCTCTTCTTATTGTTCACATCCATTCTACCCATTTCCTACTCTTCGCCATTGCCAATCAATGGAAGCTCCAGTACCAACCTATCATTGCACAGACGAAGGCTAACCGGGAGCTGCGGCACCGGCAACCCGGTGGACGACTGCTGGCGCTGCGACCCGAGATGGGCCGACAACCGGCAGCGGCTCGCCGACTGCACCATCGGGTTCGGCCGCAACGCCATCGGCGGCAAGAACGGCAGGGTATACGTCGTGACGGACCCCGGTGACGAGGACCCGGCGAGGCCATGTCCCGGCACGCTCCGGTACGGACTCCTCCTGGAGGAGCCCCTCTGGATCGTCTTCGACCGCGACATGACGATCCGGCCCAAGCAGGAGCTCCTCGTGAGCTCGCATAAGACCGTGGACGGCCGCGGCGCCGGCATCGTGGTCGGCGAGGGCGGCGCGTGCTTCACGCTGAGAAACGTGAGCAACGTCATCATCCACGGCATCACCATACGCAACTGCAGGCCTGCGCGCAAGGCGGCGACGGACTGCGGGATGTCGGACGGCGACGGCGTCAGCGTCTTCCACTCCAGGGACGTGTGGATCGACCGCTGCACACTGGAGGCCTGCACTGACGGCCTCGTCGACGTGACCGAGTCCTCCACCGCCGTGACCGTTTCCAACAGCGTCTTCACCAACCATGACAAGGCCATGCTGCTCGGGCACAACGACGCCTACTCCGATGACAGGAGGATGCGGGTCACCGTGGCGTTCAATCGTTTCGGGCCAGGTCTTGTGCAGAGAATGCCAAGGTGACGCGATTTTCTTCTTCTGTTTTCTGTACAACTATTACAGATCTCTTATCGAATTTAGGGTATGCACTGTTCGATGTGCTGATGATTAACTTTGGCAGGTGCCGGTTCGGAGTGTTCCACGTCGTCAACAATGACTACGTGAACTGGGAGAAATACGCCATCGGTGGCAGCGCGTCGCCGACCATCCTTAGCCAGGGCAACAGATTCTACGCTGACAAGGAGAAAGAGGTTCGATTTTGTTGCGCGGTGCCCTCAGATCGTCTCGGGGCCTCTTGTAGTGGTCCTGTCCTTTGAACTAAGCCGATTCATGAAACTCTCCATGCGATGCAATTCCTGCAGGTGACGAAGCGGGACGGCGATCCGCCGGAGAGCGAGTGGCGGAACTGGAGCTGGATATCGGACGGCGATCTGATGCTCAACGGCGCCTTCTTCAGGGCGTCGGGCAGACCCGGACTGGAGCTTAAGGCCCCTAGGTTTGCCAAGTCGGCATCTTTCGTGGCGGCGGTGACTGCCTCCGCAGGGGCGCTCTCATGCAACAAGGGTTGTCTGTGCTGAAGAGCAATCCTCAGCTAGCTCCCTGTAGGTAGGCACGCACAATAAACAAAACAGTAGCCACGGAGTATTGGATCGTTTTATGTTTCCTCTGCACAAACCGAATTTCTAGTTGCTTCACTTCCTATACAGTTAACATTTTTTCTCATGCTGTGAGTATGTTGCCTGTGCTGAAGAGCAATCCTCAGCTTCCTGTAGATAGGGATAGGCACGCAAAATAAACAGCAGCCACGACATACTGAATCGTTTTATTATCGATTAATCTATTAGAGGGACATGCCCAGCAAAATATCTTTGTACGACGCTAGTAGTACAACATCAAACAATATAAGGACGGAGAAATTAACGAGCTCACACATCAGAAATCTTTTTCAAATATGAAATTTTAAAATTAATTATCTTTTTAACTGTTAATCGAATTGACGATCCGCTTTTGAGTTAGTACTTTAAAACAAGATCCAATCTTAATATGTTTTGACGAACTTTTTTTTCCGTCGTCAGTTGTTAGGTTATTACATTATAGTTGCCATGTTACTAGATAACAAGTTGCCATCCAAATAACACGCATTCATCAGATAATTTTTACATGTTTTCTCTCGTAGCAATGATCAACATGTTTAGAGAATTAAGTATTAGATCCACTCTAGACACGTAAAAGATCACATTAACACCATGAAAGGCTTACATTGGTGTGTAGCGAAGTTCAACAAACCTGGTAACCATTTGATTTTAACTTGGTGACCAAATGACTATAATCTGACAACTAAGATTGAAAATTTTCTTTTGTTAAAATATATCAATATGGGATCTTTTTTTCAAAGATCTCGGCGCGACAAACTAACCGTGAAAACGGATCTGAATTTTCACTTACATATTACGAGATAAAATATTTTAAAGTTTGAAAACCAAAAAAGAAAGTCTACGACGCCATCCTTTACAATCCACCATCCTAAAAGATCAAAGTGGTAATGCGGCATATGGTCTTGAAGTTACTTTATAATCCAATCAACCTTGCATCATTTGGTAGTTTCTAGCCAAAGCAATGAAAAATTTGGTGGAGGCGTCTAGATTGTTATAAGCCGCACAAGATTTCGAGAAGCTCCTCAATGACTATTCAAATTGTCTGCTTATTTTTCAAATTGGGCATGCAAATGCAAGTCAATTTATAGCCTTATCACACTAGCTAAGGAGGGATGTCTTCATGTCTCTAGTTATAATAACCCATCTCTCCCATCTTTTTAGTGACCTTTTCTCAAACCATTCAGATAGAAGTTTATGCAGCGAGACTGTGAGTGATTCTTAGAGCCATTGCTCTTGTGAGTTTATTTGGATTCACGAAAAGGACCTATGGTTTCCCTTAATTTCGCCTGTTTTGTGTGGGTTCTTGGCAGTTTGTAGTTCTGCAATCATTTGGACAACATGTCAAAGTTCTTATAGCTATAGGTCTCCATCCCCAGTGTACGTGTCCCATCCAACCTTGTCAGGTTAATGCTAGTTTTCTGGGCTGCTTGCAGCCGGTTATTCACCCCGAATTTGATTCTATAACGTGAATACCATGCTAGATTGACGATGACAACACCGCTACTCCGTTGAGATCAGCGTCGATCCTCATCCTACACCGGCGGCGCTGTTTTTTTATTCCGGCGATTTACTTGCACACTTTTTTAATTATTTGGGCATGTGCATATGTTGATACATTGCAGATAATTTTTTCCCTTTCTTTGTGATGTACAACCCCTATCGGCAACCCCTCGACGGTGACCCTTCTTGTAGGAGAAGGCCATTTATAATCGTCTATGTTTCCATATTGTTTCTCGATCGAGTTCTCCTTTTTTTTTCAAGTGTGCCCAACATGGAATGCATATATGGCGAGTCTAGGTTAACCAGAATTAGGTAGTTCATATATAGTTTTGAATTCAAGAATTACAAGTTCAAAATTCAACTGAGGCAAGATGTCAGGCTCGTAATGCTCAAATGTTAATTCCTATTTGATAATAGCAGAAAGGTCTTGGTTTGTTCTGTTGCATTGTCTAAATTATATTAGCGAGCTGCTTTTATTTTTATTAATTATCCAGTACGAAATGATAAGGTTTTGGTCAAACTTCATGTCTCCACGCATCAACGTGCGCTGGATTGTGGCCTTGCGGGGTCCAAAATGTTGACAATAGCAGTATCCTAACGTGCACACACACGGCTTTGAGTTTTTTTCAAAACGAATATCCTCTTTGAGTTAGCATTGCCTATAAATACAAGACAAGACATCTTCATCCACACACCCTACATCTCGAAAGCAGGCCAGTGCTAGAGACGACTAATCATCACATATAGATACACCGAGCTAGTGGTAAGTACCAACCAAGTCATTCTACCATCTCTCTATTTTTCGAAGATCCTTGTTATTCTCCTTGTTCTTCGGTTTTGCATATCATTTGTCATCGTCCAAGAAATTGGTCACGGATACTCACAGTTACAGTGGGCATCTCTAGCAAAATTATCATAGTTTCTTATGAACTAATCATCTTTTTATGCTATAAAATGCTAATTTTGTTGCATATTCAAGAACTACAAACCTGAAAAGAAGGTACACTAACAGATGTTTAATCGATTATGGTTAAAAGAGGAACCTGGTTAACTTCAAACCGAATATTCACTTGGCAGATATTGACCACAGAACACTACTACCCTGCAGGCGTTCTTTCCAGTTTCATTTCAAACATGGATCGACATGGGCAAGTCGTGCGACGCTCCCAAGACCGAGTGGCCTGAACTTCTCGGGCGTACTATCAAGGAGGCGGAGGAGAAGATCAAGGCGGATCGACCGGACCTCAACGTCCACGTTGTCACGGTGGGAACAGCTGTGCCACTGAATTTCGATGAGAGCCGTGTCTGGCTCTGGGTCGACACGGTGGCGGAGGTTCCCAGGATTGGCTAAGATATAGCCTAATTAGCCAAAGGCAATAAAGGTCCTTGAGTCTGAAGTTTCCACGTTGTTCAGTTTATCAACCAAATAAATAAACGCATGTGCGTTTCGTGAAAAGAAATATATGGATATGTTTAAGTACTAGTGAGATTTGGAGCATCAATAATATTGTCAAGCCACTGATTCTTGTCTAAGGAAAATAAGCTACTTTAACCACTTTGACATATTCGGTAAAATTCATGCTTCTCTTACCTACACCTCTATAAAAGGGTGCAAATATGCCATTTATTGACAAGTAAGGCAAACTGATAGTTGAGTTCAAGTACACAAGTACTCACTCCGTCTCATATTAGTTGTTGCGGAAATGAATGTATCTAGCAAATTAAGCATCTTTTTCCTTAAATCAGACATGAACAATGCATTGACGAAGAATTCTTAAAAGGAAACGTCCTCCTGTGTGGCAGGTTGCTTCTTTCGAAAATGTCAGTTTCAAGGTTTTTGAGGAAACATTTCAACAATGTATGTCTTATTATGGGAGGGTAATTTGTGTAGGGAGATTTCGTAGTCACTGTCATTCCTTTCTTTGCATCTTCCTCAATTAGGCGCAAAGCAGGATGCTCATCTAGTTGACCCGCCCGATGCCGAGGGGTGGACACAGGACAGGATCACAGGACGAAAACTTCTAAACATCAAATGATTGTACATATAATTAAGTAGAAGAAAGCTCGGTCCGCCCTCATGTTATCTCACTATGTCCTGCTCGATGTACAATTCAAAACCTATAGCAAAATGCATATGGGATGAATGGAGAAAAATATAAGTCACAAGATATTATAAGGCAATAACCCCCCCCCCCCCCCCCCTGCCCGATAATAAATGTATTTGCCACATGAGTTCCGTAAACCTGAATTTTATATACACGTTAAGTCATCCACACCGTAATCAGACATAAACTTACACAAGTGCAATGATAACTTCGTGAGTATGGTAATCCCTCTATTTAAAAGTATTAGGTTTTACCAATAATCATAGTGTCAATATATCGTTTATGTGCTACAAATAAAATGACACTAGTTTCATGTAAAATCATATATTAACCAAGTACCTATTTTTTTCGAAATGGAGGTTGAAATCCCCTGCCTCTACATCCACTATTTTTTCTATTGATAGCAAAAACTCATAAAGCCTTATAAAGAAATATATCGAGAATCCGGAGGCCACCTATCTGGAGACAACTGTGACTACAACTACAAACTTGATGAAGGGGGTGGACCGTTCAGAGCCACACGCCCTAACCTCACACACCAACGCATATTATCTAAATCTGGGTGGCGTCACCAAGCCGCCCAACGGCGAGCCCGGAGCATAATCCGGTCTAGTAGACACTCGGCACGCGCCACATGCACCCGCTGATACACTCGTAGTAACTATTGCTCGAAGTAAAATTTCCTTATGTTCTAAATTGGAGGAAATATTAGTTACAACTATGCCTGTGTCAATGATTAATCTATCATCAATCTTCTTACGACTAAAGAGGGATTCATGCATACAGTAGAAAGATGGGGTAGGAGCCTAAGATGGTCACGTCGACAAAAACAAAAACAAAAACGCTGATGGTATAACTCAGGTTCAGACCCTCGGATGAGTAACAACACTATATCATGTGTTGATTGTATTATCCAGATGATGTTTACAAAGTACAACTAGGTTGGATCTACACATCTAGGTCTTGGCGATGATGAACTCAAGTACTCTTCCGAGACAAGATGGGTTGCCTTTTGATGGGGATGACAGAGGAAATACGAAAGAAAAAGTGGGGTTTTAGTTAATTTCTGGTGACCTCTCCGTTCGAAGGACCTATTTGCTTGTACTTTTGGTTTCTATTCATTGCTAAATCGTTGATCCAGCGTGGCGAATTATATTTCGTACTGTGGAATCACAATTTACAGCTTGTTGTACTAAACTGCACCTAATGGACAACTTGTTGTACTACAACATCGAAGTCATCAGGCTGTGGCCGGCTGCGCCAGAGGAAGCTATGTCCAGATTTGCCCTCGGTTTCTACGGTGAAAATCCACAAAATCGACTCTCTGATGAAACTTCAGCATAAAATGAACCTATTTCGAAAATAATTTCGAATCTAACCCTTTTTGGTAGCGCCTTACAGTGGGCGCTACCCTCCACATGGTAGCTCCCTAGTCTGGGGTGCTACCCTCCTGCCAACGTGGATAATATTCATCCTGAAAAACCTAAGTCAAATAGGGTAGTGCCCCAACCTAGGGAGCTACCCTATAAAAATAGGATTTTAAACCGCTATAACTTTTGATCTATAAATCTAAATGACATGATTTTTATTTCTATGGATCACAAATTAAATTATCTTTCCAATGCCACCAATCTCATGATAGTTAGATAAGTAGATAATATTTTGTGGATGATTTTATTATATTGGTTTATTTTTTATTGTTTAGACGATTTCGGAAAACATGGTTGTGAGCGAATATTTCGTACAAAATCTGGACCAAGAGAGTACTTCAAAGAGACAAACAAGCCCCCACTTTAACCATACTTCTCCCATAATTCGAAACATAAATTTTTACAAGAAATTTACAAGTTGTGTGCTACTTATTTTGATATTAATTTGATGCTTGGTATTTATAAAAATTTATGTTTGGAATTATGGGAGAAGTATGGTTAAAGTGGGGGCTTGTTTGGCTCTTCAAGGTACTCCTCTTGGTCCAGATTTTGTACGAAATATTCGCTCACAACCATGTTTTCCGAAATCGTCTAAACAATAAAAAATAAACCAATATAATAAAATCATCCACAAAATATTATCTACTTATCTAACTATCATGAGATTGGTGGCATTGGAAAGATAATTTAATTTGTGATCCATAGAAATAAAAATCATGTCATTTAGATTTATAGATCAAAAGTTATAGCGGTTTAAAATCCTATTTTTATAGGGTAGCTCCCTAGGTTGGGGCGCTACCCTCTTGAGGGTAGCTCCCCAGCCCGGGGCGCTACCCTATTTGACTTAGGTTTTTCAGGATGAATATTATCCACGTTGGCAGGAGGGTAGCGCCCCAGACTAGGGCGCTACCATGTGGAGGGTAGCGCCCCGTTGTAAGGCGCTACCAAAAAGGGTTTGATTCGAAATTATTTTCAAAATAGATTCATTTTGTGCTGAAGTTTCATCAGAGAGTCAATTTTGTGGATTTTCATGTTTCTACGAGCATGAACAGGTTTCCTTGGTAGAAACGAACCTGTGCAGCCAGTAGAAATGAACATGTTTTTCTTCTTCGTAAGGCGATAAGAAGGGACGTGGCTTCGACCTGTCAAAGTCAATGGAAATAGGCACATGCATGCCTGGTCAATTGCATCGAGCTGGATATGACTCAAATGATAAGGTTCGTAGTGAAACCGCATCAACGTGCATGGCCTAGACTGCGAATTCGCTGGTCCAAAAAATATTGAAAATAGCAACTCGACCACATGCGCAGGAAGGTGTGGTTGCGGTGTTGATTCAGATCAAGGTACCAATCGATTATTTTCTTTAAATTACTCATACACAATGAATTGATGCCACAATATTACAGAAAACGTCCCTTTGTATTGTGGGAAGCTTCTCTTTTGAAAATGTTAGTTTCGAGGCAACATTTCAAAAAAGGTCTTACTACGGGAGGAGATGTTGATTTTAGAGAGAATTGGTGGACATTGTCCTTCAATCTAGTTGACATATAATCAAGAAAAGAAAAGTTTAGCCAGCTGTCCTCGTCTTAAATTCAAAATTTCATTACACTATGTCCTTCTCAATAGACAATTTAAAACCTAGGGAAGATTGCATATGAGGTGACCAGGGAAAAAAGTACTATGCGTCCCAAGTTATTGTAAGGAAATCACTGCACTCCCAATAACAAATAGATCTATTTTCCGCATGAGTTTCATAAATCTAATTTAATTTATATGTTATGACATCCACAATGTAATCATACATAAACTTGGAGAAGTGCAATAAATATTTCATGAATAAGCTAATCACTTCTTTTTCTCAAAATATAAGATGTGTTTTGCTTCATTAAGAACATTAGCTTAATTTAGCCAAGAACCGTACCATTAGTGTATTTTTTATGTGCTGAAAATACAATGATACCAATTTCATGCCACAAAATCATATGGTCACCATGCTTGTGTTGATGATTAATCTATAATCGACCATGTGATCAGAGTGGAGTTGTGCAAATAGTCGAAAGGTGTGGTAGCATCCTGAGGGGATCACCTCATCAACAACAAAGACATAGTTTTACCCAAGTTCATACCCTTGGATGAGTAATCACCATATGTCCATGGTGTTTACAATAGTACGTAGAGCTAGATTGGATCTACATATCTTGGTCTTGGCGATGACAACGTTCTAATGTTCTAACCTGTGTCCATGGTATCGGTCCGTAGTAGCATGTCCCTCTAATAAATTAATGAGTCCTCAGCTGTAAGATGTAATTATCTTATTATGTAGTAACACTTTCAGATCCATGGTTTACTCAATTGGTCAAATTAGATAGCATATGGTGGTACGGTATTTAATTACCACACTTGATGCGGGGAGGTCCTGATTTTCACGGATTCGACAGAGAACACGAAGAACATGAAAAGATACACGGGAGGACGTCTCAGATCGCAACCACAACACACCCTACGTACCTTGGTACACCTTTTCCCTCACCGGTAGGATCAACAGAACTAATAAAATCCGTAAGGAGAGACCGTGAGGTAGAATACTTTTGGAGAGATTGATGAGCACGTGGTAGAATCACGAGAGCGAGAGACGGTAAAGTAGAATCATACTCATAAGATACATTGCACAAAGAGTGGCCTTGTACATCACCTAGATAAATTCTACAGTGGCCACGTCAATCCACAAAGGAAAGGTAAGAGAAAATATCAAGTTCTTGTCTATTCTTAGTCTAATCCTAGATCTGAGCACAGGTGGGCCTATATATAGTCTTGCCATGAAAGGGTAGGTGAGTTGATAAGATTACATGGCTCAGGGGCGAAAACTACTCACAATTACGCGCAGGCCCGGTAGTACCAGGCATCGGGCAGTATTACCAGTAGGGTGGTAGTTCCGATGTTTCGGCGGTAGTTCCGGACCTCCAACCGAGGGCTTTTGCCGAAGCTAGCCGGTGGTTGTCCGGTTACCGGCTAACTGGTAGTATCGAGCCGGGGCGATAGTTCCGGACCTCCAACAGAGAGCTTTTCCGGAGGTTGGGCAGTAGTCGCCCGGTAGTACCGGCTATCGATGGGTCCGGTAGTACCGGGGTGGAGGCCGGTACAATACAACCGAACTGATGTTTTGTGACACGGTCATTTTGTCACTTATTAGCGAAATTTGTCACAGATTACCCCCTCATGACGACATTAGGGCGTCACTAAGCCCGTCACAAATTACAAAATAGTGACGCCACGACATTTTCGCGTCACGCATTATGGATCATCTGTGACGCGTTTTTTCGCGTCACAAATTGATGGAATGCATGACAAAATTATTTGTCACTGTTCATTCATAAATTTGTCACCGCTGAACACAATGCGTGACAAAAATCGTGTCATTGATTAGTTCGTCAGCTGTTTTAGACCGGTCAAAGCTGCTGACATGTCGGTCAATGAAGATGATGTGGTTGTTTACGTGGCTATTGACGTGGATGCTGACGTGGCCGCTGACATGTGGCTGTTTAGGTGGCACTCGACGTGTCTGTTGACGTGTATCCTGACATGTGGGTCCGTTCTCTGCTGACGTGGCATGCCAAAAAATGGGTCCACAAAATGCTGACGTGTGGGACCGACAGGTTTGCTGACATGTGGGACCCACCAGTTTGATGACATGCGGGACCCACCGGTTTGCTGACGTGTGGGACCCACCTGTTTGCTGACATGTGGGACTGACGGCTGTGACGCTTAACAAATTTTGTCATGGTTGTTAGCCGAAGGAAAATTTTCAATATTTGCAAATTTTGAGGCAATTTGTAAATAAAAAGAATTTAAATGAACCATTTGCAAAAGGAACCAATAAAACATTATTGCACATATAATTCAGGCACACAAAAAACTAAATGTCTGATTGACACCAACTGTTACAATACCACACGAAAATGAAAGAACGTAGGCATAAATGTGGATGAAATCAAGTTTTCATGAAGAAAACACTACTGGCGGGCAAGGTTTGCTGCTTATGTGGTCAACTATGGTGATTGACAATTCCTGATGAGAAAACCAATAATTGAATCCATTTCCTGCTGCCTCGATTTTATTTCATAAGTCATGTCATCATATGACTTGTGGAGAGCTTCATATTCTGTCTGCTTCCTTTTCAGGTCTTCAGTTTTTTCTTCCACGGCCTGTATCCTTGCCTGCAGTTGCTGGTACCTTGGAGATGTAGGTAAGGACTGTTGCTCATGATTTTCTAGTATTCCTTCAAACTCTGGGATGTTTGCAGATGTCATGCTAGATGTAGTCCCCAAGTCTGACAGGAAAATGCCTTTCATTCTGCGTTTCTTGAGGACATCTTCACAAATCTGCTGATCAGTTCGGGGAGGCTCATCTTTCATGTGTGGACCCATTTTTGCAAGGATCATTTCATCCTGCCATAGGATATGAGTTTTTTTTGTCAGGTGCAAGAAACAGTACGTAATAATGCTACAAGAAAATGTAAACATTTTACTTACATAAGCAGCTTGTGCATCCTTGCTCATGATACCAGCATTGTTTGTTTGGGTTATTTTAAAAACTTCAATAGGAGTTGCTTCGCGCGTCTCAGTAATCTTGAAGACAGGAGGAACCTACAAGGGTTACAAAACAGGTAAATAAGAAGAGTATATGACAAAATTAAGTGAAGAGGTAAGGTTTTCAGAGGGATAGCCACTTACTGCAGATACGTCGCCACCATAGATGCTCCTTATGAAGGTACTAGTTGAATTTGGCGTGGCGTCACGCCACGCCTTTGGTGATTTTTTTTTGTAGAATAAATTTTTTTGTCAACAAAATGTTGGTTAAATTGTAATGTTCGAACATGTTTATTTTTTATGAATAGGTAGCATTTTTTTGTGAGCATTTTTAATAAATTTTGTATAATTTTCAAATATTTAGTAGGGTGAAATGGTCGAACATGTTTCTATTTCAGCAGGAGTATTTAATTTAAATTAGGGAAGATGCATTAGAATTACTTCCAAGTAGTGACAACATTTGAATTCAAATTAGGGAAGGTGCATTTGAATTACTTGACAATAGTGACAACATTTGAATATTCGAAAAAAAATTCCTTTAGCATTCACCGCACTTGCTGTATTTTTAAAATGTCCCAATTTGTCGAGATTTGTCATCTATTTTATCAAAAATTTCACTAAATTGTTTCTTTAAATTTTGATTATTTGGGAAATGGCAAAATTCGTTGGAATTTGTCGTCTATTTTCTCTAAATTTTCACAAATTCGGAAGTGTTCATTTTTTTTAAGTTTTCTGCCATAAGTAGGTTGCATATTTTATGTACTTTGGAAATCTTGAAATTCGTTGGAATTTGTGTCAATTTTATCCAAATTTCCAATAATTTGGAATATCTTTTTTTTGTTAGCCATCAATGGGTTGCAATTTTTGCTTATAAAAATTCTGATGCAATTTCCATTTATCTTTTTCGATTTGTAGATTTGAAGGTGTTGATATTAGGACATTTATTATTTTTTTGGATATTGTTTAGGGAAATTGGATCGGCATTTAAAAATTTTAAATTTTCAAATTTGAGCTGCCATGATATGCCATAAATAGTTGCGATGATATGCGATGAAATGTTTAATTTGAATCTAAAATTACAGGAAATGTATTGTCTGAGCATTTACTAATTTCAACTCCACATAATTAGAGGAAGTGCATTTGGTTTGTTTCCAAATGTTGAACAATTCTAAATATTCAAACATGTTTGTTTTTTAGACATAAATCATGTTTGTATTTTTCACATAAGTAGTTGGCATTCATTTTTTGAGCAGGTTGACATATTATGGAGTATCTATTTTTTTTGTTTTACCATTTTAAAATTTTAAAATATGTATCCATTATGGAGTTGACATTTATTATTTTTTTTCGCTGCGAATTTGTGGAATTTGGTTTCGTTTGATTTGGAAATGTAGCTAATCATTTTTTTTAATGCAGTGGCTATTTTGATTTTGACAATTTTTGTAGAATTTAGTGTTATTTATTTTGAAAATGTCTTTGGATCGTCAAATGTTTAGCAAATTGAGATGTGAGCATGTTGATATATATATTTTTTTCTATTTTTCTTATTTCTTTGGAAAAATAAGCATGGTGGAACGGTAATTTTTTCTGTGAGCTTTTCTGATATATTGTGTAGGATACTAAAATTATTAGTGGTTTGAAATGTTCAGACATGTTTGTATTTCAACATCAATATTTAATTGAAATTAGAAATATCTATTTGAATTTGATTCCACATTTGGGGAAAGTTTGTTCGTATGGTGTCGGAATACTCGCCAAATTGAAATGTTCAAATATATTTGCATTTTGTTATAAGTATGTAGTTTTTTTTTTGAGTATTTTTCGATATATTTTATGGAATATCGGAGTATTGTTTTTTAGTTTGCTATGATTAGGTAGCATTTTTGTGAGCATTTTTTGATATATTTTGCAGATTAAGCAAATATTTAGTAGTCTTAAATGTTCGAACATGTTTGTATTTCAGCGACAATGATAAATTGAAATTTGAAAATGTGCATTTAAATTACCTCCAAATGGTGACAAAACTTGAATATTCCAAAAAAAAAAATTCTTCAACATAAGTAGTTTTTTCTGTATTTTTCTGATTGTTTTGATATATTCCTCGTATTTTTTTCCAGCGGATATTTTCGGAGATATTGGTTTATAATTTGTTTTAATTTAAAAAATGGGTGAAAGTGGGAAGCTATCCGTTTTTTTTTGTGTGTTTCAAATGCTCAGACTTGGAAGCCGTTTGATATATAGAGCTACAGTAGCTACTGTTCATAAGAACAGTAGCCAAGCGCTTTCAGGCCGGCATTGCGTCTTGCTTTAATATATAGATAGATATATAGCTCGCTACAGTATTTCAAAAGCATACAAAGAGGAAAATTCAAGTTTTCTCAATGACATAGTCCATGTTCAACAATCAAGCATTTGGTTATTTGCATCAAGGATATATATACACGTATATAATAAGTCATTTTCAATCCCCATGTGGGTCATATCCTCAATCGTTCACCATGAATTAAATTAAAGTGGTAATAGTACATAGGATATGATGAAAATAAATGCTTGCCGTTTTACTAAATACTCGGAGAACTCATTAGCAAAAAACAAAAATCCTCGTGAAGCACTTAGCAACTATGCTTCCAAAGTGGATTCGAAATCCATTTCCCCTCATATGGTGTTTAATAAGTTCACTAAAGCAGGTTGCACACAAAATTAAAATGAATTGCTCACTTGCACACAAAAGGTAAGATGAACTACTAACTTGTTTTTGTCTGATTCATCATCAACGCTCGTGTATTCAGTTCAGTTCATCAGTACATGCTTACAACACATAGATTACAGGGAGATAACATAGGATTAATTACTGGGAGATTACAGAAACAACTGAGTTTGCTCAAAATATTTTACATAAATATTAATATATTTCTGAATTTGAAGAAGCTCCTCCCTTGGAAAAGCTAACCTCCATGGATCAATTTATTGTTGGTGTCACCTCTAGTCTTTTATTTCAACAGCTAGGCAGTGAAGCACATCTCTTTTGTATAACCAAAAGAAGGGAAAAATACTAACACTTTATATGAGAAGTGCTTAAACCTACAAAACAGTGTCGTAAAGAATGGGTCAATTGAAATATCTACTTTAGCTTTCATGTTCAGTGACCAAGCTGCTGGTACCTTCATGGATTGATTAGTTGTGACGAAGCCATCTTCTTAACCTGTCATGGTAGTACTAAAAAATAAAAAGTGTTAAGAGATCAAGTATGATGTTGAACTGGTAACGTACAGTGAGTTTGTTTGTGATTGTTTTGTTCGTCTGCTGGCTTGCATTTTCTGTAGCTAGTACACTACCAAGTACCAATTTTTAGTTCATCTGCTGGCTAGTATTTCCTGTACCTAGTGCACTACACCAAGTACCAACACAAAAAAATAACCTCCGGTTAACACTACCAAGTGCACTGCCAGTTCTAAATGTAGAGCTGTTGCAGGGTCACAGGATACTTCTGCCCAGAACAGTTCTTCCTGTAGTTTAGCCTGGCATTTTTCAGTTCTGCATCATTTGTATAATTTATACTACTATGTTTTCCTGTCCATTCACCATGCTCAAAAAATTCTCGAAAGTGCAGTATTCTGCAATGCTGACAGGTGAGAAGCTAGCATTGTATTTGACCGGTTGAAGCACAATTTACTAAGACAGGGTAAAAAATGTAATAGCTGTAAAGTGTACCTAATCCAAAACAATGTCCTACGCCAATTCCACAACCAATTAATGCCATGTCCAACCTCCCTTACATCTGCCATCCTGGCTATAACAGAACAACAGGAAGACCATATATCAGATGAGAATAAATAAATAAATAAATACCATGCATTGATATTAAATGGTGACCTGAGGCTAATATGAAGCTAAAAGAGAAGATGTTCGCGTATTTAAAAGGTAATTTGAACCATGCATCTAAATAATAGGAGTTTTGAACAATGAAATTAGCACGATCTTGGCTTCATATCTTGGGATATTTCTATTGCCTGTGCGCTATTGCAGAAGCATAAAAGGTGTACGAAAAACATATGGTTGTTGCACAATCAGGTAGCATTCCCTCCTTACCTTGATGTCAGATGTTCCAAAGTTTTGTTCGGACAATTTCTTCTTTTTGTTTCCTGCAATTGTTTACTTGCTAGTGGTAGAAAAAATTAGCATATAAACCTAAATCTGAAGAGGGATAAATCTACCCACATTAGGTGAGGTCGCGCGCTTGATTCCACGATTCTATAAGTTGTAGTAAATGAAAATAGTACACATGTCAGGTGACCTGAAAATAAGACAATCATAATGCTACTACTAAAAATAGCACAAACCTTGGTTACCTGTTGTCAATGACACTGAAATTTGATCAGAACACACATGTTATTTAGGAGACAAAGAATTCATAAAGGAGTGGGAAGAATAGGAACACCCAACATACGGTAGATGTTTTGTTCCAAACTGCTGCAAACGAAAAGAAGAAATCAGGAAACAAATCTGCATCAATTTTTTAGCAGGCTAGCTGGCAAGAGGGGGAAAAGCTAGCAAGCATGAGCATCACAAAGCAAACTTTGATCAGTATCAACCTAAGTACAGTTCCTTGTGCCGCTTGTGTGTCAGTATCACCTCACCTGCTGCTCTTGCCGTCGAGCAAATTACAGAGCCTGCTCTGCCCCAGGTTGAGGAAATCAGAGGAGGAGAACACTGCCTCACCCCCCTCCTTCCACGGCTGCAACCCGGGCAGCGCCCAGGCCTCCTCACCGGCCCGTTCAGCGTCAGCGGTGTCGCCGGAGATGGAGAGAAGGCTCTCGAAGGCACTCACCAGGTGCTTGACACGGCCAGCCCCAGAGTCTGGCACCGTGGTCAGCGCCTTGGCCATCACCCTGCTCCGAATCGCCCTCACGTTGCTGCTCCCCTCCAATCCGGCCACATCCCCTTCCTCAAAGGCGCCGCCGCCGCTGTCCGCCTCCTGCTCGGTCACCTTCTCCTCCTCCTCTTTCTTTGACTGCACCACGGCGGCGACCGGGTCCTTCGAGGCCGGCGGGGGAGGGGAGGCGAGGATGTTGGGGTCGGGTCGGAGTTCTCGGAGGCGTGCGAGGGCCGCGCGCGGGAGACGGTCTTGGACGGGGTCTTCGCCGCCGTGGTGCATTACAATGCACTCTAATACTGGGATTGGATGCCTCTACACAGCAGATACAAATCAACTACAGAAATAGTGATATCATAAGTAGAAGATTTGTCCCTCGAAACCACAATAATATCATGAAGAGGAAATAACAATCAAATATAATGAGTGGAAGTTCATGACTGGGCTCACTCTTCTTTCAATAGAATTGAAGCAGGTAAGTGAAACTACTTTACAGAAAAATTAGACTGAGCAAAAGGGTTTATATGTATGGCCTTTCCAATTCACAGTAACACTCTGGGAGAGCACATTAACAATTTTCCATAATACACTCATTTAAATTCAGGAACACCTTCCAAAGAGAAGGAAGCAAAAATAACCGACGACGCGCTGCCTAAGCCAGTACACTTCCAATTACATAGACCTACAAAAATGATAGTTTGATAATTTCATCAAGCAGCATATGAAAAGAAAATTCAGCCTCCTCAGAATATAAACATACTTATAGCTTCCTCAAAGTCAAAGATAAACAACATAGCAATATAAATAAATTACTTCCTCTCGACCTACATAAATGTTCATGTTTGGTGGAGAGAAGGGAAACGACCAATGACCTGGGATGAAGATTAAAAAAAGTGAGCTTGTTGTTGTCTTCTTTTCTTCTTCCCAGCCCACTCTTTATCACCATATCATCGAAGCTCAGCTCTATTGCCACATAGAAAATGGTCTTGAAGAACAACATCTCACGGTCTCACCACATCACTTAGTATCCCCAGATCTGTGTCTTTTCTTCAATACTGCAAGAAAATCAAGGTGTAAAAGTTTGAAGTAATCATAACATGTAGCCGAAGCAACCCTGAAATTTTCAAGTACACCAAAGTGTAGCTGAACCCACATGAAAATCACTACATTCTAAGCATGTAATAAGCAGTACGCACCATCAACAACATTCTCATGACTCCCTCTCTATCTAGCAATCATGGAAAGGGTACCAGCCAAGGGTAGCTCTTTCATTTGATAACAAACTAAATGAAAGATAGTGTCTTTTTGTTTTTCTGAGACTTGTCAATAGATAAATTATTTCTGAAACCCCTTAAAATCTGACCCTATAGTTAAACCTTAATTAAATTTGAAAAGGTACTGTATATGCCTCTTTTTAGTATTATAAATCTGATAGTGACTAATGTTCTTCCTAACCTGCTAAGGTTTAATTTCAAAATATCTCATCTATTATTCCCTTGAAGCTAATACAAAAAAAAAAACGCAGAAGTGCATGCCACAACGAAGCCGAAAATCCTAATCTGCCCAAAATGAAGAGGCCTCACAATGGGAAAGCTTAGGAATCTATAGCAAAATCAGTGCCAAGATAATAAATATTCCAGAAAAGGAGAGAAACTAATTCAGCAAGTGGGGCCAGTAGTTCACACGACATAAAAGGGGCACATTTTTCCTTCTATGATGGTAATGCATTTTCTTCCTTGAAGGTTCAGGATGATTGTGATCTCCGTATACACACAAATTTCCCTTACTCCTACTATCCTACACAGAACATGAGTGCAAAAAACAAAATGAAAGGGAAAGAGGTACATAGGAAGGAATTGCTGCAATACCTCACTGGTTGCTTATCTCCTTTGTTTCCCCAACTGAACCTGCTGCTA
Organism: Puccinellia tenuiflora; assembly: GCA_012064385.1. NCBI lineage: Eukaryota > Viridiplantae > Streptophyta > Magnoliopsida > Poales > Poaceae > Puccinellia > Puccinellia tenuiflora. The sequence continues at coordinate 570,270 of QRDG01000211.1, read as the reverse complement.
GCTGCAAAGAGAATTGCATCGGGCCACAAATGAGGCACAATAGCAACAGGATGGGATCCGTAGCCAGCAATGGATCCGTAGCTAGAAATTGAAAGAAGGAACTTGCAAAGAACAGCTGGAGCGTCGAGGTCCTTCTAAACTTGCTACATATATACGACAAAATAACACATTAGTAACATCAAAATTATGCATTTTTAACCTACAAGTAACCTAAATCAGTAGCTAAACTAACCTAATTTTTAACTTAGACAATAGCAATTTTGTAGACAGTAGCAATTTTTTTAACCTACAACTAACCCAAAACTAAATTTTAACCTACAAATAACCTAAAACTAACATACAACAATATCTAAACTAACCTAAAATAAAATGGCAGAAAATGGAGGGAGCATTTCCACAAGCACCTTCGGTGCATAGTTGAGGGAGAGGAAGGAGGAGGAAGAAGATGGCAATGAGGGAGAGAAGGAGTGAGAGGAGGAAGAGGAGGGAGGAGGAAGAAGGGTACCTCGGGGCGGCAGCGTGGGCGCTTGGGTCGTGGACGGCGGCGTGGCCGGGTGTGCTCGGGGCACAGCGTGGACGTTGCGACGTCGAGGGGGGCCGGGGCGGAGGAGGAGGGGCACGCTGGGCGGGCGCTTCAGGCGGCGGGCGCACGGGCGCGTGGGTGGCGACGTTGGCGTGGAAACGCGGCGGAGGGAGAAGCTCGACGGCGGCGACGATTCTGGCGATTGGCGGGCGTCCCAGCAGGAGCAACTTGGCGAGGACGGAGAGCGCGCGACGGCGGACCTCGCCGTGACGATCGATTTGGGCGGGGTGGCTCGGAATGGCCGTGAAGCGCGTCGGCGGCGGCGGCAACTTTCCGCTCCGCCGTGCGCAACAGAGAAAGGAGAGAGGAGGGTTGCGTGGATGATCTTGCAAAAATGACCTTGATGTTTTTCGTAATTGCAGGTAGGTCCAACATAGCGGGAGTTGGACTGCGGGTTCGATTAACGGTTTTGTGAGGGTTTTTTTTGCAAAAGCATCTCGGACGCGTTCTGGGAGCCGTTGGATCGACGACGGACGGCCGGGATTGCGCTACTGTAGTACTGCAGCTAGCTACAGTGCTTACTGTAGCTAGCTACAGTAGCAGGAGGCCTCTCAGGCCGAGACTTCGTTTCACTTTAATATAGTTAGTAGATTTGTGGCACCTAATTGGTTCAATTCATACATCCCCTGAATTGCATAGATTACCATAAAGTTAAAATATATTAGTGCATAAGTTATAAGTGAAATAATTAGGTACGACTGAATTTTACTGATAAGTACGTACTGCATATTCCTCGCTAGCATCCTTGCTTGTAGAGCGACTTATCTCACCTATCTGGTTCATTGCACTCTTCCCGTTGATTGCCTAGTAAGCCATAAAGTAAAACCATATGAATGAACAAGCTATAACTGAACAAACATGAGTTACAGAATCATGGTGTTGCGCAAAACATACTGAATCATAGTACATCCAGTGCGGTCTAGGAGCGGTCTTCTTTCGGGTGCTTGAATCACCATAGACAAAACTTCGTGCTACAGAGTCAAAATCTTGCATTTCTTCACCATTACCTTCAGCTAGCTTCTTCAGTAGTGCAGACATACGAGAAGCATTCTGTTCCATCGTTAGCTTCCTAATTTTCTCATATGCAACATCTGATATGTCTTCATTACCTGACATAAAAGAAAGTGAATAATTTTATATGCATATACATTTATTGATGGCACATAGCTAAAAACATGACAACTATCAATTCAGATGCCTATGTTTCTGAACCGACGCAACTATCGTAGCATATAATCCAATACTACGAGGTCCGTGCAGAACTATAAGCCTGGCAGATAAAGGTTCAGTTTCAGAGCGACACTTTTACTGTAGCTCATCTAGCTGTTTGTCGCTGTCTGTTTCAGTTTCATTTAGGTTCAGTATTAGTCTGAATAAACGTGGCATTTTTAACAGATTTATAGAAAATAAATCATGAGGGCAACTTGCACGGATCTCAAACATGAAAGTTGGTCTACCCATCTGAACCAACTATAATCCATGAAACCCTACAGTACTTGACCATTACCTATACGACTGTGAAAAAATTGACTTCTTTAACGATGTGATGACTTGATACGTAAGAAAGACCGTGCAATAACAACCATTTGTAGCAGATATGATCTTGCAAATATAACTGATAAACTCATGGTGTTTACCCGAATCAACAAAATATCACAAATATGCATAGATCTATATGGAATAGAAGGTGAGTGGAAAGAGGTTGACTGAACAACCCCACTACAAGAAATTTGATCTTTACCAGGGCTGCCGGTCTTCTCCTGCATATTCATGCCGGGGTTCTCCTCCAGAATGCTGCTGTCCATGTCAGTCGTCGGGTCGATCAGATTGTTGCGGCTGAACATTTTCCACCGCCGGGGCAGACGGATCTAGGGTGATGAAGAGGATGAGGTAGGCAAGATTAGATCTTCGAGAGGAGAGGGAGGATGATAGGAATGGAAGGTGTGGTACGATATCGTGGGTTTCTGGCGATACAAGGGGCGTATTTAGGGGCAGGGTGGGTGCGACTACGCGGGACGTTTTCGTTTGAGCCGAAAAGGGGGGGGGGGGGGGGACGGGGATAATTTAAATAAAGGAGGGAACAAAAAAATTAAACCAGAAAGGAGGGAACGTAGTGTTTTTTGTACAAACGAAATAATATTTTCTCATCTAAACTAGAACGTTCTTGCAAATTGAGCAGAGATTTTTTGTGAGTTTTCATGCACACATACTAGGTGTGCTTGCAGATTTTTCAGAATTTTGTAACATGTGTACTTGTGTCATCATTTTATAAGGACGAAAAAGGTTGAAAATGAAATTAATGCATGAAAAGTGGTAAATTGCATAAAAAAGTAAGTTTAAACTCATATGAATCGTGCAATGTTGGCACAATCATATATAAAGTATCAATCACAAACATTCTAAATGGTTTTCATAAGTTCGATGTGAAAAGTACACTTATGATGGCATTTTGGGCATTATGGTCATAACGTTGACGCCGAAAGCTGGAGCAACCTTCCAAGATGCATGTACCTACATTTGTGGTTTTAGCTACGCACGATCATATTTGTGGTTTTTGTTTTGCTTAAAACTAGTGAAACCAAAAATTGTGGTGAAACCAACATGGGTGGGTCGATATCGATCATGTCGGTTATAGGGCAATTTGGAACCAAGGTGCACATACAAGATCCAGATTTAGCTCATATTTTTTGTGGCTGGTCATGCACACATAGTAGGTGGGGTTGCATATTTTGAGATTTTTTCTTACAATTATAAGTGTGCATATCATTTTCTTTGAAGAAAAATGCCAGCAATTGAAAAAAATGCATGAAAATTGGTCAAATTCATGTTAAAATCATTTTAAACTCACATGAGTCATGCAATGTTTGTATAATCATGTACAAATTATGTACCACAGGATTTCTATTTTGCATAGCACTTGTGAAACCAAATGGGGTCAAAACAACATGGGTTTGGTCGACATCGTTCATGTCGCTTATGGGGCAATCTTTGAAGAAAGGTGCACATAGGAGATCCAGATCGGCCTCAAAATTTTTGTGGGTGGTAATGCACACATACTAGGTGGGCTTGAAAGTTTTGCTTTTTTATGACATTATAAGTGTGCATATCATTTTATTTAAAGAAAAATGCCTGAAATTGAAAACAATGCATGCAAATGGTCAAATTCATGTTAAAATCATTCTAATCTCGTATGAGTCATGAGTGTGCCTATCATTTTCTTTGAAGAAAGGTGCACATAGGAGGGCATTTTGGCATATGTGAAACATAATGTGGTCAAAACAGCATGGGTTTGTTGAAAAAATCTAGGCCAAAAGCACAAAACCACAAGGAAGAAAATATGAACTTCAGATGTACCAGCATAACTTGTCTTCAACATCCAACAAAAGCAAACACACTACATAACTACGTAGATAGTCTTACTTGTTCATCCAAACCAAAATATTAATTTACATAAGTGCAAGCACAGAAGCAGACTAAACTCCAGGAAGCATCCTACGCCAGCTTTCGCCTCTTGTTCTCCTCTTCTGATTCTTCTTCTTCTTCTAATTCTTCAGGAACATCACTGCCTGTATCATCTTCAGAAGCATCCTGAAGCTGATATCCAAGTGGCTGTCCAGCGGCTATCCTCTCCAGCATCACCCGGTACAGCTCGAACGCCACGAAGCCATCAATGGTGGCGTAGTCCTTGTTGATCTTGTAAAAGTGGTCTCTTCTCCCAGAATGAGTGCGCCTATAGGAGAAGGCCTTCATGTCTGCGTACCATGGATCAATCAGGTCCACAACCATCACTTTCATGCCAACATTGTTAGTACCAGGGAGCTGGTACAGGTGCTAGAGGTCCACATAGAACTCTTCTAGGAATGTTTGACATTCGGCCAGGTTTGAGGAAGAATCACCTTGTCTTGCGTAGTGTCTACGCTAGCAAAGTTAATACCTTTGTAGCGTAGAAAATCCGCAATATAGCATGAACACTTCCAATGGTCAGACTACTGCAATAACCAAGAGAATGTGGAGTTAATTTTAGTTAAAAGATGTAATTTCATAGGTGACAAACAAGTATATGATCAACAAGTCCACCTAATGAGTTAAATTTAGTTAAAAGATTTGAAATATGATCACAAGTCCACCTAAAGATTTGAAATATGATCAACATGGATTGACATAAAAAACCCAGATCAAGAAACATATGTGAACAAACTCTTATTTAATTTGTTTTCCCTTTTACTTCATATAATACGAATCTAATGAGGGCATGACCATCTGTTTGAGCAATAAGATGTACCAAGACTGTAACAAAAAAACCCATCATGTGTGCATCTATTTTCATATCTATTAATTTTTTAATAGATCCAGCATTACTAGTTGAAACTAATCCGTGGCATCGCAAGCACAGTTTCAAACTAACCCCGAAGACAGAAATAGATCTAGGAACTTTTGTCTACCATAAATATGAACCAAATTAGTGACATCGCAAGCAGTTTGAGCGACATCTAGTACTAATAGTAGCACTACTAGTCTGGCGGAAGGGATGAAGCAAAAAACCCTCAATACAGCAACATATGTGGCCATGTTTGTTCATACCTGGCGTACTGATAGACGAGTACATGGCGGCGCATGGCGAGCTGAATAATGGCCATCCTCTTGTCTTTCAGGGCGCGTGCGCTGGTGTACTCCATGTCCAGCCCCATGATCTTGGGGTCTCCATCCGCGAACCATGCCATGTACATGTCGAGGACCCGCTCCAGTTCTGCTGGATTGTTGGTGTAGACCGCCTCGATCTTCTGATTGCCGTGGATGGTGACGCGTACGTCTCAGAGAAGTAGTCCACGGTGTTCATGGCGACGTCGCGACGGAGAAGAAGAGACTGGAGTGGAACTGTGGAAGCGCAGAAGACGAGACGAAGCAAGCGGTGAAAATAGAGGGGAAAACAGACAGTGGGAATAAAGGAAGTTGAGACGAAATGGGACGGGTGTGAAATCGTAACTGCGTGCGGTTGTTCACACCCAAAAAACTAACCACCGACTGACATATGGGCACAAACACAATAAGTATAATCATCTATCTAACTGACAGGTAGGTCAAATTTGAACTACAAGTACGTCATAGTTTGCTGTAATTAATTTGAAAAAAGCATTTTGGGGTACCCAAGTAGTGATTGTATCACAAAGTCGTCCAAATTTCTCAAAGATTCGACACCTACACATGAATAACCATGCCTAGAAATTTGACCCTGTTTTGAAATAATTCAAACTAAACATAGAAAGTTAGAAAAAATGAATTTTTTTCTCATGTACTACCCTTATGTCCTCTTGTTTCTGAGAAAAAAAAAAGAAATTAGAATATGACAAGATCATAACACAACACTTCAAGAAGAGCACATTCGACTATGAAGATTCAAGAGCTTCAAGGCTAAATGTCTTGGAAGACGACCACATCCATGTCATACTTCATGATAATGAGCTGAAATTCGGTACATAGGTGCATACTGGCATGGGAACATGAGTGAACAACTTTTTCTTTCAAATATCTTTGAATTTTGTTTTTGAATTTGTAAGCGTCAAATTTGAGTTTTGTAACGCTCCGGGATCGGTACTATGCAGACTTGAGCGCTTCCCGCCAAATCCGCATAATAACGATCCTAGGACGCCCACCAGGCATAACGTGCACATCGCAATACACACGTTATGCGGGTGGAATTGTGATAACATTACAACAGTTCTCGATGGAACCCACAAAAGAACATAGATATCAACGACTCAACCGAGTCAAGAACGAAAGATACAATACAAAGATCCAAATAACAACGGAAGCGAATAGCGTCCGACTACGGACAAGAATCAAGTTGGACCAAGAGTCCTGAAGATAAGCAAAGGCACCATATCCCTGCCCAGGCCAAGCCAAGCCGGAGGGATTCAAGCTAACGTCGTCAGANCGTGGTGGTGAACAACAGATGCCTAGGGGTAGGCTTAAGTTTGGGGCCGATGGACGCTAGAGATTCGGGGAGGGATAGCGCGCTGAAGAGCGCACACGGAATAACAGATGAAACACAAGGATTTACCCTCATTCGGGCTCTCGTGAGAGATAAAACCCTATTGTAGCATCTAGCCTACTTGGTGTATTTCCCCTCTGTATATGACTTTTACAAGTGCTCCTTGAGCTGTGCAGGTGTTGCCTCTAGGAGGCTCTCTCTAGGAAGATGAACTCTCACGAGAGCTAAGTGGAGAAAAGGAGCCTCCGCCGGGCTGCCTGGAGCGCTCCCCCTGGTGCTCCTTATAAAGAGGGAGCCCAGGGGACAAAGGGTGGCCCGCGGGTCACTATGCACACATTGTACACGATTTGACTACTGGGGTCTTGTCCACACTGTTGCCTACGGTCATGACTCATACTCTAGTCTGTCTACGCACGGTAGCCATACTGGCTATGCCATCATCCTTGTCCTGTCCTGGAAATATCTGTCTGCCTGGCGGCGGGGGATGCGGTCCGAGTCATGACCGTCCCAGGACCCGCATCGATGGAGAGTAGTCATGAAGAGAACCGACATACACTGTGTGTAATACCCCGCAGTTATAGGTTTCGAAAGGGTAGAAATAGAAAGTTTGCATCTTTGCATTCATGCATATTTGAAAAGTCCGAATAATTTTCGCGCTTTTATGCAAAAAGGACTAAGAAGTCGAACTCTGACCAACGTCGATGATTTGGAAACATATCACTGACCAGTAGTCGAGACTAGTCGATATAACCTTAGTCATCTATTTCAAACCCTAGTTTGTAATTTAAAGGATTGGGTTATCACCCCTATTAAAAATTTGCAAAGGTAAAATTCAAAATTTAATACAATTGACATCAACACTTGTATAATTCAATCTTATTCACCATCTCAAGCTTTGATTCAATTCTTGAATTCAAATTCTTATTTAACAAACATAATATATCTTAGCATTCAAAGAATTCTTATCCTATCTTTTTCTATGCAATTCAAATTTTAAACCTTCAAAAATATTGGAAACATCATCATCATATTTCCAAAAACAATTCTTCATACAAATTAAATTATTTACAACATCCAATAAATTTTACAAGTGGAATTGTTCCACAATTCTGATACAAATAAATTATAATACACAAAATACATTATCAGGTCCATATACAAATTTATTACAGAAAGTTAAAAAGAAAATTCCTATAAACTAAATCCTGTAGCAATCTTCTGAAATCTTCAACCTGCAAAATCAAACACAATTCACAAAGAAAAGAAATTGTTAATGTTAGTAATGTAGCCAAGTACTTTGGTACTGGCTGATTGCTTTAACATTTGGCAGATTGCCAAACTCCATGAATTGGAGCTGGCATTTGAATTCAAAAACAGAACCAACTCAAATATCCAACCAGAGGCAACTTGATCATGCTCAGCATGCATCTAAGCATGTAAAGATGTAAAAGGGGCAAAGGCAAAACCAGCATTTCAACTTAGGCAACCTGGAGGGACTAGCTGGATAAAAACATGATCATTTCCAATTTTTTCCAAAGGCAACAATGGGATAGAATCATTCATCTCTGCCAAATATAAATCCTAAACCAACCTTATTATTTTGTGGTGTCACATTTACCATTAATTGATAAATGGACCCAAAATTCCTAAAGCCCACAGTCAAATCCAGCCACAACCCAGTTATAATTCCAGCCCACTTGTAAAGCCATCCAAAACCCATCAAAGTTACTTCAGTGCTAAGGAGCAAGTCGGCACAACCAGGATAAGAACAAGTGAGGTGGAGGGATACGTCCCTGCACTGAAATCTTAGCTCAAGTTCATCCATAGATGGATTTGAAACATCTCATAACCAGATTGAACAACAACAGCCGGCCAGAGCAAGGATAGGATCAAAGAGGTGGAAGAGTTAGCCATAATGGAGTAAACAATGCCCAGGCACAGAAATTTATTCTCAGAGGATAAGAACCTCCTTAGATTAACAGAAGAGTGGCAGCTCGAGGTAGAGGAGGGCCACTGTAAGCAGCTTACACAACACATGCATTTATCCTGGTGTCATCACCAGATTCACCCAAAAACCCTATAAATAGGGCAGCCAGCCGAATCCACAAGGTACAACACAACCAAGCACATCACACACATCTCTGAAAATGTTCATCATCAAGAACATTAGCCACAGCACAGCTTGCAGCTAGAACTATACACTTTAGGAAAATTGAAGCAGCTAGGAGGAGCAGGCTAACCACAAGACGCAGGTTGTCAGTTTAGCCAGAAGACCAAGCTACTCATCAACAGCAGGTTGATCCTTTGAGTGTTTTAGGCAGAGAAGGAGAGAAACAGCTAGCTCTGATAATGACAGAGCCAAGCTAAGCATGTTTCCATGCATGGAAGGGAAGAGAGTTAGTGAGGAGTATCTGTTCTTATCAGAACCATGTTTAACATGGATTATGCTAAGGGTAGATGAGAGGGAAGTGCAGCATCTGTTCTTTATAAATCACACACAAGCCAATGAACCAGGGAACTGGAGTAACTGAGCTCAGCACATCTGTACACTAGAAGAAGCACAGGAGAGCATAGAAAGGAAATTTCCCAAAAGCTAAATATCTCTAGCCAGCTTATGTGTAACTCCAGAGGAGGCATCACATCGTGCACAGCTAAATTCTTTAGCTATAAATCCAATTCCACACTATTTCACAGCACAGGGCACAAGCCACAGCTTAAGATTAGGCCAAATTCCAATTCTTTCCTTTCCAATCAATTTTGCCGAAGCAAATCATCCAAATCAATTCAATTCTTCACAACCACACAGTAGATAATTATCTAAGCATCATGGCATCACATATTCTTAGTTAACAGAGCAGAACAGTGTACCAGTATGAATTTTTGCTAAGTACCAGTAAGGAGAAGTTGAGCAGCATAGCAGTTGAGCTAGTCCAGAGAAGAATCTAGGAGGAGAAGGTAGCAGAGAGGAGGGAGAAGAGGAAATCTTACCGTGCGCCCATGGCCGTAACGGCATGACGACGGGGCAGTGCCCGTGTGGTCATGACGGAGGACCAAGGGAGGAGCAGCACCACAGCAACACCACCCCAGCACCACAGCGACACAGAGGCGAGCTCCACACTGGCGGCGGGGCAGAGCGGGAGTCGGGAGCACGAGGAATCGTGCTGCAACCAAAACTCTCAGCAGGGGAAAGGTCCAGCATGAACGTGTCGGTGGAAAAGGAGGGGAACAGCGAGGTGGAGTCAGAGAGCGGAGCTCTGCACCAAGCCTTGGCGAAGCAGCTCGGAGAAGGAGAAGCACGGCGGAGCGGCGCCGTCACCGAAACCCTAATCTTAGGGTTGGGTTGCGCACGAACACACCAGGTGGAGAAAAGCAGATCGAAGGGGAGGCGAAGATAGAGCGTCGAGAGGGCTCTCGATTGCGCCCTAGCACGACGGCGGAGTGGCCGGAGCACGCCGGAATCGGCCGGCGACGGCGAAGGCGAAAAGGGGATCGCATCGACCACGGGAGCGAGAGAGAAAAGAGAGGGAGAGGAGAAGGTGGTTCGGTCTGACCGAACCGGTGCGGGTTGACTTGGTTCAACCAAGTACCCGAGGACCTAAGTGCAAATTTTAAGAAATTGCTGAATTCAAATCAAATCCAAGTTATGATTCAAATTTTAAATCCAAAATAAGAGTCCTAAAAATCAAATAAAAATATGTTATTAACCCAAAATTTTGCAAGGATTTCAAAAATGATTTTTACTTGATTTATTGGAAAATATTTCTTGAGTGAAAAATTCAAAGATCCTTAAGTAGAAATGATTTGAATTATTTTCCAAAATATTCAAAGATCCTTAAGTGGAAATGATTTGAATTGTTTTCTAAAATATTCAAAGATCCTTAAGTGGACATGATTTGAATTGTTTTCAAAATATTCAAGGATCCTTCAGTGGAAATGAATTGAATTATCTTTTTAAAAGTAAAATAAATTATCTTTCCATAAATGACTGTCCTGTAACTCATCCTAGGTAAAACACACAAAAAAGAAATCATCCTAAAATGTGAAGGGAGGAATTTTTCTAGAAAAGAAAATCTCCAAAAATCATTTCATCTATGCATAATAGCATGATTTGGATTTTCAAACATTGTCTTATAAAGACAATAATGTTGATTTTCAGAACACGAGGGTCACGAATCGCCGGAAGCTTTAGACTGCACTACTTGTCAGTCTCAAGGCAAGTTCATTCTTGCATACCGTTTGATGTATTTTTATCAAAGTACTTGCAAAGTTACCTATACGTTCCTTTCACTTGCACCAAAAAGAAAAAGTATTTTCGAATGATGTGGTATATACTATTGGTTGGCGGTGGAACAATGGTAAGATGAATAGGTACGGTGTTCCATCGTATGGGAAGGTATATATCCTTAGGAACTAATAACCCCTGTTCCAGTGATCCTTTCGCCGTAGTAAAAGCATCAACCAACGGACTTTGTATGGGCGGGGTCAGTCAGAGGCTTCTTTTCTCATCCGCATATCCTCGGCAGGCCTACACCGGGTTGGGTCGTTGCGGCGGCCAACAGCGTGGAAGCGCGTGCTCTTCCTGCCCGACGGGGTAATTGGTGGGGAAGCTTGGGAGGGGTGATGGGTATGCGTGGAACATGATTCCCCTACCGCATCATAAATGGGCGGATGTGTGTTGATTTGGGAGAAGCTCCACATGGCTGGATGTCCTGAGCCTTGGCTATAACACTCATGGAGTGTAAAGAGAGCATATATAGGGCCAGGCAACTGTTGGGTAAAGTGATGCAACTCTGCAGAGTCAAACAGCAAATTTGTGATTTCACAACCGTGTTCCCGGAATGGAACTACGAGATCGAGGCCGGAATGGAGTCCCATTTGGATTCACAAGACCGGTGGAGACTGTGGACATAGTTTTCAGAATAAAATCTATTCTTTGAAGAAATGTTTGCAAAACTTGCATTTATGCCAAAGACCCGAGGTGTTGGCAGTAGCTAGTGCATGAAATACCTTATCTATATATATATATATTCAGAACTTGCTGAGTAACGCTGTTGCTCACCCTTTCCTTTTTGACCCCATGCTTAGACTTTGAGGAGGCAATCAAGGAGAGTTATGGAGCTTACCACGAGGACGAGGTGTTCTACGAGGAACCTGATCTGTTCGGAGGGGTGGAAGGCGTCGACTACCTGATTTCTTATGGAGGCGATGATGATGAGCCCGAGACTTAGTCTCCTATCTTAGGAACCGGACCGAGCAATACTAGACTAGTACTACTTAGGTTGTTGAGTCCGATGGTTCTTAGTTTACTTCTTTCTATCGTTAATAAGTTGACCTCAGTCAACCGTACTGTAGTTGAAATTCCTCCCATGTCGGAGGAAGACGTTGAAGCTTTTGTACATTTCTGGCTTGTAATCTTTAACACTGTGTAATAAAGTGGACCCGCAATGTTTCTGTTGTAATACTCTGAGGGATGTAATATTTACGGATAAGTCATTCCGTGGATGTTATGTCAACGACTTGTACACTACAATATGCAGTGGTGTGCGGGGTCACCACAGATGGTATCAGAGCAATTGATAGACCTTAGGTTGGGAACCTATTAAAGGGAAAGCCTGTAGGGTAATATTTTCCTAGGCCGTAACGAGTTTTATATTGTTATGATGGCTATTCACTTGAGAATAACATTATCATGTATATAATACTTCATTCTTACCAATAATTTTCTTTGTATACCAGGATGGATACCAGATTTCCCAAGCGAAGCGTTCGAATGCGAAGTATCTCTTTAGGAAGAGTGTTCTGAGGCAATTGGGCGGTAGTTCTGGAGCAAATGATCAACTATTTGGGGGTTGAGACTAAAGTAGTGGTTAAGTCCCTTAGCTACTATGATGGATCAGCCTTAGCCAAATATCGTGTTGCACTCAAACTCCCGTCTGAGCTCAAAATGGGTTTGAAGATGCCGTATGGGGAAGCCAAACATGTGGAGATAGCATTCCATATTGCAGTCGTTAAAGCCATTACCAATATTAGAACAGCCAAGTCCAAGGAGTTGGAAGGAACCATGTTTCATGCAATCCCAAGTGCCAACTATCGACAAGAGATAGATGTGGACTATCTAGCCTTTGCACGAACTAATCCTCGTGACGCTGCCGTATTCCTTGAGAGTTGTGTCAAGCTTATCCGGACGTACCACAAATATTTTAGTATGCTGTCCGATGAGATGGAGATAATGGTAGAACAGTTCTCGAGCCCTGATGCTATCCAGGAGCGCTGTGACATGCTCATGTCTGAAGCCCGTATGGGTCATACGGATCCACCATCTACCCCAGTGACTTATGTCGATGAGAATGCAGCCCCTGAAACCCCAATTTACGCCACTTATTCTCCAGCACACCCAGACTATGTTCTTGTTGGAGAGGTGGAGGAACGCCAAAGTACTGAACCAGAAGCTTCCTATTCCGCTGGGTGGGATGAGGAACCCTATCAAGGAACCTCAAGCGATCCTATAGTAATCAAGGGTGATGATGGCGAGGAGGAAGTTGAGAGTCATTTACCCAGAAGGAAGCCAAAGCTAGGACGATCGAGTAATCTAATTCTGATTAATTCAGATGAGGAAGATGAGGATGATAGACGTGGTTATAAGTCAAGGCATACCCAGGGAGCGAGTACGTCAAGGCAGCCCAAGTTAGAACCCATTGAAGAGCCTCGAAGCTATTTCTGTAGCACCAGTGCTATTCCTTCGGGGACTGAGGACTTTGGAGGTGAGTTTAGTAGTGAAGCGGAGGCGTACCAATACCTAGACAGTTACTTTAATGTGACTGATTGGAACTTAGAAGCATCACCATCCGACCCTGATTACCAGCCATCTGGTAAGAAGATTCCTTTACCAGGATTCCTGAGGAGGACCGTTCGTAACAAGTGGTGGAAGCCGGGGAAGTTCACCGAGAAGTGAAGTTAACCAGAAAATGGAGTAGTAGTGTCCATATGTAACATATAGAGTATTGTAGCGTGTATGGTGTGGTTGTATGGTAGCAATAAGTGAGACCTACTCACTTTAGAGTGTGTTACAATTCTGTACCCATGTTTGTAATCCTACATGTATAATACATGGTATATGTTTGAAATGTTTTGGTTTCTTGGATTTTTCTGGATTTCTATGTGTGACTAGTTTTTGCGCATGGAGATGAATTCAAAGTGCATATGCATAATGTAACGATGAGTTCTAATTCATTGTGGCAGGACGAGGGGAAAATGGCGAGTGCCGGAGAAGAAAGTGAGTTGCTTAGGCAAGAAAGAGAAGCAAGAGAGAAGCATGCAGCCGAGGCAGGAGGAATACCTCAACCACCAAGGCCAATTACGGAGCAAAGTTTTATGCAATATATGCAGTTGGTGGAAGAAGGAAGACATCATGATCAAGAAGTACAAAATAAATTCCTGCATGACCTTTTAGAGACGCAAAATTGAAGAGCAAGAAATGGAGAACCAAGAGGTGTAACCCTATTGGATTTCCAGAATACCAGGCCTGAACCCTTTGCAAGAGCAGTAGATCCTATGGATGCTGACACTGAGAGGAAACTCAATACAGTGGGATGTTCTGATGAGGAGAAGGTTAGGTATGCAACCTATTTGCTTACTGGACCAACAACATCATGGTGGGAAGCAATTGTTGCTACACAGCCTGCAGGATATGTGATGAATTGGGAGGAGTTCAAGAAGAGATTTAGGGAAGCCCATGTTCCTGAAAGTAGTATGGAGCTCAAGAAGAGAGAGTTTGAAAATCTGAGACAAAATGAGTCACCAGTTGGAAGATATGTTAGCATGTTTAATAATTTATCTAGGTATGCTGTGGATGAAGTTAATACGGAGGAGAAAAGAAAGAAGAGATTCATGAAGGGTCTGAATCCATTCATGAAAATGCAACTCAGGTTGACTAAACCTAAGGAATTCCAGGAGTTAGCGGATGCAGCTATAACTCTTGAGGATGACTATAAAATGCTTCAGGAGGAAAGGAGGAAGAAAGCCAGGATTGAACCCAGGAAATTTCAAGTGCAGAAGTCACCACCAAATTTACGTTTCAAGCCTAAACCTAGGATGGATATGAGGAAGCCAATGCCACGAAATTCCAATCCAATGGATCACATCGTTTGTGACAATTGTGGTCTAAGAGGACACATGAAGAAGGATTGCCAAAAGCCAAAAATTATCTGTTTCGGATGTGGACAGCAAGGGCACATAAAACCAGACTGTCCTTATCGACAAAATCAACAGATGGGTCGTGGAAATGGAGGCGGTAATAATAGGAATGGTGGCGGGTTCAAGCCAAGAGGCGGAGGTTTTGGTCAAACCCCTTCAGATAAAGCTAAAGGGAAGCCTTATGGGAAGCTAAATTGCACCAGCCTGGAGGAAGTCAACAATAACGACAATGTGGTGATCGGTACGCTCAAAATCTTATCTCATCCTGGCAAAGTTTTGTTTGATACTGGAGCTACTACATCTTTTATTTCACAACAATTTGTGGAAGCATATGGGATTAGGTGTCAACCGTTAGCAGTCCCGATTATGGTTATGTCAGCTGGTGGAAATTTTTTAGCATCACAAGTCAAAAAGGATCAAGTAATTATGATCTGTGATCGCGTTTATAACACTGATTTGTTAGTAATACCCATGAAAGATATAGCAGTCATCTTAGGGATGGACTGGTTGTCTGACCATGGAGCCCAAATAGATTGTGCGGATAAGACGGTATCGTTAAGAGGACCCGGAGGGATTAGAACAATATACCAAGGTGATAAACACACTCAGCTAAAGGCAAATCTGTAATTAAACTCCTTGAGTAAGGAAAAATTGGAAGAGATTCCGGTAGTAAGGGAGTTTCCGGATGTGTTTCCTGAGGAATTACCTGGAATGCCACCAGACCGAGAAATTGAGTTTACTATAGATTTAATTCCTGGCACAGCACCTATTGCACAACCACCATATAAGATGGGACCCAAGGAATTGGTACAGCTAAAGGAGCAATTGGATGAATTGGAAGCCAAAGGATTCATAAGAGAAAGTGTATCCCCTTTGGGAGCACCAGTAATATTTGTGGATAAAAGGGATGGAGGACGGAGAATGTGTGGAGATTTCCGTAAACCTAAACAATGTTACAATCAAGAATAAGTACCCTTTACCAAGGATACAAGATTTATTTGATCAAGTTAGAGGAGCCGGAGTATTTTCCAAAATCGATTTAAGATCAGGATATCATCAGATAAAGATCAAAGCTGAGGATATTCCAAAAACTGGATTTGTATCACGATACGGACATCATGAGTACCTAGTGGTACCATTTGGATTGACCAATGCACCGGCTATATTCATGAATTTGATGAACAAGATTTTCATACCATATCTGGACAAGTTCGTGATCGTATTCATAGATGACATATTGATTTACTCCCGAACTAAGGAAGAACATGCACGGCATTTGAGAATAGTACTACAAACATTAAGAGAACACCAGTTATATGCCAAATTCAGCAAGTGTGAATTTTGGTTAGACCAAGTGGAATTTCTTGGACATGTGATCAGTAAAGAAGGAATTGCTGTGAATCCGGAGAAGGTGAAAGCTGTATTAGAATGGAAAGTACCTAAGAATCCTAAGGAAATAAGAGCATTTCTAGGAATGGCCGGATACTACAGAAGATTCATTGAAGGATTTTCAAAGATAGCTGGACCCATGACCAAGTTACTCAGAAAGAATGTTCCGTTTGAATGGACCGAGAAATGTGAGCAAAGTTTTCAGGACCTTAAAAGGAAGTTAACAACAACACCAGTTTTGGCGGTACCGGAGACTGGCAAGGATTATACGGTGTATTGTGATGCATCCAAAAATGGACTAGGATGTGTATTAATGCAAGATCACAAGGTCATTGCATATGGATCCAGGCAATTGAAACCCCATGAACTCAACTACCCAACATATGATTTGGAATTAGCCGCAGTTGTTTATGCTTTGAAGCAGTGGAGACATTTTCTTTATGGAGCAAAGTGTGAGTTATATACGGATCATAAGAGTTTGAAATACTTCTTCACACAGAAGGAGTTAAATATGAGGCAAAGAAGATGGTTGGAATTAATTAAAGATTATGATTTAACGATTAATTATACACCCGGAAAGGCTAATGTGGTAGCAGATGCTTCAAGCCGGAAAGTCACTTGTAATCCTTTAATGGAACAAGGGATGCCCAAAGAACTTAGAAGGGAGATAGAGAGGTTCCAAATAGAGATTTGGGAAGGACCAGCACTAAATAGTATTATGGCAATGGATATTGTTGGAGAGATTAACATGGATTTGAAAGCAAACATAATATCTCATCAAGAAGAAGATGAGTTCATAGCAGAAGAGATAAGGAGAATTAAGGAAGGGAGAATGTCTGAGTTTACTTTAAAGACTGAAGATGGATCTTTGTGGTATCATGATAGAATTTGTGTTCCGGATATCAAGGAAATTAAGGGTATTATACTCAAAGAAGCCCACGAAACACCTTATTCTGTACATCCTGGGAGTACCAAGATGTATATGGATTTGAAAAAGATATTCTGGTGGAACAATATGAAAAGAGAAATTGCAAGATATGTGGAAGAGTGTCATACTTGTAGTCAAGTGAAGGCTGAACACCAGAGACCAGCTGGATTATTACAACCTTTGCCGATTCCCAAATGGAAATGGGAAGACATTAGTATGGATGTTATCACAGGATTACCCAAAACAAGGAAAAATAAGGATGCAATTTGGGTGATTGTGGACCGATTAACCAAAAGTGCTCATTTTCTTGCTATCAATCAGAAAGATACAGCGGCAACTTTGATTGAAATCTATGTGAAAGAGATAGTTAGTAAGCACGAAGTACCTTTGACAATAGTTTCAGATAGAGGATCTATCTTTACTTCAGCTTTTTGGAAGCACTTGCATAAGAGATTAGGTTCAGATCTTAATTTTAGTACCGCGTACCATCCCCAAACTGGAGGACAGACTGAACGGACAAATCAAATACTGGAAGATATGCTGAGAGCATGTGTTCTAGATTTTGGAGGATCGTGGGATGAACACTTAGCATTAGCAGAATTCTCTTACAACAACAGTTATCAGAATAGCATACAAATGGCACCATTTGAGGCTTTATATGGAAGAAAATGTAGATCACCAATATGTTGGTTTGAAGTAGGGGAAAGTAAGGAGTTTGCACCTGAGTATATCAAAGAACAGCAAGTGATAGTCGATATTATCCGAGATCATTTAAAAATAGCTCAGAGTAGACAAAAGAGTTATGCAGATCTTACCCGAAGACAATGGGAGCCCCAATTACAGGATATGGTATACTTAAGAGTTAGTCCGACCAAAGGAGTGAAAAGGTTTGGAGTAAAAGGAAAATTGAGTCCAAGGTATATTGGACCATTCTGTGTATTAAGTCAAAAGGGGACTGTAGCTTTTGAGTTAGAATTACCAGAGATTCTATCACAAGTGCACAATGTGTTTCATGTGTCACAACTCCGGAAGTGCTTGAAACCACCCGAAGAACCAATTGACTATGAGAAGTTAAAATTACAACCAGACCTATCCTATGAGGAGCAACCGGAAAAGATTTTAGCTGAAAATTGGAAAAGATTACGAAATAGAGCTATCAAATATTGTTTGGTACAGTGGAAGAATCATCCTGAAAGAGAAGCAACGTGGGAAAAAGAAGATGATCTACGACGAGACTACCCACATTTGTTCAGGTACCTCAGAAAAGAAACTTCGGGACGAAGTTTAGTTTAAGGGGGAGAGGATGTAATACCCCGCAATTATAGGTTTCGAAAGGGTAGAAATAGAAAGTTTGCATCTTTGCATTCATGCATATTTGAAAAGTCCGAATAATTTTCGCGCTTTTATGCAAAAAGGACTAAGAAGTCGAACTCTGACCAACGTCGATGATTTGGAAACATATCACTGACCAGTAGTCGAGACTAGTCGATATAACCTTAGTCATCTATTTCAAACCCTAGTTTGTAATTTAAAGGATTGGGTTATCACCCCTATTAAAAATTTGCAAAGGTAAAATTCAAAATTTAATACAATTGACATCAACACTTGTATAATTCAATCTTATTCACCATCTCAAGCTTTGATTCAATTCTTGAATTCAAATTCTTATTTAACAAACATAATATATCTTAGCATTCAAAGAATTCTTATCCTATCTTTTTCTATGCAATTCAAATTTTAAACCTTCAAAAATATTGGAAACATCATCATCATCATATTTCCAAAAACAATTCTTCATACAAATTAAATTATTTACAACATCCAATAAATTTTACAAGTGGAATTGTTCCACAATTCTGATACAAATAAATTATAATACACAAAATACATTATCAGGTCCATATACAAATTTATTACAGAAAGTTAAAAAGAAAATTCCTATAAACTAAATCCTGTAGCAATCTTCTGAAATCTTCAACCTGCAAAATCAAACACAATTCACAAAGAAAAGAAATTGTTAACATTAGTAATGTAGCCAAGTACTTGGTATTGGCTGATTGCTTTAACATTTGGCAGATTGCCAAACTCCATGAATTGGAGCTGGCATTTGAATTAAAAAACAGAACCAAATCAAATATCCAACCAGAGGCAACTTGATCATGCTCAGCATGCATCTAAGCATGTAAAAGATGTAAAAGGGGCAAAGGCAAAACCAGCATTTCAACTTAGGCAACCTGGAGGGACTAGCTGGATAAAAACATGATCATTTCCAATTTTTCCAAAGGCAACAATGGGATAGAATCATTCATCTCTGCCAAATATAAATCCTAAACCAACCTTATTTATTCACTACAACAAAACAGGGATTAAGTAACACAACCAAGTAACACATACAAAAATGTGTTACATAGTGAAATAACGGTAACACATCATGTGTGTTACAGGGCAGGCCGTAACACATAGTTGCTAAGATCCAAAAACGTGTTACTAGGACATTGCCATTGTAACAAATAAATTTGTGTTACATCACATGTGTTACGAGTATTGGATGTAGTAACACATTATCATGTGCTGATGCATAGTGTTACACGACTGTTGTGAAAACAAGAAGAGTTTAGTATCTACTTTTAATAAAATAGGAATAGTGTCACAACGACAAGCACCAAAAGTACGCACAAATTTATTTATATATAAAATAATTGATAAATTGGAATGTTGGTCTAGAAAATTGCAAATATTTATGAAAATAATATTAGAGTGCAAGCATATTGTAAGTACACAATCTTGGTAACAAAAACCATGTAGGAGCGACCTATCTAACATGTGCAATGACCTCCTCCTATTGAGGCCCGATGACATTACAATCGAGCTATGAATACTCTTGTGTAATGTCACCCTGAAAACATTCAAAATATTTTTATTTTTTTCCTAAAGAGACAACGTTTCTTCCTTTTTCTTTCTCTTCTGTTTTTTAAAGGAATGTTTTTTTTGTTTTTTTAGGGAAATAGAGAGGAAGAAGGGAGGGAAGGAAACAAAAATAGAAGCCAGGCCCAATAGCCCAGAAACCCTTGCTCTTCTCTTTCTACTTCATTTTCCTCCTGGGCCAGCCGCAACACCCTCGGGCTGCTTGTGTGGGTCGTCTCGGCCCGTTCCTAGCAAGTCCAGCCCAGCAGCTGGCCTTCTCAAAGTAGCCGTCATGGGCTAGCCATCGTGGCCGAGCATATGGGCCGGCCGCACCAGGTCACCGCCTGAATCGATCGCTGGTTCAATCGATTTAGTCGATTGTTCAGGAATCATGCTGTCGTGCCCTCTTTTAAAACTTATCTACATTCAAAATTTCATATCTTACGAAATTAAATTTTGAATTGAATTTATTTTAAATTTTTTATTTTTTCTGCTCCAAACACCTACTTACAACCGACTTATTGGCCTATAAATAAAGCATGATTCGAGCCTCTCCTTGTCCAGTGTAGAAATTGTGAAATCCTAGATCTCTTTTTCAAATCTCTCCTCTGATGATTGAAAACTAGAAAATTTTATTTCAATTTCTACCAATAATTTATAGTTCTCTTAAATATTGTTCCAACCCGACAAAGCTCGGCAAGTTTCGTCAACCGTAACCCTAGACTTTCATATCCCAATTCCATAAGATCTCATGGAATAATCATAGATATACTCGTGCTTGTTCCACCAAATGCAAATTGCTCTTAACCATTGTTGGAAGTTTCGTTGTTTGAGCATAGGACTTTTCTCGAACAGACAGATCTACTTATGATCCATCTGGACACTAGAGCCGAAGATCTACTCAATTTTTAGTGAAATCAAATGATTGTGTTCCATTAGACACGATCTATCCAATTTTATAATCACTTCATATCAGTGATTTTTTAAACTTTTGATCCATCTGGAGATCCGACTTCAGTAATTTTCTTATGCATCGTTGGTCATTCCGTATACGTCGGAGCATCTCAGATCTACTTCTATCTCCAAAACTCTAGGTTTGATGATGTCATCTACCAAAACCCTAGATCATGTACGCTTCAATTACTTGATATTCTCCTCTTTACTTCTATTTCCAAAACCTAGTTTCTGATAGTGCGTATTCAACATGGGGATTATGGATGGTTGTATTCGGGTCCTTCTAATGATAACCAAGCCCTAAAAACTCTTTTAGGTTAAATTAAGTACCATGAACGAGTATTTTGTCTTAGGAAGCAACCAGCTCGGCAATTTTTGAACTAGATCATGAAATAGTGTTGATTTTATTTGTTTTGTTACAATTTAAATTCTCTCACTATGTTCGAAATTTTCAAGTCGCGCTAATGTTAATATAAACGAGGTGAAGAACCTAATTGTTCGTGATATTTTCATTTTGTATCATTTACCACCGTATATCAACAAGGGAGTCTTTTCGTAGTTCCGATCTAGGTAGATTTTGAACGAGATCAAATATCGTCAAGTATGGATGATTTGACTATTTAATTTCACCATGAATTGTGCATACGTCATCCAAATTGAGATGATCCCAAAATAAACTTTACCCCCTCATTGAAATAGAACACCATTCATGTTTGTGAAATCTTCACTTGAAATAATATGAAATTCATATATTTTAAAATACCCAAGTACGATTGTTTTCGATCCTTTATTTCACCAGCGACCCGACCCACAACAACCTCTTCCCGTTGACAATAACCAATCCGAAAACTTTATGATGTTATTTCCTTGGACCGTAGTAGAACTTTCTACCACACGGATTTTATGACGGTACCCCCAACATGGTTGAATATGTTTTAACCACGAAAAATGACTCTTCAATCACGAAAATCAAATGTAAAATCCACCTTTTCTTCTTCTAGTGGTAAAATCCTTTCCTTCCATCATTCCCGCGCTTCGGCTGAGAGGAAATACCAGGCGAGGGAAACAATCTAAATTTTCCCGCTAATACATATTTTTGTCCCATTGATAGCTTCTATATATGGCCTTCCTAATTAATCTTTTCCCATTAGCACCAAACAGAAAAGTCAATCTTCTCCCAGAAAAACGCATCTACGGATCTGCCCACCATAGGCCCATCCGCCGCCCACCACCGTGTAGCCCCACTGCGCCGCCCACCTCCCCGTCGCGCCCGAACTACCCACCGGCAACTCCATTCCCCTCCTCCCGGTTGCGCCTGACGTCTCGCTCCGTCACCCTCGATTGCCATGGCCTCAGCATCGCGCCGGCCGCTCCGCCCTATTTTTCCCCGACGCGCCGACCACCCGCCTACTGCTCCCTGTTGCGCCGGCCACCCGCTTGCTGCTCCCCGTCGTGTCTGCTCTGCCAAGGCCTGGCCACCCTCATAGCATGTTCGAATCGCTGCTACCGTCCATTGCAGGCTGTTGTTCAGGTCCCTGCACCCCGTGGAGTACATGTATTTGTTCAGTCCTCTGCACCACGGTGATGCTGTTTCTTGAGGTTGGGTAATTGCTTCAGTTTTGATTATGAAATTCGAAATTGCATTAGCGTTAATTGACTTAACTCTTCAATCCGAGTGCCTTGTATGACATTGACTTAACTCTTCATGCAATTTGTACATTGGAATAGATGGCATTCACTTCTTTTCTTTTGGTTGGATTGTTAGGTTCTACAACCCAAATTGTGGAGGGTATGCGCACAAACTGTTCTTCTTGATTTCCCTGTTTGAGACTACAAACTTATAATAGATTGATTCTTCTTTCCCCTGCCCTCATTTATCTGCTACGAAGTCATGTCTTTGGTAATTTAATTTGTTGTTGTGCAGATGAGTTTGTCTATATTAGTATACCAGTATCTGAAAACTGTATAGTTAACCATTCATGAGATACTGTTATTTATATTTTTAGAAATCACGAGTTATTTTGTTTGTGAAGCAACTAATGATATGACCCAAGTGCCAGCCCAATAATATCTAATTTTACTTTCCAATTGAGTTAAAAACTGTCTGTTCAAGTGATTGAGTTGCCACATTCTACTATTGTCCCATACATCAAAAGTAGTTTATAGTATGTAAAAGGAACCTACATCAGAAATTTACCGAGACTTGCGCAACTCAGCAATCACAGAGAGTAAACCTTCTGTCTCTTCTCATTGCATAGTCTTTGTGACTATACCTTATTGCTATGATGTCATGACAATGCTCTGCCGAGGAGTACAATGATATTAGTGCAATGTTTTCTAAAAATATATATATAGTTAATTGTTCACTAGATATTATTAATTTCTTATTAGAGCTGAATCTGTCAATTTGACATAGATATTTTTTAATTGCTACTGCTATGTTTGCTACAGCACAAGGTGAGCCAATTCTCCAACCCAGTCAGTTTACCCTGCTCATAGTTAACAACCCAAATCACTAGCAGGAATTTGGCCTGAATTCGGCTACCTACTATGGATCTCAGTAATACCCACCGGCTACACTGTAAGTTTTTTACAACGATGATGTGATGATAGTTATCCTTTGCATTCCTGGAAGAAAAGCCATACAGATATGCTTATTCTCGTCGTACGTAATATACTCATAAACCTGGAATCAAAGGTTCAGACTTACTTTGACAGCGGACAAACTGAATAGTATATTTAAGAGATCTCTATACAGATATGTGTCAAAGTGAAATGCCATCGTTGGACTTAACCAATTACTAGAACATTTAGTGCATGCCGAAATTATCTTAGAGCAGATACAAAATATTATGGTGCATACAAAGTCAGTAGCATGATAGCAGATGACACACAAAAAAATTAGACTTGTAATGGTTCGACTGACATATTTCTGTACTCTTAGGATGGACATGTTAACCATATACCTACGCTATGACGATGCAAATCAATATGTCAAAATTCTACTGTGGTCCATGATAAGGTATGTCAAGTTGCATACTATGATTTAATCTTTATGATTGAGGAAGTCATCTTCCAGGCAATTGGCTTCCTATATTATGAGAAAGAAGACCCAGAGGGAACACCTACTTTGTTCACATCTATGATGGAAGTCTTATGATAAAAATGTTGTCTGACCCTAAGATTGAGAAAACTATCCATCTTTATATGTGTATAAGGAGAAATCTGGCACTATATTGCGCTGCCTAACAATGCAAATGAGATCGCTCCATCTAACCATCTTAGAGAGTGTTCTATTATAGGATGGTGGTGTCTCTACTGATGGGGCGGATCAATAATATTCTAGAATAATTTGTGTACATTTAATCATAACTATAACGTCCAATTTTCTTTTGTAGATTTGAAGAAGAATGATTGAGTTGCAGGGGCATTCTCTCATTGCGCCTGGATCAAGAAGCAAATTAGTTTCGAAGATTTCACTTACCAATAACTGTTGTTACATTGATAGATCGGAAATGTAATTTATTCACAAAGATGTTTTTCCTTAGTCGGATTGATGCAAATTATATAGTGCAGTATTCTTGACAAAGGTGTTTTTCTATAGTCAGTCTATATGAATGTTGTGTTGTACGAATAATTTTGCTATTTACTTATTGTAATGCATATGTGTCGTACACTCTTGTATATTCTTTATATTGATCTTCTCAATATGTAAATATATTGAGCGTCATAGAAGAATACTTAATTAAACAGTGTAATTATTTTTATTTAAATAAATATATTCCATAAAATGGGTACCAAATTTTTGTTTAATAAATAAAAAATATATCAATTATTTGTGATAATAATATAACAGTGTTACAGATGGTGTTACTACAGTTAGACAAATGTGTTACTAGGGTAGTTGACAACCATCAATTATAGTGTTACAGTATTTGCAATATTATGTTACTAATTGTGTTACCGGAGTATAAAAATCGTGTTACTACTCTGTTCCTATAGTTACAGTATTGTGTTACTAGCTCAGTTGGTAACACATAAAATGCATGTTACTAGAACATAATTGTAACACAATTTTTTACATAAAGTAACAATAATTATGTGTGACACTGGGCACCTGTTAGTAACACGGCCTAACGTAACACATTTCAAAATGTGTTACCAGATGGCCTAGTAACACGGTTTTGGGCCTGTAGTAACACAACCTGGTGTTACTAAAGCTATGTCCTGCTGTAGTGATTTTGTGGTGTCACATTTACCATTAATTGATAAATGGACCCAAAATTCCTAAAGCCCACAGTCAAATCCAGCCACAACCCAGTTATAATTCCAGCCCACTTGTAAAGCCATCCAAAACCCATCAAAGTTACTTCAGTGCTAAGGAGCAAGTCGGCACAACTATGATAAGAACAAGTGAGGTGGAGGGATACGTCCCTGCACTGAAATCTTAGCTCAAGTTCATCCATAGATGGATTTGAAACATCTCATAACCAGATTGATCAACAACAGCCGGCCAGAGCAAGGATAGGATCAAAGAGGTGGAAGAGTTAGTCATAATGGAGTAAACAATGCCCAGGCACAGAAATTTTTTCTCCAGAGGATAAGAACCTCCTTAGATTAACAGAAGAGTGGCAGCTCGAGGTAGAGGAGGGCCACTGCAAGCAGCTTACTCAACACATGCATTTATCCTGGTGTCATCACCAGATTCACCCAAAAACCCTATAAATAGGGCAGCCAGCCGAATCCACAAGGTACAACACAACCAAGAACATCACACACATCTCTGAAATGTTCATCACCAAGAACATTAGCCACAGCACAGCTTGCAGCTAGAACTATACACTTTAGGAAAATTGAAGCAGCTAGGAGGAGCAGGCTAACCACAAGACGCAGGTTGTCAGTTTAGCCAGAAGACCAAGCTACTCATCAACAGTAGGTTGATCCTTTGAGTGTTTTAGGCAGAGAAGGAGAGAAACAGCTAGCTCTGATAATGACAGAGCCAAGCTAAGCATGTTTCCATCCATGGAAGGGAAGAGAGTTAGTGAGGAGTATCTGTTCTTATCAGAACCATGTTTAACATGAATTATGCTAAGGATAGATGAGAGGGAAGTGCAGCATCTGTTCTTTATAAATCACACACAAGCCAGTGAACCAGGGAACTGGAGTAACTGAGCTCAGCACATCTGTACACTAGAAGAAGCACAGGAAAGCATAGAAAGGAAATTTCCCAAAAGCTAAATATCTCTAGCCAGCTTATGTGTAACTCCAGAGGAGGCATCACATCGTGCACAGCTAAATTTTTAGCTATAAATCCAATTCCACACTATTTCACAGCACAGAGCACAAGCCACAGCTTAAGATTAGGCCAAATTCCAATTCTTTCCTTTCCAATCAATTTTGCCGAAGCAAATCATCCAAATCAATTCAATTCTTCACAACCACACAGTAGATAATTATCTAAGCATCATGGCATCACATATTCTTAGTTAACAGAGCAGAACAGTGTACCAGTATGAATTTTTGCTAAGTACCAGTAAGGAGAAGTTGAGCAGCATAGCAGTTGAGCTAGTCCAGAGAAGAATCTAGGAGGAGAAGGTAGCAGAGAGGAGGGAGAAGAGGAAATCTTACCATGCGCCCATGGCCATAACGGCATGACGACGGGGCAGTGCCCGTGTGGTCATGATGGAGGACCAAGGGAGGAGCAGCACCACAGCAACACCACCCCAGCACCACAGCGGCACGGAGGCGAGCTCCACACCGGCGGCAGGGCAGAGTGGGAGTCGGGAGCACGACGAATCGCGCTGCAACCGAAGCCCTCACCAGGGGAAAGGTCCAGCATGAAGGCGTCGGTGGAGAAGGAGGGGAACAGCAAGGTGGAGTCAGAGAGCGGAGCTCTGCACCAAGCCTTGGCGAAGCAGCTCGGAGAAGGAGAAGCACGGCGGAGCGGCGCCATCACCGAAACCCTAATCTTAGGGTTGGGTTGCGCACGAACACACTAGGTGGAGAAAAGCAGATCGAAGGGGAGGCGAAGATAGAGCATCGAGAGGGCTCTCGATTGCGCCCTAGCACGACGGCGGAGTTGGCCGGAGCACGCCGGAATTGGCCGGCGACGGCGAAGGCGAAAAGGGGATCGCGTCGACCACGGGAGCGAGAGAGAGAAGAGAGGGAGAGGAGAAGGTGGTTCGGTCTGACCGAACCGGTGCGGGTTGACTTGGTTCAACCAAGTACCCGAGGACCTAAGTGCAAATTTTAAGAAATTGCTGAATTCAAATCAAATCCAAGTTATGATTCAAATTTTAAATCCAAAATAAGAGTCCTAAAAATCAAATAAAAATATGTTATTAACCCAAAATTTTGCAAGGATTTCAAAAATGATTTTTACTTGATTTATTGGAAAATATTTCTTGAGTGAAAAATTCAAAGATCCTTAAGTGGAAATGATTTGAATTATTTTCCAAAATATTCAAAGATCCTTAAGTGGAAATGATTTGAATTAATTTCCAAAATATTCAAAGATCCTTAAGTGGACATGATTTGAATTGTTTTCAAAATATTCAAGGATCCTTCAGTGGAAATGAATTGAATTATCTTTTTAAAAGTAAAATAAATTATCTTTCCATAAATGACTGTCCTGTAACTCATCCTAGGTAAAACACACAAAAAAAGAAATCATCCTAAAATGTGAAGGGAGGAATTTTTCTAGAAAAGAAAATCTCCAAAAATCATTTCATCTATGCATAATAGCATGATTTGGATTTTCAAACATTGTCTTATAAAGACAATAATGTTGATTTTCAGAACACGAGGGTCACGAATCGCCGGAAGCTTTAGACTGCACTACTTGTCAGTCTCAAGGCAAGTTCATTCTTGCATACCGTTTGATGTATTTTTATCAAAGTACTTGCAAAGTTACCTATACGTTCCTTTCACTTGCACCAAAAAGAAAACGTATTTTCGAATGATGTGGTATATACTATTGGTTGGCGGTGGAACAATGGTAAGATGAATAGGTACGGTGTTCCATTGTATGGGAAGGTATATATCCTTAGGAACTAATAACCCCTGTTCCAGTGATCCTTTCGCCGTAGTAAAAGCATCAACCAACGGACTTTGTATGGGCGGGGTCAGTCAGAGGCTTCTTTTCTCATCCGCATATCCTCGGCAGGCCTACACCGGGTTGGGTCGTTGCGGCGGCCAACAGCGTGGAAGCGCGTGCTCTTCCTGCCCGACGGGGTAATTGGTGGGGAAGCTTGGGAGGGGTGATGGGTATGCGTGGAACATGATTCCCCTACCGCATCATAAATGGGTGGATGTGTGTTGATTTGGGAGAAGCTCCACATGGCTGGATGTCCTGAGCCTTGGCTATAACACTCATGGAGTGTAAAGAGAGCATATATAGGGCCAGGCAACTGTTGGGTAAAGTGATGCAACTCTGCAGAGTCAAACAGCAAATTTGTGATTTCACAACCGTGTTCCCGGAATGGAACTACGAGATCGAGCCCGGAATGGAGTCCCATTTGGATTCACAAGACCGGTGGAGACTGTGGACATAGTTTTCAGAATAAAATCTATTCTTTGAAGAAATGTTTGCAAAACTTACATTTATGCCAAAGACCCGAGGTGTTGGCAATAGCTAGTGCATGAAATACCTTATATATATATATTCAGAACTTGCTGAGTAATACTGTTGCTCACCCTTTCCTTTTTGACCCCATGCTTAGACTTTGAGGAGGCAATCAAGGAGAGTTATGGAGCTTACCACGAGGACGAGGTGTTCTACGAGGAACCTGATCTGTTCGGAGGGGTGGAAGGCGTCGACTACCTGATTTCTTATGGAGGCGATGATGATGAGCCCGAGACTTAGTCTCCTATCTTAGGAACCGGACCGAGCAATACTAGACTAGTACTACTTAGGTTGTTGAGTCCGATGGTTCTTAGTTTACTTCTTTCTATCGTTAATAAGTTGACCTCAGTCAACCGTACTGTAGTTGAAATTCCTCCCATGTCGGAGGAAGACGTTGAAGCTTTTGTACATTTCTGGCTTGTAATCTTTAACACTGTGTAATAAAGTGGACCCGCAATGTTTCTGTTGTACTACTCTGAGGGATGTAATATTTACGGATAAGTCATTCCGTGGATGTTATGTCAACGACTTGTACACTACAATATGCAGTGGTGTGCGGGGTCACCGCACTTTGCCATCGATGGGCAGCCATGTCGGTATGCCGGTCCGGGCGCGGGAGCGGAGAGTGAACTGGCCGGGATGACCCGGCCAGCCGACATAGGTTATGTCGGCCTGGAGTATCTTGGCAGCCTGGGTGTCGGTTGAAGAAGTGGCTCGGTGGTGTCGGTCGAAGGAGATCCGGGGCGTGGCGAGGTAGTTGCAATCACCCGGCCTAGTGACTCGGGCGCCGGCCTGGCCGGATGAGTGGCCAAGGTGGGCCGACCCGGGAGTGGTGCTGCCGACATATGCCTATGTCAGCCTGGCGAGATGCCGGACTGAGGAACTTGTAACGCCCCGACCCCGGAATTATACAGAGAGGCTATGAATCCGACACAACCATCAATGTATAATACAAAGATCGAGACTTGTGGAACAGAACTGGCACAAAGCATGACTCTACGACACAAAAGTATAGCAACTCATATAACGAGAAGAATACAAATTTTACAAGGCAAAAGGATCACAGATCCAACAATTCAACAAGCGGAAACGAGTAGTGTTGTCTAACAACAAGAAGCAAAATATGGCCTAAGAGGCCTACAATAAACATCATCCCAGCCAGCTTGTTCCACGGTCCCAAGCTGCCACCTGGGAACCCCAGACTAGTAGTCGACGTCAACGAAGAACCCACCTAGTTGCTCGGTGTCGTCCTCCTCTGAAATACAAATACATATAGGCAGCAAAGAGAGACTGAGTACGATGTATTCGCAAGTTTAGTAGGGCGATATAGGCCCAATGACTGACGGAGGCTCTAAAGCTTTATATGTATTTCTTTTGCATAAAGCTAAGTTTCATAAACAGAAATATAATTGACACATGGCATTCGTCTACTCAGAGTATTTTTATAAAGGGGTAAGAGAGTATCGTTATCACCTTTCGGTTCTCGGCGAACCTACTCACAACCATCACCACTCATCTCACACAAAGGCACTCCCTCGACTCACCCTCGAGGAAATGAACCTTTATCACCAGTTTATTATGCAACCTCTAGCTGCCATATCAATTAGGTTAACGTTGTCTATGATCTTATATCCGATCCCAAGTTGTCCATAACCGTGGACACGGCTTTTCGAAAAGATTAAACCCTGCAGGGGTGTACTAATTTACCCATTGGTACCGTCCGGCTCACCTAGTTGGACCTCTTCCGGGAAAGGCCGGCGAGCGGGCGCGGTTAGACCTTTACAATGCATGAGGCTTACTCAAGGACCATCAGTGTGCGGAAGGACAGGTTTAGCGCTCCCAGCGCCCTGCCCCGCGGCCACATCCTAAACACCACCATCCTCGTTCCTTTTTCCACCCACACACTCACGCGCAAATGGAAAACTCGAACTAGAGGACCCTTGACAAGCCCCTCACAAATTATTCGGTCAGTAAGGCGCCCATACACCCACCAATGGCAGCACGCTCATCTTGGTTCAAGAGGTAAAGAACTCGCACCTAGGGGCTAGAGTGAGGCAAAACACCATCCCCGATGGCAACTCACCCAAGCCGTCTTAGCATTTTAATTAAGCATCACCTTCATCCACCATGCCCGAATCATTCCATCCACATCAACAACTACGGAATTAATAACGGACATAAAGCATTTATTTAAGCATGGCTAAGCATAGCTAAGCATATGAATACAACAATTCTATCTTTATCTCGGCCAACACTTCAACCCTAGGGTTCATAGGTAGGGATACATGTGATTGGCTCGGGGAAGAACATGCATTCATAGGATATTCTAATATTTACCAAAAGAGACATTTGAATCGCATGCAATATTATGGTGGATAAAATAATTTGAATAAAATCATAGGATGCTAGATGCCAAGAAGGTTAGGTTATCTCTTGCCTTGCTGCCCGGTAGCGTAGTATTGCTCGTCGGGGTAGGAGAGGGAACCCTCGACTCCGGAATCTATCGATACCCAAAAGAAATACAAAGCACACATAAATCACACGAACACAAGATGCAATGCTCAATCACATGATGACATGTCACGTTGATGCAAAGATATCATTATATAAATTAAATGCAAAATTAAATGGGGAGCCAAATAATTGGTGCAATTATTTGGGAGCAACCCCATATTTATCTTAGTGACCACAGTTCTTTATAAATTATCAAATTATTTGAGAAGTGGTTCAATTATGCATGAACATGAAATGAATGGATAGGTTTCGTTCTCCCGATTATTTTGGTAATTTATTTATAATTTTCGGAGTACCGATGAATAATTGACAAATTAATTAAATAATTGAATTTAATTCATTTAAACCAATTATGAATAACATCAAATAAAAGTTTGGGATCATGATGTGATAAGTGCATGGTTTGATAGCATTTGACATGACGATCACTTTGATATTTTATTCAACATTTTTGGATCAATATTTTATAAGTTATGAATTTCCCAATTTTGGGTATTAAATAACCCATTTTAGGAATTCTTAAATAACCAAATAATATAAATCCAAAAGGAGGTTACAAAGATTTCAAGTGGTAGAGTTTGTTTTTCTGATCAACATGGTATTTCATTTGTTTAATTTGGAGAAGAAATGAATTAGTTAGCAATTCTTTTATTTTGTTCTAGCTCCAAAAAAGAAAAACAGAAACCCTGGCAGGCCGGCCTGTAAACCGGCCCAGGCCGGGCTCGAGGCCGGGCAGGCAACCGAAGCGGCCGGCCCACGGGTCGGCCCAGGCTGGCGTGCAGGCCGGGGCACCACCCGAGCCAGCCGGCCTTTGGGTCGGCCCAGGCCGGGGGCACGGCCGGGCGACCACGCTTTCGTGCGGCCGGTCAAGGCCGCGACCGACCCGAGCGCGACGGCGACCGCGGCGGTACGCCACGGCGGCGATATGAGGGGAGCGAAAGGGGGCAGGAGAGGATGTCCGGCGGAACCTAGAGCTTACCAGGATTTCACTGGAGGGGTCGGAAAGGGGCGGGGTGGCCGGACGGCGACACGCGGGTGCTCGGGCGGCGACGGCCAGAGCGGAGGGGAAGGGCTCGATTCGCGCGATTGAGGGCCTCCTAGCACGCGCATCTTGAGGAGGAGGTAGAGGGTGGTGATGCGGGGCGTCCTGCGCGATCAGTTCATCCTGGGGCCGCAAGGGACGACGGCGAGCATGACGGCGATGCGCGGCCGCGCCGGAGAGGAAGAAGGCAGCGCGGCCGATTCGGGGCGTCGGGCTTCGATTCCTTCGACGAGGACGAAGCAGGGGAAGAGGAGGAGCTAGTGGCACTCTTCGATTCATCCGGGGGGCGACTTGCGGCGACAGTACGGCGATGAACTCGAGCGGGTCTCGGCCATGGGGGCGCACCCGAGAGAGAGGGAGAGAGAGGAACGGGCAGGTGAGAGGGGAGAAAGAGAACGAGGGGCCGGCGTCGTGGGGTGGGGTCCTCCTTTGTCCTCCAAGGAGCAGGCCGATCGGGGGGGGCAGGGCGGCATGGCACGGCGAAGGATGGCGCCAGTGCCATGGCCACGGTGAGAGAGAAGAGAGAGAAAAGAAGAAACGCGAAAAGGCCCCCAGAAAGTTTAAATAAATTGCAAAGAGGTCCTTAACAGAGTTTAAGCAATTTAATTGGGGCCTTTATACAATTTTATAAAATGTGCAAAAAATTCACATAGACTCCAGTTAATCCATAGAACCTCTACAAAAAGTTTGGCTTTAAAATAAAAAGTTTAGCACCATATTTGTTCATAGGGTTTAGTTAAAGCCATTTTTGATAAATTCCAAAATAGATTTAATTGGGGCATTTAAACATTTCCATAAATTATGAAAATATTTATGGAGGCTCATATTAGAATAATGAATCACCCCATATTTTTATTTTAAATTTTTGGAAAGTTCAACTTGGTTCCAAAATTAGAAATTGAATTGAGCCAATTTAAGTCCTCATAATTATTCTCATTTGACAAAACTTGGAAATTGAGAATTGGGGATAAGAAGCAAATTGGGAACTTCCTAAACAATTTGGAAGTTCAAGAATAAAGTATTGTGCCAACTTGAGCTTTGCATTTGGCTTGGCCATTTTGGGCAAGGCATTTAGTTTGGAAAATGTGAGGAAGGGTTTTGCTTCCTTTGTTTTCATTTCTAGGTGTTGCTTTATTTCCATATTAGCAATTTTAAAGATGTATGCCATGATGCAATGCAACACAAAACATGAAAATTTGGCCCATATTTTAGGGTGCTAATCTGGGGCTGTTACAATTCTACCCCCCTTACAGGAATCTCGTCCCGAGATTCTAGAGTAGGAAGAGGGATGAAGGAAACACACGACAACTCTTAACTTCAACGATCTACTCGATCCCACGATGATCTTCCTGGGTGCATAACTTGGAGCTAGGAAGCTTGATGCGTCAATGGGGCGGAAAGAATGGAAGATAGCTTACGGTGACGGACAAGAGTGATTCTTGCCGACAACCATCAGCCATTGGGGAAAACTAGGAACGACTTGACCAAACAAAGGTCGAGCATAGGATAGAACAACTTCTGGACTCCAAGCCTTAGACATTCCCATGTTTCCATAAGATTGAGCTCGGGTCCTAACATGACGGGTAGATTCACACATTGCCCGTACGATTGGGATAACCCTTGGTTTCACCTAGGAGGGTTGGATATAGCATTGATCCACAATAGATAGAGAGGTAAAACCTGATATTGAGCTATTTCCACGAGATTGATGGAGTAGGAGGATTGACCGATAGATATTTGCAACTCCGTAGTGATGTTCTCCTTGAGGTTCTAGATATCGCACTCCGGCTTCGGAAATAGCCTTCATTCAATCCTCAAGCGAAGGTCGTACTTGAAGGTAGGGAAAGACCTTGGGGAAAAACTCCTAGAACCACTTACACATGATTCTCAAGGATAGCAGTTGATTTTGAAAGAGTTAGGAGAGTTAGTCAAAAGACCTTCCGGTAAGGTGCGTGAACCACAACACCGGACTTGTCGGGTTTACCCGTAGGCTTAGGTCATGCTCTTGATAAACTCCAAGCATCACTTTTGCTTGAGATTCGGATTTGGTTGGGCGTGCGGATACTCCAGGCTTGACAAGTCCCAGGGAGGAGTTTGCTAAAGTTAGCCGATAGGTATGATAACTAGATTCCCAATATAAAGACTATAGTGCCAAGCTCCAAAGCACGAGGTAGATTGGGGTTTCCATTGGTTCATGATTACGAAAGGGAGATTGATCCAGCATGAACTCCAAACAAGGAGCCCAACTGATTCCTGATTTGGGAAACACCGGCAGATGATAGGATTTGACAACCTTTTCTTATTTAGGAACGACTCGGTCAGGGGTTTGGTGTGCACACATGGCTTAGTCAGAGAACGGGAGGTACCAACCTACCAACTCAATAATGCACGTATGCATAACCAACTTGTGATATAACCCGAGGAGACAAAGCGAACTTCACTCGGATCCATAGCGACAAAAGTCACTGGTTGCGAGAGAAAACTTGCATGTCAAGGAAAAGATGTGGTCTTTAGAGCTTCGACACGAATCTAACTCGTTGACCGAAGGTGCACCTAGACGAAAGGACTAGGCAACACAGACAACTCAGCCCGATGATATGATTACCAATCAGGCTAAGAGTGCCACCAAAGTCTTTGGATTTCAAAACAATATCAATTGCTAAGAATATCCGATTACCACCACGATATTCATCCTCAATACTCTCGAGCCCGAAACACTCGGAGGTAGATGGATAAGGGCGGGTAAAAGCATCACTTCATCAAGTACGTCATGAGACTAAGCACGACCTCTCGATATAAAAGAGTGTGACACTTCACGGTGGAACCGAACAAAAGCTAAACAAGCTTTTACTCCGCGAAGTACAATACTTTGACCTAGTTTGAGACATAGACGAGGTACCGGAGTTTGTTTCTCCTGACATCCCGAAATGGAATGCCCTGATGAACCACACGGATAACATGCACCAGAACACCCCAATGAACGGTAATCTTGATTGTCCACGTGTAGATATAGGACTGATAACAGTTTTGGATTAAGGAACGGGCTAACAACAATTTAGGATATTGCAGAAACCCGTGTGAGCACTCTTCCGACAACTAGTGCCGAAAGGGTTTCAGGAACGGTCGTTACCAGAGGAATCACAATTATTGATGGAAAGGCTCGCTAAGAGCAATCCCGTCATGTTCCAGATGGTTCCATGACAGAGGGCCTAACTAAAGTTAGTGACGAGGAAGGGCATTGTCGAGGAGGCCAATTACGGCTGCAACCTCGAGTTTGAAGACTAACTTCAGATTTTTGCCAACCTGATGTAGGGTTTAACCATTAGCACCAGGATTCAACGGAAAAGATCTTGGGTTAAAGATCAGCTTCATGCACTGGGACCCACAATAGTATAATGCTCACAGGGGTGACAACCCTCATGAATCATTACACCTGAGCCCTAGCACAATCCGGGACCTTCGGTTCAAGATCTTGGGCTAAAGCAAGGGATTTCTTGACGATCCGCAATACTTCTTTTCTTCATGTTTTAGATCTGGCAGAGGAGTAAGGATAACCACTATTGAAGATAGAACCCAACCCCGGGATCCTAAGGATTTGAACTTGCCAACGATCAGAAACACCGTTAAAACCAAATAGAGGTAAGATGGCACCGAGATCAGGGTGAATTGGATAAGGAGTAAAAAGAATCCTAGGAGGGTTTTCACAACTCATTTTTAGGTTAAAAATAATTTTCACGAACTAGACTCGACATCGACCAATAGAGAGGGTTTCCTACAGGCAGTCCTGCTCTGATACCAACTTGTAACGCCCCGACCCCGGAATTATACAGAGAGGCTATGAATCCGACACAACCATCAATGTATAATACAAAGATCGAGACTTGTGGAACAGAACTGGCACAAAGCATGACTCTACGACACAAAAGTATAGCAACTCATATAACGAGAAGAATACAAATTTTACAAGGCAAAAGGATCACAGATCCAACAATTCAACAAGCGGAAACGAGTAGTGTTGTCTAACAACAAGAAGCAAAATATGGCCTAAGAGGCCTACAATAAACATCATCCCAGCCAGCTTGTTCCACGGTCCCAAGCTGCCACCTGGGAACCCCAGACTAGTAGTCGACGTCAACGAAGAACCCACCTAGCTGCTCGGTGTCGTCCTCCTCTGAAATACAAATACATAGAGGCAGCAAAGAGAGACTAAGTACGATGTACTCGCAAGTGTAGTAGGGAGATATAGACCCAATGACTGACGGAGGCTCTAAAGCTTTATATGTATTTCTTTTGCATAAAGCTAAGTTTCATAAACAGAAATATAATTGACACATGGCATTCGTCTACTCAGAGTATTTTTATAAAGGGGTAAGAGAGTATCGTTATCACCTTTCGGTTCTCGGCGAACCTACTCACAACCATCACCACTCATCTCACACAAAGGCACTCCCTCGACTCACCCTCGAGGAAATGAACCTTTATCACCAGTTTATTATGCAACCTCTAGTTGCCATATCAATTAGGTCAACGTTGTCTATGATCTTATATCCGATCCCAAGTTGTCCATAACCGTGGACACGGCTTTTCGAAAAGATTTAACCCTGCAGGGGTGTACTAATTTACCCATTGGTACCGTCCGGCTCACCTAGTTGGCCCTCTTCCGGGAAAGGCCGGCGAGCGGGCGCGGTTAGACCTTTACAATGCATGAGGCTTACTCAAGGACCATCAGTGTGCGGAAGGATAGGTTTAGCGCTCCCAGCGCCCTGCCCCGCGGCCACATCCTAAACACCACCATCCTCGTTCCTTTTTCCACCCACACACTCACGCGCAAATGGAAAACTCGAACTAGAGGACCCTTGACAAGCCCCTCACAAATTATTCGGTCAGTAAGGCGCCCATACACCCACCAATGGCAGCACGCTCATCTTGGTTCAAGAGGTAAAGAACTCGCACCTAGGGGCTAGAGTGAGGCAAAACACCATCCCCGATGGCAACTCACCCAAGCCGTCTTAGCATTTTAATTAAGCATCACCTTCATCCACCATGCCCGAATCATTCCATCCACATCAACAACTACGGAATTAATAACGGACATAAAGCATTTATTTAAGCATGGCTAAGCATAGCTAAGCATATGAATACAACAATTCTATCTTTATCTCGGCCAACACTTCAACCCTAGGGTTCATAGGTAGGGATACATGTGATTGGCTCGGGGAAGAACATGCATTCATAGGATATTCTAATATTTACCAAAAGAGACATTTGAATCGCATGCAATATTATGGTGGATAAAATAATTTGATAAAATCATAGGATGCTAGATGCCAAGAAGGTTAGGTTATCTCTTGCCTTGCTGCCCGGTAGCGTAGTATTGCTCGTCGGGGTAGGAGAGGGAACCCTCGACTCCGGAATCTATCGATACCCAAAAGAAATACAAAGCACACATAAATCACACGAACACAAGATGCAATGCTCAATCACATGATGACATGTCACGTTGATGCAAAGATATCATTATATAAATTAAATGCAAAATTAAATGGGGAGCCAAATAATTGGTGCAATTATTTGGGAGCAACCCCATATTTATCTTAGTGACCACGGTTCTTTATAAATTATCAAATTATTTGAGAAGTGGTTCAATTATGCATGAACATGAAATGAATGGATAGGTTTCGTTCTCCCGATTATTTTGGTAATTTATTTATAATTTTCGGAGTACCGATGAATAATTGACAAATTAATTAAATAATTGAATTTAATTCATTTAAACCAATTATGAATAACATCAAATAAAAGTTTGGGATCATGATGTGATAAGTGCATGGTTTGATAGCATTTGACATGACGATCACTTTGATATTTTATTCAACATTTTTGGATCAATATTTTATAAGTTATGAATTTCCCAATTTTGGGTATTAAATAACCCATTTTAGGAATTCTTAAATAACCAAATAATATAAATCCAAAAGGAGGTTACAAAGATTTCAAGTGGTAGAGTTTGTTTTTCTGATCAACATGGTATTTCATTTGTTGAATTTGGAGAAGAAATGAATTAGTTAGCAATTCTTTTATTTTGTTTTAGCTCCAAAAAAAGAAAAACAGAAACCCTGGCAGGCCGGCCTGTAAACCGGCCCAGGCCGGGCTCGAGGCCGGGCAGGCAACCGAAGCGGCCGGCCCACGGGTCGGCCCAGGCTGGCGTGCAGGCCGGGGCACCACCCGAGCCAGCCGGCCTTTGGGTCGGCCCAGTCCGGGGGCACGGCCGGTCGACCACGCTTTCGTGCGGCCGGTCAAGGCCGCGACCGACCCGAGCGCGACGGCGACCGCGGCGGTACGCCACGGCGGCGATACGAGGGGAGCGAAAGGGGGCAGGAGAGGATGTCCGGCGGAACCTAGAGCTTACCAGGATTTCACTGGAGGGGTCGGAAAGGGGCGGGGTGGCCGGACGGCGACACGCGGGTGCTCGGGCGGCGACGGCCAGAGCGGAGGGGAAGGGCTCGATTCGCGCGATTGAGGGCCTCCTAGCACGCGCATCTTGAGGAGGAGGTAGAGGGTGGTGATGCGGGGCGTCCTGCGCGATCAGTTCATCCTGGGGCCGCAAGGGACGACGGCGAGCATGACGGCGATGCGCGGCCGCGCCGGAGAGGAAGAAGGCAGCGCGGCCGATTCGGGGCGTCGGGCTTCGATTCCTTCGACGAGGACGAAGCAGGGGAAGAGGAGGAGCTAGTGGCGCTCTTCGATTCATCCGGGGGGGCGGCTAGCGGCGACAGTACGGCGATGAACTCGAGCGGGTCTCGGCCATGGGGGCGCACCCGAGAGAGAGGGAGAGAGAGGAACGGGCAGGTGAGAGGGGAGAAAGAGAACGAGGGGCCGGCGTCGTGGGGTGGGGTCCTCCTTTGTCCTCCAAGGAGCAGGCCGATCGGGGGGGGCAGGGCGGCATGGCACGGCGAAGGATGGCGCCAGTGCCATGGCCACGGTGAGAGAGAAGAGAGAGAAAAGAAGAAACGCGAAAAGGCCCCTAGAAAGTTTAAATAAATTGCAAAGAGGTCCTTAACAGAGTTTAAGCAATTTAATTGGGGCCTTTATACAATTTTATAAAATGTGCAAAAAATTCACATAGACTCCAGTTAATCCATAGAACCTCTACAAAAAGTTTGGCTTTAAAATAAAAAGTTTAGCACCATATTTGTTCATAGGGTTTAGTTAAAGCCATTTTTGATAAATTCCAAAATAGATTTAATTGGGGCATTTAAACATTTCCATAAATTATGAAAATATTTATGGAGGCTCATATTAGAATAATGAATCACCCCATATTTTTATTTTAAATTTTTGGAAAGTTCAACTTGGTTCCAAAATTAGAAATTGAATTGAGCCAATTTAAGTCCTCATAATTATTCTCATTTGACAAAACTTGGAAATTGAGAATTGGGGATAAGAAGCAAATTGGGAACTTCCTAAACAATTTGGAAGTTCAAGAATAAAGTATTGTGCCAACTTGAGCTTTGCATTTGGCTTGGCCATTTTGGGCAAGGCATTTAGTTTGGAAAATGTGAGGAAGGGTTTTGCTTCCTTTGTTTTCATTTCTAGGTGTTGCTTTATTTCCATATTAGCAATTTTAAAGATGTATGCCATGATGCAATGCAACACAAAACATGAAAATTTGGCCCATATTTTAGGGTGCTAATCTGGGGCTGTTACAATTCTACCCCCCTTACAGGAATCTCGTCCCGAAATTCTAGAGTAGGAAGAGGGATGAAGGAAACACACGACAACTCTTAACTTCAACGATCTACTCGATCCAACGATGATCTTCCTGGGTGCATAACTTGGAGCTAGGAAGCTTGATGCGTCAATGGGGCGGAAAGAACGGAAGATAGCTTACGGTGACGGACAAAAGTGATTCTTGCCCACAACCATCAGCCATTGGGGAAAACTAGGAACGACTTGACCAAACAAAGGTCGAGCATAGGATAGAACAACTTCTGGACTCCAAGCCTTAGACATTCCCATGTTTCCATAAGATTGAGCTCGGGTCCTAACATGACGGGTAGATTCATACATTGCCCGTACGATTGGGATAACCCTTGGTTTCACCTAGGAGGGTTGGATATAGCATTGATCCACAATAGATAGAGAGGTAAAACCTGATATTGAGCTATTTCCACGAGATTGATGGAGTAGGAGGATTGACCGATAGATATTCGCAACTCCGTAGTGATGTTCTCCTTGAGGTTCTAGATATCGCACTCCGGCTTCGGAAATAGCCTTCATTCAATCCTCAAGCGAAGGTCGTACTTGAAGGTAGGGAAAGACCTTGGGGAAAAACTCCTAGAACCACTTACACATGATTCTCAAGGATAGCAGTTGATTTTGAAAGAGTTAGGAGAGTTAGTCAAAAGACCTTCCGGTAAGGTGCGTGAACCACAACACCGGACTTGTCGGGTTTACCCGTAGGCTTAGGTCATGCTCTTGATAAACTCCAAGCATCACTTTTGCTTGAGATTCGGATTTGGTTGGGCGTGCGGATACTCCAGGCTTGACAAGTCCCAGGGAGGAGTTTGCTAAAGTTAGCCGATAGGTATGATAACTAGATTCCCAATATAAAGACTATAGTGCCAAGCTCCAAAGCACGAGGTAGATTGGGGTTTCCATTGGTTCATGATTACGAAAGGGAGATTGATCCAGCATGAACTCCAAACAAGGAGCCCAACTGATTCCTGATTTGGGAAACACCGGCAGATGATAGGATTTGACAACCTTTTCTTATTTAGGAACGACTCGGTCAGGGGTTTGGTGTGCACACATGGCTTAGTCAGAGAACGGGAGGTACCAACCTACCAACTCAATAATGCACGTATGCATAACCAACTTGTGATATAACCCGAGGAGACAAAGCGAACTCCACTCGGATCCATAGCGACAAAAGTCACTGGTTGCGAGAGAAAACTTGCATGTCAAGGAAAAGATGTGGTCTTTAGAGCTTCGACACGAATCTAACTCGTTGACCGAAGGTGCACCTAGACGAAAGGACTAGGCAACACAGACAACTCAGCCCGATGATATGATTACCAATCAGGCTAAGAGTGCCACCAAAGTCTTTGGATTTCAAAACAATATCAATTGCTAAGAATATCCGATTACCACCACGATATTCATCCTCAATACTCTCGAGCCCGAAACACTCGGAGGTAGATGGATAAGGGCGGGTAAAAGCATCACTTCATCAAGTACGTCATGAGACTAAGCACGACCTCTCGATATAAAAGAGTGTGACACTTCACGGTGGAACCGAACAAAAGCTAAACAAGCTTTTACTCCGCGAAGTACAATACTTTGACCTAGTTTGAGACATAGACGAGGTACCGGAGTTTGTTTCTCCTGACATCCCGAAATGGAATGCCCTGATGAACCACACGGATAACATGCACCAGAACACCCCAATGAACGGTAATCTTGATTGTCCACGTGCAGATATAGGACTGATAACAGTTTTGGATTAAGGAACGGGCTAACAACAATTTAGGATATTGCAGAAACCCGTGTGAGCACTCTTCCGACAACTAGTGCCGAAAGGGTTTCAGGAACGGTCGTTACCAGAGGAATCACAATTATTGATGGAAAGGCTCGCTAAGAGCAATCCCGTCATGTTCCAGATGGTTCCATGACAGAGGGCCTAACTAAAGTTAGTGACGAGGAAGGGCATTGTCGAGGAGGCCAATTACGGCTGCAACCTCGAGTTTGAAGACTAACTTCAGATTTTTGCCAACCTGATGTAGGGTTTAACCATTAGCACCAGGATTCAACGGAAAAGATCTTGGGTTAAAGATCAGCTTCATGCACTGGGACCCACAATAGTATAATGCTCACAGGGGTGACAACCCTCATGAATCATTACACCTGAGCCCTAGCACAATCCGGGACCTTCGGTTCAAGATCTTGGGCTAAAGCAAGGGATTTCTTGACGATCCGCAATACTTCTTTTCTTCATGTTTTAGATCTGGCAGAGGAGTAAGGATAACCACTATTGAAGATAGAACCCAACCCCGGGATCCTAAGGATTTGAACTTGCCAACGATCAGAAACACCGTTAAAACCAAATAGAGGTAAGATGGCACCGAGATCAGGGTGAATTGGATAAGGAGTAAAAAGAATCCTAGGAGGGTTTTCACAACTCATTTTTAGGTTAAAAATAATTTTCACGAACTAGACTCGACATCGACCAATAGAAAGGGTTTCCTACAGGCAGTCCTGCTCTGATACCAACTTGTAACGCCCCGACCCCGGAATTATACAGAGAGGCTATGAATCCGACACAACCATCAATGTATAATACAAAGATCGAGACTTGTGGAACAGAACTGGCACAAAGCATGACTCTACGACACAAAAGTATAGCAACTCATATAACGAGAAGAATACAAATTTTACAAGGCAAAAGGATCACAGATCCAACAATTCAACAAGCGGAAACGAGTAGTGTTGTCTAACAACAAGAAGCAAAATATGGCCTAAGAGGCCTACAATAAACATCATCCCAGCCAGCTTGTTCCACGGTCCCAAGCTGCCACCTGGGAACCCCAGACTAGTAGTCGACGTCAACGAAGAACCCACCTAGTTGCTCGGTGTCGTCCTCCTCTGAAATACAAATACATAGAGGCAGCAAAGAGAGACTGAGTACGATGTACTCGCAAGTTTAGTAGGGCGATATAGGCCCAATGACTGACGGAGGCTCTAAAGCTTTATATGTATTTCTTTTGCATAAAGCTAAGTTTCATAAACAGAAATATATTTGACACATGGCATTCGTCTACTCAGAGTATTTTTATAAAGGGGTAAGAGAGTATCGTTATCACCTTTCGATTCTCGGCGAACCTACTCACAACCATCACCACTCATCTCACACAAAGGCACTCCCTCGACTCACCCTCGAGGAAATGAACCTTTATCACCAGTTTATTATGCAACCTCTAGCTGCCATATCAATTAGGTTAACGTTGTCTATGATCTTATATCCGATCCCAAGTTGTCCATAACCGTGGACACGGCTTTTCGAAAAGATTAAACCCTGCAGGGGTGTACTAATTTACCCATTGGTACCGTCTGGCTCACCTAGTTGGCCCTCTTCCGGGGAAGGCCGGCGAGCGGGCGCGGTTAGACCTTTACAATGCATGAGGCTTACTCAAGGACCATCAGTGTGCGGAAGGACAGGTTTAGCGCTCCCAGCGCCCTGCCCCGCGGCCACATCCTAAACACCACCATCCTCGTTCCTTTTTCCACCCACACACTCACGCGCAAATGGAAAACTCGAACTAGAGGACCCTTGACAAGCCCCTCACAAATTATTCGGTCAGTAAGGCGCCCATACACCCACCAATGGCAGCACGCTCATCTTGGTTCAAGAGGTAAAGAACTCGCACCTAGGGGCTAGAGTGAGGCAAAACACCATCCCCGATGGCAACTCACCCAAGCCGTCTTAGCATTTTAATTAAGCATCACCTTCATCCACCATGCCCGAATCATTCCATCCACATCAACAACTACGGAATTAATAACGGACATAAAGCATTTATTTAAGCATGGCTAAGCATAGCTAAGCATATGAATACAACAATTCTATCTTTATCTCGGCCAACACTTCAACCCTAGGGTTCATAGGTAGGGATACATGTGATTGGCTCGGGGAAGAACATGCATTCATAGGATATTCTAATATTTACCAAAAGAGACATTTGAATCGCATGCAATATTATGGTGGATAAAATAATTTGAATAAAATCATAGGATGCTAGATGCCAAGAAGGTTAGGTTATCTCTTGCCTTGCTGCCCGGTAGCGTAGTATTGCTCGTCGGGGTAGGAGAGGGA
This sequence comes from Puccinellia tenuiflora, assembly GCA_012064385.1. Taxonomy (NCBI): domain Eukaryota; kingdom Viridiplantae; phylum Streptophyta; class Magnoliopsida; order Poales; family Poaceae; genus Puccinellia; species Puccinellia tenuiflora. The sequence goes on along the minus strand of QRDG01000211.1, from coordinate 526,278 downwards.
ACCCTCGACTCCGGAATCTATCGATACCCAAAAGAAATACAAAGCACACATAAATCACACGAACACAAGATGCAATGCTCAATCACATGATGACATGTCACGTTGATGCAAAGATATCATTATATAAATTAAATGCAAAATTAAATGGGGAGCCAAATAATTGGTGCAATTATTTGGGAGCAACCCCATATTTATCTTAGTGACCACGGTTCTTTATAAATTATCAAATTATTTGAGAAGTGGTTCAATTATGCATGAACATGAAATGAATGGATAGGTTTCGTTCTCCCGATTATTTTGGTAATTTATTTATAATTTTCGGAGTACCGATGAATAATTGACAAATTAATTAAATAATTGAATTTAATTCATTTAAACCAATTATGAATAACATCAAATAAAAGTTTGGGATCATGATGTGATAAGTGCATGGTTTGATAGCATTTGACATGACGATCACTTTGATATTTTATTCAACATTTTTGGATCAATATTTTATAAGTTATGAATTTCCCAATTTTGGGTATTAAATAACCCATTTTAGGAATTCTTAAATAACCAAATAATATAAATCCAAAAGGAGGTTACAAAGATTTCAAGTGGTAGAGTTTGTTTTTCTGATCAACATGGTATTTCATTTGTTGAATTTGGAGAAGAAATGAATTAGTTAGCAATTCTTTTATTTTGTTTTAGCTCCAAAAAAAGAAAAACAGAAACCCTGGCAGGCCGGCCTGTAAACCGGCCCAGGCCGGGCTCGAGGCCGGGCAGGCAACCGAAGCGGCCGGCCCACGGGTCGGCCCAGGCTGGCGTGCAGGCCGGGGCACCACCCGAGCCAGCCGGCCTTTGGGTCGGCCCAGTCCGGGGGCACGGCCGGGCGACCACGCTTTCGTGCGGCCGGTCAAGGCCGCGACCGACCCGAGCGCGACGGCGACCGCGGCGGTACGCCACGGCGGCGATACGAGGGGAGCGAAAGGGGGCAGGAGAGGATGTCCGGCGGAACCTAGAGCTTACCAGGATTTCACTGGAGGGGTCGGAAAGGGGCGGGGTGGCCGGACGGCGACACGCGGGTCCTCGGGCGGCGACGGCCAGAGCGGAGGGGAAGGGCTCGATTCGCGCGATTGAGGGCCTCCTAGCACGCGCATCTTGAGGAGGAGGTAGAGGGTGGTGATGCGGGGCGTCCTGCGCGATCAGTTCATCCTGGGGCCGCAAGGGACGACGGCGAGCATGACGGCGATGCGCGGCCGCGCCGGAGAGGAAGAAGGCAGCGCGGCCGATTCGGGGCGTCGGGCTTCGATTCCTTCGACGAGGACGAAGCAGGGGAAGAGGAGGAGCTAGTGGCGCTCTTCGATTCATCCGGGGGGGCGGCTAGCGGCGACAGTACGGCGATGAACTCGAGCGGGTCTCGGCCATGGGGGCGCACCCGAGAGAGAGGGAGAGAGAGGAACGGGCAGGTGAGAGGGGAGAAAGAGAACGAGGGGCCGGCGTCGTGGGGTGGGGTCCTCCTTTGTCCTCCAAGGAGCAGGCCGATCGGGGGGGGCAGGGCGGCATGGCACGGCGAAGGATGGCGCCAGTGCCATGGCCACGGTGAGAGAGAAGAGAGAGAAAAGAAGAAACGCGAAAAGGCCCCCAGAAAGTTTAAATAAATTGCAAAGAGGTCCTTAACAGAGTTTAAGCAATTTAATTGGGGCCTTTATACAATTTTATAAAATGTGCAAAAAATTCACATAGACTCCAGTTAACCCATAGAACCTCTACAAAAAGTTTGGCTTTAAAATAAAAAGTTTAGCACCATATTTGTTCATAGGGTTTAGTTAAAGCCATTTTTGATAAATTCCAAAATAGATTTAATTGGGGCATTTAAACATTTCCATAAATTATGAAAATATTTATGGAGGCTCATATTAGAATAATGAATCACCCCATATTTTTATTTTAAATTTTTGGAAAGTTCAACTTGGTTCCAAAATTAGAAATTGAATTGAGCCAATTTAAGTCCTCATAATTATTCTCATTTGACAAAACTTGGAAATTGAGAATTGGGGATAAGAAGCAAATTGGGAACTTCCTAAACAATTTGGAAGTTCAAGAATAAAGTATTGTGCCAACTTGAGCTTTGCATTTGGCTTGGCCATTTTGGGCAAGGCATTTAGTTTGGAAAATGTGAGGAAGGGTTTTGCTTCCTTTGTTTTCATTTCTAGGTGTTGCTTTATTTCCATATTAGCAATTTTAAAGATGTATGCCATGATGCAATGCAACACAAAACATGAAAATTTGGCCCATATTTTAGGGTGCTAATCTGGGGCTGTTACAGAACTGGTGCGGAGGTTATTACCCGCGGGGGATGTCGGTAATGGAGAATCAGCCCAACCGGGTTAGGTAATCTGACCTAAGTGTATGTCGGTACGGTGAATGGTATGTCGGCCTGGGCCGCGCCAATGTCGGCCCAGGCTACCTTCTTCTGTTTTCCCTTTATCTCATATGTATTCGCTTGCTGTTTCTTCCTTTTACTATACCAATAAACTACCAACTCTGGGGTACCCGGGGTCATATCCCCGATAGGAACCTAGTGGATCTAGATCTTGGAGTTCTTGTGTGGTTCTCCTCTTTGTTCTTTCTCTCTTATTCCCCCCAAAGTATTTGTTGCTTAGTTGGAATTTGAGAGTGAAGGATTTGAGCACTTGTGCTCTTGCCATTGCATTTGGTGCATCGGTTTGTTCTCTCCATGAAGACTCATGGAAGTGAAGATTGTGAACTTGTTACTCTTGGGTCATTGGACCCTAGATGGCGTTATGGTGATTCTTGGGAGCCTCCAATTCGGTTATGGATGCGTGCCCCAAGCTTAGTGGTGTAAAGGCTCCGGATTCCGCCTTTAAGGATTCCGATAGTGGAAGGTGAACCTAACCCTTGGGGTGAGGTTAATCGGAGAATAGGGTGAGGCCTTTTGTGGCATCTTGAGTAGGCCTCTTGTGGCGAGCTCACACCCCTTGTCGTGGTATTGTCAAATCTGGCCGGGATAGGGGTGCCATCCGGTAGGTATACACGCCGACGGTAGAGAGAAGACGTGGGGGGAGGAACGTAGCGGGATTCCGGTGACGGGATTACACACAGTTTACCCAGCTTCGGATCACACGACGGTGGTCTGATCCTACGTGCTGCTATAAATCACTATAAGGCAATATGAGCCGATTACAATGATGTGTGTATAGCCTGAAAGGCTTGGTGGTGAGGATCTGCCCTAAGGCATCCCGTAGGCCAGCTTATAAAGGCGGCCGGACCTAGGGCTTACAAGAAAAGTGCACCGACTAAGGTAACAGGAGTCCTAGACTAACACAGCTTCGTTGTCTTCGTCTTGTTCACCAAGCCGGACGGTTACTGGGCCTTCGTCTTGGATCCTTCTTAGCCGGCTTTGCCTTCTCCTTGCGCTTCAGCATACTGGGCCGCCCGGTAAGTCAGCCGGCATTACCACCAGTGGGCCACCCTGGTATACTGGAATATGTACATGTCGATGATACCCCCTATTTAGTATATCCCCGACATTATCCCCGGAAAGTTTTGAGTTCTCCAGCGGCCGGCTTCTTCGACGGGTTTGAAGTATTTTCACCTTTGTTTGTCTTGTCTTGGTTAGACCGATGTAGAACTTGAAGCTTTGCCGAAGAAAATAATCCGACATGTACTGCCGAATTGCCATCGTCTTGATTGTCGTTTAAGACGGATTGACCAGGACGTCCGGGCTGATCGATTTTATATCGTTCCGGCTTGTGTCCAGTGGAACTCGTCCGATTTTCATGCTTCTGAAGTAGACCGCGTCCAGTCTGCTTTCAGAATTGAGCTGTGCCCGCTGGTGCCGTCTTTATTATCCATTGGGAACACAGTCAATTTGCATGTCTCGGAATCGAGTTTATTCCAAATAGTGGATGAAGAAAAAAGCTTCCATGTCCTGGTGGATGTAGCCCCCGAGGCTCATGTCGGCTTATGAAGTAAGGCGGCATGAGACTCAGAAAATTCAATGGCTGTAGCCCCCGAGCGTCGAATCGAAGTACTCGAAAGTCGGGTCGATGCTCAGCAGAACTTGCATCATTGTAGATCCAATGGTTGTAGCCCCCGAGGCTCATGTCGGCTTATGAATTATGGCGGCATGAGACTCGACGCAGCCCCCGAGCTATCCATCAAAACTGTAAGTTTCGAAGGATTGTAGCCCCCGAGACTCATGTCGGCATGAGGCTTGATGAGAACATCTCGCCGGGTAACAGGGTGCAACGCCAATCTGTTTAAAACCCAGGAGGCGGCTGAAGATAAGTCGGCTTGTAGGAGGCGTCCTTGATAAAGCGACAATAAACCACCTCTAGAATAGACAATAACTGCATTAAGCTGTACTTTTAATGCAAGCTGAACAATTGTAAGGTCTAAGCCGACAGTTTTTTCAACAAAAACTTTGGGTTACAGATTATCTGCGGTCCGCCCTTAAGTTTTCTGGCTTATGCACTTTAGCCCTATTTCGTGTGTTAGTAAACCTCCAGCCGGAACGTCTGCTGGGCAACAGGGATGCAATACCAAGATGTTTAGACCCAGAACAAACGCCGACTTTTGGTGCCAAAACACCTACTTAGGCGACCCAGCACATAAGCGGTCAGATGAATACTTTTAGGCGGACAAAACATTAATTTGTAAGGCAACATGGCCAAAAAGCATCAGAAACATAACCACTAGAATGAAGCAAATTCGGGTTGACATTGATAGCTTAGTATATATGATCATCGGGAAATAAAAGATGGCATGATCTCGAAGAGCGAAACCAGAATTTATTTCATGAGCATATATAATGTTAACGAGAGAATTGCTGAAAAACTTAGTTTTTTGGTGCTCTTGGCATTGATGACGCATAAGCCGGGATACAACGATGAGCAGGCCGCGACGTCAATTAAGCCGGACCGTGATGACGAATAGGCCGCAACGGCAATTAAGCCGGACGTGGCGTAGATGACGATGAACTCTTCTAAACCAGGAGAGAGATAAAAAAAGGAAAAAAATAATTATTGTCGGTTGTCACGTAAGTCGGAACAACGACGATAATCATGCCGAAAAAGCATCGTGCCGCATTAGCAATTAAGCTAGACTGCGAAAAAACATCATGCCGCGTTGGCTATTAAGCCGGAACGCGACAATGGCTAAGCCGAAAAGGCGTCATGTTCTGTTAGCAATTAAGCAGGACACGACAATAATTATGCCTAAAAAACATCGTTCGCGTCGACAATTAAGCCGGAACGCGATGACGGGTAGGCAAGAACGCGACGACGGGTATGCCGAAAAGGCAACATGCTGCGTCGGCGATTAAGCCGGAACGCGACAATGAGTACGCCGAGAAAGCAACATACCGCGTCGACGATTAAAGCCGAAACGCGACGATAATTACGCCGAAAAGACGTCTTGTCACATCAGCAATTAAGCTGGAACACGAGGATAATTACACCGAACAGGCGTCTTGCCGCGTCTGGAACGCGAAAAAACATCATACCGCGTCGGCAATTAAGCCGGAACGCGACGATAAGTACGCCGAAAAAACGTCGGCAACCATGAATTCGCCTAGACCGGACGTCGGAAGCCGTATGTGGCGCAGATGACGATGAACTCGTTAGTCCGGAAAAAACATCGGCCATGTCGTGACGACACATAAGCCGGAAAACATCGAGCCGGAAAGACGAAGTCGTAGTTGACGATGACGCCGCCATGTTCGCAAGGACGCGTGAGCCGCCGCCATTGTTGATATCGAACTTGAGCGTGTTGACGCAGATGAGCCGGCCAGATGCGATCTGACTGATAATGTCGATGATGAATACGTCGAACCGGATCAGCCTGCTAGATGCAATCTGACCGACGATGAGGATGTTGATCCCGCCCGGATCATCGCCGTGACGCCTCGTGCCCACGGTGGGCGCCAACTGTCGTGGTATTATCAAATCTGGCCACGATAGGGTGCCATCCGGCTAGGTATACACGCCGACGGTAGAGAGAAGACGTGGGGGAGGAACGTAGCAGGATTCCGGTGACGGGATTACACACAGTTTACCCAGCTTCGGATCACACGACGGTGGCGTGATCCTGCGTGCTACTATAAATCACTATAAATCACTATTAGCCGATTACAATGATGTGTGTATAGCCTGAAAGGCTTGGTGGTGAGGATCTGCCCTAAGGCGTCCCGTAGGCCGGCTTATAAAGGCGGCTGGACCTAGGGCTTACAAAAAAAGTGCACCGACTAAGGTAATAGGAGTTCTAGACTAACACGGCTTCGTTGTCTTCGTCTTATTCACCAAGTCGGATGGTTACTGGGCCTTCGTCTTGGATCCTGCTTAGCCGGCTTTGCCTCCTCCTTGCGCTTCAGCATACTGAGCCGCCCGGTAAGCTAGCCGACATTACCACTAGTGGGCCACCCTGGTATACTGGAATATGTATATGTCGATGATACCCCTATTTAGTATATCCCCGACACCCCTCCAACGAGACGTACTCACTTAACAAGGAGGAACTCGGGAATACATCATCGTCTCCGCGTGTCTCGGTTATTTCTATACCCGAGCTCTTCACTTATGCAATTTACATTGTGATAGCCTTCGTGCTTGAAATTTATATTTTGCTATCTTCTTGTTGTTTGTCTTGCTTAGCATAAGTTGTTGGTGCACATAGGTGAGCCTAGTTTACTTAGGTTGTTGGCTTGTTAATTTAAACAGCTAATTTTATTCCGCAATTATCAAGGTTTAAACCGGAAAAGTTTTAATCGCTTATTCACACACCCCCCTCTAGACGACATCGTTTGTCCTATTCACAACGATGTACAAACTGTACATAACAGAGAGTACAAACAACATATAAAAAATACGATGTACAAAACAGGAGACGTAAAACCACACTGCTAACGGATGTACAAAACTGGAGATATACAAAACTGAAAATGTACAACCATACTGGTACCGAATGTATAAAACTGGAGATATACAAAACTGGAAATGTACAATCATACTGCTACCGGATGTGCAAAATTAGAGATGTACAAAATTGAAAATGTACAAACTGGAGATGTATAAAAACTGGAAATGTATAACCACAGTGATATCGAATGTACAAACTATACATAACCGGATGTAAAAAAAAGTTTGTCGAAACCTATCAACATGTAATCTAGTTTTAAAAATCTCGACGTGAGGAGCTGAAAAGTGAAAACGGTTCGTAATTTGGATTAGCGGTTCTCAAGATATTTTGTTTTTTAATTTCGGTTTTAAAAAATAAAAGGAAAAACTCACTCCACCCCGTACACTTCCTTTCTCTCTCTTACTCTCCACGTTTAATCTGGTGGCGACCTAGCATGTGTTCGTTCCTTTTTGGTGCGGCGACAGCGTTCGACGCCAGATTAGAAGAAAAAAATATGTTCGTCGCCGAGTGCCATTCTCAGGGCCGGGATCATCAATCGGGCTGCTTCTCGAAATTGATCTACCACAATGATTCTCGTCGGAGCCGCGCCATTTCTTTTGTAGCATGGTGATGACACTGGCAGAACACTAGTAGTCAGTCCCTCGTTTGCTTTGCTAGCTGCTGCACCAAGGCCTTCCTTGCTCTGGAGAAAGGCGATGTAAAGAGGCTCCTGCAACTGCAACAACCGCCCACTCGATCGATCCTGCAGCTTCCTTCCGCGCCAAGCTAGCTACGGATCGACGAATCGCAAGAAGGGATCCCTGTACGACCGTACATTTGTCCGTCTCCGGCCGTGACTGATGCGGGAGCTTCCATGTGCGCCCGGCCAGCTAATTAACAGGCCGGCCACGTATGCCCACGCTGCCTTTCGCCTTTTTGCTCACAAGCACGTACGACGTCGAGCCCAAAGGTATACGTGTCTATTCTTGTTCTTTTCCGCGATCATGGAAGACACGGCCGGAAACCAACGGCCCACAGATCGTGAGAAAGGGGTTGGTTTCTGTTGGCTTCTTAGTAGATAATGAGTCTTTGGGGAAATGTAGATCGAAGCCATAGCAATAGATGAGCTGATGGGTCTAATTGTTTTTCGATAAGAGAAACATGTCTCGGCCTCTACATCGAAACGATGCACGCAGTCATATTTTATTGCATAGTTGTCGAGAGCACATAACATGCTACTGTTAAAAAAAACACATAACATACCAATTTTTGTGTGGTGTATCTTACTAGCTCTTTTGTGTGGGTGCATCTTCTTGATAGTTCTCGAGCTCGTTAAATAGTCAAGATGTGCTATGCTTTTCCATGTCGACTGAGCTAGACATAGGGTATACACATGCATGCTATATGTAAATCCAAATCCAGGAGTTGGTGAATTAATAGAGCTAGCTAGGCAAAGTTCCATGCATGCAGTACAAAAGAGGTCTGATAAAGGTGTTGTTGGTTTCTGTTGGCTTCGAATGTGGTACTAGTAGATGAGTCCTTCGGCAACTATAGAAGCCACAGTGATGAAAGCGTTGATCGATCGGATGCAGCGATGGGGTATTGTGGCGCTTGAAGGATGCTGCAAGGAGGATGCAAGAAGTGGAGCGGTGTACATCTACCACGTTGATGACGGCGAGTCTCGGCGGCGTGGCGCAGCGGGGTCTTAGCGACGAGCGTATGATGATGGACTCGCGCAGGATGGTGGACCTGTCTGGCATCGTGGCGATGCCGATGGCAGGCCTTGCAAGGTCATCACATTGATCGCTCCTGAAGATGGGATGGCGGAAGATGGTGGCAGCGGCTTCTGTTGTGCGCGTTGGCGTACGCCGATGATCGACTGGACCGGTTTGTGCTTCTGGCGCGCTGTTGGGCGGCCTGGTTGAAGCCTCCGGATTTGGATGATGTGCGTTGGTGCGAGAGGTCAGGGCATTGGCTCCGATTGGTCCACCCCCTTCATCAGGCTTGTAGGTGTAGCGAGTTTTCGCCTGGACGGTGGTTCTTCTGGTTGATCGATGTATTTCTTTGTAAAGCCTAGTGCTTACTGTTTTTTCCATATTAATAAAACTCGGCTGTGTGCATCCTTTGGATGCAGAGGCTGGGGGCACACCCTCCATTTCTAAAAAAAAAATTTGTGGCGCTTGAAAATTGCACAGGACACACTCATTTTTGTATTTTATTTTTTCTAAGAAATGGGGGAACACCATAAGCCTCTTCTTCAGAACAATGCACACAACCCAAATTTTGTTAGAGTACGAAGTTTCAATCCAAAAAACAATCACATAACGTGGCTACATGATTCAGCCAACGGATTGTAGAAAAAAAAAAGACGCCCTATGCATCTTGAATTTGATAAAAATGATGCCAACCCCACCGGTTGAAAACTACCCGAACGACAACGACCATCATCAATGGAGTGTATATGAAATTCATATATCTTCGTTGCTCCACTGGCATGAGGAAATGCCACATTTGGATCTAAGCCATGTGAATAATCTGTAAAAAAGAGGAGCAACTCCTAAATTGTTAAACACAACATCATTGCGACAATTTCAAATTGCCCAAAACATAGCATATACACCCATTCTAATGCGTGGTTTCGCGTTTTTATCAATCCCATTCGACAATCTATCAAACATATTAGTAACATTAGTTGGAAGAGTATGTTAAAAAAATGTGTTAAAAAATGAACCACACGCCAAATTAACTTTACAAAAGAACATGATATAAACAAGTGTTCCACGGACTCCCCTAAACTACAGAAACCACAGAAAAAACTCACTTTTGTGTGGTGCATCTTAATAATTCTTGAGCTCGTTAACTAGTTAAGTTGTTCTTTTCCGCAATCATGGAGGACACGGAAACCAACTGAGCCCACAGATCATGAAAAAGGGGTTGGTTTCCATTAGCTTCGAATGTGGTATTACTAGATGAGTCTTTGGGCAACCGTAGAGGCGGGACGCGTTGATGCATCAGATTTTTTTTCGACAGGGGAAACATGTCCCTACCTCTACATCTACATCGAAATGATGCACACAGTCATATTTTAATGTATAGTTGTCGAGAACACATAGCATACTCATTTTTGTGTGGTGTATCTTAATGACTTTTTTTATGGGTGCATCTTGATAGTTCTTGAGCTCGTTAAAATAGTAAAGATGTGCTATGATTTTCCATGTCGACTGAGCTAGACATAGGGTATACAAATCCATGCTACACGTAAATCCAAATCCAGGAGTTGGTGAATTCATAGAGGTAGCTAGGCAAAGTCCCATGCAGTACAAATTGAAGAGGTCTGCTAAAGTCGGTATAGTAGCTAGGTTCAAAGCCTACATGCTAGGTAGTTTCATGGATGCATGGAGTACACCATAAGGTATGTATAAAGGACAAAATGACCTTGAAGCTCTTTTCCCTTTCCTGGCAGATGTTACTTGCTGCTACAACAACATGCACGAGGACCAGTGTCCACCGTTTGATCCACCACACAATACCATTCACTGCACAAATTTAACTCCTCTATTTTTTTTAGATCAGCAAGCTCTGCCTTTTGACTAAGAATAATAGTATTAAAAATACTAGCCGAAAACCAATACAACACATGGCCACAAACTGGTCCCGATCGACGTCATACATCACATGAGCCGATAACTTCCGCCGGAGCGAAAAATACGACACCCTACAACTCGACAACCGCTTTCGGAGCCACTGCTCCGGCAACCAAACCTTGCAACCGACCCACACCGGTCCCGAGACCAAAACCCAATGAGGCCGACGGATTTGCTACCCAAGCGACCATAACCAACGCCTAACAAAAAGCCAACGACACGGAGTCGCCACTTCGAAATCCACACTGGACCGAGGCCACGCACCAGCCGAGTGGCTAGCTTTGCCGCCCAAGCTAGCAGAACCGATACCCTAAGACACGAAGGCAAAAATCGGATTCGATGTTCCGATGTCTACGCCGGCCCCAAGTTTGGGCACACGCCTGGTCAACAATGAAGGTGCAGAGCGAGACAAGTTTATGCTAGCAGACGAAGTACATGACTTCCAATGCGACGCCCCCAATGCGACGCCCCCAAGGGGGAAGTGGCGATTACGCCACTGATGGCCGCTTCGGCAAGGCCAAAACTTATGTTTTCATCCGGAGAGCCCGATGCACAGACGTTGAGGGATTGAAGGGGCTCCTGAGCGATGCCTCTAGGGATGGGAGCGACGTCCGAGAATGCCAACATCAACATAGGTCGGTGCAAGGCTTTCACCTGGAGCTCACCAAACACCGAAATCGTTGTGACCTGTTTTTTTAGGACGATAACCCGGGCTTTGGAACCTGTTTGAAGCATCAATTAAAAAATTGAGGGAATTTACCTCTTATATAAGCTGATCCACACTTGTCTTTTTTAGCTTAAAGGTGGTCGTATCCACCGCCCGAATAGATAAAGGGATGACCCAGTTTATAAAGGAAACCGGGTCCAAAAACCATACAAACTGTACAATGGCCTGTTTATGCGGAAAAACATGGTCAAAAAATTACACAGGTGAGACGGCCCGCCGCCCACACGACGCAAGTCGAGCCAACACAACAAACGCACACCACCTATTACGGGGCCGCCGTCCCGGCATAACAACCAGGACGAATCTCCGCATTGCCTGAAGCCGAACCAGTCATGGTCGACAAGCCTGTTGTCCGTACAGTACCAGGACGCCACCAAATCCAACCTGCTTCGAGGCCGCCGCCCCGACGTACCAACCAGATCATCCTTCACATTGCCTGAAGGCGATCCTATCGGGTCAACGAACCCTTTGCCCGCGTAGTCTTCATCCAGGAGGTCACCCAACCCGCACTTGGCCTTGATCCCGCCCCATAGGACCATCGCCGCATTGGTGCCCGAGGCCGCTGCCTCGGCTTACCGCCATCGTCCGGGGCCGCCACCCCGAGATCCACCTCCCCTGAACACAGAGCCAACCCATCCATCCGCCGTGAACTCATCGCACCGAGAGAGCCAATTACTCCAAGACGACGCCTCCAACAAGGTAATGACGTGTCTGTCACCGTCGCCCGCTCCTGACGGAGCCTAGGCTTTCACCCGGAGATCATCGGACCGCTCTCGTCAGGCCGGTTGTCGACACTCCACAACGATGCAAACAAGAAGGAGAACGACGCCCAAGAGGCGACGCCATCATCGGCACCAACCAGAGTCCGTGCAAGGCTTTCGCCCGGAGTTCGATCCGTCCATGAAGCTTAGGGAGCCGCAAGATGGGAGGCCGCAACCGTGGCCGACCACCGAGCTCCACCGCGAACCAAAGTGGTCGCAGCACCTCACGCCGAGACGACCATGTCGCGCCTCCGAAGCGGCCACAGGTCCGGGGCCGCCGCCCCGGCTTCCTCGCTGCCCAGGCGTCGAAGAACGGCAGCGGGGGATGCAACACCTGCTGCCGCGCCCGGAACCGCCCCCATCTCCTACTTCAACGCCGCGCCCTTGCTGGCCCGCTCTTCAGCCTCCTCGTCAGCAACGCGCGCATGCCAAGGCCGCCCGATGCGGCCGGCCCACATGTCGTCTCCGCCCCCTGCTCCACGAGCCGCCACTGCCCCGCCGCGGACCGCCCCGACCGCGGCCCCGGACTGCATCGCCGTCTTCAGATCCCGAGCTCCATGAGGAGGCCCCGACGGGGAAACGCCCCGCCGCCACCTTCCCAGGGGCACGCGCGGGTTTGCCGGCGGCACCTCCGGTGGCGGCGGTGCGGGCGAGGGAAGGTGGGGGAGGAACGGCCGGCGGCGGCTAGGGTTCCCCCTGGGTCGCCAGAGGAGGGCGACGCCGGGAGCGTGGTGCTGGGTCTGTTTCCTCACTTCGATCAGCTGATCTTCACTTTTTTCGATTAATTTTCTTGAACCGCCTCATGCATCAGGGACCCCCATAGTGGTGCCATTCACACTGATCATCGTTCGAATGAGCAGTGCTACTTTCCGAAATAGGCAACGCATTAGTGCATTATCACCCTGATCCCTTGCCGTGGGAGGAAGAACTTTCCAATACGCGAGCCGATCTTTACACCGAGATATTGCAGAGCTAGCTACTCGATCATCTCCGAGCTTTAGCCTTTTTTTCTCATGCCTGATCTGACCTCTCACTCTCCACGCACCCATGCACGCATGGATGCGCGCCTTTGGACTTGCTTGGCCATGACGACTGATACACGAGCTTTTCAATCAAACAAGGGTACATCTAGCGGTTACTTAATTATAATGTGGGGGCGTATAGCAAGCAGCACAGATAGATATGTTTCCATCGGAAATCCGTCATGCCCATGAGTTCATGACGTGTGCATCATGGGTAGCTGCAGATCTTAACAGGAAATAGTCATACGTACGAGGCACTAATCGACATCTGAAATAAATAAACAAAGGAATAACTAAGCAATTGTTAGGCCAGCTTTCTATAGTTTCATTTTTCATAGCAAAGCCAAACTTTTTTGCTAGGAAATTATTTAGGAGCCTTTTCCCCGGCCGGGTTCCATGTACTGAAACGGCGCACGACGGCACGGCGGACGATCGATCGATCTGGTTTTTTCCAGCTCTTTGAGTAGCTTTTATTATTATTATTGGTTTTTCCGACAGCACCAGGCAGGTTTGGCAGCCCATGCATGTGGAGATGCTAGTACCCAGTTTCGATTTCTTATGCTCGCCGCCATTAATACCGCAGCTTCCTGGTTCCCGGAACCTCCTTGCGCAAGCTACATTCCCATGATCGATCTGCTTATACTTCCTTCTCAAACAAGCCTGGCCAGGCGCCGATCGAGGTCAAAGTCGGTACTGACGATCCAGCTGCTGCGCCGATGTGCGATCTAGCCAGCCTTGGTCGAATACTAGTATATATAAACGAAAAGAACGACAAGTACTGACACAGTGCATGACACCTCTTCTCTTCCAAATGCAAGCTAAGCTATAGATTAACCCAAACCCTTTCTCCACTACTAGGACCAGACCACGTACGTACGTAGACTTTGCGTGCGCGAGTGTGACACTCTCCGCTGGTCCCTTTCCCACGAATCAGCCAGCGGCGTTCACACGCCGCGTCCTATAAGTAGCATGTGACCTGCTTACGCATCGACCAGTGCAGTGTGGCTCGCACTGTGTGTGTGTGTGTGGAAAATGGTCAAGAACCACCCGAGGTGCGAAGCTGCGGCGGCGGCGGCAGAGAGCGGCGGCGGGAACAGGCAGGCGGTGAGGCAGTACAAGGGGGTGCGGATGCGGAGCTGGGGGTCGTGGGTGTCGGAGATCAGGGCGCCGCACCAGAAGCGCCGGATCTGGCTCGGCTCCTACGCCACACCGGAGGCCGCCGCGCGCGCCTACGACGCCGCGCTCCTCCGCCTCAAGGGCTCCGACGCCGTCCTCAACTTCCCTTCCTCCTCCTCGATGTGGCAGCAGCCTGCCCACCCGGTGGCCGACGACGTGTCCCCGAGGTCCATCCAGCGCGCGGCCGCCGCTGCGGCTGCGGCCGCGGCCTTTGAGGACACCACCACCACCAGGATCGTCGCCGACGGCAGCTGCTGTTCCACCAGCGCCGAGACGACGACGCCGACCTCGGCGGCCTCAGTATCGACGATAGGGAGCGCCGACGTCCAGGAGCACGCGACGTCTTCAATGTCCGCGCCGGAGGGTGACCAGGACGAGCTGTGGATGGAGCTGGACGCGTTCGCGTCCCCCAAGCTCATGGATCTCGTCGCCGGCGGCCACGCCACGCCCTTCTCGTCGGCCTGCTGGGAGGAGCCAGAGGAGGACGGCGAGATGATGAGGCTGTGGAGCTTCTGCTAGGCCCCTGTCAGCATCTGCACTAGACAGAAAGATCAACAGTACTGATCAGCCCATCTCCATTGATTCTTTTCTTCCCTGCCCCTTGAGCGTTGCTTAGGTGCATGCATGGATCCTCTCTAGGCTCTAGGGTCTCAGTCCATGCATGTCTTCTTCCATAGATTCTTTCCTTCCTTTAGTAAGAATATATGATATACATTTGTGTTTATTTCGTGAGATTAGTGATATATACAATGATACTAGTACTACACAGCTGTATGGGTTGATGAGTGAATCGAGAGTGAGACTGATAGCATTGGATACTTGTTGGATTTGTTCCGTTTTGCTTCAGTTTATTTCCTTGAGTACAGTTATTATAGTTTATATAATCAGAAAGTGCACGGGAGAACGCACTTTGTGTCTCGCGCGGAGGCTTCGGGTTTAAGCAGCCCGCACTCACAGGAGCTAGCTGTACTGGTCAGCTGGACTGGTCTGTATGTCTGCAAACCTAGCTTGGTATCGGTATTGTAAAGGTGATATCACCCAAATGCTTTCGATCTAGCTAAGATTCCAACGCGTCCGCTAGCTCTTTTCCCTGATGAGGCGGAAAAGATTTTAATTAGTACAAGTTAAGTACTCCCTCTGACCCACTTTAAATGTTGTGGGAAGAGAACTAATCACGTACAAACTCACAGTTTAACTCACGGACAGTTATTTGGGACCGGAGGGAGTATCCAAACCAGCGAAAAGTCAATTTTGCTCCCGAGCACCAATGCTCCCTCTGTTTGGAAAAATTCAAAAAACAATAGAAGTTTCAAAAAAATCTGAAAAACATCCGGCATATTCTCAATGATGTATACATTAAGCGAGCAAAATCATAATGCGAAATATTTTGTATTATAGCCTACACAAAAATAATAAAAATTGGAAATATGAAACAACTGTACTCACATCCATACATTTCTCATTATTGTGTAGCTCAAAGTGCAAAGGATTTCGTATTTTGATTTTTTCAGGTATGTAGACTACATCATTTAGAACATGTGTGATTGTATTCAGATTTTTTTTAAACTTCTAAATATTTATTTTGATTTTTTCAAACAGAGGCACTGATGTTCGGGAGCAAGAAATCTTCACAAACCAGCCCTTAAGGTTTGTGGCCGCTGATTGCGGTCTGTTCACATGGTATATGGCCACTCGTGGTGTGGACGGACAGTTTCTTGCCTGTAAGGTCAAATGGTTTAGCCGGAATACAGTCCATGAATACATGAATACAGTCCCTTTCGGCTCAATTTGTGTGCACATATTGTCGGACGAAAAGATTGGCAGCTTCTCCTACCTTCAACCGCCTACATGCACCTGGGTTTTAGCTAGGGGTATAGCCGTATACTGTAGGTGCCAAGATACACCTGTACTACTGTACATGATCTCGACGTCTAGCGACAATTTAATTACTTCACCACCGACCACCATAACTTGACTTGAGATCATGACTCGGTCCCGTGGACCCAAACAGCTGTTGACCGAGCAAAATCGAGCGGCAATGTGGTTATATTAATTGCTTATTCATGGGTTACGTTGGAACCAATGGCGAGGAAGTCGTCCTTGATATAGCAAAGGTACTCCGTATTGTAAATCCGAACCAGACACATGGAATGGAGAATGAGTTGACATTGCAGCAGATCGGGAACACGGGCAGGACACATGCACGTTCTGGACAGCTCGACCATTCTCTTCATTCCTCTGTATTCTAATGAAGACTGTCAGGCTAAGCTAAGTTCAGGAAAACAAAAGTCAAGCGAAAATAATGCTGGAACCTTTGTAGATCCGGACGGTTCCCATGGTAGATCTCATATGGCAGATCGTAATCGAGACCTTAATGCCCAGTGAAGCCCACGAAGGCACGAAGTTACTCAAGACACTGATTCTTCATCTTCTTTTCAAGTTACTCAAGACACGCATAAGAGTATCTCCACCGGGGGTCGTAAAATGGGCCGTAAAGTCCCTTTAGGGCATCGGACAGAAAACCGGCCACACCCCACACTGGGGGTTGTAAAGCTTTGTCCGGCTCAAAACCTGTCCGGCACCACGAACAGGGTCCCCAACTTTGGGGGCTGTATTCGCGCTGCCGGACACTGTCCGGTCCGCGCCTCCGACAGGGCTGGCCCACCCGTCATACACACGAAGCGAATGGCACGAATTCCCCCCTCCCCCCTACATTGCCGTAATGGCCGCCAAAATATCTCAAACTTCTTCCCTCCATTCTCACAAACCCTTCCCTTCTACTTCCTCGCCGCCGCCGCCGCCCACCCC
Source organism: Puccinellia tenuiflora (assembly GCA_012064385.1). Taxonomy (NCBI): domain Eukaryota; kingdom Viridiplantae; phylum Streptophyta; class Magnoliopsida; order Poales; family Poaceae; genus Puccinellia; species Puccinellia tenuiflora. The sequence continues at coordinate 509,237 of QRDG01000211.1, read as the reverse complement.
TTCTCCTTCCTCATCGCCGCCGCCGCCGGTGAGATCATCGTCTCAAACCTCTTGTCGGCTCCGATGGCGCCGGTGGATCTGAGAAAGCCCGCCAAAGCAAATCCGCCAAGGCAAATGGGGCGACGAGGGCCGTGGTGATGATGTCGCCGGCGATGAAGGCGGAAGAACTGGAGTTGCCGATCCACGCGGATCTGTTGCGGTCGGCGGCGTCCCAGTTATGAGCTGGCAGGCGACATCACGCAAAATTGAAGGAAGCGGAGCTCCTAGTCGGCCAATCTGTAGGCGGCCCGAGCCAATGGAGCTCGTCGGCTCGCCCTCCTCCTCGGGGATCGTCGCCGTCTTTCCCGAACTACTTCAACGATCCATCGTTGCCGACGTTCCAGCCATCACGCTTCTCCAGTTCGCCGGACGAGGATGCGGAGAGCCGAGGCATCGGCCTCAACCAGGATGCCCACTTCAGCGACTCGCCTGCGCTTCGTCGAAGCCAACAACCATTCTCAAAGAGAAGATGCACGAAGCCAACAACCAAAGGTGGGATATGCACTACACCGTGCAAGGCCACAAGATGAAGAAGATGCAAGAATCAAGTGGGGTGAAAAAGATGAAGATCAAGGAGATGCAAGAAAATCGGTAGCTCAAGATCATGGCCACAGACACGTCAAACATGCCGGAGAAACGGCAAGAGTACTTTGCCCAGGAGATCGCGCGCATCATGAAGGCGAGGAAACAAAGGGTCGAGGATGCCGAGACCCAAGAAGAATGATTTGGTCGCCGTGCCGAGGAGGTCTAGACATATTTTGTTGGTCGTGTCTGTGTTGGCCGGGTGAAACTATTTGGTCGTGCCTGTGTTGACCGGTGAAACTATTTGGCCGTACCTGTGTTGGCTGATGAAACTATTTGGTCGTGCCTGTGTTGGCTGGTGAAACTATTTGGCCGGAACATTCGTGGCCGGCCGAGTTGGCAATTGTATATTTTGGATGATGTGGAGATCATTTGTGTTTGGGGATTTCCTTTATGGGGTGCCGGCGTGGGAGGGGGAAAAAAGCGTCGAACAAGTATTCGGCACCCCCCAATTGAGAGGTGCCGGACATAATTTAGGCCCCCCGGTGGAGACGCTCTAAGCCTCTAACACTAGTCTTACGAATCAGAAAAGAGAATTCAATCCATCTAAAAAAACAAAGATATGTACCTCATTCTGTGTCGATTGTGTGAGGGTGTTTGGTTCATACCCAAACTGGTATGGTATGGGTGGATATGCGGGCTAAGAAACCACATGGAGGTACATCAATTAGCTCAAAGCCTCCATGACATTTCCCCTGATATATTGTCACGAATGCTACCTGTACTTATGAAATTCTAGTTACATTGTAACAGTTTACAAAAATGGCATTCACCACAAAATCAAATAGACAACAAAGTCGAGAGCCAAGGATCAATGAACAAAGGTTCGAGTCTGGATCTAGCTTCAGCAGAATGAATTTTCATCTTCCACGGTACTCAATATCTGCATTCTAGTTCTAGCATGTACAATTCTGGCTTCAAGGGCCGCAAGCATATCGGCTCAGGAGAAATATGCATTCTGTTTTGCGGCCGGTTGTTGTCACCTCTTGGTATGAGAACAAACTGCAGAAGGCAATGTTTTCACTGTATTACACCGGTTCGGCCAGACTGGAAGATCACGCATGCTCTGGCTGATCTGAGGATTCATCTTTCAGCGTCTTCTGATCATCACTTGGATCAACGGCAGCCTGTTGTGTAGCGATGTTGCCTACTTCTGAGTCGGAAATTTCCTTTTTGATGTCCTCGGAAATCTTGCTGCTTTCTTCACCGCTCTCGCAACTATTTACAACATTCTTCACATTCTCAGGCTCCTCGGATATCTGAAGATCAGATGCAGTTTGCGTGCTCTGAACAAGAGGAGTTTCAGGGGTGACACCCATCCCCTGAGAAAGTGCTACATACCTAAGTATTAGTTGCTTGTAAGAGTTTAAAAGGGCATCTACGTCAGCAACCGTCAGATCACCAGCGCGGGCAAATAGAAATGGGTACTCCTGGAATATTTTGTTCAGGTCGTCATCCTTGAGAAGCTCGGTAGCTCCTTTCTTCTCTAAATCAGAGATAGACTGCACCCGCTCAACTGATTTACTGCTCACATCACTTTCCCTTCTCTTGTCCTGAACTGGACCTTGGCCATGATCTTTCAGAGATAGGTTGACATCAGAACTCCCACTACCTTTCAGTGTTTGTGATCTATGCTCCCGCACATCAAGATTGGTTTCATTATCCTGGTTTTCTGAACCAGCTGATAATCCTAATAAGCGTTCCCTTGCCAAATCCATCTTCTTCTGGAAATCCCATTCATCCATGGATAATGATTCTGCATCAATGTTCCAGATGAAAGACTCAGCAGATAGGATGTTTGTGAAAAAATACTGAGCCTCCGACACCAGTCGTGATTGAGACCTATATCGTTGTATGTACAATAGATTTGAGTGTAGTTGTGGAGGATTAGCCTGCATTAAGAAGACCAGCTGGTTAAATTACGTAGGCTAACTACTTCTAACATAGATCCACAGGAGAATTCCATACGTTCATTTTATACGCCCACAACATGCCACTGTAAATCTAAATAAATACTGTAAAGCAACAGAGTAATGTTACAAGTGCATCTGTGCCAGTTACTCTTTTAAGACCACTGAGTGAAACCTTGACAAGTTGACAGGCCTAACAGGAAGGGAAGAGATGTACGTTTTTTTTTATAGTTTATCATTACTTATGCATTAGCCATACTAGAAGATAAATTGATTCCATACAAGATACAGATAGTTTCAAATATAACTACAGGACAAGCTTGTTATTAGGACGAAAAATACTAGGGCTGCATTAGAAATTTAGAATAAAGAGGTAGAATGCTAGAACAGAAGGCAATGAATAGCAACAACAAAGCTAGGCCACACAGCGTCACAGCACACTGACACTTCTACTGAGGAAATGTCATGTCCGGCGTATTTAACAATCAGGTACCATCACAACAACACTATGCTGATACTTTTCCAACATATATCGTTGAGCCAGATCTACCAATAGGCAACGTCAAGTTGACACATTTGTATCAAAAGCATAATACTGCTGACAACAGATACTCCACTTTTTAAGACAGGCTTCCTAGAATGATCTCACCCCATCAACACGTACTAGAACAGGCACTGAGCCATACCTTTAAGGTGACATAGATGAGGACTGGAAGGAATTCATCAGCTCCAGGGGCGTTATCATTTGACATATGAGAAGCATTCATAAGTAAGTTGTTGATGACTTTACAACAGTTCAGGATGCAAGCAAGCTTATCCCTTGGAGCCTTATACATGTTCATCTTCTGCAGCTCCTTCTGTGCAAGCTGTACAAAAGAATTAAAAAAAAACATCAGCGAAAAACATCTATATGAAAAGAATACGCATGATACGGAAAGCTGTCAGTATGTCACAAGTGGCTTCACCATTCTGTGATTCACAGCTCTAACTAAAAATGTTCCTGTTTTGTTAACACAACATGGAAATTTATGTTTTTTCAAAATTAACAGTGATTTTAATACTCCTTTAAGTGGGTGATAGGCAGCGGCAGTGTCAAGAGTGGCATACATGGGAAAAGGCAAGTTTAAGTAAGTGTGAACAGTGGCATTAAAATGTCAGTAATTTAGTTTACAAACACACTTAATACAGATAGGTCAGCAGGTTTAATCTCAGATCTATGTATTAAATTGCTACATAGCTCAATTTCAGCTTGAAATTTTTCATGTGGACAACCTGCTATCAAGAAGTGCAGATCCACTGCACAAAATTTTGAGATAGAGAGGAAGTTAGAACCATACCAGCCATGATGTTTCATTCTGATATTCCGGTTTTATATCCAAGTTTTCAGGACGTATAAACTGCTGGAGCAAAGACATCTTCTCAAAAAGTTCTTCATCGCTCTTCACATCTTCTGGGACCGAAGCAAATACCCGATTAAACAGCTTTGTCATAACATACTTCTCAAGGCCCTAGAAACACAAGGTAAACGAAGATAAATATCTTTTTATCCTAGAGAGAATAAACACTCTAGAACATACAATGCACCATTGACAGATAACAGGATGACAAAAATATTAGTAGCTACAGTTATAGTATAATTAACAACAATTAATTCATCTTGAGATACACAGAGATTTACCACAGCGAGTCATGTAACACTGCAAGCCTTAAACAAAGTATACTTTCACGTGACTACTGTAAGGTCTACACCTCCAACAAAATTTTGACATCAAACATTGTTCTATTCAAAATGAATGAAATATGAAAATTCTAAGCGAAGATGATTGTTCACCATCTATATGTTTAGGTATGCAAAACAAATTGGGATGTGCGCAATGAATAGACAAAATTACAACCAACTCCGCAATTCTAGTGGAGACATGGTTGCTTGGTGCTTATCCTGTCCAAAAATAAGAATTCCTTGCCCAAATCAAAATATCATTATGCAAAAATATCACTCAGCATGGCTAACATCTTGTCGAAATATACTCGTAGCAGTCACTAAGGATGGCATTGCTTGTCAAAAAGGACAGACCCAGTGCACAGAGGCTCCCACACAAGGTGGGGTTTGGGGAGGGATTATAGGAACCTAGTCTTACCCCTGCAAAGTGCAGTGCAGGGAGGCTGGTTCGAACCCAGGACCTCTTGGCACAAGTGGGGAGGACCTCACCACTGCACCAAGGCCTGCCCTCTAATTGTCAAACATTCAAAATTCAAGGTGGTGTACATTTACGGTCTTGATTTATGGTTTCGAAAACTTAGTTGAGACCTATCGAACTTGAAACGATTCGGGAGTTATTCATCGAGTGACATAGTGACATATATGAGTATTTGACTGGCATAATCTGACAAAGCTATGCATTCCTGTGGAGCATAAAATTGGTTACATGCACCATGCATCAAGCAATCAACAGGCGGTGAATGTAATAAAATAATGGATGATTGCCTGGATCTTTAACAAATGACAATGACACGTGACACTGTCACAAGAAACAAGACAGCAAGAACAAGAAAAGAAAATGTGATCATTTTTCTAGTTTACCCTACTCAAACAAACTCGGTTGATTTCAAAAAAAAAAAAAACTTAGACAAACCATGTTTGAATCTACTGTTTGCAGGACCAATACATGGCATCAACCAAGATGAACGAACCTGTAGTCTTTTTTATACGAGGACTTGAGAAAATTTTGCAATCAAGGTGAAGATAGAGCTTTTCTCTAGACATGTAATTCTACTAACAGTAAACCGAATAAGTAAATTACCTCACCGGCACTCTCTAGCTCTTCTTCAGAACTGCCAGCCCAAGGAGTGTGGGATCTGAAAGCACCTTCCATATTTTCAAGGAACTCTTGGACAGCTGCACTATCTCTTTCTGGATCAGGAGCTCTGTTTGAGAACGTCACGATAAAGCTGTATAGATAAGACATGACTACATCAATGTCACATTTTTCACATTAAATCTACAGGAATGGCGAGTATTAACTACAGACTGGTACTGAATCTAGTTGGGGGTGGCGAGGCCCCACGATATAATTCTCTATGCCGAAGAACCACATAATCCCGCAAGTTCACAAAGCATTACTTCGCTACTTGCGGCTTTTAGCCTTGTTGGCAAAATATGGAGAAATAAAGGAAGAAACTCGATCGATATTTGACTATACTATACTTGCGACATAATGGAAGCTCAGGGTTCAACCTTGTTTTCTGATGCCATTTGCAGGAAGCATTCTGGGTAAATCCAATCATTTGTCTATCTCTAGATAAGCCCGAGAGATTCATATTCAACCCCAGAACAATAAGCACAGTAAGTTTCACACACTGCACCCAATGTAGTTATTTTACTAAAACCTAGTGACCATCTGCCAAAGCTCAAGTACACAGTTAAGTCGGTGCACACACTGATCACGCAGGTTTCCTCCACAAGCGGAAACTGCATCGATCAATATATCGACATCATGCATTCATGTACAGTGCCCACACAGGAAAACAGGAATGCCATAGAACCCCAGCTCGAAATTACATAAACGAAGTTTATTAGCACATGGACGAAGACATGAACATCAATCCTAGGTTAAGCTCTCCAAACAAACAGGCACGGCAGCAGAATCCCCTCGGATCCGCGCTCAAGCCGTACCGAATTCCAACTGAGCGAGTGCAAAATGGCTCATCCGGCACTGATAACCGATGAACACACTGTACGCGCACCGCGCAGGGCTGCAATAATCCACCACCCCAGATCTCTACAGCCACGAAACCGAATCGAGCGTACGCGCCCAGCAATGAAATTGGGGGGAACGGGAGGGGAGGGGGAGCTGACCCCTTGATGGCCTTGACGAACTCGGAGGCGGAGGGCTGGCGCATGCGCTCGAGGAAGTCGTGCCAGGCCAGCGGCGCCGTGGAGGACCCGAAGGCGTCGGCGCCGCCCTCCATCGTGGCCGGATCGGGGAAGGGGCCGGGGACTCGACGGTCCCGTCCGGATCAGCGGGCTGTCTTGATTTCTAAACTGAAGAAGTGGAGATGGGGGTGGGGAGAAGTCAAGGTTCGCCGCGGATGCCCCTGGCGACGCGGCGATTTTCGGATTTCTATACTGTTGGGTGTCCGGACTCGCCGAGGAGCTGCCTCACCACCGCGCACGGCGCTCGCGGCGTGTGTCCCGGCAAGCAAAGGTAGCCTGCCTCTGCAATCTGCACGTGTGCGTTGGACTGGTCGGTGAAGGATCGCTCGCTCGGATAATCAGCAAGGGGAATAAGTACTCCTCTCCTTCTGTTCTGAATTGATTAAAACTGTCTCTCAAGTTTAAAAACATTTTTTTATCACACCAATAAAAAATACTAATATCTACAGTTACAGTATGATGATATCTCCTATGATGGATATATCCGATGTACTCTCTCGGTTCCTAGATATAAAATGTTTTAGCTTTTAGAAAAAATAATGATACGTATTTATCACTTGTTCAGCGGGGAAATAAAATATGCATCTTAACTCAGGGGCATCTACCCCGGTTTCAAAAACCATATTTTCACATGTTAAAATAATTTGAAAAAAAATCCCAGGCATACACATCCACATTATATGGCGGCGCAAAAAGTTTCGTCAATAAATGATCATTATTTTGGTCTAGGTGAAAAAGACAAAAGAATGTCTGAAACAAGTTTTTTTTCCAGCACAAAAATTTGTCTTTTTTGCGCCGCCAAAACAAAAGTTTTTTTTCCACAAAACTTTATGCCGCACACATATTTCGGTGAGATGTACACATAAAATTTTATTTCGGATTTTTACACAATTTAAAACGTGTTTAAAATGCATATTTCAAAAAACAGGGGCAGATGCCCCCATGTTCAGAAAATGCACTCTCTTGTTCAGCGTGTAGATTCATTCATTTATGTCCGGATATATTCATATATCTGGAAAGCAGTCGTGGAAGTGCAGCCGGAGCAGGGATGCGCCCATGCGAGGCTCCCGCGCCACCGCAGCGGTGACGGCGCTCCTGATGGTAGCCAGCACCCTAGGGCACGACCTTGCGTAGAACCTAGGCGAAAGCTGCGCCGAGGCCGACGCCGCTAGGCACAGGAGCAGCAATGCTGACAGAGGATAATTGCAGTTACGACATACATGAACAGTAAACGATTATTGCAGTTACGACATGAGCGACGAGAGTGGCGATGAGCGGTGGGCGGCGACTTTCGTCTCTACGATCACGTCGGCGTCCCCGGCGAGAGCCCCCCGCTCCGGAACGCTTCTTCTCCGGCGTGCGGTGGCTCGGATGGTTCTCCTGGATGAGGAGGATGTGCTCATAGATGTGCGTTACCTGAACGAGGGAGAGCGGGTGGGTGTCCGGAGTGGCAATCAAGTTGCCGGTGCATTCGATGATACCGAGGAATCTCCTCGCTCCTCCTCCGCCATGCCGGCAGTTACCGACGGCTCTGTTTCGCCGGGTCTCGCCGCGTCCTGGCGAGAGCGGGATTTTGGGTTCAAAGCCGATCGAGGCTAATGGCGGCCCGAGAGGCCCAAGTGCTACAGGTGTGCTAATCGGTGAATGATGCGTTGGGTGGTGCCCCAAGCGAAGGCGTGGATGTAGCAAGTAGCAGTTATCCCTCGTTAACGAACCTAGGTTTATCGAACCAGTAGGATTTTGAAATAAAAACAAAGTGAATGTTGAAGATCTCTGGCGCTTAATCTTCAACAGACGTGGACCAGCACACACTCAACCAAAATACTTTGCCCCCAACGGCAGAAAGGTTGTCAATCTTTCCGGTCTCGCAGAAAACAAAGCGGTTAATTGTATAATAAAATAGATGAAATATGAAAATGGACCAGTGGAGTAATAATGATGAAAAGTGATGAATAAAGATTGCAATCAATGTAAAAAGATGGACCGGAGGCCATGGTTCACTAGTGGAGTCTCTCAAGTAAATAAAACACTCATATGATGGGTAAACAAATTACAGCTGTACAATTGACAAGATTATACACAAACTTAATCTAGCTATGACAAATAAAATATGATAATATTATGTAGGCATCACGACAATAAACAAAGACCGTTGAGTCCAACTGCACAAAAGAGAGAGACTACCATCTAGCTGCTTCCATGGACCCGTGGTCCAACGTGAAAGAACAAACTATGTCCGAGATGTCGCCTAGAGGGGGGGTGAATAGGCGATTAAAACTTTTTCTAATTAGGGGCTTGATAATTACGGAATAAAACTATGTGTTTAAATTAACAAGCCAACAACTTAATTACTAGGCTCACCTATGTGCACCAACAACGTATGCTAAGCAAGACAAGTAACAAGGTGATAGCAAGATATAAATTTCAAGCACGAAGGCTATCACAATGTAAAGTGCATAAGTAAAAGCTTGGGTATAGAGATAACCGAGGCATGCGGAGACGAGGATGTATTCCCGAGTTCCTCCTTGTTAAGGTAGTACGTCTCGTTGGAGGGGTTGTGAGCTCGCCACAAGAGGCCTACTCAAGATGCCACAAAGGCCTCACCCTATTCTCCGATGAACCTCACCCAAGGGATTGGTTCACCTTCCACTATCGGAATCCTTCGAGGCGGATTCCGGAGCCCTTTTACACCGTTCTTGGGGCACACACCCACAACTCAATTTGGGGCTCCCAAACTCATGCCGAAGCTTCACAAATCGAAGTCTTCGCGGCACCTCCAAACCGTCTAGGGTACACAATGCTCCCAAGAGGCACAAAGCTCTTGGGAACACAATGCACCCAAGAGTAACAAGCTTCTCAATGTCGATCCTCACGCATCACCGTAGGGAGAGAAACCCGATGCAACTAATGCAAGAGGCAAGAACACACAAAGTGGTCAAGTCCTTCACTCTCAAATTCCAACCAAGCAACAAATACTTTGGGGGGAATAAGAGAGGAATAACAAAGGGGATGAACACAAAGCAACCCCAAAATCTATATCCACTAGGTTCCCCTCACTTAGAGGAAATTTTGATTGGTGGAATGGTAGATCGAGATCTCCTCTCTTGAATCCCTAAGTTTGGGTAAGAATCATTGGAGGGATTGAAAGGAATCAAGCTCACAAGGTTAGCAACAATGGAGGAGGGAGGAAAGCAAGTGAGCTCAAGATCTCCAAAAGGGTTGAAGAACCGTTGGGGAAGAAAACACATTTAAATAGGTGCCCTGGGAAATCTGGCCGTTGGGCTCAGGTTCCCGCAGGGCCGGTAGTACCGGCCCAAAGGGCGGTACTACCGCCCTATACAAAAAGACTCACCAACGGCTAGAAGAGAAAGCCCGCGGGACCGGTAGTACCGGAAACAGGACCGGTAGTTCCGGTATGGCGGTAGTACCGGTACTACTTCCGGTGCTACTTCCGTTGAACTCCAGAACCGAACTTTCGTAAGCGGTACTGGGTTCCGGAAGTAGCTCCGGAAGTTCCGAGCGGTAGTACTGCTGGGAGGACCGGTACTTCCGGTTTAGCGGAAGTTCCGGTACTATTTCCGGTGCTACTTCCGTTTGAGTCCAGAACCGAACTTTCGTAAGCGGTACTGGGCTCCGGAAGTTCCGAGCGGTAGTACCGCTCGCATGGCCGGTACTTCCGGTTACTGAAAAACAGCCGAAACCAGAAACTGAATAACTTTTGCGTGGAAGCTCCGAATCGAGTGAAACCAATTTTGTTGGAAAGAGGACGACAGAGCTTACACTACAAAAAGTCAAAATATTGAAACAAGCAAGGGAGATTGTGCAAAGGGTTGGAAGGGTGAAACCTTCCAAACGGATGTACCGGTAAAATCTCCAAAACCAAAAACGCAATAGAAGACGCATATGCAAACCGTTTTCGGTGAACTTAGCTTTGTCATGACAAGCATGACAAGCACCAAGACCACACCACGATAAGAGCCAAATAAGAACCAATAAAGATGATTGCATGGATGCAAAGGTTTGTGCTCTCTACGATGATACGATCACAATACTCGGTCGAGAGCCCCTCTTGATAGTACGGCTATCTATCCTATAATCCGGTCTCTCACTAAACATTATGAGACCGGTAAAAAGGAAACCCTATCAAGATCATACCTTTGCCTTGCGCATAAATCCACTTGAGGTCGATGAAGACGATCTTCATCTCCTCAAGACGCACCACCTTCCTCGATTGCGCTTCGGTGAAGATTCACTTGATGCTCCCCCATACACCAAGATGGGAGACACTCTCTTCGGCATAACTTCACTTGGCCTTTGTCGTGATGAAGAACACCTTGGCCTTGATCAACAAATGATCTTCTTCCCTTAACCTCGACTCCAACACATGGAGAACAAGCAAGACCTTGACTCCATCAAAAAGAGACAAGCAAGCTGATGGACACCTACAAATATAGCTCAATGCAAATATTAGTCCATAGAGATTGTCATTAATTACCAAAACCATGCATGGGATCAACCATGCACTTTTACAAGGTGGGACTACTCGCAAATCATCCCGGAGGAAGGCATGGCGATGAAGAGCCCTCCGGAATCGATCTCCCCTCCGGCAGGGTGCCAGGATCAGCTTCAGAATCACCCCCGAATTAGGGTTTACGGTGACGGCGCGTCGGGGTGACTTCTCTGGAAAATAATGGCCGCCTCGATGTTTTTAGGGTTAATGTGATTTTATAGGCGTCGGAGGGGGCCGAGGGGGTGCCCACAGGGCAGGGGCGGGTCCCTCCCGCGGGCTGCCCTAGGGCCGCGGCAGGGGGCCGCCCCTGGCCTGTGGGTGGCCCCCCAGGTCGCCCTTTGGTCTCCAGGTGCCTTCCGTCGAATAAAGATTCCCCTCACTTAGAGGAGAGATTGTTTGATGGAAATGTAGATCTAGATCTCCTCTCTTGAATCCCTAAAGATGGGCAAAAATCATTGGAGGGATAGAGAGAAACCCAAGCTTTTTCAAGGTCAAACAATGGAGGAGAGAGAGAGCAAAGGGTTCAAGTGGTTTTTTTAACCATCGGGGAAGAAAGCCCCCTTTAAATAGGTTCCCCGATTTCTAACCGTTATATGCAGAATCACGTAGGGACGGTACTACCGCCATTACGGCCGGTACTACCGCCCAGGCACGATTTAGCTCATAACGGATCTTAGCAGATCCCGTGGGTCCGGTACTTCCGGGAAATGGTCCGGTACTTCCGGGTGGCCCGTTATGTGTAGAATCGTGCAGGGCCGGTACTACCAACATTATGGCCGGTACTACCGCCCAGGCACGATTCAGCTCATAACGGCTCTTAGCAGTTCCCGCGGGTCCGGTACTTCCGGGAAATGGTCTGGTACTTCCGGGTGGCCCGGTAGTTCCGGACCTACTTCCGGGCCAACAACGGAAAAAGAAAGAAGCTCAAAAACTTAAGCGGAAGTAGCCCCGGTACTACCGGCCATGGGCCCGCCGGTACTACCGGCTAGTACCCCGGTACTATCGGTTACTGGAAAACAACAAAACCAGAAACTCAATAACTTTTGCAGGGAAACTCCGATCGAGGTGAATCCAATTTTGTTGGAAAGAGAACGACAAGAGCTTACCCTACAAAAAGTGAAAATATGAAAACAAACAAGGGAGATTTTTTAATAAATGGAAGAGTGAAACCTTCCATAAGGACGAACCGACAAAATCTCCAAAATCGAAAACGCAATAGAAGACGCATACGAAATTTGTTTTCGGTGAACTTGGACTTGTCATGACGAGCACGACAAGCACCAAGACCACACCATGATAAGAGCCAAAAAATCAATAAAGATGATTGCAAGGATGCAAAGGTTTGAGCTCTCCACGAACGATACGATCAAGATACTCGGTCGAGAGCCCCTCTTGATAGTACGGCTATCTATCCTATAACCCGGTCTCTCAACTAACATCATGAGACCGGTAAAAAGGAAAGCTTATCAAGATCATACCTTTGCCTTGCGCATAATCCACTTGAGGTCGATGAAGACGATCTTCATCTCCTCAAGACGAACCACCTTTCTTGATTGCGCTTCGCTTGGTGAAGGCTCACATGTTGCTCCCCCATACACCAATATGGGAGAAGCACTCTTTGGCATATCTTCACATGGACTCAAGTGTTGATCAACTCGCACTTAGCCTTGATCAACAAATACTCTTCTTCCCTTAGCCTTGATTCCAACAAATGGAGATCAAGCAATGCATATGGACAAACCTACAAGTAGCTCAATACAAACATTAGTCCATAGAGATTGTCATTAATTACCAAAACCACACATGGGGGCAACCATGCACTTTCAAAATGGTTGTTGGAGGGGGACTTAAATACATCTTATTTTCACAGGATTGCTAATGGTCGTAAGAGAACAAATACCGTTCTCTTTTTACAAAATGGTAGTAGTGTGGTGGAAGGGACCAAGAATCTTTTGAATCATGCGACTGAATACTATAAGGAACTTTTTGGACCAGCACCTGGAAACTTATTCAATTTGTCCCCTGATTTATGGTCTCATGAGGAAAAGTTAGATGAGGATGATAATAGGAATCTAACTAGAGATTTTACTTTTGAGGAAGTTAAAACTGCCTTATTCTCTATGGATGTTAATAAAGCTCCTGGTCCTGATAATATTCCCATAGAGTTTTATCAAAATTGCTGGGATGTGGTGAAATTTGATATTATGTGCTTGTTTGTGAATTTTCATCAAGAATCTCTAGATGTGCAAAGACTAAATTATGGTGTTATTACTCTGCTTCCTAAAATGGCTGATGCTAATAAAACTCAACAATTTCGTCCCATTTGTCTGTTAAGGAGTATCTATAAGTTGATAACAAAAACTTTGACTCTTCGGTTAGAACCGTTTGCATCTAAGCTCTTTAGCATCCAACAAAATGCTTTTATTAAGAAAAGAAACATCATGGATGGTATCTTTTCTCTTCATGAACTTATGCATCGTACACATGTGAAAAAACAAGTGGGTGTTGTGTTGAAACTTGATTTCGAGAAGGCGTATGATAAAGTCAACTAGGACTTCCTCTTGGAGTGCCATAGAATCAGGGGGTTTTCGGATAAATGGTGTTCTTGGACAAAAATGATTCTTCATAATGGGACGGTTTGTGTTAAGATGAATAATGAGATGGGGAGTTATTCTCAGAGTGCAAAAGGAGTTAGGCAAGGGGATCCTATGTCACCTACCTTGTTTCATATGGTTGCGGAGTGTTTAACAAAAATGGTGTTATGTGCTCAAGAGAATGGGCTTATTACGGGCTTTGCTTCGGATATCATTGATAAAGGAGTCGCGATTCTTCAGTATGCGGACGATACAGTCTTATGTATCAAGCATGATCCTGAGCAAACTATTAACCTTAAACTCCTTTTGTATATGTTTGAAATGATATCAGGTCTTAAGATTAACTTTATGAAAAGTGAAATCATGTCAATTGGTGGTGATAATATCCTCCTGGAGTTTTATTCTGGTCTCTTTGGGTGCCAAATTGGAACTCTCCCTCTACAGTATTTGGGTATGCCTGTAACCTTTTCTAACTTGAAAACTATTGATTGGAACTTTCTGGATATGAAAATGGTTAAAAAAACTTGATGCATGGGTATGTGAATCTGCTTCCTCTAGTGCTAGATTGACTCTTCTTGATTCCTGTTTGTCTGGTATCCCTACCTATTACATGTCGATGCATTTGCTTAATAAGACTTGTATTGAGAACCTGGATAAACACAGGCGTCATTTCTTTTGGGATGGTAAGAAAAAAGAAAAAAAGCGTATTGTATGGTTAAATGGAATAAAGTGTGTAGGTCTAAAGTTAAAGGTGGCCTGGGAGTGAAGGATCTTAGAAAACAAAACATAAGTTTATTTGTGAAGTGGTGGTGGAAACTTGAGACGCAAGAGGGCCTTTGACAGAAAATCGTTAAGGCCAAGTATTTGAGGAATAAAACTGTAACCTCTGTGCGTCCTAGAGTGTCGGATTCTCCTTGCTGGAAGGATCTTTTAAAAGTCAAGGAGGTCTATTTTCGTGGCCGTAGAGTTATCCTTAAGAGAGGGGATGTTGCTAGATTTTGGTATGATCCTTGGTTCCAGGATACTCCGCTGAGAATTTCTAACCCCAATTTGTTTAATATCTCGCATGTCTAGGAATGCACCTTTAGTTTGGCTTTCGAAGCAAACCTAGATATTCCTTTTCGGCGAAGCCTGTCTCCTCTTTTAATTCAGCAGTGGAATGTGATTAAAAATGCAGCTTTGGCTGTCCCTCTTCCTGGTGTTAGTGATGAAATTTCCTGGTCTTTGAATAGTAATGGGAAGTTTTCTACAACTTCAGTATACCGTCATTTGGAAAGAAGTATTTCGGGTCCCGATAACAATATGATCTGGAAAGCTAAGTTGCCTCATAAGATTAAGGTGTTTCTTTGGCAGTTGTTTAAAGATGCTATCCTTACCAGGGATAATATGAGGAAACGAAAATGGTTGGACCGTCCAGTGTGTTCCTTCTGTAATAACATTGAAACAGTTGGCCACCTCTTTTTTACTTGTGCTAGTGTGAAGGTGGTATGGGGTGTTCTGGGAGCTTGTTTACAAACTAATACTTGCCTTCGGAATGTTTGGTAGTCCTTGGTGTGGTTTTATAAATTCTTGCCGAATGATAGAAAGTTTTATACTCTGTTCTTAGCAGCAATTGCTTGGGCGACTTGGACGATTCGTAATAAAGTAACCTTTGACAATTATAAGATGAGGTCTCCTGAAGTCATTGTTTACACAGTTGCTTCCTTTATGGGTTATTGGGCAGGGCTATATGACGAAGGTGATGCTGCGAAGATCAGGGAAGGCGCGAAGAA
Organism: Puccinellia tenuiflora; assembly: GCA_012064385.1. NCBI lineage: Eukaryota > Viridiplantae > Streptophyta > Magnoliopsida > Poales > Poaceae > Puccinellia > Puccinellia tenuiflora. The sequence goes on along the minus strand of QRDG01000211.1, from coordinate 493,896 downwards.
GTTGATGGAGAAGACAGTCGAGATCACGCGAGGTGTGTAGGATGGTGGAGCGGCGACAAACGGTGGACTGATAGCTGGCTCGGAGATCTGATGGTGCTGTCGAGCGCGATGTGATGTGCAAGCTATGTTTTCTTGCTTGTTTTGTGGTCTGAGTTGGAGTTATTCCCTGTCTCGGTTGTTCTCTGTGGTGTTGCTGGAACCTGGTCCGTGTTTTGTGTAGATAGGTCTTAGTGACGATAGGTTTTCGCCCCGTAGTTAGATGTTTCGATGCCGGTCATCTAGTTAGCGGGTTTCCTATCGGTGCGAGGGCACTTTCTCTTTCCCGTCTCCTGTGTTCTGTTCTGCTAGTAAAAGACTTTGTATTTCTGTTATGAAAAGTAATGGAAAGGGGAGTGGCCCGGTTGATATGTTGAAATATCTGAAACATCTTATATTTAGAAACGAACGGAGCACTAGATATTGTGCTATAAAAATATAGAAATGGTCAAATTTTAAAGAAGTATGACAAGAGTAAAAACCTTAATTAATTTGGAGTGAAAATAATATAAAATGATAATTTCGGAAAAAACTGAATTGCAAGTGTAATTGTTCGAGTTTTTTCATGTTTGTGAATTCGAAATTACTAAAAAAGCGCGCGCTTCCCGGGAGGCCGTCTCACGTCTCATCCGGGCGCAGCAGGTGGCACACGCTGGTGCGCCCTCTCTCCCGCGCTTCGTTCACTGCCCAACACGTGTCGATCCGTGAGTGTGTTGTCTAGATTCTCTCTCCGGTGTTCGATTCTCTTTGACTTTTTTGTTTCTCTTTCCGAAGACAAAAAATACAATATATTGCGAACCGTGCATCCAAATAACGATCCGTTTACATGGCTAGCCTAGTCGCGTCGAGATCTTCAAAACTAGATCCCATGTTGATATGTTTCGACAAACCTTTTTTTGCACTGCCTGGAGTGTATACTTTGCACTGCCTTTTTTGTTTTTTATAGTGCAGTGCAAAGCCTTCTCTTTTCTGCAGTGCACTGACTCGAATGGGGGCAGTACACTGCCTTCTGTTTTTTCTCTTTTCGCAGTGCACTGCCTTCTCTTTTTCTTTTTATGCAGTGCACTGTCTGCACTGCCTTCGATCGCAGTGCACTGTCTGCACTGCCTTCAGTTGGGCAGTGCACTGCCTTCGGTGACGCAGTGCATTGCCTGCACCGCCTTCGATCGGGCGACTACACAGTGCACCGCCTGCACTGTCTTCGGCGGAGTATTGTACTGCTGTATGCACTGCTTTAGTCGGAGCATTGCACTGGCTAAATTTGGGCGCTAGCACGTTACGTGAATGGATCGATCGGTCTGCGTCTCTGCTCGAAAAAGATTTCCGCACGGACGTCGCGTTGGGCACCGCGTGTCACGCCTACAGTGCGTCCCGCGGTCCGCGAACTTCCGCGCGTCGGGTGTGAAGGGCGCCCTTCCCCTAGATGCGCTCTTGTGAATTTGCATTGAGAAACATGGTACCTTTTTTGCCCTTGCAAACAAAAGATTTAGTGTCATAAATGAAGTCTTCCCGAAGCTGCTCTCCTATGGGACCTATGGGCTATGGGCGGAAGGCAACAACCTGGGACAAAATTATTCATGTAAAAAAAAGGAAAACGCTTCCCTACAGCCGGGGGCTGCGTCGCTCCGAACGTCCTGATCGCTGGCCGTCAGATCGCTTCCATCGCGTGGCCATCAGCGCGCCACGTCGCTCTGTCCGGACCGGACCCGAAATGCTACAATAGGCTTCCTTTTCTCAGACGCAACGGTTACTGTAGCTACCTCGCGAGAGAGGCGTGAGCTCGAGGGAGGCGACGGAGCGGAGCCTCAAGGCGCCATCGACCCGCTCGCCGCCGTCGCCCCGCACGCCGCCGCCGTTTTCGGCCGCTCCTCCGCGCGTTACTGTGAGTACGTCGTTCCCTCCCCAACCTCTGTGCTATTTTCCGCCATCGATTTCGTTGTCGTCGCGCCCGCTCGCCGCTCTCGCCCCGCACGCCGCCGTCGATTTTTGCATGCAACCTGGGAGTCCTCGTCCTCTCCCGAGCCCCCGCGTCGTGGTTTCGCCGTCGATTTTGCTGGATTTTGTTCTGAACCCCGCCGCGCGTTTGTTCCTCTTACAGGTAAATTGGTGACGGGAAGCTTCGCCTACCGCTTCTACATCGGGAGCAGGAGCTTATCCTCTGCGTGACCATGGCGGTGAGATCCTCTAGCCCCCTCTCGCTCTCTCTACGCGCTAGGGTTTCTGATGCGCTTGGTTCTCTCAGCTGCCCCCCATGCGCTAGGGTTTTCAGTGCTTCGATCGATGTGGATGACCATGTCCCCGTGTCATGCAGCATTTTGGTTCATGAGTACTTGCTTTTGCTACATGGATTGCTACATTTTTAGGTTGTATATTGTGTTTTGTTTTTCAGGTGATAGTTTGTGCATATTATGTGTGTTTATGCAGCAATTAGTTCATAGTTCATGAGCGATTTCGCTACATTTTGGTTGCAGATTGTGTTGTTTTTCAGGTGATTAGTTGTGCAATTTATATGTGATTTTTTGTTGTTCATTCTTCTGGCTGGTTGCTTTTTTTGCTGCAAATGATCATGTTTTTTGTTGTGTCCCATGTATGGAGCAGGATCCTTCATGGTTATCGAAGGACCGTTTCGCTGCAAAGCGGCTGCGCACTATTGCAGATGAGCTATCACCAGACAAGAGAGAAATTATCGAGAAGCACAGTGCATTTAGTTCGCTGCTTAATGTTTCTCCTTTCAACGTGCCTAACGAGCTGATTGATTTCATTGCTGTCAACACGAGTTACCAACTCCGTGAATTTAACTACCGTGGCAAGAGGATAGTGTTCACCAAGGATATGGTTAGTAAAGTGTTTCGTATATGTTCTGGTGACAGGCCAGTAAATTTGTTGACGAAGAGTGTCCACTCTGAACTGCGGGATGCCTACAAAGGTGGTCTGGCCAGGCTCCCTATCAATGCTACAAATATGCTAAAAGATTGTGATGTCAATGATGAGGATGCTATAATCAGGACATGAGACCTTTTGTGCTGGGCAACTGTCCTGAACCCCGGCACTGCCAACATGATGTGTTTGGATTATATAGGTTCATTGGATGATCCAAAAAAAGCTCATGAGTATGATTGGAATGGACACATATTGGATATACTGATGAAGTATGTAAAAAAGATCCAGCAGAAGAAGCAGAGGCCATTAGTGCTCGAGAAGGGCGATACAAAGTTTGATTTCTGGATTTCAGGCCCATTGCCTTTCCTGGCTGTAAGTTTTATTTTCACATAATTTTTTTGCTCACATGCCTATATTGTTCTGCTTCATCATCAGCATTCTTTTGCTCTCATGGTTATGCTGCCTTACATATCATCCTTTCTCTCTCTTTTTTACAGATTGTTTACATGGATCATCTGGATATTCCGAACAATCAGCATATCATAAACTATTCCTTTCCGAGAGCATGTTTTGTGACCAGTGGCGACTTCAATTTTGTAGTGGACATTGACCTTGATAGGAAAATCCTGAACAATAAGACTGTATTTGGGAGGCGTCCGGTAAGTTAGTAACCACAAACTTGCATGATCTGTTATGTTTTCAAGGCGTCCGGTATGTTTTTACTTGCTGCAAATGGCATAAATAACTTTTTGCTCCAAGGCAGCATTTCATAGAGACAAAGATTTTTACCTTCCCCAAAGCGATGGTGTTGTTGTCTCCATTGTGAATCCAGCGTTGTCCTCACGGTCAAGCATTAATGTTTGACACAATTCGTACCGCTACACAAAATTCCATACAGAGTCACTTGGCGTGATCAACTTCTTGAAATAGGAGTTCAACCCTTCTGATCTTCCTGTTGTGCTCGTAAATGGGAAGAAACAATGCCTAAAATAGACTGGTGCCCATGTTTTTCTGCTCTTCCACATATTTTCCAGGTTTTTGTTTGCTGACATTGCGAACACTTGCACCATATGCTGCCAACATTCCTCGAACTCTTCAACCGTGTCTGTGCCATATATGCATGCATAGAAAGCATCAGCGAACGGGTTCCCATCCGCCAAGTTCTTGCCAAGTTTTGTTCGAGCTAAGTGGAGGACATGATATAGGCAGCACCGGTGAATCGCATTAGGAAATACCTGAGAGATTGCATTGGCCATTGCTTGGTCCTGATCAGTCATTATGTTGTCGGGGTGCACCTGGTCCATCGCAACCATCCATTTCTCAAACACCCACTTGAATGTTTCAATGGTTTCATCCGGCAGCAATGCACATCCCAGAACCACAGTGTGTGTGTGGTTGTTGATCCCAACAATGGGAGCAAAAGGCATGTTATACCTATTAGTGCAAAAAGTTGTGTCAAAAAACACACAATCTTTGTACTTTTTGTACAATGCTCTTGTCCTCCCATCCACCCAGAATAGAGCCCTGACAGCATTTGTTGCATCAACATGCGTAGCGTAGAAGAAGGTAGGGTTCTCTGCTCTCCTCTGCTCAAAGTAATCGATTGTCATGCTCATGTCTCGTAGCGTTACCTCCTCCCGCAGCATGGTCCTGATGTTCGAAACATCCCTCTTCACATAACTTAGGCACCTAGGGTCTCCACCATGCACGCTCCCTAGACAGCCCATGATCTGCGCTGTGCTAATGTTTTGGTTGTGCGAAGTTTGTAGGAACTGGAAATCTTCTTCTGGCACTTTTCTGTGAGAACGGTAGTACCTGCGCCTCCCAACTTGCTTAACCATTGGGTGTGTGTGCTCTTCATGGAAAACAGTCACTGTCCACACCCCTTGCCTCCTCCCAACAAGCATGTGAGCCTTGCAGCCATGGCGTAGCAACTTGTTGCGTTGCCGTTTGTCTGAAACATCCATCTGCTCAACAGCTTGCTTGCTACGAGACTTCTGTCCGGTGTGGATGCTCATATCAACCGCTGCATTGTTCAGTGATGCAGCAACACCAGACGTGCTACCCAAACTTTGCTTCTGAGCAGCTGGTATTCCGGTGTGCACACACTCAAACACCCTGCTCAAAAAAGTGTCTGGTGGAGCATTTTTGCTTGGCTATATTTAGTGTTACCGATGCGTGTGCCGAACCCCATTTTGAATGCATATTCATTGTAAACCTGTTTTGCTTCGTCTATATGGGTGAACGTCTGGCCAACAAAAGGCACCACAGGCTGTGAGGTGATTTCCTCACCTTCTTCTTCAGCAGCATTTGAAGCATTACCACTAACTGCACTTTGCGGCCCATATGCAAATCCGTTCGCTACATTGTCTTGCAGCATTTGAGCGTCATACTCTTCTGCATCTGCTTGCTGGTTGAGGTTGAAACCACCTAGCATGCTATCAGCAACAAATCCCTGCAGCACATCAAATACAATAATTAGCTCCTTAATGTATTTTTTTGCTTTCATTAACCCTTTTGCAGCAAGTGCCTACCATTTTTTATACAAATGTGCAAAATGATCAAAAATAGGGTAATGCTACAAACTTACATTAGCAGCAATAACATTTTTGTTTTCAAAACTGAATTCACCATCATCCCACAACAACATATAAGCTCCTTCATGATACACAAGTTATGTTTTCAACAGCATATAACACATTTGTGTGGAGCAATTTTCCATCAGCATGTAAAATCAAAATCACACAGTTTTGTAGCAAATTTCCTCCCAATTTCACCTATATCTGAATCAGCATGCAAAACAAGTTCAAAAATAGTGCTGCAAATCTCACCGAGGTAGCAGGCTGGTTACTCTCCAGATCCTGGTCGAAGAACACAGGGGGGTTGGTATACTGGTGCAGGATCTCTTGCAGCAACGATGCTCCGGCGCCGATGTTCACCGTCCCGGTGGAAGCTCGCCGTCGCGGATCTCTGTTAGATCCCGTGCTTGAAGCAACGATGGAGGGGGGGACGAGGTGATGAGGATGATCAGGGGGTGGATACATGACGGATCCGCGCAGGTGAGCCATCTCCGGTGACAAAGCACGACGAGTCGCCGCCCGCCGCCGCAGCGCGATGTCGCCGCCCTGCAAGTCGCCTCCGCAATCGATAGAGGCAAACGCCCAACTACTTTTTTGCTACGTTGCCTGAGCGGTTTGCTCCTATGCAGCAAACGTGGGAACGAGTAGCATCGGACGGCCCGTAGCATCTCCATCGGACGGCTGTCCACCCGGGAGCTCGGGGGATTTCATCCCCCGGGGGACGCTCAGCACGCGCCTAAAAAAAACGGTGGCGCGGATCCAATCCATCGGACAACGATCCATATTGCCGGAAACAGTGCTGAAAACATAGTGGATATGGACGAATAGTAGTGGAACAATTCCCGCAACTATATTTTTGCTGGAGTTGGAGAGATTAGTATACGCATACAAATACGAAAAGAGAGGTTGTCGCCTTGTTGGTTACCAATACAACGAATACGGTTGAGTTGTGAATAAATATTTTGTGTGATGTCCCTTCAAAATATGACATACATATAGCACATGTGATGGATCAACTTACCTGAAATTAATTTAGTATTGTAATAATATTCTATGATGGAGAATTTTTAATACACCATACTACCACATCCAAGTAACTACTTAATTTTGCCCTTGAACGACCAAAGGGTACCTTAACGAATGTGATCTGGAAACATGGTAGTGCCTTGACAAGATTTTGCTCGAGTTTTGTGGGTACACAAGTTGCATCTTGCCCAACCTTGAATCACCTCGTCACCATTTTGTTTTGTCTATGTCCTCGTGAAGTGTTCACAGATGCAACACCTTCGAGGTGTGAGGTACGACCACAACATTAGGGAATAGACGGAACTTGTGGCTAGGGCAGTGATGTTAGGGGAATCAATCGAGTTTACCAATTTTGGGTCGGGCTACAATCTTATATGTAAGTGGGTCTGAGATATGAGGTATTAGTTGACGGATATTTTAGTGGATACTGATATAATGAAATATGGTTTATCTCGAATACAAACAAATATTAGTAAAAAACACTATATTTATTTGTATCCGTGAATTACTATATGAATCCATTATCGTATCTGGCAAATAGAATCCGTATTTTCCTTCCGTGGGCGGTTGATCAGTCAGAAATAATCCATACCATTTTTTAACCTAGCCAGAAGACATGTGGAATTGCTTGACCTTGATGTGTCCCCGAAGGATGGGGACAATTGGCATGGAGCTTGGCAAAAGACAGGAAGGTACGGTAGCGAGTAAAAAAAAGGACATGTGGGCATAGGGTCTCAAAAACATCATCCAACAGCCTAAAACGAGATTCCAAGATTTGGTGATTAAACTTACTCCAATAGTCATAGTTAAGTGGAAAAACCCTTCGATAATGGTTTTATGAAACCCTGTGTTAAATTGTTATGTTTTGTGATATTTCCTAACAACGTTTCGACCGCTATAAAAAAAGTAGATGACTTTTATAAACTGTCTTTCTTCAAATCATCGTCTATAGTTCTCGACCACCCGACGAAAGTGAGAACTATATTGGTGAGGGGTGCGATTGTAGGCACATGAACTCCATGCTGCCCACATTTCGAGAACGATCGCACGTCTTCACCAGTTATAGCCGTGTGTGTTAGAGGGTGGATGCGTGTGTAATTTGGGGTAGCCGTGTGCTTGGAGTAGATGGTGAGTAATTTGTGTGAGCATCTATTTTTCCTCTAACAAGAGAAGAAAGATGCGGAAAAAGGAACACCACACCGAATGTATTTATGATGTTTCACCTCCACGGGAACACTCCGTTTCCTCGGGTAAAAAGTAGACAGTTTCCGCTGCTATCTGGTACTGTATTTCGCATTACGTGCCAAGTGCCATGCAGAAAAGGAACCCTCATTGAGCGGAGACAATGACAGGACCATGTTTTATTTGCACCATTACTTTGTTTGCTTTTGCACAATTGCACATTGCAAGTTTGCAATTCGTTGGTGGAAAGAAAGAGGAAAGGGAGGAGAAATGGGCAGATGATCCACCGGCTTTGCCTGAAGCAGCAAGAGGAGAACACAAAAGGTATAGAAGAAGATGGTGCCTTCTAAAAGCGAAGCCATGACCATCTGAGGTGTACGTTACTAAACTTTGTACAAAGTGCTCGATCGATGGGATAATCTGCTAATAATGCAGAAAAAGGTATGCATAGCAAGCAGAATCGGCAACACTAGCAGTGTATTTATGTTAGCAGGATATTGGATTCTCTGGAGTCTGGACGCCGGTACATTTCCATCTATTGCGCCCAACAAACGGTTCCCAAAAAAAACGTCCATACCTACTAGCTAGCTAGCATGTCGGCCGGGAGCGTTCAGAACTCGGTCATACTGACACGCGCTGGGGATCCACAGTTCCGCGCCAACAGTACTGGTGCCATGCACTGCTCGGGCCTCGGGAGTAGTGAGCGCAGAGGATCCTTGAGATCGAGCCGATGATTAAGACACACACGTCGGTCTCTGTCCAGGGCTGCGACGGCCGACGTACGTACTCCTTCGTGGCTAGGCTACGGCGGTAGCTCGCGAGTCTCTGTTAGGTCAAGAATGGTGGTCGGTATACACCAAAATAAAAATGCAAAACCTCAACGCAAGGAAACACGAAGCTTGCCCAGAGGTCGGATTTCACGATCACGACGGACTGCCGCGTTCGAGTATATTGTACTGTACCAAAAAGTACCAACCACGAGAGCTCGATCTCACTGGCCGCAACCAGGGGACTGTGATGCAGCGACTTGAGACCTGAGTGGGTTGGTCAAGACAAGTGAGAGCTTCGATCGATGCGGCGGCTTGATCATTACGGTCCGCTCGACAAGACCAGCGGCACGGACATCCGTGATGAGACTGCACAACTAGTAGTAAAACAAGCATCAAATTTTATTCGACTTTTGAGGAGATTTGAAGAAAATTACAGGTTGCGCACACAAATGTACGACACGACAACAAGCTTCGTCTGCCGCGAGAATCAGAACACTGATGACCGGAAGTCTCGCACGCACAAATAAACCATATCACCCCCCGCCATGTGCAAACTGAGATTCGTAGTCAGAAGAAACCCGTCTTCATCTGCTAGTTCAATTTAATATCCGGTCCGCTTTAGTAGATCCCCTACCGAACACTCTTTTCATATACGGAGTACTACATATCCTGGTCGACAAGGGTCGCACGGAAGGTCAAATTTCAACTTCAAAGATTTTTCAGCACTCTTCGTGTCTGCGTTTTACAATGCCTATCTACCTTGCCTACCCAGGATCCAAGTAAGCAGCAGCCGACCGTACGTGACCTTTGACGGTTCAGCCACCACTCATCGGCGGTCGACAAGGACAAGGCGGCGTGGAAGTAGGAAACCTGCCGTACCAGCTCATCGGCTCCTCTGCTCGACATCCCATGGCGCACCACCGCTAACTGCTGAAACAGATTAACCCAGGCACGGCACGGGCGTGGCCGGCGATGCGCGTCGGACAGCGCGGTACCCCCACCGACTCCCACAAACCCAAGCGAAGCGAAACAATCCCACGGAGACGGACGCAAGACAACAAGGAGGAGCGAGCGGAAAGCGGTCAGATTCCACTGGTTCGCTCGCCCCCACCACTTCACTTCCCTTTGCTCCTAAGCAAACGGCGATGAACAGAGAGAAGAAACACGGCGGCGAATCGGTGATTCATATACTTACTTGCTTGCTACTAATGGCATCCAGTAATAATTCACAAAAAATCAGTGGTAACCTCCAACGATCGTCTAAGGTGAGGTGAGGTGAGGTGAGGCGAGAGCTCGAAATTCACCAGCCCCCCACGCACAGATTCCTTCCATCCAATCCACAAATCTATCTCCATTAACTAATTAGACTATAGTAGCAGTAGCTTCCGCTTCTGCGCTAGCTGCGGTGTCGCGGCGGTCGGCGAGGTTGGGTTGCTGCCTACACGCTTAGCCCGTCGACGCCGCATTGCTTGTACGTCACGGACTGCCTCCTCGGGCTGATGGCGATCGCGCAGTCCACCGACACCTGCAGGTTCGTTTGTTGGTTCACAGAGTCGTTTTCGATCAGCATCAGCTATAGCCCGGACTGACTGACTGACTGGAGTGCGGCGGAAGCGAATTTACTTACCTGTACTTTGGGGGAGGAGAATCCGAGGACGAGGATCTTGGCGGCGACGTCGCCGGTGATGCGGAGCTCGACGCGGTCGTTGAGGGCGGCGTCGCGGACGAGGTCCTGGGCGTCGGACTGGAGGACGTTGAAGCGGTCGACGACGACGCGGGTCTGGAGGAGGCGGGTGCTGTGCGCGGGCTGCTCGAACCCGGGCACCGCCGCCACCCCGAGGGGCACCCCGTGGTACATCACGTCGAACGCCGTGGCGCCGTACCGGATGCCCACCTTGTTGGGGTTCACCGCGGTGAAGAGGAGCGAGATGTTGAGGGAGAGGTAGGCGGCGGCGGGGGCGGGGACGGCGGTGGAGGGGGAGGCGGAGGGAGGGGCGACGAGGAGGTACTGGACGGAGACCTGGTTGAGGTCGAACTGGGGCTTGCGGGGCTTGACGGCGAGGACGACCACGAGGGCGACGGCGAGGGCGAGGAGGGCCAGGAAGATGGCGAGCATGAAGATGCAGCAGCAGCAGCCGCGGAAGGAGGCCGAGGAGCCGTAGGAGGAGGAGGCGCCGCCGTAGTGCGGGCGGCGATGCGGGTAGGAGGGCGGGCCGTGGCCGCCGTACTGCTCGCCGTTGGATCCGGTCGTCATGGCGGCCGTCGCCGCGGGGTGGGGGGAGTGAGGTGGTGGGGGTGGGTGGGGGGGACGGGGATGGTTTTGGATTTTCGGAGCTAATGATGGGGCATCTGCGACGTGGTTACTTGCGGGGTGCGAGTGGGAGGAAGGAAGAGAGGGGAAAGTTAGGGGGAGACGATTGCGATTTACTGCGGGCTGGGCTCGCCAGAAATGGGGTCGATTATATGTGGGGCCGTGTGTTTAGTGGGAGCGTACGTGTATTCTATGCCTTTTTCTTTTCTTTTCTTCCCTCGTGCCGGTTTTATTCCACTAGTGATTTGCAGATAAGAAAAAATCATCTAAGATCATTGAACTTGACTCTGTATCTCATTTTGGTCATCGAAATTTGGAATACCCTAAATACAGTCATCAAAGTTGTTTAGGTGGCCAATACGGTCACTGGTACGAGTTGACATATGTATTTTGCTTAGCTGGTATATAGTTGCCAGGTTTGACCGCCATGGTGACACTAATTAACAAGCCTATGTGTCATCGTGGTGAACAGACAGATGTCATAGGATAGTTTAAGTTGGGGCCGATAGACACTGGTGGAACCGGGGAGGGATGATGTATAGAATTACGCACACAGAATACACAAACACACACGATCTACCCAGGTTCAGGGCCCTCGTGCGGAGGTAAACCCCTACTCCTGTTTGTCTGTCTATATGGAGTTGCATATGAGAGCTACAAATATGCTCCTTGAGCTGTATGTGATGAACTAAGGAGAGCACTCTGACTAGAAGAAGGAGCTCTAAGTCCTTGAGGAAGTATGAGCCCCCGAGCGGATGCCCGTGAGCGCCTCCCCCTGGTGTGCCTTATATGGGCTGGCACGCAGGGGACATGTGGAGCCCACATAGTACAATACACTGTATATTGAATTGACCACTGGGGTCTCATCAAACTATTCACCAATAGTGTTGTACTGCTGCTACGTAGGGCATGGGTGGCTCGTACGATGCCTTGTCTGCTTGTCTTCTCTTCTGGTGCCTGGCAGTGAACGATGCACGTTTGAGCTAGGAGTGTCCCGAGACCGGCATAGGAAGGCGGCCGCGTAGGGCGCCCGAGGTATGTCGTGGAAGCACTTGCGTGTTGATGAAGAGGTGGTGTCGATGTGGCCCAGCCGAGGTAGCTGGGGACGCCGGCCCAACCGACATATAACCATGTCGGCCCAGGAGTGGCCTAAGTCGGTATGCAGGCCGGGAGCCAAATTCGCCAGCCGAGATAAGATGCCCCAGCCGCCATAGCCTATGTCGGCATGGCACAGTATGCCGGCCAGGGCTGCTTCTTCGTATCGACTTGTCTCTTCTGTTCATCTGCTGGGAGGTGGCAGTTGGCACTGGCACATGTCGATGGAGTAGGCGGGAGGCCGGGGCAGCATCATCTGGTAGGAGATGGTGCACGGCGACGTGGGGACGAGAGCTGGAGTGTCGGCCTCGCCTTGTATGCCGGAGGAGCAGAGGCCGCGTAAACGTGGCGCCAAGGATCGGTCGAGGCAGCATGTCGATGTGGGACGATGCATCCCGGGGATGCAGGTGTCGGCCAGGGCGTGCAAAGGCCTGGGGCGCGCGGTGGCGGCCTGGAGGACGTGGGCTTATGTCGGCCCAACCGACATAGCGAGCTGGGTATGTCGGCCTTGGGCCAACCTCGGCCAGAACACACATATGTCGGTCTGGAGCAGTCCCGGGCCAGGCCGAATTAATCCTATGCCGGCCCACTCTGGCATGTGCTTCCTCTTATTTTCCTGTTGACCTTTTCCTTGCAATATAATTATTTCCTCCTTCTAATATACCTACGGATGGCAATGGGTACCCGAAACCCGCAAACCCGATGGGTACCCGCTTTAAATGGGGAGGGTTTGGCCGAGAATAAAACCCACGGGTTTACTTATTGGTAAAAATCCAGACCCGGCAGGTCTAGCGGAGGCGGGTCTGGAGGTGTCGAACCCATACCCGCCAACCCGCAGACCCGTGAAACCACTCTAATCTTATAACTCTATAATCACACATCCCCACGTCCCCACAGGCCACAGCCCACACCACGGCCCACACGGCCACACCACACGCATTGACGCACCACTCACGCCACGCACCCCTTAAGGCCTCAACTAGTCAACCCCCGTCCCCGACGCACGCACCCCAGATCTTCCCAGACCCGACTCGCCTCCTTGCTGCCCCCACCGTCGGGGAGCCTCCTTGCTGCCCCCACCGCCGGCGCGCCTCCGTCGTGTCTCCCCTGCTACGCCGGAGCACCTCCCTCCTCGGCTGCCTCTCACTCGAGCATCGGCAAAGGGCGAACGCGCCGGCGGCGGAGAGCTCTCCATGCCGGCGTTGCCCCCGCCGCCGCAGATGGCGCGGTCCACCGTCAAGCTCCTCCATGAGGCCGCCGTCCGTGACCTACATGCAGCAGATGGCGCCGTCGGGCTCCTCCGGGAGGCCGCCGCCCGTGACGCATCCATGGAGCAGATGGCGCCGTCCGCCGTCGAGATCCTCTACTAGGCCGCCGCCCGTATCGTCCATGGAGTGGAGCCGTCGTGCTCCAACGCGAGGCCGCTGCCCGTGACGCGTCCATGGAGCAGATGGCGTCGTCGGTCTCCTCCGCGAGGCCATTGCTTCGTCCTCCGACCCGAGTTGGCGGGTACCCATCGGGTCCCGTGAACCCGGCGGGTGGCGGGTCTGAGAACATTCTGTACCCGACGACGGGTTCGGAGGCGGGTGGCGGGGCGAGGAGAAGGGTCGGAGGCGGGTATGGGGGTGCCAAACCCGGCCCCGAACCCGGCGGGTGCCATCCATAAATATACCAATAAACCACCAACTCTGGGGTACCCGGGGTCAACCCCCCCCCCCCCCCCCACACACACACACAGTAGTCCCCGAGACTATGTGGGAATCGCAGATTCGCGCATAGACTATCCAACTATTATCCCAGAGTTGGTACCAAAAATAGCCATCATGGGCAATATCAGAATCATATGTCGGCAGCATGAGCCGGACCGATTTATAGCCTGCATGGGCGTCATTATACGTCGGTTTTTAGCCATCTTGGGCATTACCGGAATCATAGCCATAGTGGAATCATCTTGGGCACTATCAGATATCGGGTGTTAGCCTTCTTGGGCATTTACCGGAATGTTATGTCGGTAGCATTTAGCTGAACCAACAACTTGCCTGCATGGGCGTCATCATATATCGATTTTTAGCCATCTTGAGCATTTTCTCATCGATGTATTGCCTGCATGGGCAATGTCGGATTTTCTGTAAAGCATGCATGGGCCGAATCGACATGTTGCCAACTTGGGCTATGCCTCATCGACATATTGCCTGCATGGGCTATGTCGGCATCATATATAGCCTGCGTGGGCTGAATCGACATGTTGCCTACTTGGGCAATGTCTCATCAACATATTGCCTACATGGGCTATGTCGGCATCATATGTAGCCCGCGTGGGCTGAATCGACATGTTGCCTACCTGGGCAATGTCTCATCGACATATTGCCTGCATGGGCTATGTCGGCATCACATATATAGCCTGTGTGGGATGAATCGACATGTTGCCTACCTAGGCAATGTCTCATCGACATATTGCCTGCATGGGCTATGTCGGCATCACATATATAGCCTGCGTGGCCTGAATCGACATGTTGCCTACCAGGGCAATGTCTCATCGACATATTTCCTGCATGGGCTATGTCGGCATCACATATATAGCCCGCGTGGGCTGAATCGACATGTTGCCTACCTGGGCAATGTCTCATCGACATATTGCCTGCATGGGCTATGTCGGCATCACATCTATAGCCTGCGTGGGCTGAACTGACATATTGCCAACCTGGGCAATGTCTCATCGACATATTGGCTGCATGGGCTATGTCGGCATCACATCTATAGCCTGCGTGGGCTGAACCGACATATTGCCAACCTGGGCAATGTCTCATCGACATATTGCCTACTTGAGCAATGTCGGTTTATGGACGCGGGGTCCACCAGATTTTTGCTGGCATCTTGGACATGAAGTCCACCAGCCTTGCCGACATACACGGCGAACCGAGATATGTGGTGATCCGACGTACTTGTCGATGCCATGATACTTGGCGATATGAAATAACGGATGATGCCATGATATTTGGAAAGCCGACATAAGCGGCGATCGGAGATAGCTGACGATGCCATGATATTCTGGCGATGCGAGATAATGGGTGATGCCTCAATATATTGGCGAACCGAAATAAACGGAGATTTGAGATAGATTATAGGATGTCATGGTATTTTGGGCGATCCGAGATAACCGATATGATCTTGGTGATGAATTCTCATTCGGTAATACCGATACCACCATACAATGTTAGTCCAAGCATATTTATAATGAGTATTTAACCTTAACATCAACTCTACTGACAGATGAAATTAACTCTAGCATATGACAGAAATTAACTCTAGCAGCAAATCTATGCATAAACGTGCTGGCTCGGTCTCAACCGAGTCCCCGAGTTACTTTTCTTATCTAGGAGAAAACATAAAACTGACTGGCCGGCCACTCCCCGGGTCAAGACATCTCGCTCCCGGGGAAAACATCTAAGAAAGATAGGAAGGGGCAGTCCCCGAGTTATTTTTGAGGTAATCCTCTTGTGCTTGGTGCAAAATCATACACGGTAATTCCTTATGTTGCATTGTTGATGCGGATTTGAACGGAGAAGCGCAGGTTTGCCCAGACCCGGGCGTCCAAACGGAGTCGAAGGCGAGCGAGACCTGCATGGGAAAAGCTGGGTTTTGCCCAGTCGGCCAACCAAACACAGCCAACAGGTGCATAGTCGGCAGACTTTTTATGTCAACATGGCATGTCGAATTTGCATCTCGGACATACTTATATTTCGGCAGTCTATGCCAGATTTACATGCTGACATAATTTGCAGTCTATCTCGGTAGTATATCTCGACAGTTATATGCCAGCTTTTATCTCGACCAAGCTATCTCAGCTGGCCTATTTCCAGTTGACATATACATGTCGTCTCCCCCTTTTTTTAACTGGCACTCAGCCGACATGATATTTATGTCAATACCACAAGACTCAGCCGAGTAATCATCTTACTCGGCTAGGCTTTTTTACCGGCACATGACTCAATCTGAGTCCTTCTTTTAGTCGGCGTGTGCACTCAGCCGACATGCATGTACCGACCGACATAATACTGCTGACACTTTCTATCTTGGCAGCTGACTTTTTTCAACCGACACATTCTAATCAGCCGGGATCCATCTCTCTTCTTTTCTTCTATTCATTAACTCAGCCTGTGTCTCAAAGCCGACACAAGCTTTTCTTTATAGCCTCTTACTTCTCTTCCTTATTCAGCAACGACACCACATCCTTCGATGGCCGACATACACCACATCCTTCGGTGGCCGACATACCTCTGACTCGGCTTGCTCTTTCCTTCCTCAGCCGAGAGCTACTCGCAGGCGTGCGCGCATGCAGTGCGCGCCAGACACGCACGGACGCGGTCGACACGGGGCCGGACAACGGTGACAGCGTCGATGTAGAACCACCGGGCTGAGCGGGAGAGACGGCACGGACGCCACAGTCCCCGGGCGCAGGCACGGCGCCGGTGGCGAAGAAAGTGTGAGCGCGCAGAGGCCATGTCGATGTCAAGCCCTCGGGCCTCACTGGAGACGGCGAAAATGCCGCACCGGCATCGATGATGAAGAGGTTGGTGAAGCCGTCCCGAGAGCTGAACAACGAACCCGGCCCGAGGAGCTCGTCGGAGTTAATGAAGAAAGTCCCGTCCGGATGAAAACACCAGCCAACGTCGCTGCTGGCCCCACGGTGGGTGCCAACTGTCGTCGTGGTGAACAGACAGATGCCATAGGATGGCTTAAGTTGGGGCCGATGGACACTGGTGGAACCAGGGAGGGATGGTGCGTAGAATTACGCACACGGAATACACAAGCACACACACGATCTACCCAGGTTTAAGGCCCTCATGAGGAGGTAAACCCATACTCCTGCTTGTCTGTCTATATGGAGCTGCATATGAGAGCTACAAAGATGTTCCTTGAGCTGTATGTGATGAACTAAGGAGAGCACTCTGCCTAGAAGAAGAAGGAGCTCTAAGTCCTTGAGGAAGTATGAGCCGCCGAGCGGATGCCCATGAGCACCTCCCCCTGGTGTGCCTTATATGGGCTGGCACGCAGGGGACATATGGAGCCCACATAGTACAATACACTGTACATTGAATTGACCACTGGGGTCTCATCAAACTATTCACCAATAGTGTTGTACTGCTGCTACGTAGGGCATGGGTGGCTCGTACGATGCCTTGTCTGCTTGTCTTCTCTTCTGGTGCCTGGCAGTGAACGATGCACGTCTGAGCTAGGAGTGTCCCAAGACCGGCATAGGAAGGCGGCCGCGTAGGGCGGCCGAGGTATGTCGTGGAAGCGCTTGCGTGTTGATGAAGAGGTGGTGTCGATGTGGCCCAGCCGAGGTAGCTGGGGACGCCGGCCCAACCGACATATAACCATGTCAGCCCAGGAGTGGCCTAAGTCGGTATGCAGGCCGGGAGCCAAATGGGCCAGCCGAGATAAGATGCCCCAGTCGACATAGCCTATGTCGGCATGGCACAGTATGTCGGCCAGGGCTTCTTCTTCGTATCGACTTGTCTCTTCTGTTCATCTGCTGGGAGGTGGCAGTTGGCACTGGCTATGGATGGCAATGGGTACCCGACACCCGCTAACCCGACGGGTACCCGCCTTAAATGGGGAGGGTTTGGTTTAAAAAGAAACCGACGGGGCTACTTATCGGGTGGAAATCAAACCCGCCGAGTCTAGTGGAGGCGGGTTTGGGGGTGCCAAACCCGGCCCCGTTAACCCGCAGACCCGGCAATAATAGGTGGGGTCGACCTGTCATGGTCTACAAAAAACCTAACCACTTTCTTTTGCCTCCCCAGTCCCCACCTAGCCTGATCCCATCTTCCCAGCTCCTCCCCCACGACCATCGTGACCTTCTTGCGCCTCCCCCATGAGATCCATCGCCACCTCCTTGCGCCTACTTGCCGCTCCTCCCTCTCCCTCTCCGGCCCATCGGCGCCGGCCAAGGGCGACGCCGCCGCCGTCGCCTGCGCACTGCGTGCGTGCCGCCTCCTGCGCCCTGCGTGCGCTGCCCCTGGCCTCCTGCACTGCCCCGCCTCTCCTGCAGCCTCGAGCATCTTCCGTCAAGCCTCAAGGCGGCAACTCTGCATCTCCCGGCCGTCCCAGCGCTCCTCCTCGGTGTCCGTGGGCAGGGAGCTGGTCCGCAACTGCAGCGGCGAGGCGGGGGGAGGGGTACGCGTTGCCGTCGCCCAGGGAGACTGAGCATGTCGACGCGATGGATGGGGAGCAGCCGGAAGCGGTTACCCGGTGGGTGGCGGACTGGCGGGTACCCGCCGGGTGGTTGGTCTGGTGGAAATTCGGACCCGCCGGCGGGTATGGAGGCGGGTGGTGGTGTCGGGGAGAGGTGGTGGAGGCGGGTATGGGGGTGGCAAACCAGGCCCCGAACCCGACGGGTGCCATCCGTAGCACTGGCACATGTCGATGGAGTAGGCGGGAGGCCGGGGCAGCATCATCTGGCAGGAGATGGTGCACGGCGACGTGGGGACGAGAGCTGGAGTGTCGGCCTCGCCTTGTATGTCGGAGGAGCAGAGGCCGGGTAAACATGGCGCCAAAGATCGGTCGAGGTAGCATGTCGATGTGGGACGATACATCCCGGGGACGCAGGTGTCGGCCAGGGCGTGCAAAGGCCTGGGGCGGTGGCGGCCTGGAGGACGTGGGCTTATGTCGGCCCAACCGACATAACAAGCTGGGTATGTCGGCCTTGGGCCAACCTCGGCCAGAACACACATATGTCGGTCTGGAGCAGTCCTGGGCCAGGCCGAATTAATCCTATGCCGGCCCACTCTGGCATGTGCTTCCTCTTATTTTCCTTTTGACCTTTTCCTTGCAATATAATTATTTCCTCCTTCTAATATACCAATAAACCACCAACTCTGGGGTACCCGGGGTCAACCCCCCCCCCCCCACACACTAGGTGAGGCGGCGCAGGTGACAGGTGATGACTCCCAAGTGCAGGAGATCAATTGTAATACTTTTCGATTAGAAAAGGTTGTCGAACCCACGAGGAGCTGAAGGTATTGGTTAGCAAGAATGATAAATAAAACAATAAAAGATGCAAGTGTTTTTGGGATTTTTGGTTGTATAGATGCAAAAGAATAAAAATGCTTAAGATAGATGGTAGTAAGTAGAAAGCTCTTCAAAGAGAGAAAGCCCAATCCTCTATGTGGCAAGAGGACAAGCTCAAGTGATGTGTGTCTTATATGTGAAAAACGTTCCCGAGGGCGGCATGAATGTTGCTAGGCATAGAGATTTATTAAACAACACGTTGAATATCTTGTCAAGTTTTAATCTTCTTTAGACGGAGCCATTGTTAGGCATAGCTAAATGAATAAACTAAACCCCTTATGATGGATCATGTGGCCAAGTAAATGACTGCACAAGAATTATTAAGACATAAAGTCCCACCATAGCATTACACTCTAAGGTCCCCGATACTAATTCCCCATAAAGTAACTTCATGACTCGGTCTTAGGTTTACTTGTCCTCCTAAGTCTCCCTCAATTCATCACACTACAGTGTTCTCCTATGAGCCCATATAGGTGAAGTGTTGTGCAGTCGACGTTCGCACAACACCATCATAGAATCACATAAAAAGATAAACACTAGACAAAATACCAACACATGTCATATATAAAATCATTGCCAATTCATCCTATGCCCTCAGGAACATACGGGAACTACTCACAACGTGCAAACATAATGATATTCAGTGTCATAAGTGGTACAACACAATCTGAAAATATAACTTCCCCTCCAAATAATGACAAGTACTCAATCACCAACATGAATAAGAGCACAAGACAAGTATCTAGGGTATAGCAACTCTCAAACTACGAGGGGGGTGGAGTGGATCACGGAGATGATGATGGAGATGGTGCTGGTCTTGGTGATGGTGTAGCGGCCTCCTCCCACGCCAAGGAGGAGAAGTGATGGTGATGACGATGATTTCCCCCTCCTCCGGAGCAGCAAGATCAGATCCCCCTCGGAGGGAATCAGGAGTTTCGCCGCAGCCGCCGCCTCGGATGGACTTGGAAAAATTAGGGCGTTACTTTTTTGGCGAGACGATGACGTGCTAAAAAGCCCCGAGCGAGGAAGTGCCCGAGGCTCCATTTGGTGGGTCCCATGCGGCTAGATTCTTTGGCCGTGTGGCCCCTCCTCTTTTGGGCCTCGTGGCTCTTCTTCCTTCGATCTTCTTCCCACAGTTGTTCTCCCGATGAAAAACCAGTTGTGCAATTTTCCTTTTCTCATTTGGGTCCCTGTAGCTCCTGAAACATTAAAAACAAGAAAAAGGAGGTTTTCTGCCTCCCAGAAATTAAATACCAAAAATAGGGACTTTGTATGAAAGTCCCATAAATCATCCAAAACATGCAAAAACAATGACATAACAATGCCAACAACATTCTAATATGATGATATAAGATGTATACATGATGATATAAAATGCACGTATCAACAGGCCCGAGGGCTGCGAGTACATGGGGCCGGAGGAGTTCTGGGATGGAGGTGGCCATGGCCGGCAGCTGCTCTGTGTTCCTCGAGCATTTTCTTTTGCGATGATGTTCCTCGTGTTCCCTTTGCCCCCTCTAGTACTCTAGCACAGTTGGTTCTTCAATAAATTTTGAATTTGCTCAAAAGTTGTACTGATGTGTTGGAAGGCTTCCCCTATACTCGTGCCAAGCTGTGACGTGTCGCGCAACTTCAAGAGGGGGCTACGTCGATGGTCGTTCGCGCACGGCGCTGCTGCTGCTGAACGTTGAGACCGTGACGGGACGCCTTGCCAAATCACTGACAGGGTGGGTCCACATGGGTAGAGAGGACTGCTAGCTGACTAGACAACACTATTTGACACGTGGACTATTTGACTGATCTACCGTATGAAAAGTCAGCAAAATACCGTTGACAAATGTTGCCGGTGACCGTAGTGAACAATTTGAACATCTTCGGTGACTGTATATCGAAGTCTGTGGACCAAAGTGAGACACTCACTCAAGTTTAGTTACCGGTGGCTGAGCTTGCGGAAGACTGATGGGGGGCAAAATGCATTATATGATCTTTTGGGGGGGCCAAACACACAAAACTTGTCAAATTGGGCTCTCCAAAAAAAATCCTTCATATATGTGCAAATCATGGGGGGCGTTGCCCCCCCCCCGACTTGCATTAAGAGCCTGTTTGGTTGAGCTTTTCGGTTGGCTTTCCAGGCTTATAAGCATAAGCTGAACCAAGCAGCAAAAAGGAAACCTGCGTTCGCATAGTCGAACGCGCTTATTTGCACGTAGGAGCGAAAGCACGTCGAGAGGTGCTTTCTCGGCTTTTGATCAATCCCACACCCCCGCATGCCCCTGGTACTTCGTTGAAATTACAAACCAAATGCCATTCAATATAACACTCGTGGCCCTGAGGAAACCCATACCTTTCCCCACCCCGACCTCATTTTCCCCCTTCCCTCGCTCGACCGACGAACAGATCGCCAGATCGAGCGCCGCCTCCCCTGGAAACCCTACCGCCGACCACGGTCCTTCTCGTCCAGCGCCGGTGATAGGGAACCGGACGGCCCCGTGCCTTCTGCCCACGTCCTCCCGCATCTTGTCAAACGAGGACGAGCCTAGATCTGTCCGACGACCGGCGGTGATGTACTCCTACGACCGTTGACGGGCAGAGCTGTACTACTCCGGCGCGACTGCTCCATCCCATGACCCAGCGACGACGCTGCTCTCTATCTCCCCCGCCTCGAGCTGCTCCTCCCGTTAGCATCCCCTTCTACCCTCGTCAGCGTGTGTTGCATCCGGACGTGGAGCTCCTTCCCCAAGATTCTTCTGCCGACCCACTTCTTCCCCAAGATCCGGACGTGGAGCTCCTTCCCCAATATTCTTCTGCTGACACGGACGTTGGAGCTCCTCCATGCTGCATCTTATCAATCCCAATTTTCCCTTTCATTGATTAGTTTTTTCTTCATTCAAATGAATGCTTGTACCATCGATTTGTATGCTTTATTGATGAAATCGATGGTTGTCTAGATGTGTTGTAGCGCCATGGATTGGCTGTACCAAAGATATGCTCTAGTAGTTCTTGATGTCAATCTCACAACATCGTTAAATCGGGTCATTTGTTAACTGGCAATTTTTTATCATTATACATATATACAATAGCTAAAAAATTAATGAAATATGGATAAACCAGGCCATTCTGATTAAATAAATATATAAACAAGGTACCAACATCTTAAAGGGCATTTCGGACTATTCACTATAAAAAGCAGACAGCCGACAGCCAGTTTGCCAAACGGTTCCACGGCTCATAGTAGCTTTCTAAGACAGCAGTTTTTTCACAGCTCATAGCCGACATCCGCTTATTTGAAAGGCACAGCCTAACCAAACACCCTCTAAGCTCCGCGAGTGAGTTACTATGAGTGAATTGTTCTCTTTGCAGAAAAGAATTCCAGCACGAGGCGTGTCACTGTCAACACCGCTGAACCCAGAATGCCAGCACACAATCAAGCAGGATATATTGAACAACAAACAAAGCAAAGCGGTGAGTTGTGCCCGATAAGGCGATTGCCGACTAGGGACCAGTGTTCCCGTACAAAAATTAATTTGGCGTGCTTATTTTTCTTAACATATTGTTGTGTCTCTTTTGGGCTTTATTACTCCTTCGTCCTAGAGTCTCTCCATTGTAAAATGACTAGCAAAACATGCCCGTGCGTTGCTACGGGATTGAAAATTCTCCAAACAGAAGGCCAACCAGTCAACAACGTAGCATGCCATCTGGCCTCCCAACTTTTTTTTCCAACTGAATCACTCACATATAAGTTATAAACATGTACCCTCGTGTTCATAAATATAGAGAGCTCATGGACTTGTTGATCACCGATCACTAAGCTGTCATTGGCCAGTTTAACCTGAGCAGCTAATCGTGCACAGCACGGCGAGCAAATTGAATGTTAATGAGGCTATGGCTACCGGAATCAATCAAGGTGATCAGGAATTGATCCCACCCGTGCTCGTAGTCGAGTTGTGGCATTGGATTCACCCCCAGATACTGCTGCAAAGAAAGATAACGACACTGAATATTTATAGATGCAGGTTCAGGGAATAGCTCCAAAGCCTTCACTGACTGTATCTTCAGTGAACATCGGCCGCGGCGTTACAGTACACACACGCCACCAACTTGCCTTGCTGGCCGCGCCCCTCAGGCATGCGTCCATCCATCCACCCACCCGCGCATAAGCCACCAGCAAGCTAGCACAAATGCATCAGCTAGCACGCACGTAGCTGTACATCTTTGCCGATCTTGCTCGCTTGCCGTGTCCTATTTTTCTTGAGACGTGGGCGCTGTCGAGGGTGGGACGACATAGTTGAGAATTGGGATGGACGAAAATATCAACAGACGAAAAAGGTGAAACCAAGAAATTTCCTGTTGCTCCTTGATCTTCTACATTCTCAATCGAACCGGCTGCCTAGGATTTTCGTGTCAATCGACTGATCGAGGGCTGCATGATATAGAGAGGTATCGGCGTTGTGGAATATATATCGCTAGCGCGCCGACTTTCATGACACAGCTATATGCTATGAGGGCGGCCAGGACGCCTCCGCGGAGTGCGCGGATCGCAGGAGACAAACAATGGAGCGCGCCGTACGAACAATTCCAGTTAATTCACGCTAGGCTGGGAAGCAGGAACCGTTCTCGATGCAATCGTGCATGATCATGTGGTGTCTGCGAGTGCGTTTTCGATGCAGTCGCTGCCGGAGTCGACCAGCGTGATCGTCTTGCTCTTCTCGTCCACGATCTCATCGACTTTGCCTATGCCCGTCATGGTTTTTGCTTGATCTCTCGTCCAATCCCTAGCTCTTTCTCGGACAGCTTGGAACGCTTGATTTCGATTGTAAGCTTGGATTGATTTGATGCCGGGCAATCCATCGCTCCCTTATTTGAAGGCCTAGAGTTTGTTCAAGAGCCTGAACCGATTGGGCAATGTGAAGTAATTTTCTGTGTGCGATAGATCTCTGCCTAATTTGAATATGACACGGTCGCGTACACATGCAGCTGGGCCGGCCCTTACCCAGCGATCAGTCGGGGACTACGAAGACACCCAGCGATCGATCGGCGAAACTAATCACACGATGTCTTACACGATTTCCAGACCGAGCGATCAATCCGGGATGGAATCGCATGATGTACGAAAGGAAGTAAAACAGACCAAACAGACGAAGAGAGAAAGACGTGCGCGTCTAGGATAACGCTTTGTACGGGTCCAAACCAGATTTGTATCGATAAAACAGATTTTAACGCAGAGACTGAACAAAAATATGCTCGGGATTACGGAAACATGACGGACGAAAGCGTAAACCAAGGACGTACGAAAAAACGGAAGGAAGAAACGTCCCTCCCTTTATTATTAGGTAAAGATTAGCAACCGAATTGCTACTCACTTCGTCCAACAATACGAGACATTTTGGCAAGCTAAACGTCTCATAGTATAGGACAGCAGTAGTTAAGTCGCTCGTTTCCAATGTGTGGAAGATTCTGTATTGCAATCCAAATATTAGTATCCATGAGAGAAATTATACCGCACATATGTTTTTTGAACCAAAGTTCTGTTTATTTGTCAGAGGGCGTAACAACCTAGTATGAAAATGTTTGGCCTGTTGATTAAGATGAAGCTAGTCCGAAATTAAATATACAACACACCTGGACCTCTTTGATTCAGATGATTTTCAAAGAAAAATAGGAGGATTATAATCTTTAGGATTTTTCTACGAAAGTTGATTCGTTTGTAGAGTTTTTTTACTGTACCTATGGCAGGCTCTTAGAGCCTGCCTGAACCTTTTTTTTATAAATGAAGCTGTAAAGTTACATAGTCATGAGCATTACAAGGAGAGGGGAAGGGCGGTGTTAGATATAGTGCACGAAAGGATCTCATAGAGGCTCAAATAAATTACACCATACATTTAGGTAATTGCCGAGCAACGGTACAACGATATGCCCATAGGCGGACAGACATCGACGAGTAACAAGTAGCAGCGGTCCATTATCCCCGTTGAAGATCATGGCATTGTAACTTTTCCAAATATTCCAAGAGATGGCAGTGCATATGCTAGATTGGGCATATCCATAGGAGTGGTAACCCATAGGTCTTGAATGCGGGTGGCCGGCCGATGAACATCCGAAGGGAAGAAGTCGTCCCAAAATTCACGGGCACGGGGGCAGAGCACGGGGAGGTGGTCGACATCTTCAACTTGGTTTGTAGAATTACAATAATCCACATGATTCTTTTCCTATTCTCGTGTTTTAACAATTTTGCGTATCAAAGAGGGCCTGAAGTAGCTCCGTAGGCGGGAGCCTCATCAGGGTGAAACAATTGTCTACATATTTCATCATCTGAGTAGGTAAATGCACACGAGGTTCTAAGAATTTTTACTGGGTTTCTGAAGGTATTTAGGATTTGGTAAGTTTGAACTATGGCGTGAAGTATATTTTTTTTTGTAGAACATGGTTGGTATGTAGGTGTTTCATAGTCTCATGATATTTTGGTGGATTTTTTTAAACAATTGAGGGTAAATAATGCATTGGAAGTGGAAGATTAGTGCATGGATTCTCTAGATAAGGACACTTACATTTTGTAGTCATCTAGAGAACATTTGGGAGCTACATCCTTTGGACATAGCTTTTGATCCAAAATTGTTTCTTGGGACACTAAAGAGCGAGGTGAAGAAATTCTATCAAGCTCAATCAAAGTCGTAAAAATAAATCTAATAGCAAAGATCGGCACGAAGAAAAAGACACATCTTACAAACCCTAGTTTGGGGTCTTACGACAGTGAAGCCAGAAGTCTTTTCATGTCCATGTGGTTTATACTAAATTATTATATACCCCTCATGTTAAGAGCACCGTAAGTATAGTACATGACACTAGTTGGACTGAATCATTTAAACCATAGCTTTAAATAGGCCATTATAGCACGAAAAGTCCATTTGGAGGCCGGGCTACAGGTAGCCCTTTATCTGGGCTGTGCATGCGCATCGAGATGGTGAAATCAGTGCATTTAGGTGGTGTATTTCACATGTATATGATATTTTTACCGTTTTAGGAAGAAAAAGGGGTGGCACATGTCAGACCCACTGACAATCCATCAATGCATCCGCGGGTCTTCTCGTATTCAAGATTCAGATTTCTAAACATGGGTTAAATAAGTGATACACATTATAATACAAACAGTAGGAGTACTAAGATTACACGCCCATACTCTAACATATAATCTTCACTGCAAATTAGTGGTAATATTAGTAATTTGTGGTTTGTGCAGATTATTAAAAACAAATTATCACAACTTCACTGGATTATATTTGATTTTAAGTGCTGAGATACAAATCATCACAAGTGCCTCAAAAAAAAATCTAATCCAAAAATGGATTCATCGCCTAGGCAGAATATAACTTATACTCCAAAAATCTAATCCCAAAATGGAGTAATTAAAATTGATGGTGTTGCACGGTTAAGCATACAATAAAAATGGTCTCTGCTTTGATTAAACACTAACACCAATTGTTGTCAAAGAAACATATACACCAATTTTATCAAAAAGATCCTGGATCGAACATGGAAATTAAGTACCCAAGAACAAAGGAGAATGAATGCGCAGATCAATTTTCAAGAAGAGGAAGAAAGTACCCTCACAAATTAATACTCCAACCACTAGGCAGCACAATCGGAAGACAAAATAAAATTTTGCATACAAATCATATCGGAAGACCTAACTAAATCCAACCAAATTGAAAAAAAAATGAAAAAAAACTCTGCTGAGATTTGACGGAGGAGGCAAAGCCATGTCTAGTGGCAATGGAGCCGAAAATCACCGGCAAGAAATCGGCTCCAGATCGATCTATTCTCGCGCTTCCTCTCCGATCTAGACGAACCTGACCTATTTCCCCAGCCAAAACTCAGCCTCCTGCATCGCATCTGCACCCAAGGGTCGCTGGTGGCTCACCTCGCCTACCCGTGGTCACCGGCGGCGGCGGTGTTCATCGAGAAGCCCGCCCCAGTCGCGTGTGAGAGAGAGAACGAGCAAGAGGTGAGGAATAGACGAGGAGAGAAAGGGTGTCGCTACGCGAAGGGAGCCCTTCGCGAAGGGCACTTCACGATCGTAGAGTGTGCCACGTGGTGATCGGTACGAGGTAGCAAAATTAAATTTGTACTTTGCTGGCCAGTGCAGTTTCACGCGCGACGCGGCTTCCGCGCGACGTACGCGTGCACGTCTCCTGGCCGCGGAAGGCCCCGCGGACGTACGCGTCCACACACAACACGCGAGGGGACATACGCGTCCACGCACAGCACGCGATGTACAACCACGTACATCCAAAATAAATGTACAAACTACATATAAGCAAATGTACAAAATTAATTTTATAAATAAATTAAATCTAAATCTCTCTTGCATACCGGTATATTAATTGGGTTACTTGCCACCCCAACCCTAACCCTAAGTTATATATACAAGTTACAAGTTTTTCGTAATCTAGCGGCTCGGCTTCGTCCCCCGTCGCCGCTACCGCGGCGTACGGGCGGACTCAGCCTCGGGGCGTTAGGGTACGGAGGGTTCATCGCTCGTCGACGCTAGACGGTGACGAATCCTCCGTACCCTAACGCCTACGCTAACGCGCCACATAAAAGTACAGAGTATATAGAACAGAAAGTACAGAGTATTGCGATTCGGATGTACAGATTACTGCGAGGAGGGTGTACAAGTATAGAGAAAAACGAAGTACAAAGTACGTTGACAGCGGAATTACAAGTACGTTAAAACCCGAAGTACAGGTACGTTCAAACCGAATGTATAGATGTTCAACTTTTGAATGTACAAAAAAAAAATCGTCAAAACCTATCGACATGGGATCTAGTTTTGAAGATCTCGACGCGAGAAGTTCAAAAGTGAAAACGGTTCGTAATTCGGATAAGCGGTTCTAAAGATATTTCATTTTTAAAATTCGGTTCAAAAAATAAAAGGGAAAAGGGTACCCTCCAACCGAGTACAAATAAACAGCAAACGGAGTACAAACTACGTTGATAGCGGAAGTACAAGTACGATCAAACCGGAAGTACAAGTATGTTCAAATCGAATGTACAAGTATTCAACTTTTGGATGTACAAAATTTTTTTTCGTCAAAACCTATCGACATGGGATCTAGTTTTGAAGATCTCGACGCGAGGAGTCCAAAAGTGAAAACGGTTCGTAATTTGGATAAGCGGTTCTCAAGATATTTCATTTTTAAGATTCGGTTTTGAAAAATAAAAGGGAAAACTCGCTCCCACCCGTACCTTTTTTTTCTCTCTTCCTCCCCACTTTAAATCTGGTTGCGACACGTGGCGAATATTGAAACAACAGCACAAAGGAGAAGGCGCCACTTGGCGCGAGGAGAGCGGAGGAAAAGTTAACTTTGCAAAGGGTTCCCTTTTTCTAACGATTTCCGGAGAGAAACAATTGCTCTGCTTTCTTCTGTTCTCTCTCTACGGTTCACATTTGGCCCAGATAAGGCTTTACCACATGGTCCATGTGCATACATAGCACTGTTGAAAATCATTGTATTTCTGTTATGTATTGCACGGTAAATCTTTTGGCCCAGATCTCAACTACTTTAGGGACGATGGAGATACCGGGCTACCTGTAGCCCGGCCTCCAAATCGCTGCTCTCATTATAGCCTCGTTACAGCTTTTTGAGTATGTTACTGCTAAATGAATCCATATACAATTTATCTGCTATAGCTCCATTTAGCTATGATTTAACCCGTTATATAGCCTTATTTTATTTTGAGAGTTGCTGCTATTTCCTATAGCCCACAATTTAAACTCGTATATGCTTCTTCCACGGTTCAACCCATGGGCTAGAAGCGCTCTCTCCCTCGCACGGTTCAACCCGAAGAGGACCAAAAGTTCAAAAGGCCCAAACCCACTCCCATCCGCCCGTCACGCGTGCTCGGACCCTTCCTCGCCTCCGACTCTGACCATCTTCTACACCCAACCCAGCCGACCAAATCGACGCACGAGGGGGGCGCCATGGAGCTGGCGGCGGAGAGGAAGGTGCCCGAGCAGGAGGAGCAGCTGCAGCCATCGCACGCCCGGACCGAGGACGCGCCGCCCGCCGCCGTCGAGGAGGAGGACGAGGCGGAGGCGGAGGAGAACGAGCGCCGCAACGCCGAGCTCAAGGCCGGACTCCACCCTCTCAGGGTAAGACCCCGCCGCCGCTAGATCTAAATCCTGCCACCAGTTTCCCTTCCAGTAGTGGGCGGAACCTTTGAATCTCAGAGAAAGCTGGGTTTAACAAGCCGTGTTCTGTTCCGCAGCGCAAGCTCGTGCTCTGGTACACGCGCCGGACGCCCGGGGCGAGGTCGCAGTCGTACGAGGACAACATCAGGAAGATCGTCGATTTCAGCACTGTACGTCTCTCTCTCACACAGCAGGTTGTTCTGAGGGGATTTCTTATTTCGGTCAGTGCAGCTGACTGATTGATGGCTGCTACTGTTTGGATGGCATGTTACTGTAGGTCGAGTCGTTCTGGGTTTGCTACTGCCACCTGGCGCGCCCGTCTGCTCTTCCGAGCCCCACGGACCTGCATCTGTTCAAAGAGGGTGTCCGTCCACTCTGGGAGGTATTTACCCAGAACACGCTGTTGTTTCTGAAGTCATGGTTTTGTTTCATGTGTGCCAATGCTTCTAGGGGTTAAAGTTGTTTGCTTGGGCAGGATCCTGCAAATCGGAATGGTGGCAAGTGGATTATACGGTTCAAGAAAGCTGTTTCTGGTCGTTTCTGGGAGGATTTGGTAAGCTAATGCATTATTTATGCTCTCATGAGATTGTTGGGTTTGTAAATTTGGTCATCATACCCATACTTTTGTTGTTGTTCCTTATCTCCTCAATTAGGATTTCTTGCCTGAGCCACCATGATGTACCACACATAAGCCTGCTTGATTTGTAGAATGACCTGGTTTACTAATACTATTTAGTTATTTCCATCGTGGGATTGTCCGGTGATGTTTTCTTGTTCACGACCAGTCTTTGATTGCACTATAACCATGTGGGATGCCAAGGAGAGTTAGTGATGGATCTAACATTTCATTGCCCAAGCCAAACAAGAATTTAAGGTCTAGAGTTGGAACTGGATAATCCTTGTTTCGTTTATAGAGTGGAGTTAGTTTTTTCTTTAGCATGCCATGCCTCACGAGCCATGACCACACTGCCAATAGACAATGAATGAATGAAGTATAGGGCCATGGCACGTGGGATAACTCATGGTGGACCCATATATCCCAATATATGGCCATCTATTAAACCAAACAGCCCTCTAGCGCGTAATGGTCTTGCACTCTGCTACCTATACCAACACAAGCCTGCGACCTAAGGTACTATTATGGTGGTTTTCATGTTTAACACTTCGTTCGTTGAAGCAAGTGGTTCAGCATAAAAAAAGGTTAGGCAGAGCCAGTGAATTAGCAGCCTTCCAAAATGGCAAATGCCCTGTCCTGCAGTTACCGTTGCCGTCTTTCCTATGTGTGCATGCCATATGCTATAGTTTACATAGGTATGAGCCATATTTGTGTACTATTTACCATCTTGATTTTTAATTTGATCTTCTGGTTAGCATTGTATCTTTTTTGTTTGAAATTCCTTACCTCAAACACTTGATCTGGTGCATAAATGCTTAACTTTGGCAGTAATATTTCCCCATAAATACTCTTGAAATCAAGATTGTAGATCTCATGCATACCTCCATTAGTAAACTGTATGCATCACTAGTACAATAGACTCAGTGAGTTTAAAAATTCGAAACAAGATAAGCATCTATGGTATTGTTCCCCTCACAAAAAAAAAAAACCCCCCTATGTTTTCGAATGGTCGCCTCGCCAAGCTGATATTTCTGTGTATTATGCTGCTGAATAAAAAAAAGGTTCAAAGAGCTAAGAGAAACCTATGGATATGTGGATGCCTTATATCACTTGTTGCCACACTTCGCTCTTGCTACTAATATACAATGCCTGTTTAACACGATATATTTTTGTCTTACTTATTTGTCTTGAGTAGACTTGTGGATGCTGCATGGTTTCCATTTTTAGGGACAAAATATGAGGTCACTAATTTTAGATAGGAAAATATATGTGTTGCATTTGCTCATAATTGGTTGAATTAAGGAAATGGCACGACATCTTCATTCTTGTGTTTTCCTAGTGAAACTGTTTAACTTAGAGCCCTCACCTTTAGCTCTTCTTGCATGCTCTCTTGCTACTTGCAACAAGTAGGTTTATCATTAATCTCTGCCACTAGCTTGCTCTTTCACACCTGCTTTTCATTGATGCCACATTCACACCAAGCTCTGTTTTTCTTTGCTCATTCTCATTTAATTTTCTGAGTTGCTTGTCCATTGTTATGTTATTTCTGCGCTTTCCTTGCCGTCGTTGTGTAGCTAGTGTCAGGCTTATGCCACTCACCTCAGGCAGAGCTCTGCTTTCTTGTTTACGCAGCCCATTTAGGGTTCCATTGCCTCCTTTCAGCATGGAATGCTTGCTTTGCATACCCTTTGATGTGGCTGTTCATTCATGGGAATTGTTCCAGCCTGCTAAAGGTTCTTTCGTGGTTTGTCCTTCCATTCACTGTCTGCAACCATAACCATTCAGTTTTACAATGCCCCGAGGAAAATACCCGACTGTCCAAAATGTGTTACGTGGATTATTATTTTTGTATTAAACAGGTCCTGCAGCTGTCTATGGTTTGAATTATTATTATTGTTGCTTACCATGTTTATATCTCTAGGTGCTGGTTCTAGTGGGTGATCAACTTGATTACAGCGATGATGTTTGTGGTGTGGTGCTCAGTTGCCGTTTCAATGAAGACATTCTGAGCGTCTGGAATCGAAATGCATCAGACCACCAGGTTTGTGACATCACTGGATGCTTTCTATGACTATGGCGTTTGGATTTTAGACTATGTTGTTTGCTGATGTTTATTTATTTTCAATGTGTTGTTCGCTCATGGTTATTTATTTTCCATGTTATTCACTCGTGTTCTTATGCCTTGCAGGCTGTGATGACACTAAGAGATTCGATCAAGAGGCATCTAAAGCTGCCACATACCTATCTGATGGAGTACAAACCACACGACGCCTCGCTGCGAGACAATTCGTCATACAGGAACACATGGCTGAGAGGGTAAATCTCCTCCATGTTGTGAGAAACTAGTTACCGCCTTCTTCTGAACTACAGTAGATCCTTGTGGATCTCCAGTTCCGACTTTCCAGCCCGAGCTGTTATGTATTCAGTATGCAGAACTCTCTGTCATGCTAAGTGCTATCCAGAATTTCAAATGTCCATGTATCAATTTTTATGGCACTTCGCTCCTATTGTTGTATGGTTGACTCGTTTTAACAAAGTACTCCCTCCGTTCCAAATTATAAGATGTTTTAGATATTTCAATGTGGATAACATAGAGACATAACTGAATGAATAAACACACTAAAACACATCTATGTACATGTGCTTAAAAAAAAACATTTTATGAAATAGAGGGAGTGTTTAGGTGGATCTTTGAACTTGCTATTGTGGATTGTGCATTTCGGCTACGTGAATTATGACAGAAGTAGCCGGGATGAGATATTTGAATCTCGGGGCCAGCTAGAATAGTTTGGTCAGCAATGCCAGGTCCCGGCATGATGGATGGATACAAATCCTGGCTCACTCTCCAGTTACCCGGGTTCTGGTTCAGCGACGAGTTGATAAATCATCGAAATCATTCCTTAAAAAAAAAAACAATATATTAAGCTAGCAAGTCGCCTCATTAAAAACCTTACATTCCCCCTGATAAGAAAAAGAGTGCATCTGAAACTTGCTGCTTTAACCATCCACAAGAGTTACATCGTTTAAGAGTTTATCCAAAATGAAACTAGGGGGTTCATCGACCCAATTACAAAAGATTTTAGAATCAAAGCAATGTCTTGCTAGCTCATGAGCAACTCCATTTGCTTCCCTCGGACAATGGGCGAATATAACACTTCCAATCGAAGCTGCAAGATCAACACAGTGTGCAAAAATTGCCGCTGGTTCGCTCCACCAGACTGCATCCCCCGTACAAGCCTCAATAATGTACGTGGAGTCAGATTTTGCTTCGACAACATTATATCCGAGTCTGTTGGCAAGAACCAGACCCTCTCTCATCGTCGTTGCTTCTGCCATTGCCACCGAGGAGATATGTGTCAGAAACGTGGAGGACGACGCAATAAAACTCCCAGTATAATCCCGAAGAACAGCTCCCGTAGCCATTTAGCATTCATCTCAACACTTGTCTTCATTTTGGGTTTGGCAAAATTTGCATCCATAGAAAGGATAGAAAACTTGCATCTATTCAGCGGAGGGGCATCTTCACCATGTGTACGACGACGTCTAATCCACCACAAGTACCAACATGCAATGGTAATGGTTTTCTTCAATTGCACCGTATCGAATCCTGGGAGGGTATTAGTGTCTGCAGCCGAATCAGATATTCAAGAACAACAGAACCAGATCGATTGGTGGCCTGACAAGCTTCCTCAATAAGGTCAGGTAGATTGAACGCACACCAAAGCTCCTGTGCAGCCGGGCAACGGAACAGAAGATGTAAAACGTCCTCTGCCCCTTGGTGACAAATAGAACAAGCGCCACTCACAGGAATATGGCGGTTAGCGAGGATGCAGTTGAGCGGTAATATCGCATGTACCCTCACTCTCGCATCAGACAACTTTTTTTTTACTTCTCGCATCAGTTATCTTATATCACGGTGGGATGGGTAAATGGGCCAAGCCCGCGTTTCCCACGCTGGCCCATGATAGTGCAATGGGCCTCGTTCCCACCAGCCTACTTTCCCTAGCCTCCCCGAAAATTCCTTTTACTTTTCCCCAGAACACACTTTTATTTTTCTCACTCTGCGAAGACCCACCACCACCAGAGTCTCTGTTTTACCGTAGCGTACGCCGCGCCAGTCTCCTTCTCCCTCGCGTCGCGCTCGCGCCCGCCCAAATCCGCCCGCGCTCCCGCTCCACCGCGCGGGAAAAACGTGAAGCGAATCCAGCCCCATCTCCCGCCCTTCACAGCACCACCATCGCCTAGCTCCTCCCAAACCCTAGCTCCGACTCGCCGCTCGATCTCGCTCCGCCTCGCCCATTCCGATGGCCGGATCTGCTGACCCCGAGGAGCCGCCGCCGACCCCGACGCCGTCGCCGTCCCCGGCCAAGCCGCCGCTCTCGCCTTCGTCGTCCAGCGCGAAGCGGCCGAAGAGGTGCGTGCAGTCGAGGCTCTCGTTCGGGTCGGGCAAGTCAGGTGGCGGCGCCGGCGGAGGGGTTGTCCTTCCCGCGCCAGCGGCCGAGGAGGCGGCGGCTGCGGAGGAGCCACCGGAGAAGCCTAAGAGGAGGGTAAGGCCGCGGAAATCAGAGGCGGCCAAGAAGGTACACTGCTACAATTTCCCCCGTTCCAGCTGTTGTTCGGTGTCTGCTCGGCAGCTGTGGACTGCTTTAATTCGTCCCTGGTGTTGAATTGTGGCCTGTCTTTCCTTATTTCCATGCTGATACATAAGTTCCCTCTGTCCCTCTTCTATTTGCTATATACTGCCATTCTAATTTTAACCGTGAGACATTCATTCCAAATAAGTACTGTCATGTGGTTCTGTCCCTCTTCTATTTGCTATACTGACGAGATAACGCCCCGACAACCATAATCGGTATACTTTGCCACAAAAAATTATAATAAGTATGTATACATATACACCTTCGACCCTGGAGACTCTGCTTGGGTCTCCACCTGCTGCTTTCTAGCCGGTGTTTGATGCGCCTAGAGGTTCTGTAAGTAGTTTGCAGAACTTTATTTCCGGCGCTGATGCGCGTGGGCTTAAGACTTGCCCTGGAGGGGTGCTTTTGATGTTGCCTACAACGCTTTGCGAGTGTAAACAGTCATACTATCACAAGTTTCATTAATGATAATGAACCGGGGTGAGGCCCCTGTCGCTCTAAAAAAAATTTACACCTCTATGGCCATCTAACATATCTGATCAACACACACAACTTCAAATCGGAGTGAACTTACTGCTTTCTCAAACATGAATAAGTTAAACACACTTACATGAGCTGAAAACCATCATCCTGACCCCTTTATTTGGTTTGACCTGAACCACGTTAGGCTGAGGCCAGCCTACTCACCCGTTAGTTTTTGGGAAGTCATAGAATCTCCTTTACCATGTTGGATTGAAGTGACCTAGTGCCAGCAGGGGTGCTGCAAATAGATCGAATAGTGCCTGCCTTTTACCACATTTGAATCAATTTGAATATTCTCAATTAATACGGATTTGAATCCATATCTCCTCACATTGATATAACATGGCATCTTAGCAGCTCTGTCATTTATATCAATAATAGCTAAGTCTTATTTCATAATTGAAACTTCGAGCCACGTCACTTTGATATGAAATAAATGGGCTGTCACAAGTGATTTAAGCTACATCACTCTATATGGGTTTGTAAAGGATAGGGTAAGACTCTCCCTAGTTGGCTGGTTGGGCTTAGTGAATGGGCTGGCCTGAGGATCAAATGGCAAATTTGACGTAAGCTGTGGAGTGTTTGGGGGGAGCCTAATCTTGATACGGGTATGGAAAGTTTGGTCGACTTCGAAATGTAAGTTCTTCGCTTGGTTGGTCATAAAAAACAGGAAATGGATGTTGGATCGTCTTCTCAAACGAAGTTGACCAAATTGTGGCCTTTGTCCACTTTGTAAACAAGCGCCAGAAACAGAGGCACGTATCCTTCTCAAATGCCGCTATATGAGAGAATATGGACAACAGTGAAACAATGGACTGTGTCTTCATGATGTGCATCCAACTGCATGACAAAATGAAGACTCAGTGGAAGATTGGTGAACCAACGTGATGGGAAACAGACATCTTGTAGAAAGGTGATGACTTCCCTTACAATGCTAGTCTCGTGGGAGATTCGGAATGAAATTTTAGGGTCTTTCGAAATACCGCAACCCTAACTACAAGATTAAGGAAGAAACAACCATTTTGGGGACGGCGGGTGTGAAACACTTTAGTCTTGAGCTACTTGATACCGGGAGAGTATGCTTTTGTATGAGCCCTTGGTTATGGTCTCGGCAATTTGTACTCAAAACTTCTATAAACCTTCTTCGTAATTATTGGAAATGGCAACTCTTTTGCTTCGTTTCAAAATAAATAAGTTTTAGATTCTTTTGGTTGAATTTCTATGTTATGCATTCAATGAATAAGTACCGCCTGTGATTTTGTTTTCTTTACAAAATACTAATTTATTTAATCAACCTTTATGTAGCCATCTTCACACAAAGAGACCAATGAGTTGGATCCAGGTAGCAACGATGAAGTTATTTCGATTGGTATGTCAATCCTGTAACTGATATACAATATTCTTGCCATTTCTTCAAGTGTTTCACTGGCCCAGTCAGTCATCTTTTCCTTATTTATTTGCTAATTTGTGATTGAGGACTGATGAATACTATCGTGCTGGAAATTTCATTTCTTAATATTTATGTTGTTGGATTTCAGACGAGAGTCCTCAGAAAAAGCAGCGGAAAGGTAGAAATCAAGATGCAGCACAAAAGGTGCCTACCAGAAAACGCTGCAAGGTATTGGAATCTACTGATGGTTAGTTCTCTCTCTCTCTCTCTCTCTCTCTCTCTCTCTCTCTCATCGAGGTGCTGTTACATAGTGCATACAAATCAATTAGCATAAGTATATTATTTTCACTCAGATTTTATGTATTTATTTGGGTTTATTTGTATTCTACTTACATTTTGATTTGGATAATATTATGTACTTGTGATTTTAAATATTTATTGGTTAACTTGTACTCTAGTTTGGCAGAGGTGTAATAATAATTTTTTGTATATGAAGGTCGTGAAAGCTGCCAGCAACTGCACAGCAGTCAGACTGAAGCATCACCTGTACCAATTGATGTACATTTGATCAGTGGGCCTTCTGAAGCAAGACAGTCTGATGACAATGATGCATTAGACAATGAAGATAGGTCACAGGTGATAGTTGACCTAAGGTCAGAGGCGAAGATAGCCGCACAGGTAACTCCAGCACCATGGTCTGCATTGCTCAAATAAGCCGTATGCTCCTTGTCTTGCAAGTGTTTCTGCTACTGTCAAATTTGTTGCGAAGCTCATACTTGCAGCTGACTCCTAAGGAACAATCTCTATCCTATGGAAACAACCTAGCCAAAAATAAGCATCTAAAGTAATCAAATTGGCTAATCCCCAGTTAAAGAAACTAAGCACGTATGAGCAGTAACATCACGCATAACATCTGTAGATATTAGATAATAGAATAAATGCAGTAGGGTCCTCCCTCACTATTAGTGTAAAAGGAGAGAAGAAAGTGAGATCTTCTGTACGTGCACAATTTGTAGTAGCCACCAACGCCAGCTAGAAGTATAGAAATGAGCATTGCTTTGCATCATGAACTAACTTCTTAAGGCATCAGGTAGAGACCTTTATTGCTCTGCTATTTCCTACTTGTAATCTGAGCTGTATAGCCATGGCCTCATTTGTAAGGCCTTAAAACACCAGTAATGATTATTTAAGAAATGGTCTCTAGTCTCTTTCATTGTTAAAGTGTACCTCTGTGCATGCAACACACCATTTTCCAATGTTTGGGTGACCCTCTTTATTGCCCTTAACTGTTGGATAATGGCTCGTTATCTTAGTATATATCTATCACCTTGTCGGTCCTCTTGTTATGGCCCCAGTGTTTGAGGGAAAAATGAATTTGCATTTGTACGTGTTTTAGTTAATTCATGTTTACCCTGTTGTTTTCTGAAAAAGTATATCATTTGATTTTGTTGACAGGAAATTCGGATGTTATCATCTGGAAAGAAAATGCATCCATTTTTTGCTTCCCGGAAAGTGAACAAAGGTGCTGATCAAGATGTTCTCAATATGGAGGATACAGACTCCCTTTGTGCTACTGAGAGGGACCCACCATTCTGGCCTGTTCATGTTGTGTACCAATTGGAGGTGCGCAGCATATATTCCATACATCTACTTGTAAAATGCACCTCAGTTTGTAATTTATTTTGAGGAGGTTTATTCAATGCAATTGGACTGTACTCTTATTAGTTTGACAGGGTTCTCTTTGTTATTTTGCAGACTAGCATACCAATTCACTGGAGTAAATGGCTGATTATGGAGGGGTCTTTTCTTAATACCAGGGCTGCTGATACATTTGAAAACTCTGTCTCATTCTGCGAGGGCTTTGTGAAACCTTTGACAATAGAATCTAATTGCAAGAGGATGTGTCCAGCCCAGTTGGTTGAGCAGAATGTTACAGATCATACAGCTTCAGGAATGGATTTCCCTAGTTGTTTTAATGAACAAAGTGAAAGCAAGTTTTCTTCTTTGAATGTGGTATAATATTTGTTTTCACGTTTCGTTTATGAAGTATTCAAATGAAGTTGCTTTGTGCTTCTATTATTAGAATTGTATAACTACTAAATTCCTTGTTTTAGCCGTGCACTAATCTAGATTGTTTGACCATTTGCACTGCAGATCCATTTGGACGATGAGAGTTTGTTGACATCTGATTCCAGCCGCCATGCTTCTATTTCTTTTACCAAAGACCCGGAAATGATATTGCAAGGATGGCCAGAAGTCAGCCAGAAAGGGTAACAAGCATTTACATATATTGTTTGCCTAAATGTGTGCAAGATCGTTGGCTTTCTGCTAGCCTCCTTAGTTTTGCCTTCATATTTAGCTTGGAAACATCATTAATCATTTGAACTTGTCAGCCCATGAAGCTGCATGTGATAGTTTCTTGGACCAAAAGTCGTCAAAATGGCTAAGCCAAACAAGGCCACACCTTTTTTTTTTGTCAATGTCTGCTCAAGTGATGTCAATCATCATGATATTGATTTGTTTTGTATATCTGTTTTTCGTGCTCTTTTTTCCTTGACATAGAATCTTATCACAATATTTGATATTATATCATGCAATAGAACTAATATCAGTTTTTCTATTCCTGATTCTCCTTACATACATCATTCTAAATACCAAGCTGGCGAGGACAGTGGGTCACAGGTTGAACTGGTGGTCTTGTAAATATCATTGTTAGCTTGATTTTTTTTAACAAATAGAGAAACATACTATGGCAAGTTCTAACTAGAGAAAATATATTAGTGTCAAAGTGAAAGACCTGAAGGAATCCATGGATGATGAAAATAAGAAATCAAGGGCGGTTAAAGATTGTGTTAAATATTGTCTACTTGAACCAGCTAGATTCTTAGACCCAACATAATTCCAGCATAAAATGAATGTGCCAAACTCTAATCTGCATGCAATTGAAAAGTGAACCACAAGTGCTCTAACTTCAAACAATTCTAAACTATATTCTATCTAAACACCCCGTCTCTTGCTTCTGATGACAAGCTACTTACTCACAAGTTGCCCCAGCGTGCCCCAATCTCGCAACTGATACTGCGCCAATGTTGTTATGCTGGCCATGAAGTTTGAACCTAGCGGAGGATGAAAGTGGTTCACGGGACTGGAAATTTGGCGGCAGCAAACAGAAGCAAGTGGATGACCCAGATGATGAAGATGAGAATGGAGGATGAGGATGTAGGAGAGTATGAGAATGATGCAGCGTGCCTCCAGTTCAGATGTGCATGGCTGGGCTGGGCCAGCCAAGTTGCCCCTCTAAAAGTAGCTGGCTTTCTCGGGCAGAAAATGTGCAGTTCTCTGATTTTATTGTCTAGTTCATGCCTTTTTTTGGTCCTACTGAAAGTACAGTCTCGTAAGTGAGCCAGCTGCCAAACTTGCTGGTTCTGTTATCTCGGTTTAATCCCCGTTCTGTTCTGCCTTTTTAAACTGTGTCTGCTAATTACCACAATTCGTAAACCTAAAACCCTGACTAGCACAGAAAAACATAGCGGTTGAATATGGTGCGAAAAAACTTGTCAATTTCATTGCTCTTTCTGGCGTGTTAACTGTCATTCAATTTACCTTTTAACCAGTAAGTGTTTATCAGTTTGTTTAGCTAAGGTTGCTGGTTTATAACACTAAAGGCGTGAGTTCTCCATAATATCATATTAACATGAACTTTCCATCAACTTCATTAGAGCCAAGTAGCTATATTTTGTGTTTGATATTCTTGTATCCATTTCCAGTTGGTTGTCTCATATCATTGGACATGCCAAGCTGCAAGGTCATTTAAGCTTATGCTGTGCGCATCAATGAAGAGAGTCTAGGTATAGCCATGAAGGATTTATAACTTTGCATATTTACTGAAATATGTCATGTCAACATCAAAAGTTTCCCCGTCCCTTTTTCTATGTTTGTGACCCTAACTCCTCGCCGTCTTTCCATGATAACCCACTTAACTATTCCTTGGAACCATCCCTTGTGGAGCTTTGCTTGGTTAGCATATCAATGTGTAATACTGCATGCTAACCAAGTTACTTTTCTGAAGAACTTATTTGATGATAGAAAAAAGAATCAGTTAAATTCTTGTCTTATGTCTTACAATATTTGCTGTTGCAGCTGTCAGCCGTCTTATTACCTCTGGACTGACAAGTACCGGCCCGAAACTGCTGCTCAGGTGAACATTGACAATTATGTACTGCATCATATCTTTCTCATTTGTTCTTCTACTTATAGGCCTGTGGAAGTAACATGCTTCTTACAGAAATACACAAAAACCAAATTCAGATATGCTTATATTTGTTCTTGAATGTCCACTATATTTTGGTTGAATAGGTTTGTGGAAATGTTGAGCATGTAAAGTTCCTCAGTGAATGGCTCAAAGGGTGGGATGAAAGAGGCCAGAAGAAGAAGCAAGTTGGTGCTGCTAGTGAGAGCATCAATGTCAGCTCTTGCCAAGATGAATCTGACACAGATTGTTCGGTAGATGCTTCTGATTATGAAAATGTGCTTCTAATTACTGGACCAGTTGGGGTGAGTGTCATGCTCAAGTACCTGTCAATGTCATTATCATTGTACGCTTCGTTAACATGCCTTTAAGCAATTAGTCAATCTGCACTTTATTTTGAAGCCGATGAGTATTTTCTATAACCAACATACATTCGTATTGGGGAAATTTCTGTCAGTGACCATCCTAAACGCAGCCCCTCCCACCAAAAAATGGAATAGGATTACATGCCTCTGGCATGACAGTATAGAGCTTCCCATTTGTTACCACATATCATACTTCTCTTAAATAAGTTAAAATAATGTAATATCAATTTATATTCAGTTGGTAGCTTAGTTTTGACAGGAAAGGTTCGCACTATGATTTTATTCATCTGAACTCTAAACAAAGAAGGTTTGCAACCCCAGTGGCTTGTTCTGTATATTTGGAAGCACCAAGCTATGTTTAGGCAGTAATAGCAAGTTTGCTTCTAATTTTGTCGTAGCAATTGATATTTGTCTGTATGTATTTAACTGACACAGAGGTGTGATAACATACAAGTTATAATCTATTGATGCCCCTACCGTGTTCTAATTTATATTTTTGTATCTTCCATTTGACAAATTGTAGTAGCCACCTGAAGTTACCTATTACTATTAGCACAAAATTCTATTGAGACAATACAGTGGAAACAATGTGTATACTTGTATTGTTATGCCTATACATAACAATAGAACGTGCAGCCTAGATCTACTCTGATCTATTTGTTCTTACTCCCAGTGTGGAAAATCAGCCGCAGTTTTTGCATGCTCAAGAGAACAAGGGTTCAATGTAATCGAGGTATTTTCTGAAGTTCCATTTTGTGCACCTTGCAAGGCTTCACAATTTCCATATTGTTAGTACTATTTACGTGTTAAGACACTACATATATTCAACTTCATGGCACCTTTAGACCCCTGCTGTGTCTTCCGCTTGGTCTTTGAGTTTATAATAACGAGTTATTGACACACTGTTTGAAACCATATTGACTTCAAGCAGTGTGCCAGGCCCAGGCTCCATCTACCAATATTATTGAATGTGGTTCTTTAGGTCACTCTTTGTGTAACTGTAAACTATGGTGTTAAACCAGCAGATTAGCTGAAATCCATTCCAGTTGCTTGCTATGAGGTGTCTCTTGGGTGGCTTGTATGGGTGGTTTCATATTTACGATCGACACTATCATAACCTCCTGTGCACTCAAAACTGGTCATGCTGTACGGGTCAGTCATGCATAAACACGACCTGCATTTCCCAGCTCCCTGTTATTAGTGCTCAAGTTTCATCTTGATGACAAACAACTCATCTCTATGTATACTCACTCTTAACTGTCTTGTAACCACAGCCTAAACTCAATATGTGCATGGTTCGCTTACTAGATTGACTTTCTTTTTTCGGTCTGAAAAAAGGGATTAAACTTGCATTCAGTGTCTTACGCAGTGCTGTTTGTTTGATCTAATCCAAGCAATATATGATTAAAGCACCAAGGGTTATTACCAGTTACCACTATAGATGGCCATGTTTTCATACTGTGTTTGGATCTTAAAATATTGTAGAGTTAGTATCAGGATCCAGTAAGA
This sequence comes from Puccinellia tenuiflora, assembly GCA_012064385.1. Classification (NCBI taxonomy): domain Eukaryota; kingdom Viridiplantae; phylum Streptophyta; class Magnoliopsida; order Poales; family Poaceae; genus Puccinellia; species Puccinellia tenuiflora. The sequence goes on along the minus strand of QRDG01000211.1, from coordinate 451,463 downwards.
GTATTAGGGTTAAGAGCATCTCTAGCAGATACCCTATAATCTCGTAGCCCATTCCTGGTCAAAAAATCGACTGGAAAAGAGGAGCCGTGGTGAGATACGCTTAGATCTGGCCGGAATCGAGAGGGTGCGGTGAAAGTTGGCCGGATTCCGGTGAGTTGGGCGCCGGTCCGGTGACGGTTGGGCTGAAATTTCCCTCCCGCCAACCGTCGCGTGGCTTTCCAGTTTACACGAAAAATCCTCTCCAAAACTGAAGAGATGGAGCACAAGGGGTCAAATATCCTGCACCCTGGATAAATTTTCTGGGACGGACGTGTTTTCAAGTATCTGATCTGTCCGTTTTCTCGCCCCCGACCCAGAAAAAAAAGTTATTTTCCGGGCCGGGGGCTTATCCGGTATCTGCTAGAGTTGCTCTAATTAGGAGTCCTAGTCGTAGTGTAATGAAGGCCTATCCTCGTCTGGTTGTAAGTCTTTAGGCTATGTACGGATGGTGTAGGGGACCTTAGGGACATCACACATTTTTTCCAAATCATTAATGATGCTATGAATACACTAGTCACGAGTTGACATGCTGTCATTCGAGAGAACCAGGGCATAGGGCATGCATAAGTTTTTACTACTTTCCTGCCAAGTTTGCAGTGTTTCAGCAGCTTTTCTTTTCGAAAGCTGTAATTCGAGAGAACCAGGGCATAGGGCATGCATAATTTTGTAGCTACTTTCCTGCCAAGTTTGCATTGTTTCAACAGCTTTTCTTTTCGAAAAGAACCCCTTCCTGTACTTTCTCTGAAAAGTGTGAATTTGTAGGTAAATACATCTGATATGAGAAATGGGGCATATGTTAAGCAAAAGTTCGAGGAAGCAACTAAATCACATGGCCTTGAAAAATGGTATGCCTGATTTCTTCATGTTTACATTTTCTGTTTATGATGAATAATAGTCATCTAGTTGTTTTGACATTCCTTTGTTACTTCCGTCTACTCTCTTCATGCTGCATCTTATTATGCAACTTAGTCCATGGTAAAACTCCTCACACAAAGAAGCTGGACTATGATGTCTTGAAGGGGCGGAACCTTAGGAGAAAGATGAGACCATAAGCCTGGACGACTTCTTTGTTCATTCTTCTTACTTAAGATAATCCAACCCGCCTTACCTCTTATATACAGATAGGCCCTAACAATAGCATAAAATTAACACTGGAAACTTGCTTATAATCGTGTGAAGTTCTGCTAATTTTTAGCAAGCGCCAAGTTAACATGTAGTGAAATCCAGTTTAAATGGCAATGTAACCATTAACTTTATAGGCTTTGCCTTTTTGGAGTGCATGTACATCAATTATCCTTTCGTCTCCCATACAGGTCGCAAGAGGAGGATGTCACATCTCCAAGAATCGATTCTTTAGATCCTGATAGGACTGAATACAGACAGTCAGTATCCTGCTCAGGAAAAGCATCTAACACCGACAAACATAAGTCACCTGCAAAATGCCACTTGAATTCTAAGCTGAGCGATGAAGCCCCTAAACAAGTCATTAACAAGACACTTATCCTATTTGAGGATGTGGATACTGTCTTTGATGAAGATCGTGGGTTTATTTCGACCATACTTAAGATAGCGGAGACTACAAAATGGCCAATCATACTGACTAGTAACAGTGAGTCTTTTTGTCTTCGGCTTTTGCATATCTCAAATGATCTTTATAGTTTCTTTTGATGTTATATATACTAAAGCTCTTGTTATTTTATTACACTTTCCTTGATTCGTGAAGAGAAGGATCCATCTTTGCCTAATCTCTTGGATCAGCTAGTTCTGGATTTCAAATACCCATCATCTGGGGAGCTACTTTCCCATGTTGGCATGGTAAAGATCTTTTTGATGGATGAAACTTATGTTACTTGTACGATTTGGTGAAAGTTGACTACATCCTAACTTTGTGCAGATCTGTAAATCTGAGGGAGTCGATGTCGCTGCTCCTCAATTGAAGTATATTATCAATGTTTGTTTAGGTGATATTAGGAGGACAACAATGCTTTTGCAGTTTTGGTATCAAGGCAAACGGCAATACACAGGTTAGGTACTTGGGTGTGCTTGTGCTGCTGGTCCATTACTAACAAAATTTGAACCTAACTTATATACTGTAGCTTAACTTTTTTTTCCCACTTATTCACTGAAGTGCCTGGCTAGCTGCATGATTCACATATTAAGATAGAAGATGTTTGTTTGTGTCATTTTTTCCGACCACTGTTTGACTAGCTGTTATAGGCATCGACATGGACTGTTAGACAGCCCATATCATCTAGTTAGAATGGTACCTCTTAATCTGGTTAGCCGCATGCATATATTTTATAATCTGGTAGTGTAATGTGTATAATGTTAGTTGCATAGTTCTAGGGTTCCTTTTGTTGAAAAAAGTTTATTAATGGTCAAATCAATAGATGGCTTATTTTCATGTTTATCGATCAACCTTGAGCTACCTTACATAAAGTAGTTGTTATTGCAACTATAATGCCTTATCATAAGAAACCTGACAGCTTAAGGGCTTATTTAATAGTACTATGTTATCGCTCACTTCATGTCCTATATAGCCATTAGCCACCTTACAAGATAAGGCATTAAGGATAGCTCAGCACAGAAGGCCCCATTACACCGTCTCGTATTTTAGCACATTGCAACAGATTTCACCTATCAGTGAAAGACGTGGTGTTGTTTTGGTCATTGATATCACTTAAATGCCATGCACCCGTGATGTGATAAGTGTTGTTCCAGTTCGTTTTATACTTTTATCTGATGTCTCTGGCTGATTGGTAATTTAGCTTCAAATATTTTTCATTGAAATGTTTTATTCAATCTGGAACTGCTGAGCATATCAATTTATTCCAGTTTGTTTTCTATTTCAGAAAGGTCAAACAAATGCTTGTCTAGTCCTTTCTCACTTGACTTAGATGCAGTACATTCTACTGTGCCAAGAATGTTACCTTGGGACTTCCCCTGTAAATTATCAGAAACAGTGTCCATGGAGATAGAAAAAACAATCCTCTTAGCTGAAGAAAAGAAAAGGCAGATGGAAGTATCAGAGTTTGAAGCCCTAGAGCTACAAATAGTAGCACCTCTGACCAAGGGAAGAAGTGCAGTTAAAACAAAAAAGATAAAGAAATCCAAGTTAAAGCATGGTCACTCTACTGAATGTAACAATATTTCACCTTGTAAGAATGATCTTGATGATTTTGACGATGACCCAGATACCTCTCTTCCGTCTGATCAGCAAAGAATGAGAAATAGGAAGGGTGTAGTGCTATTATCTGAGTCTGATGATGATCAAGCTGATGCACATATTGTCGAAGATGCCAAAATTACTGTTCCAGAAGTTGGTTTATTCTCACAACCTTCAGAAGTGCCCCATATACATGGCCAAGGAGTCTCAAATCCATTTTGTTTTCCAAGCGAATCAAGAAAGACTTTTGAAATAACTAATTCTTTCCAAAACCAGTTCGAAAGCAACTTGGTTGGGTCCATTTCACAAATATGTGATACTTTTATGTCACAGGGTGTCTCATGTGTTCCTGAGTCATCCATCATAGAGGGGGGTGTATCTGCATCAGTCAGCAGTGATGACCTTTTATCAAGTATGGTGTCCAATGGTTTATCTACCTTTAATAATAGTGGTGTTTGCACTACGCCTATAACGGCAGTAGGAGACACTATCAATGTGAGGAATTTTATGGCTGAAACGCAGAAATGCATAGAAGATGTGGTTGGTGAGACATGTGAGGCTTATGCAGAATCATTTGGCAGGAATGAACCAGCAAGTTGTTCAACTGCTGGGTATCAACTTATGGATGAATGTAGTCAAGCTGAAAGCATCTGGCTGCTTTCTGGCAAAAGAACGAATGACTGTTACAAGGTTGAACATGTACAAGATACTTGGAACAGGCTACGACGTTGTTGTCCTGTACTTCCCCATGAGACCAACCACAACAGAACTGTTTCTGGAGCTTTGAAGCTTGCTTCCGGTGTGTCTGATTTAATATCGGAATCAGATCTTATGCTTGCTCGCTGCTACCCTCTTATTAATGTCAGTAGTCTCCACGATTTTGTTGCTTGCTGTTTCATGTTTGTGTACTATGGTCTTGAATTCTTGATGTAATTTTTGATAAATTTGTGCAGGATACTTTGGATCCATTTTCTACTCCATGTGCTGAGCCCGAAGACTTGTCCTGGTACGACAAGCAGCTTGAGATGGGATCTGTCTATTCCCAGCATGCTCTTTGCGTTTTCTCAAGGGACTGCCAAGATAAAGTGGATGGTTTCATTGATTTGTCACAAGAGTTGTTGTCTGCCAGTACAACTGCCACATCTCTTGGTAAACTTATTAGTTCAGGGATCAGCAATAGTGATGGATCTGTGAACATTTCCCACATGAAAAATCCAGCAAGGTGTATTACCAAGGGGAGGTAAGCATTGCATTTCCCTTGTACATCTGTTGCTTGTATACTGTACCAACGTATCTTGGGCTTTACCTCATGGTATTACAGCTCTGTTTTTATCCATTTATGCATTTAATTCGGAGTAATTTGAGCAAACCTTGGTTTATGGTCCTAGTGGGCTAGTGGCCATAATATCTGCTGAAGGGTAATAGATTTCCAAAACAAAACAAAAACCAATTCCCATCTATGCTAATATTCCAGTTGCACATACAACACCTCTTCTGTACTGTTGGCCAAGCGACCTTTGGCATGCTGAAAACCAGAACAACACTGCTCATCTACCAGACTACCAGAACTATAAATGGCAACAAATTGAAGGCGTGTTGAGCATATTATCTAGTGGTCATACTCATACCTCATAAGTCATAATAGAAAATATTTCAACTATATTTGCGATAGTATACGGTCATATAGCCATACACTTAACTCAATATATAATTTTCCGTTGGTGCATGAAACAATGTGCATTTAATTTGGAATTGCTAGTGAGGTTTTGGTAGCTGACATATGCATATCTTCTAAGGCTAGTCAGCATGCATTCATGCTAATAATGTTACTTAGTTGTTCAACCCACATGCTATATTGTGACACCAGTTGGGTATTATGTGCCCATGGTACTTGCCTACTTTCACATGACTGGTTTTCACCGTAATTGAAATCCTTGTTACCCTTATTCTGTTGCAACTTCATAAATAGTAGATTTCATATAAATTGTATTTTTTACTCAATAAATTTGACTTAATGAAATATTATCTGGCTGAATGAGCCCTTCTGAGATTAGTAAATCAATTTGTTTGTTGTATGTATTTACCAAAGGAACATTCATTGAGGCATTGAACTGTGCAGGGAGCAACTAGGTCATCTTTGTGAAACGCTGCTTCCAGTAGTCCCTTCCAAGCTATCGCTTGCACTGAGAGGACCTGCTTTTGTTGATTATTTATCTTCGATGTGTCAGATATCACAGTTAGAAAACTTACGACTTTCTGAAAATAAAGCTGGAAACAAGCAAAGAAGGTAATCCCTGTCTTTTCAGTTCTATATTTTCATATGTGCACTAAGTATGACATTATTATTGGGACACCAAGCATGACAAGCTTTTTTGCATCAAAATATCTAATGAGACCAATCAGCCGAGACAGCATTTTTTTGTCTCAAAATACCATAGCACCTTAGTTGGATATTTTTTAAATGCATATTTAGGCCATGTAACAGCCCTACTTTGAAAATAATCTGGTTAGAGGAAAACATACCATTAGTCACTAAACTCTTACGAGATGAGTAGTTGTAGAGCATCGTGTTACACCGTGCGTGCGTGTCGGGTGCCACCAGCCCGCTGTTTAGCTAGTTCTTTCCTGATGGCTTGCAATCAGGTAGCGCGGTCCCCGGCCTCCAGTGAACACCAGGGTTGTTTTTGAAAAAAGCTGGTCACCGTTTGCAATTAAAAAATAAACAAGGTCCTTTTCTCAAAACAATGGTCCAGTCAGCTGCCAGATCGGACGAATCTAGGTCCCCATTCACAAAACGAACTGGTATACTTGTAAAACAAAGCTGAGTGACAAGTATATCACATTTTGGTACTTCAATGACCAAACTACTCATCTCGTAAGAGTTTAGTGACCAGTGGTGTCATCTGGCTAATTGGCTTGAAAATGGGATCTCTTGCGTGAACCAACAAGCTTAACTTCGCATTTCTATTTTTCTTCAAGTTGGACCTTTGGAACTAGTTTAACGTTTTTGTGTCTATATTATGAACAGTGTGTTCGGTAGTCTCTTGAACCAACTGTTAGCGTGAACATCATGTGCGTTACTAGGATTTAATTTCAGGAACACATCAAGACTGATTCACTGCTGCTATTTGTGTGTTGCAGGTGTCGTCGGTCAAGACATTACTTGAGTTCTGGTGCACTTTCGCTATCACCTGAAGGTGTCGAATTATTAGCACAAACCGGCTGTTTTGGTGACAGACGCGAGAAGGTTATAGAGCAGGCGATTGCCTAGATAATTAATAATCTGGTGTAGATGAGAAGCGGCAGCGTTTTTTTTTGTTATAGCTTGATTGTAGTTGACTGAGGTGACCCATTTTTATTTTCACAACTCATATCTGTAGTAGCCCAATGGTGAAGTTCTGGTCCATAATGGGCGAAGCTGACAAATCCAGTGTATTCCTGTAGATGTAAATGTAGTCAATGTTGTAGTACTAATTTATGGTTCCCTGCTGCTAGCTGATGTGATTCTAACAGTAACAGCCGTATACATGCACATCTGAAAAATAAGTGTGCACCACCGAAATGAAAGTCGTCATTTGCAGCATAGCACGTCATAGTTCTGACAAGAAATCAAATTATTTTTTTGTTGATTATAGATTGCCATTGTTTGCATAAGGGTGTGAGTGGGGAACCATGTGCGATGGTAATTTCCCGCTTTGCAACTTCTTTAAGACATTTTATTAACTAGTGTTTAGAGGTTTCAGTCGGAAATCAGTTTTGGGTATAGGATCATCTGCTCCCACTACCCAAAAACTGAATTTTAAAATGTCAAATAAAAATTCAAACAAAAATTTCGGGTGTACATATGAACATTCTATATTGATATAAAAAAGTTTCGTAGAGAAAAGATATTTTTATGGCCGCTGTAAAAAAGGCAAATATTCGGTGTTCTAAAATGACTTTGTGCGTAACATTTTTTTGTCTTTCTTAACATTTTTAAATTCGGTTAAAAACTTAAAATGCATTTTACACAATAGGCTTTGTCTAGACCCATGAGCCAAAATACCGTGTCCGGTTTCAGTACACTAATTAAGAAGACAATTGTCTGTTTATTGAGCGGAAAATCTGGCTAAAACCAAGATTACACGATCACTGGCATAACCTTACACAATCTGACTACCTGCGGATTCTTCACATGTAGAAAGAAGACTTCCGTATATTGCTTAAACTTATGGCCGACTTTAAATTCTGACACAACCAATCTGCTATAGCTAAACTAGAAAGGCTCCAATGTTTAAGTCAGTTCCTAGGACACAAGGTGGAGCCCATACGGAAGAAGAGCACCAGCGCTACAGATTATTTTAGCCATCCCAACATGCAAACAGTACAAAGTGTGTCAGTGCAATAGTATTTTTATTATATTCAATTGGTTGTGGCCGGGTCATATGGGTGTGGCCGGGCAATAAGGTTTTAAGCTTAGGACCAGAAGTCACAATGTTTAATGCCGGGTCTCAAGCTCAGTTTTCTTCTTATGACCGCCCCTATTCGGGCGTCTCCAATGTTTAAGTCAAAATTCAACTTTAAGGTAGGCCCCATCGTATGTGCTATAGCAGCTCAAAATACCTCCAATGTTTAAGACTGACTTCAATCCATAAGCTGGAGCCCACCGTTGAATATTTTTCTTTGCTTCGTACCACTGATGCATGTGCGAGTAGCGCTGCTCTCTACAGTTGGCAGACTTGGCGGCAGTTCAAAGACTTGTTTTATCGATGTGAGAGAGAAAATATGATAGTTTTATCGCTGTGACCCGGCAACACCGGTGAGGCCGACCTTAAGGAATCTTTCCTTATGACCGATGGCCACAATGTATAATTCCGCTTATGGTCGGCAGTAGTAAGCTTATGACACTTCTTATTTCCACATTGGAGACGCCCTTCCAACATTGGAGACGCCCTTACAAATATCGTCTTCGCTCCTCACAGGCCAGTGTCTCCCAGTTCAACTGGGTTGATATTCTACCTTGGAACACTGACAGAGCGTGTGAGTGCCTAGTGGCGGCGCATGTGAATACCCATGTTTTGAAGAGAGAGAAAATATATACGTATTAAGTTAATACGATCCCAACTGCACATGCATGACCGCATCGCAGCCCCGCCCCTCGCGCCGCCAATCGCCGATGGACGACTCCGACGCAACTCTAGCCAGCAGCAGCCGAGGCCGAGCAGCGCCCGCGCCCTCGATGGTGCCCCCGCCGGCCCGCCTCCCTGATATGCCTGGACCTCACAATTATAATTAGGAATGGGAAAATCAACAGAACAAGATGAACTAGCGCGGAATTCAGAGATTTTATTGCTCAAGTTCACGAATTCGGATACAAGTCTGGCCTGACCCACGAACTGTGGCGGCTGGGTAGAAACCCTAATTCACAAAGATGTTCGATTACAAGCCGATCTCAGGCTAAATAGAAGGAAAAAGGGGACAACGACAAACAACGGAGTGGTTGGCGCGACTGGAGTTCAAACAGCGACACTTCGCTCTTCGTGGAGCGTTAGATGCAAGATCAACGGTCGAGAACGCATCCGACACGCCGAAACGGTATCTGAGCTTTAACACCTGGTAGGCAGCAGCAGAGATGGACTGGGCATGACAATTCCCCCCTGGTGACAACAGACTTGCCCTCAAGGCTGGAAATTCGGAAAAACCTTTTGGATGAATGTTGCGTCTTCCCATGTTGCTTGCTCTTGTAACAAATTTTCCCATTTGACCAACCATTGCACTACTAGTACTGAGATAGAGCCTTGTGCTCTAGGAATTAGTTTTCTCTCTAAAACTGCTTCAGGTGCAATGAGTATTGTCCCATCTGGGTTCAACAGAGGCGGTGTTGCTGATGGGACTGCTTTGGGCCCGATGTGTTTCTTCAGTTGACTTACATGGAAGGTGTGGTGCAACTGAGGCAGTAGGAGTTTATAGGATGTATTTCCCACTTTTGCCAACACACGGAATGGGCCGTAGTACTTGGAGTATAGTTTCAAACACTTGTGTATGCTCAAGGAAGTGTGCCTGTAAGGTTGCAATTTCAAATACACCATGTCCCCCACTTCCAAACCCCTTTCAGACTTGTTCTTGTTAGCTTGGTGTTTCATACGTTCCTGAGCCTTGAGCGGATTTTCCTTGATTTGTTTGTCTATTTCTTAAGTTATAGATGAAGGTGTAAGGTTTGTTGTGTCTTCATCATGAGGAGGTAATAATTCTGCCAATAAGGGTGGTGGTCTGCCATAGAGTGCTTGGAAGGGTGTCATCTTCAAGGAGGTATGAAAAGAGGTATTGTACCACCATTCTGCCATTGCCAGCCAATGATGCCACTTCTTAGGTTGCAAGAATGACATGTTTCTGAGATAGTTTTCCAAACACTGATTGACTCTTTCAGTCCGGCCATCTGTTTGGGGATGGTAAGCTGTACTGAAGTGCAATTTAATTCCCAGAGATTTGAAAAGATCTTGCCACAAGTTGCTGGTGAAGATTCTATCTCTATCTGTAACTAGTAGTCCATGTAATTGAAAATGTTTTCCTTGAAAGCTGTAGCAACCGTTTTGACGGTTATTGGGTGTTTCAAAACAATGAAGTGAGCATACTTAGTAAATTTGTCGACCACCACTAATATCATGTCTTTGTTTTCAGAAACTGGCAATCCCTCAACAAAATCCATACTGATATGAGCCCAAGAAAAATTTGGGACAGGCAAAGGTTGTAATAGACCAGGGTATTTGCAATGTTCTCCTTTATTGACTTGACACACTCGACACTGTTTAACAAATCCAATGACATTCTGCTTGAGGCCAGGCCAGTGGAATAGCAGTTTGATTCTCTGATATGTTGCTTTCTCTCCAGAGTGTCCTCCCAATTCAGAGTTGTGCAGAGAAGAAATTATTTTCTCCCTCAAATCAGTAGTTGCTCCCATATATATATTTTCCTTTGAACCGAATGATTCCTTTGGTCCAGGTTGTGTTAAGGACAGAAGTTGGTGCAATAGTGAGTTGTTGAATCAGTTCCTTGCACTTATCATCATGTTGATAAGATTGAACAACTTCAGTGATCCAAACAGGGATTGCAGCACTTGTGAAAATTGAGCAAATTCTTTGTTTGACTCTTGACAATGCATCTGCCACTTTGTTTTCTTTTCCTTTCCTATACTCTACTATATAATTGTATCCCAATAGCTTGACTAACAGTTTGTGTTGGATGCCATCTGTTAGCTTTTGTTCCTGAATGTACTTCAGACTTTGTTGGTCAGTCTTTATTATTAGAGAGGAAGCTGAGAAATAATGTTTCCACTTCTTGATTGCTTCGAATATGGCCATTGCTTCCTTATCATAGGTGGACATAGCAACTGCTTTTGGTCCAATTGCTTTGCTGAGAAATGAAATCGTCTTCCAATTTTGCATGAGGACTGCTCCAATGCCATAATCACAAGCATCAGCTTCCAAGGTAAATGGTAATGAGTAATCAGGCAGGGCTAGAACAGGTTGATTTGTCATAGCCTTCTTTAGCAATTTGAAAGCTTCTTTCTGCCTCTCTGTCCAAATGAAGTTATCCTTCCTTAGAGCCTCGAATAGTGGTTTGCAAATAATTCCATAATCTCTGATATATCTTCTATAATATCCAGTAAGCCCCAAGACACTTCTGAGTTCAGTGGATGTTGATGGCTCTGGCCTTTCTGAGGATCGGTAGCAACTCCTGCTCCATTGATAACATTCCCTAAGTACTCAATTTGTCTTTGGGCAAAGGAGCATTTCTCCAGTTTGGCAGATAAATTGTTCTTCTGTAGTATTTGAAACATTGTTTTCAGATGAGCAATGTGTTCTGGCATAGTCTTGCTGTAGATGAGAATGTCATCGAAGAACACCAATGTGAACTTCCTTAGTGTATCATCTAGAATAGAGTTCATCAACTTCTGAAATGTTGTTGGATCATTTGTTAGACCAAAAGGCATGACTACATACTCATTGTGTCCTTGATGTGTAGTGAAAGCCGTTTTACTGATATCTTCCTCCTTCATGCGAATTTGATGGTATCCACCTCGCAGGTCTATCTTTGAAAAGTACTGAGCTCCATTCAGTTCATCCAGCAGATCTTCTATTATTGGAATAGGGTACTTGTTCTTTACTATTTGCAAGTTTAGTTTTCTATAATCAGTGCACTTCCTCCATGTGAGGTCCTTTTTCTTAACCAGAATAGCAGGTGAGGAGTAGGGGCTTGCACTATCTCTTATGACTCCTTTCTTAAGTAAATCCTGGATAATATCCTCCATGACTTTTTTCTGGTGTTGTGGCAATCTATAAGGCCTGATGTTCACCACTTTTGCATCAGGTATCAGTGGAATTGTGTGATCTTTGGTGGCAACTTTGTTGGTTCCTCAAATACTGAGCTAAATTCATCAAGAAGGTGTTGCACTTCTGGTGTGTGTGTGTAACCTGTTTCTTTGGTGTTTCTGGTGCTATGTGATGCAACACTTCAGCTCCACAGACTGCATTAGCCAATAACTTGGTAGGATGTGAGCTTTCCTTGATATGAGATGTAGCTGGCAAGCTTTCATCTATGAAAGCTGGCAAGCTTTCATCTATGAAAGTGACCTGTTTTCCAGTTGGAAATGTAGCTGTCATTGTCATTTTCTTGTAATCCAATGTCACTGGGTTGTATTGATAAACCCAGTCAGCCCCAATATTATGTCATATCCTGTCAGTTGCAAGATCTTGAAATCTGATTGAAAGTTGACTCCTTGGATGGAATAGTCACATGCCAATCATGAGAAATTTGTCCACAAAACTGCTCCATTGGCCACTTTCACTTTCATTTTGTTACTGGTAGTCAGCTTGCAATTTGCTTCTTTGGCAAATGTTGGTGACATGACTATAGTAGTACTGCCCGTATCAACTAGTGTTGTTGCTAGTTTCTCTCCAATTGATATGGTGACCACAAATGTGTGCTTGCTAGACTTGTTGCCTAGTAAGGCATGCATTGATAACTGCAGTTGTGCAGGTTGTACCAATTCAGTGTCCTCCTCACTGTCAGTATCTTCAGTGATGTATACTAAGTCTTCTGCCTCCTCCTGTAGAGCTTGCACTACTGCCTTAGTAGGCATTTTCCATACTTTCTTATGTCCAGGAAACCATGGTTGCCTACATTTGTAACACAGATTCTTTGCTTTGGCTTGTTCAATCACTGTAGCTGGTGTGGCATTCATAGGTAATTTGTTTTCAAAGGTTGTAGGACGCCTTGGGATATACGGTTGAGAGAAGCTTTTTCTCTGTGGAGTGGCCTGTTCTATTCTCCTCGCCATCCACATTGCCTTCTGCATGTTTTTCGGCCGGTGACACTGTAGGTGAGCCTGAATATAGTCATTCAACAAAATAAACAGTTGATGTAATAATCATCAGGTAAGCCCGGGTTGTCTCGCCTCATCAGGTTAAGTGCAGCCTCAAACTTTTGTATGTATACTGTTACCATAGATGTTTGTGTCAGAGAGTGAAAGGCTCGAACATTGTCACAGATAGATGACTCTACGAAACGTTCAGTCAAACACGAACAGAAAACGGTGCCATGCGACATTTGTAGGGTTGTAACTAGTGCCTCTCCACCATTGGATTGCATCGCCCTTGAGATATCTGATTGCTACTTTTGTTCTCTGTTCCAGAGGAGTGCGAGCAAAGTCGAAGTACAGTTCGATTGTTTGGATCCAAGAGTCAGCAACTGTACCATCGAACTCAGGTATATTCATTTTAGCTGGCTTCACTGCAGGTGTTGTTCTTCTGTTATCAAGCACAAGAAAGTGAAGTCTGTTCCTTGCGTGACAATTTATTCTATTCAACATCTCGTCAGGGTCTTCCTCCTCTTGCATTTCATCCTGGGCAATGGTAGTGTTGTTTGCAGGAGCTACAATTCCTGGTGCTACATGAATAGATGTGGTTACTCGCCCAAAATGAGGATGCCGATAGGGGATTTTTGGAGTACCATCCAAATTCAGTTCCTTTCCGTTACCATCATGCAGAGTCTGGTTGGCCGTCCGTTTCAGAGGTGCTTGCTACTGTTTGATCGAAGTTGCGGACAGTCCTTGCATGTTTGGAGGTGTTTCTGGTGTGCTACTGTCCTGGTTCCCCGTGTTTTGTTCCAAGGCCTCTCCTTTCTTTGCCGCAAACAGGCGCTCGAAGTTGGTCTGGATGCTAGTCAAATTGGTTTGAATGCTTGCGAAATTCTTATTGACTGTATGTTTAAACTCCAGAAATTCCTTTCTATCCTCTTCCCTATTCTGTTGCAGGGCGATAATATCAAGCTGCAGGGATTTCATTTCCAACATACCCGTGTCTTGCGAGTCACTTGGTGCCGCCATCGCCACGCCGACTTGGGTAAGAGACTAGCTCCGAAATTTTACCAAGGCGTACCTTGAACCCTTGCCTGATCTCACACCCCTTCCGCCACCAGCGCTCCTCGTCGCTGATGGTGTACAGATCGAACTTCTCCACGGGATTTTACCACTAGAGAGTTGTTCTCCAGTAACCGCGAGAACGACTCGATCTACACCCGAACAGTGCCGCCACCGCCAAGCCGCCTCGGTCGACCATCAGATAGATGCGCCGCCGCCAACGCCACGGTCGACCACACACCGCCGCCACGAGATGGGTGAGGAGGGTGGGATTTTATGAGAGAACCCAACCACCCCGACACTCCAAATCGATTCGCCTCCGAGATGCAGATTTGTTGGATTTTGGGGAAAAAATTCGGCCGATAACCTGCTCGCTCTCATACCAATTGATATGCCTGGACCTCACAACTATAAGTAGGAATGGGAAAATCAACAAAACAAGATGAACTAGCGCGGAATTCAGAGATTTTATTGCTCAAGTTCACGAATTCGGATACAAGTATGGCCTGACCCACGAACTGTGGCGGCTGGGTAGAAACCCTAATTCACAAATATGTTCGATTACAAGCCGATCTCAGGGTAAATAGAAGGAAAAAGGGGATAGCGACAAACAACGGAGTGGTTGGCGCGCCTGGAGTTCAAACAATGACACTTCGCCCTTCGTGGAGCATTAGATGCAAGATCAACAGTCGAGAACGCATCCGGCACGTCGAAACGGTATTTGAGCTTTAACACTTGGTAGGCAGCAGCAGAGATGGACTGGGCATGACACTCCCCTTTCCATCTCGACGCCCCCGACGGCGGCGCCCTGCCCAACCCTAGGCAGTAGCAGCCAAGGAGGGACGGGAGGAGCAGCGGCTGCGGCGCCCGCACCGCCGATGGCTCCCGCTGGCCCGCCTCGCCTTTCCAGCACCGTGGCGGCGGCGCCCCGCCCATGCGCCCTCCTCCTCTTCACCCTCGCGTGGCAACATCGCGGAAGGTACGGCTGTGTGCCACTGCCAGTGTCCCCAATTTCTGTTGATTTGGTCCTAATAGTAGATTATGTAAGTTTTTAATTTCTGATTTGGTCCTAATAGATAATTTTTATTCTGAATTATTATGCTATTTTGCATTGAAAAATTGATATTGTCGTACTACTTAAAGTGTAGATTATATTTAGAGCAATTTTTAGAATGAATACCCAGCACCAATTTCCCGACGCCGCCACTGTCAGTGCCCCTATCGTCTGCTTAGAAACAAACTCACTATTTATACTCGACAACTACTCCCTTTGTTTTGAATTCTAAGATTTCCATTTTTTTCAAAATCGTATGTATCTAGACGTGTTTCATATGCAAGTTCACTCATTTCAGTCTGTATATAGTCTCTATTAAAATATCCAAAATATTATATAATTTGGAACAAAGAGGGTACATACTGGTTTTGATGTGAACTATGAGAAAGCTGTTGCGAGTTGTGGGTTGTCAGGCTAGTGGTAAGGCCCAAGGTGCTATTGTCAACTGGGATGGAGGTACGTGAGCAAAGCGTAAGTAGGTAAGGACCGACCGATTTGCGCCCCAACCTCCCCACCTTTTCCCGCCTGATGACGAACATATAGGAGGAGGTGGCACTTGGTGAAAGAACCTAGATGTCGCCTGGAGGTAGGGGCGGATGGGAGATTTAATACAATTACGGTTTTGCATTGAACAAATGCATAAGTAAACTAGACATTTGATGGCGTGGATCACACGTTCGCTGGGAGACCCTAAGAGGAAGGTATGATGCAGCAAAGCGGCAGTTTTCCCTTGATTACAAAACCAAGGTTATCGAATCCAGTAGGACTTGGAGAAGGCTTAGCGAGTTGTCAATCTACTCTAGCGCTTGTAGATCAACGTGGACCTGCACACAATCACAAACAATGTAAATAACACGAGAAAATCACACCACTGTTTTCTCCCTAGTGGCAACAGCACATCTCTAGCCTTAACCGTTCCTGTCACCGAACTCAGACAAAGAGAAGCATGAACCCACTATCTAGCATAAATACTCCCTCATACAACACTAATAATTACTTGGCCAAAGCATCCACTAGCATCGGAGAGCATGCAAGATCATAGATAAAACATAACACGAAGATGAACAAAAGTAATGACTTCCACAATTCATCGGATTCATGCAAACACAATGATGTAGCAGTTACAAATAATATGATCTTGATCATGATAGGAATCTCACAAGATCTAAACAATAGAGTACAAGGAGGAGAGACAACCATCTAGCTACTGCTATGGACCCGTAGTCCCGTGGTGGACTACTCACGCATCACTCCGGAGGCAGGCATGGTGGTGTAGATGCCTCCGCTGTAGATTCCCCTCTCCGGCAGGGTGCCGGGAAGAGCTGCAGAACCCTCCCAAACTAGGGCTTGAGATGGCGGCGGCCTCAGACGTCTTCTGGAAAATATGATTGAGGCTCCTCGGTTTTTAGGTCAGGAGTGAATTTATAGGCGAAGAGGCGACGCGAGGCGGTGGACGAGGGCTCCAGGTGGGACCCCCACGCGGCCAAGGGGGGGTCGCGGCCAGGTGCCACCTGGAGGCTGTGGGGCCCCCTGCAGGCCCCCTTCTGGCTCCGTCTTCGTTTCATATGGGAAATAATTCCCGTAAATTTTCAGCGCAATCCGAGAAACTCCTCAGAACAACTTTTCTGAAACAAAAAGACAGCAAAAAACAGGAACTGGCACTGGCCATCTTGTTAATAGGTTAGTTCCATAAATCATGCCGAAATGATATAAAAACATTATAAAAACATGTGGCTCTGATATATAATCAAGCATGGAACATCAAAAATTATAGATACGTCAGAGATGTATCAGCATCCCCAAGCTTAACTCCTACTCTTCCTCGAGTAGGTAAGTGATAAAAAATAATTTTTGAAGTGACATGCTACCAATCACAATCTTGATCATATAATCATGTGAAGCATATGAACTGAATGCATTGATCCAAAACAAAGGTTCATTGAATGAAACAAACAATGATTAATCAGGTGTAACATCTAAGCAAGAATTAACTAAAAAAAGAGCACTTTGGAGATTTAAAAGCATAACACTTGACAATGATTGATATCTCACAAAGCAATTTTTTTTTAAAGGAATACGGTAGGGGAAGCCCCTACAGTGATTTTTATTTTCAAAATAATAAGAACCCAAATTCGCGTCCGTGAGGACTTGAACCTGGGTGGTTGGGTTGTACATCCACTTCCCTAACCAAATGAGCTAGGCTCACTTCTGAAAAAAAAGGAATATTAATTCAACAAAGGAGTTTGGCCAACACAAAGGAAGATTTAAGTTTTCAGCAAAGAGCTTCAACTTGCAACTTGTTTATCTTAAGATAAAGTCAATACAAACTTTTCACAGTTAGACACAAAGATAACATGAAGTAAAACATGAACCAAAGTTGATACCAAGTGATTGCTTGAGGGGGTTAAGAAGGAAGAGGAAGACTGACTCAACATAAAAGTAAAAGAAAGGCCCTTCGCAGAGAGAAGCAGGGATTAATCATGTGCTAGAGCTTTTTATTTATAGAAGTAAAACAGTTTTGAGATATGCATGCTTTCGTCAATGACTTCATAGTAAAGAAACTAGCTAGTCCCCTATTTCAAGCAAGGCTTTTAGACTTGTGAGAGCGGCTGGTTTTAGAGGAACGAGTACGTTCCTCTCTCTCCTTGGTTTCACCACTAACCAATGTTGAGCTGATTTCTCAGATTTTCATTGTGCGGAGGAGAATGGTGAGTTATATTTATATTTCGCTTAAGCCGCTCTCGGGTAAATTCAAGTGATGACGTGAACCATCAACACCGGGTGAAAGGGGGGAAATGACCTTGCTTGTCACAGGTTATATCTAGCTTCCTACTGCTTCCTCATGAGCTTAGAAACAGGGGCACAAAAAGGAGAATTTTGAACATTTTAAAGATAGCACATGAAAATTTTACTTGGAGTGGCAGGGAAATACCACATATAGGTAGGTATGGTGGACACAAATGGCAAAGATATTTGGCTCAGGGAGTTGGATGCACGAGAAGTATTCCCTCTCAGTACAGAATTTTTGGGCTTAGCAGGATATCAAGAAAACACATAACATCAACTTGGTTCAATGAATGACTACAAATATACATCATGCATAACAACTGGACTTCACACCGTCTACCTTCTTAGCCAAACCAACTCTTTGCAAAAAGAATATCTAGACTTTGAGAACTACCAAGCAGGACAAGCACCACAATTTTAAAGCCTTATGGTAGTTCTTTACTAATCCATTCTTACTAGATGATCCACAAGTTTAAGCATTAATCTACTTCATATCTCTAAACAATTGACAAGTATCAAAGATTCAAGACAACGGTCTACAAGATTAAGCAACACTTTTTACACTTCCTACATGATAATTTCCACTTAACCAAACACCAATCAACTTATTTGAAACAAAACAAAAAGGGTGAAGCAACAAGAGCAAAACTTCCTAACTACAAAAGCTAACAGCTCTGAACAAGAGATGCTTGAAAACAAGAGCTAAAAGCATAAATAACAAAGGCTAAACACTTAACACATATAAGTGAAGAACATGAGTGTATAATGAAAAAGCGGAGCGTGTCTCTCTCCCAAACAAGCATGCATGGATCCAAATTATTGCAAGGACCAGAAAACTAAACACAAACAAACTGAAAGTAAACACAAACTGACGCTCTAAGAACAACACATAATGTGTAAAGGAATAAAAATATAGTACCATGAGAGAAACCTATGATTGTTGATGAAGAAGGGGATGCCTTGGGCATCCCCAAGCTTAGACGCTTGTAACTTCTTGAATATTTCAGAGGAGGTCCATGGGAAGCCTCCCCAAGCTTAGGCTTTTATTCCTTCTTGATCTTCCTTCATCACCTCGCACTTGGATACTTGAAAACTTGCTTCACGCAAAACTTATAGCAACTTCATTAGAGGGATTAGTCCACAAAAACAATATCTTCCTTCGGTTCCAAAGCACATATCATGAACTTATTTTTTTACAACATTAGCTACTGTCACAAAGGTCTAAGTAAAGCTCTAGCTTTGAAAAAACTTCACTTTTCCCGTGAAAGAAGCAATGGAAAACTAATGACAGAATTTGTCAAAAACAGAACAGACTGTAAAGATGAATTTTTTCGGGGCACTTCTGGACCTCAAATCAGAAAACTTAAAACTAGAGAAAGGTAGATCCTCTGTTTGTCCTTCACTCTCCTGCTCTTTTTCATCCAATGAGATCTCAGCTTCAGCAATTTCTTCTTCCATGGTTTCCTGCAAGGCAACAATCTCTTCTTTTGGAGGATAAGTTCTCTCAAGAAATTCAGTAATATAAGGATTATCATTGTAATACTCAAGGCAATATCCAAGTATAACAAAATTTTCAGATTTGTAAGAAGCATCATCAATATCTTTAAGCACAGAAGTAATTTCATAGGCACCCATGAAAACAACAAATTCTTCCATTTATTCAAGATTATCAAAATCATAGTTTCCTTTAGCATAAGAGGCCAATACTTCATTTTCATTATTATCACATTGGAAAGGGAGGTGTTTATGCCTCCTACAACAAAAAGATTCATCAAGGCACCAGGATTCATCATATGTAGAGCAAAAGTTTTCAGCAAGACTATTCAATTTATTTATTTGTGCCCATAAGTGTTTCCCTTTTTCAGACAAGCGGTATTCCTTATAATATTTATGTTGTTCCTCTGTGAACCCACCTTGCCAATAAGATCTAGTCTCATAGAAAGTAACCATTGATAGCAAGTAAGGAACAAGACATAATAACAGAACATAATCGAAATAAACTAGGTGCTGGAATTTTTAATTTGTTTTTGTGTTTTTCAGTTTTAGAGCAAACGAAAGGCAAAACAAGATTAACAGAAAATATACTAAGCAAGACAATAACAAAGTAAAGTGAAAGGATGTGTGAAACTGCCCTAGCTGAAGCTTCCAAGTACACGGCAACGGCGCCAGAAAACAGGCTTGATGGCGTGGATCACACGTTCGCTGGGAGACCCCAAGAGGAAGGTATGATGCAGCAAAGCGACAGTTTTCCCTTTATTACAAAACCAAGGTTATCGAATCCAGTAGGACTTGGAGAAGGCTTAGCGAGGTGTCAATCTACTCTGGCGCTTGTAGATCAACACGGACCTGCATACACAATCACAAACAAGTACTTTGCCCCAGCGAAAACAGAGAGGTTGTCAATCTCTCCGGCTTGCTGAACACAAGGAATTAAATGTGCAAATGTAAAATATGAAGAGAGTGAAATATGACCAGCAAGTAAATGATGATGGAAAGCTATTAAAACGGTTGCAAGCAATGTAGGAAAATAGGACCGGGGTCCACAGTTCACTAGAGGTGTCTCTCCAAAAGGTATACATGATGGGTAAACAAATTACAGCATGCCAATTGACAGAATTGTGGGCGCATAGCAATGCTATCATAAAACAATATAGTTCACCGTTTCATCTAATTTGGGCATTACGTCAAAATACATAGACCGTTATCCAACTGCATCTATGACTAATAATCCACCCCGGCATCGCTATCCAGCATGTCACCCAAAAGTATTAAGTTGCAAGCAACAGATCATTGCAATAAGCAAAGTGCATAATGTAAGCAATGTAAATAACACGAGGAAATCACACCGCTGTTTTCTCCCTAGTGGCAACAACACATCTCTAGACTTAACCGTTCCTGTCACCAAACTCAGACAAAGAGAGGCATGAACCCACTATTTAGCATAAATACTCCCTCATACAACACTAATAATTACTTGGCCAAAGCATCCACTAGCATCGGAGAGCATGCAAGATCATAGATAAAACATAACACGAAGATGAACAAAAGTAATGACTTCCACAATTCATCGGATCCATGCAAACACAATCATGTAGCACTTACAAATAATATGATCTTGATCATGATAGGCAGCTCACAAGATCTAAACAATTGAGTACAAGGAGGAGAGACACCCATCTAGCTACTGCTATGGACCCGTAGTCCCGTGGTGGACTACTCACGCATCACTCCGGAGGCAGGCATGGTGGTGTAGATGCCTCCGGTGTCGATTCCCCTCTCCGGCAGGGTGCTGGGAAGAGCTGCAGAACCCTCCCAAACTAGGGCTTGAGATGGCGGCGGCCTCGGACGTCTTCTGGAAAATATGATTGGGGCTCCTCGGTTTTTAGGTCAGGAGTGAATTTATAGGCGAAGAGGCGACGCGAGGCGGTGGACGAGGGCTCCAGGTGGGACCCCCACGCGGCCAAGGGGGGTCGTGGCCAGGTGCCACCTGGAGGCTGTGGGGCCCCCCTGCAGGCCCCCTTCTGGCTCTGTCTTCGTTTCATATGGGAAATAATTCCCGTATATTTCAGCGCAATCCGAGAAACTCCCCAAAACAACTTTTCTAAAACAAAAGGACAGCAGAAAACAGGAACTGGCACTTGGCATCTTGTTAATAGGTTAGTTCCATAAATCATTCCAAAATGATATAAAAACATTATAAAAACATGTGACACTGATATATAATCAAGCATGGAACATAAAAAATTATAGATACGTCGGAGACGTATCAACGTTTAATTTATCATGCACAAAAACTAAATATGTTAGGCCCAACTAAGTGCGCCGACAACATATGCTAAAAAAGATGTAAACAACTATGTGATAGCAAAATATAAGAAGATAAATAAACTCAAACACGAAGACTATCATTTATAAATAAATGCATAAGTTGTGGAACTCAGAAGAGAAGAAGTGGGAGATCTCTCAAGTTTGAGCTTACCAACAATGGAGGAGGGAGGGTAAATGTCAGGACCCCTCTTGGAGAAGAAGGGGACTATTTAGGCACACTTCTTTTCGGCTTTTAGGAAGGCTTCTCTAGAAAGCTCCTCTTCGCCAGCTTTTCTCAGAAGCCCGTCTCATATATTAGTTTAGTCTTCTAAATTAATCTTGGAGAGAGTAGTTTGAAAATCTAAACGAATTTGTGAGTCGGGCTTCTTGGAGAAGCTGGGATAGGGGAGCTTCTCGAAGAAGTCCTCTTAGAAGCCTAAAAGAAGTATGCCTTATATGGTCCACTCATTTCTAGCCGAATGTTTTCCTCTACAGGCCAGAAGTTTTCCGAAAGTTCCGTGCTACTTTGGGGGCCAACTTCCGGGTGATACATAGAGCGGGCAGGGGAAATCACCCCATCTATGTAGCCTCTAGAAAAAATGAATTTTGAACCTAAGGTAGACAAACCTCTGAACCCGGAAGTTCCAGACATAATTTCGGGCTAAACAAAGAACGGGACAACATAGCTGCCTAGCCACCTTTTTCAGCCGGAGGTAAAGGGCCAAAATATCCATACCTCGAAAGTTCCAGGGTAGGAGGGTCGGAACTTCCGAGCTTGATGCAAGCAAAGCACCGCAATAAGAAAATAGGTAGGTTTCTCAACTCCATAGGAAGGTCTAGTGGGTGCATATTTAGGTTTTGTGTACGTGTTTGATTTCCCCCATACCTTCTGAAGTGGCTTCCCTCTTGATAATACGCCTTCCCTACAACTCAATTAAAATAAAGAGTGAATTCCACTTCTTACCCCATAGTTGTGTATTTGTGACACTTATTACCCCATTTAGTGAGACAAAATCATAAATGCACCAAATATGAAAGTTTGAACATGGTTTTACCCCATTTTGACATTTCATATAATTCGTTAGAATAGACTAGAATGTTAGGTCTATGTGGTGCATCAAAATATGCAAAGATCGGACAGTGGCATCGATGATAATGGTTGGCCTTCTCTTCACCATCTGTTCAACTCCTTGTTGTTGTCTTGGTATTTTTGAGTCTCAAACATCACCTCACACCTTTACCAACTGACATGTATCTAAAAAAAAATATTCAAAGGTTCTAAATAGGTAATCTAGATGGTTTTACATTATATGGGGTAATTAGTGTCACAAATGCATAAATTCACTCATAAATAAATCATCGGGCGCAGTTTCTTTTCCTTCTTACTTCACAACCATCAAACCATATTGTGCTATCTTAAATAGACCTATATTTCTCAAGCACATGGTTAGCCTGCTAGTCATGTTGTAATTAACAGTGAAACCACTTAGGGATGTAAATGCCCTTTCACTTGGTCACTAGCATCC
Organism: Puccinellia tenuiflora; assembly: GCA_012064385.1. NCBI lineage: Eukaryota > Viridiplantae > Streptophyta > Magnoliopsida > Poales > Poaceae > Puccinellia > Puccinellia tenuiflora. Next base: position 428,688 of record QRDG01000211.1, on the reverse strand, counting down.
ATCTCCAATTCAATTTGTTGGCTCAAACAAGGCTGGCCCGTATCGTTCACCTCGACCATATTATCAAGTGGCACATTCCTAGTTGAGGTCATAGCATCATCAGGGGAGGCACACTGGTTCAAATCAATATGCAACCGATCACTTGCAACCTTGGTAGCAAATAAACCAAGACACTTCTCTTGGGATGCCGCTACAATCTCCTTGTATGCTCCACAATCCAACTCGCACATGGTAGACATTTATTTATTTCTCGTATGATGTCCCGACTGAAAGAGCATGGTATCCCATGTGTGCTTTTGACAATTAAGAAAAATCCTATAGACTAATGTTTGCATTTAGTTATACTTAAATGGTTTGTCCATAGGTAATGTCGTGAGCAGAGAGAAGGGGTAACTAGGGACGCGGGTGGGTGGTTGGTCCACCCGCGGTTTTTGCGGCCATTTAATCCTTTGATGGGTGTACCGCTGCATCATGCAGCGGTAGGATATGACTACCATTAGGGTGGGCGACTGTTGGGTTATGAGGACTATTGTTCAGGTCTCCAACGGTAGCGAGCGACATCAATAGAGTCAATCGTCTGTGGGCGATCGTGGAGCTGGACATTTTCCGCTAAGGACAGACCCCACACTGGGCCGACACCATGTTGGGCGGTACAAAAGGGTAAGAACTGTGTCGATGGTTTAGATCAACGGTGAAGATACGGGACTACGTACGCGCGGGCATCGTCGATGTGGGTTAATAGATGAACGACATGGAAGACAAGATTTATACAGCTTCGGGACCCGGGAAACATCATCCGGTAATGCCCCTACGTGTTGTTTGTGGCTAGGTCTTATTCCTCTCATGGTGGAAGTCGCCGATGAGGCGGCTCCTCTATTGTGTATATCGGGCTCTGTCCCGTCTGTCTTGGTTGTGTTGGGTCTGTCTAGGCTTGTCTTGAGCGTGCCCTCTTGGGGCGCCTTGACCCTCCTTATAAAGGTGGAGGAGGCCGGCTTACATGTCGAGTCCTTTTAGGACACTGCTAATCTAATACAAGTCGGTAAGGTGAGTCCTTTTCCTATTCTGACTAGAGTCGGCCTGCTGGGCTTCCTCCTGATGGGCCACGTTAGTACTCCTTACGGGTACCCGTGTCCCATATCCACGACAGTAGCCCCCGAGCTTTCGGGTGACTTGTAGAGTCATGCGGAAGGTCTTGATTTGTTGAAGAAATGGGACACGGAGTCCATGCCGGGTTGTGTGCCGGCTTGTCGATGTCGATGATGTCGCGGCACCCGGCGCTGCATTTGCCGGGTTGTCGATGTAGAATTTGCCGGGTTGTCGATGTAGATGTTGCCGAGTCGTCGTTTGCCGAGTCGTCGATGCCGGCTTCTCCGGTCGACTTGTTAATGCCGGCTTCTCCTGCCGACTTGTTGATGCCGGCTTCTCCTGCCGACTTGTTGATGCCGGCTTCTCCTGCCGACTTGTTTTGAAGTGACTCAGAATTTTCTCCGAGTCCTTTTGACGAGTTGTGTGACTTTGCTTGAATTTATTTACACCGGTATATATGTAGCCCCCGAGTGCCGGGTCGTTTGCCTACGACGACTCGGGACTCCTTGGTGTATAACTCCTTTTCTTGAGCTTTGAACGGTGTAGCCCCCGAGTGCCGGGTTGTTTGCCTGCAGCAACTCGGGACTCCTTTTGAGGTACCTGAAATAAAATTGTGTATGCATTATACCGTTCATGACGTATAAAAAGAATTAAATAGATATCACAACGATTTGCTTTATTTGTGTTTAAGTGATTAATCGTCCAACTCGACTAAGCAGGCTTTCGCGGCGACTTTTTTCATGCAAATATGATTTGCTCTGTCGACAAAGGCTTCTATGCTTCAGAGTCGACCCGGCACTCGGGGGCTACATCATTTGAAATTATGAGTTATCAGTACAAGCTCCAAGACGGTTGGGTAGTAGCTGTGGGCTAAGGCAAGGATCCTGATGGAGGCTCTCCTCAAGGAGGATTGCTTCCAAAGGCGCATGTACCCTGGTGCCCTGGACAACTCATCCACCAGACGTTCAGGCTCTTTGGGGCACTTGCCCTTGGCGTTCAAGTACTTCACCACAGCACGAGCTCCCTCTTGTAGTCCATGGCAGTGGTCTAGCATCTCATGGAGTTGCTTGCTAACAGGCAGCTTGAGTTTTTGGGAGTCAGCCCCTGCAGAAGGAAATTAGTGAATATCAGTTGAGAAGTACTTCAGAAAAGTGCAAAGAAGGAGTAAGCAAAGACACAAACTTACCAAATATATGTTGGCACATTGCTCCAATGCCTTTGCGGCAGGTGTCAAAGACCGCTTTCAGATCATTATGTGCCTTCTGGGCAATTCTCTTGGCATCTGCAGATTGTTTTTTGACCTGCTCCAGCTCAGCAGATAGAATCTTCAGATCCTTTTCAAGTTGAAGGGAGTGCTCTTTTTCAGCCTGAGCGGACCTGGCACTAGCAGCTGCCTGGTCCTCCAGCTCCTTCATATCCCTCTTCATCTTGGCAATAAGGTTCTGCAGGCACAAGTCAGAATTGACAAGTCAGATACTACAAGTCAGAATTGACAAGTCAGATACTACAAGTCAGAATTGATAAATCAGATGTTACAAGTCAGGATCTACAAGTCAAATATAGAACTCATGAGCTCCAAGTCGTCACAAGTTAACAACTTGGCGCTTGGGGGCTACTCAAGAGTCAGATTTTTTCCTAGATGCAAAAGTCACAAAGTTAGCAGCTCCAAGTCGTCACAAGTTAACAACTTGGCGCTTGGGGGCTACTCGCAGAGCAGAATTTTTTTCTATAAGCTAAGTACCAGTTAAATTACATGGATTTGTAGCTCCAAGTCGTCGCAGGCTGACAACTCGGCGCTTGGGGGCTACTCGTGGAAAAGTTTTTGGTCCAAGAACCCAACAGTCAGTAGAGCTAAGGACTCAGTGCTTGGGGGCTACAGTGTGCAAATTTTTACAAAGAAATTGAGTTCAAGTTCAGAGCAAAGCACCTATCTTAGTCACAAGTTACCGCAGACAGGTGCTTGGGGGCTACTGCAATAGGAGGCTACCAGAAAGCATAAAGGGTAGAAGTCATAAAACTTACGTTATGGATCATATGAAGAGACCTAAGGGCCGCTTGTTCGTCATCCTTTAGCCTGGCTGATTGATCATTTAAGTCGACAGCCTCAGCCCAAGCTTCAGAGAAGGACAAGTTATCAGCCACTCGAAGTCGACTGTAGTCAATGGAGGACTTGGCCGGCTTGTCGTTCGGTTGAGCTACAGGAGCCTCCTTCGGAGGAGCCGGAGGAGCTTGAGGCACAGCGACAGGAATCCCAGTCCCAGAGGAGGGTTGGAACACCAGTGGAGTCGCCTCCCGAGTCCTTGAAGGGGACTCGGGAATAGTGGGAGCTGTAGTAGTAACTGCGACGCCAGCGGATGCAGGTGTTGAAGAGGCAGTCTTTGTGCTCGTCGTCTGGGAAGTCGATGGAGGGAAAGTTCCACGCGATGAGGTGACATCAGTCATATTTTGGAGCTTGTTGACCTTCAGATAAGGCCGAGCCCTGAAATAGACAAAGTCAGAAGTCAGCAGAAATTTCAGTAAAGGGAAATGCAGAAGTCATGTGAGTACAAGTAAGTAGAAAAGTCATACCCAACGTTGGTCTCAAGGTCCAAGGAGGCCTGAGAGTCAGAAGATGGCATGGACATGCCAGAGTGATAGGAGTCAGCCTTCTCAGGAGGAGAGGTCGACTTTCTTTGGTGGGAAGTTGGCAATGGATCTGGATTATCTGCAGGTCCATTAGAACGTAGCTTCCTCTTCCTAGCAGCAATGACGCTCTGCGTAGATTCCTGAAGTTTAGAAATGGAGCCGCTTGACCCAAAGACTCGAGAGTGGGGTACCTTGGGGACGGCCGCCCGAGATTCATTCCTAGCAGGAGCTGGGGGAGATGAGGAACGACTCTTCGCGCCTGAGGATTCTTCAGACAAAGTCGGCTGGACAGTTGCAGGACTTGATGCCATGTGTTCTGGCTCGGAGACAGGAGCCTCTTGAGAGGACCCCTCTTCAACAACATTTTCAAGGGGAGCCTCTTGAGAGGACTCCTCTTCAACAACATTTTCAGTAGGAGCCTCTGGAGAGGACTCCTCATCGCCATCATCATCCTCAACGGGAGCCTCTTGAGAGGACTCCTCGTCATCATCATCAGCATCTTCTGCCACAGTAGTTTGCTCTGTGACAGGAGTCTCCTCTTCAACCTCAGCCTCAGCTTCAGTTTCAGCTCTAGTTCCAGCTTCAGAGGCTGGCTTCCAGAAGGAGTCAGTTAGCTGCAAAAGAGTCAGAGAGAATGAGTTAGCAAACGAGACAGAGAAAAGCAAGTTGAAAATACAACAAAGTAAAATGCTTACATCAGGAGCTGGGTTGGTGGAGCAGAAGGGCTGGAGCCCAAAATGCGCTTGGTCCTTCACTGGCTTCCCAGTCAGCTTTTTGATTAGCCGACCCAGTTCAGGACCATCTGATAATTTATCTGTTGTGCGGAGGTCATCGGTCACGCAGCGGGTGTACTGACAGATAAGCCGAGTCCTAGGACTCAATGGCTGAATTCTCCAGGTCGACCAGCAGCGTACGAGGTCCATGTTTTCCAAGTTATGAGACAGAAGAGCCTGAACCCGGAGGATCAAAGACTCAACCTTTGGCCGGGCAGCCTCCGAGCACCTAGCCTTCATAAGAGGAGTCGCCTCTAAGCAGTCCTCGGAGAACAGAGGGAGTCGAGGTTCATCTTGCAGGAGAAGTGTCCTTGCAGTAGAAGAAAGTTTTGTGCCAGTCCTTGACACGGTTAGGGAAAACAGGCTTTGGGAAGACAGAGTGGAGGCGACGCTGAAGAGCAACAGCGCCGCATTGAAGGAGAGGGCCCCCAGAGGTTTCGGGCTGGGGGTTGCTATAGAAAAGTTCAAGCCAGAGGTCAAGGTCTGGCTTGATTGGGAGGTAATCCTCACAAAGAGTCACAGAATTGGATAGAGTGAGGACAGAGTTGGGTGCCAAATCGTGGATGCGCAGCTTGTAAAAATCAAGGAGCTGGCAGAAGAATAGGTTACCCGGGGGCGTGAATCCGCGGAACAGATGTTCTGAGAAGATCACGATCTCGTCTGTAACAGCCCAGATTTGGTACCCTAAAATATGGGCCAAATTTTCACTTTTGTCTTTGCATTGCATCATGACATACATATTTAAATTGCTAAATTAAATATTGCAAACCATGGAAAACATTAAAAGGAAGTAAACCCTTCCCAAATTTTCCCAACCCAAATGCATTTGCTCAACTTAGCAACCAAATTATTCTGGAATTTCCAAATTGTCTAGCAAGTTCCAATAATATATTTGTTTAAATCTTTGTCAAAGACAATTGCTTGTTAAGCAAAGTAATAAATATTTGGAATTCAAAATTGGTTTAAACAAATGGTGAATTTTGACTGCAAGTTCAACTTCTCAAAATTAAAAATAAAGTTATGGGAGCTTCATTATAATATTAGGAGCCTCCATAAATATTTTCATAAATATATGGAATTGTTTAAGTATTCCAAGTCAATAAATTTTGGAGTTTATCAAATTGCCATATTTAAATACTATGAACAAATGTTATGCAAAACTTTTTATTTTGCAGCACAAATTTTTGTGGAGCTTCTAAATGATATTGAGAGCCCACATGAATTTTTGCAAATTTAATAAAAATGGTTTAGTGCCTCTGTTAATTCACTAAAGCCCTGCTGTTTTTAAATCAGAAAAATGGAAAAAAAGAAAAGTTCAAACCTCTTATAGGTGGGGTCCCCCTGTCAGCCCCCTCTTCTCTCCCTCTTCACTGTGGCGGCAGCAATGCCACTGTCGCCATGGCCGCGTCGTCGTGTCGCCCTCCTGCTCCTCCTCGCTGCGGCCCCCCTGGTCGATAAGAGGAGCACGCCGCGCTGCTCTCTCCCATGTTTTCCTCTCCTCTCCCCGCGGCAAACCCTAACCTTAGCATCTCCTGTCCACTGCCAACCGCCGCCGTCCCCTTCAAATAGCCGGCGACCAAGCCGCCCGGAGCCAAACCGACGCCGCCACCAGCTCCGCCGACCTCTCCTCTGCCTCCCCGTTCACTCGTGCGTGCTAGGGCGCCGTCTTTCGCCGGAATCGCATCGCCGCATTGCGCCTCCGACCGCCGCCGTCGAGCATCATCGCCGCCGCTACGGTCCTCCTCCGCCGCTGCCATTGCTTCCCACACATCGAGAGTGAGCAGGCGTTTCTCCCCATCCTCTCCTCCCTCTCCCTACCCTCCTGTACCGCCGCGTCGCCGTGCTCCACCAACCGCCGCCGCTCCGATGGTCGCCGCCGGCCACTCCGGTGACCAAATGGTCCGTCCCGCCACTCCCCGAGCTCCCCTCCGTCTCCTCTAGCTAGTAGCGTAGATGCCCGCGTCCAATTTCATTCGTACACGACGAATTCGTGATCAACATGGCCTCAGTTCTTGGGTGATGTCACTGATGACGTCATCCGTTCTTAATTTCTAAATTTCTAGAAAATAAACAGAAGTGGATTTTGCAATATCTTTTATTTGGTAGATCAGAAAAATGCAAATAAGGTATCAGAAAGTATATAATTTCATAACCTATCCAAACTTGTAACTCACACATACAATTGAAATGTAAAATTTGAATTTAAATGTGAAATCCAAAACATATGTGAGTTATTCAAATTTTTGGAAATTCATACCTAGAGTTCCACAAATCAGAAAATTGCAAATAATATGTCAAAATGCTCAGGAAAGAAATACCTGTCTGTTAGTGCCATTGGTAGAATTAATTGGCCAAAATAATTTGTCTTTATTTAATAATTACTAAAATGGCAGAATAAATGTGGAATTTGGAAATTGCATAACTTGAGTTCTACTCATCCAAAAATTATGAATAAGCTCTCAAAATGTTCAGTGAACAATGATCTACAAGTTTATGTTATTTTAGAGAATTGTAGATCTAGTTTTGGTGCTGTTTATTAAAAATAAATAAAATGGCAGAATTAATTCAATTATTGAAAATATCATAACTTGATGAATATTAATTCAAAAATTGCAAATGATATATCAAAGTGATCAGCAATTCAAATTCTACCTAGCTATGTTAAGTTCACAGCATGAAAACAACTTTTCCTTTAATGTCATTTTGGAATTGGTTAAAATGATTTAAACTGAATAACCGTTTAAATCACCGTTTCTTCATCGTTAATCAGAAAACTGCAAACGAAGTACCAAAATGATCAGCACAACAATACCTATCTAATAATGTCATTTTCATGCATTTAGGACCCATATTTCAGTACGGGACATTTTGGATAAATGCTTAATTCACTAAGTTAAATATGGAGTTTTGACCCGTTAATTGCGATATTTATTTTAGGGGTTCCATTTAACTTGTGGGACATGTGAAAGTGCATGGTTGCCCCCATGCATGGTTTTGGTAATTAATGACAATCTCTATGGACTAATATTTGCATTGAGCTATATTTGTAGGTGTCCATTAGCTTGCTTGTCTCCATTTGTTGGAGTCAAGGTCTTGCCTGTTCTCCATGTGTTGGAGTCAAGGTTTAGGGAAGAAGATCATTTGTTGATCAAGGCCAAGGTGTTCGTCATCGAGAGAAAGGCCAAGTGAAGATATGCCGAAGGAGTGCTTTCCCCATCTTGGTGTATGGGGGAGCGTCATGCGAATCTTCACCAAGCAAGGCGCAATCAAGAAGTTGGTTCGCCTTGAGGAGACCTCAAGTGGATTAATGCGCAAGGCAAAGGTATGATCTTGATAGGGTTTTTATTTTACCGGTCTCATGATGTTTAGTGAGAGACCGGATTATAGGATAGATAGCCGTACTATCAAGAGGGGCTCTCGACCGAGTATCGTGATCGTATCGTTCGTGGAGAGCTCAAACTTTTACATCCTTGCAATCATCTTTATTGGTTCTTATTTGGATCTTATCGTGGTGTGGTCTTGGTGCTTGTCATGCTTGTCATGACAAAGCCAAGGTCACCAAAAACGGTTTGCTTTTGCATCTGCTCTTGTGTTTTCGGTAGTGGAGATTTTGCCGGTTCATTCGTGCAGAAGATTTATATCTTCCATCTCGTTGCAAAATCTCCATTGCTTGTTTGCCTTTTTCAAAGGTTGCTTTTGTTGTCCTCTTTCCAACAAAATTGGTTTTACCTCTTTCGGACTTCAATTGCAAAAGATACGGCTTTTTCGGTTTTCAAAAAGGGAGGTTTTCCCGGCATGTCCTTTTTAGAGAGGTCAAACTCTCTCCTTATGATTTCCTCCTCAAATGATGGACAATGATGTTTCTCTGCATGATCTTGTTGAACTCTTCGTTGCGATTCCAACGAGCCCGAGATCATCGAAAACGGAGTCCAGATGATTATGTTATGTTTTTCTCGTACCGGTTGTTCTGCAGTTTTTTGTCCGGTGGTAGTACCGCTGCGCAGCGGTAGTACCGCTCCAACCCGGAGCGGTGCCGCAGCTGCCCAGCAGTACAACCTCCAGCGATAGTACCGCTGGTGCTACCGCCAGAGGTACCGTTGGGCAAGTTTTGGCTTCGGGTATGGGGTTCGGTACCTCAGCGGTTGCTGCCTCGTTCTACCGCTGGGATGGCTTAGCCCTTGCGGCTAAGTGTCCACCGGTAGTACCGCAGGACACCGGTAGTACCGCCACCTGGGGTCAGCGGTACCTCCGACTGGGTACCGCTGCCAGCTGGAGTCGGGTTACACGCGGTACCAGTCCACATACCTATAGCGGTAGTACCGCTGCCTCCAGCGGTAGTACCGCCGCGCAGTTTTTCTGCACATAACGGCTAGTTTTTGGGGGAGGCTATAAATAGCCCCCTTCTTCCCCCAAGTGCTGGTTGGTTGTTTTGCTCACTTGATTTTCTCTCTCCTCCATTGTTGCTAACCTTGTGAGCTTGATTCCTCTCCATCCCTCCAATGATTCTTGCCCAAACTTAGGGATTCAAGAGAGGAGATCTAGATCTACCTTTCCACCAATCAAATTCTCCTCTAAGTGAGGAGAACCTAGTGGATCTAGATTTGGGGTTGCTTTGTGTTCATCCCCTTTGTTCTTCCTCTCTTATTCCCCCAAAGCATTTGTTGCTTGGTTGGAATTTGAGAGTGAAGGACTTGTCCACTTTGTGTGTTCTTGCCTCTTGCATTTGTTGCATCGGGTTTCTCTCCCTACGGTGATACATGAAGATCGACGTTGAGAGCTTGTTACTCTTGGGTGCATTGTGTTCCCAAGAGCTTGTTGCCTCTTGGGTGCATTGTGTACCCTAGACGGTTGGAGGTGCCGCGAAGACTTCGAGTTGTGAAGCTTCGGCACGAGTTTGGGAGCCCCCAATTGAGTTGTGGGTGTGTGCCCCAAGAGAAGTTGTAAAGGGATCCGGAATCCACCCCGAAGGATTCTGATAGTGGAAGGTGAACCAAACCTTTGGGTGCGGTTCATCGGAGAATAGGGTGAGGCCTTTGTGGCATCTTGAGTAGGCCTCTTGTGGCGAGCTCACACCCCTCCAACGAGACGTACTCCCTTAACAAGGAGGAACTCGGGAATACATCCTCGTCTCCGCGTGCCTCGGTTATTTCTATACCCGAGCTTTACTTATGCAATTTACATTGTGATAGCCTTCGTGCTTGAAGTTCGTTTCTTGCTATCACCTTGTTGCTTTAATTGCTTAGCATAAGTTGTTGGTGCACATAGGTAACCCTAGCATATTAGGTTGTTGGCTTGGTAATTTAAAACACATAGTTTTATTCCGCAATTATCAGGCCCCTAATTAGAAAAAGTGTTAATCGCCTATTCACCCCCCCTCTAGGCGACATCTCGGGCATCGTTTGTTCTTTCAATTGGTATCAGAGCCTCGTCTCTCTTGTTTGGCTTTACCGCCTAGAGAGTAAAGATGTCGTCTAGTGATTTAGTGCACAATTCCATGTCTATATTCAATGGCACAAATTTTAATGTTTGGAAAACTCATATGCTTAGACACTTACGGGTCTTGGACCCCAATATTGAGCGTATCTTAGATATAGGTTTTTCTCCTCCGAAGGACTACGAAAGTACGACTTTAGAGAATTAGAAAACTTATATCTAGATGCTCTAGCTTCTAATGAGTTTTGCAAATTTGTGAGTGTTGTAGTTTCGAGTCAATCATGCCTCTCCGGGATGCTCATGAGTTTTGGACCAAGCTTCAAGATAAATATGGAGTGTCCAACTCTATTGAGGATGATGCTCTCCCTCCACCTCCGGTCGTGACGAGTTCTCGTCTTCGTCTACTTCACCAAATGTGGTAAGCCACAATCCAATGTAATGGTGAGTAGTGATAGGCTTGCAATTTGGATAGTGAGCTCGTTGTTGATGATCAATTATCTCTATCTTATTACAATGCTTCATCTTTGGACATAAACACACATAGCACCATAAATGACTTACATGCTAGTGTTGATTGTCCTCGCATATCATCTAAAACTTGCTTCGATGAATCTCTTTATGATATGCTTGCTTTATCTTGTTGCCATTGATAATAATGTAGAGGAAACCAAATTGCTATGCAACAAGATATGAACTTAGGTAGTTCAAAAATTGATCTTTCCTCTTCATCCACCTATCATTGCCTCATGGCTAAATCTTCTTCTAGCAATGATAATAATAATGATGATAATAATGATGAAGAAGATGATGTGGAAAAGGTTAATGCTATGCTTCAAAATAAAGGTCTAGTGATTCTTAAAGCCCTTCCTAGCAATAAAAGTGCCCAAGCTAACCTCTTGAAATCATGAGCACTCTTATTGAGCGTGGGGAAACTATTGAGGCTTTGCAAGCTAGCCTTGAAGAAAAGGGTAAGATTGAAAGGGATGATGCTATGGAGAAAGCATCGTTAGAAGATGCTCTTGAGGAAGAGCAAGGGACTCGTGCTTCTCTTGAGGAGAAACTAGATTCTATCGAGGAGTCTCATAACGAAATAATTGCTAAAATCGTTAAAGAACGTGACCATGCCATTGCTAAATATAAGGTCACGAAAATAGAAAATGCTAGATTAAATGAAGAACTTGCTAAGATTTCTTCTTCCATCCCTAATGTCAATGATGCTTGTGCTACTAACTCCATTTCTTGTGAAGCATCTACCTTGAAGGAGAATGTTGAGCTAAGAGCTCAACTTGAGTTGCTAACTAGCAAGTATGAGGAGTTGGAAGCAAATCATGAAAAGCTATCTAGCTCTAATGATGAACTTCTTGCTTCCTATGCTTGTCTTAAGTTAGCTCATGAGGCCATCACTACAAAGGTAACATCAAGTGAGCCTCATGTGGATATTAGCACAACTTTAATTAAAAATGCTATATTGCCATGTGCTAGTCCTAGTAGTTCATCCACTAAAAATGTTGGTACATCATGTGATGAATTACTTGCTTTGCCTTGTTGCTCTAACAATGATGCATCTACCTCCTCTAGTACTTGTGTTGTCACTAACCATGTAGAGAAGAGAGGAGAGCTCAAGGCCCAAGCCACTTCTTTGAAGAAAGGTTTGGAAAAGCGTCATGAGGGGAAGAGGGCATTTGACAACATGTTGAGTGTGCAACAATCCCCAAATGACAAGAGTGGACTTGGATTCAACTCCAACATCAAGAACAAGTCCAAGGTTGAGAAGAAGAAGGGCCAAGTTCAAATCAAGAATCCGGCCAACATCATTTGCTTCAAGTGCAAGCTAGAAGGGCATCATGTTCGTGATTGCCCAATGAAGAAGAAGAAGCCTCTTAGTGAGAAGCAACTAGGGAAGCGGCCTCTAGTTCAATCTCGTGCTCAACCACGGGTTGAACAAAGACCACCTCCTAAGAAGACTCAAGTCAACGCTCCTCAAGTTGAGGAGCCTATTAAGAAGAAAGAGAAGAGTCGGAGTTGCTACCTTTGCCGTGGCAAGGGTCACTTTGCTTCTTCATGCACCGTCGGTAACCCATCCAACCCTATCATAATTGATGATAGTTATTCTCTTGGGAAGGATAGAAGTGGCAATGTGGTTGCCAAGTATGTGGGAGCTCAAAGTGGTGTCAAGAAACGCACCATTTGGGTTCCCAAGCCTATTGTGACTAACCTCTTAGGACCCAACTTGGTTTGGGGACCAACAAGCTTCAACTTGATCAATAGGTGTTTAGTGGAGGACATTGGTGACTTGGCTATTTTTGAAGAATTAAGGGATCTTCATGGGTTTATTTCTCAAGCCAAGTCAATTGGATTATCACATATCTATCTCATATCCAATTCTTCGTCCTTGCGGTAACTTGTATTTAATTCATATATTCATTGAAAGTTGCTTGCTCCCTTGCATGTGTTAGTTTTGTTCCTAGCATGTGTTTGTATGTGATATGCTCCTTTCTTACTTATCTTGTTATTCAAGGTGGTGTATGTTAGTTGTGTATCATGTATGTGTAATTTGTGTGTTGAGCTTTATTGAATCTTGTGTGGATTTCATTTGGCTCTTTGAGATATTAATGGACTATCCCATTTTGGGGGAGTGAAATGCTTTGTGCACTTCACAAACCTAAAAATGTGTGTACATGAAGGACACCACCTAGTATTGATATTTCAATATTATCTAGCTACTATGTGGTATGTCATATTCATGAGAATTCAAATTCTACATGTCCATTAATTTCTCTAGTTGGTTTTATTTGCCTCTTGTTTAAAAATAAAATGAATTATCACATTATGGGGGAGTAATAAGCTATGTGCATATTACAATCCCATAAAAATGTGAACATTTGAGGTTTGCCACTTAGAGTTGATATTGTACATTATCCATTTCCTATGTGGCATGTTTACTCAAACAAGTTTCAATTTTCCTTTGTGGTTACCCTTTGGTTCTTGTTTGTGTGAGGTTGCTTGGTGTGGTTTTTCTCTAATATGCATTTCCATATATTATGTGAGAAACCATTTGTTTCTGTTTATTCTAACCATGGCTTTGCCGGTTGGTTCAAATAATTGAAACTACCAACAAACCTCTTTAAAAATGGTGTTTTAAATCCTATCTTTTGCCATTTGCTAGTTGTGTGGTGGAGTTGGTCTTGTACATCATTCCTTTATACCACCGAGAAATTTCTCCATATACTCCTTGTTCATGACAAGTGATTCTAGTAATTGTGGTGGATTTTGTAGATCATCTTCACATTGGCACTTGCCTTTAAATTGCTCTATTTATTGCCCTCTTTGCCTCTTGCAAGGATCCTATCTTTCAACCGGTAGTGCTTAGTGTTTTAGATAAAATATGGAGAGTAATGATCCCTTGTGCATGCGTTTTGTATTCAAATGCAAATATATAAGATAAGGCATAAATATTGGGGGAGCATTCCTTTTTATTTAGAACACTAACCTATCTATCAATTTTTGATCCTTTCAATTGGCATTTGTTTCTTTATCTTGTGTTGGTACCTTCAATTGGTATTAATTGGAATTTAATATCTTCCCAAAGATATTTATTCCAATTAATATTTTTTTGTGGGAGTCTTGATACCTTTGTTGCCTTATTTTTCTTTACTTGATTTCGGTCAAGTATCACCCTCTTTTTGGTATCTTTTCTCCTAGTTGATATTTTTGTTTTAATTGGTATCTTATTTTCAATTGGTGTCTTTTCAACCATGTGTTGTTTGATTTGATTCCTATTGATATCACACTTCATGTGTTGATTTGGAGTTTGATATAATTTGGACAACCTTTAGTGTCACACTCTCGTGTGCTCTCCTCTTGGTTTACTTGATGTTTTTGTCCAAATTGTATCTCGTTGGATCTTGAAAGACTTTGTATGTATATCCTTTAACATTTATATTATATGGCATGCTAGTCCTTTTAGTTCCAATATATAGGGGATACTCCACCGAATCCTAAATCGGCTAAGATGTGCATGAAATTCAATTTCATATGTATATGCACATATTTACGTGGAGTGTTTCCTATATATTGTAGTTTATCTAACTACTATGGGACCAATGAGTTTGGGAACCATTTTGTACTCTAATTGTGTTTTAGGTACAATGGAGATNCTTCAATTGGTATTAATTGGAATCTAATATCTCCTCCCTAGATATTTGTTCCAATTGATATTTATTGTGGGAGTCTTGATACCTTTTTGCCTTATTTCACTTTACTTGATTTCGGTCAAGTATCACCCTCTTCTTGGTATCTTTTCTCCTAAATTGACATTTGTTGTTTTAATTGGTATCTTATTTTCAATTGGTGTCTTATCGATCATTGGTTGTGTTGATTTGATTCCTTTTGATATCACACCTCATGTGTTGATGTGTTTTGGAATCAATCATTTGTTGATTTGATTTTTCCTCAATCATGTGTTGATTTGGATTTTGACATAATTTGGACAACCTTTTTGTATCACACCTTGGTGTGCTCTCTTCTTGGTTTACTTGGTGTTTTTGTCCAAATTGTATCTCGTTTGGTTCTTGTAAGTCTATGCATGCATATTTACTAGTATATATATTTTATGGCATGCTAGTCTTTCTAGTTCCAATATATAGGGGATACTCCACCGAATCCTAAATCGGCTAAGATGTGCATGAAATTCAATTTCATATCTATATGCACATATTTATGTGGAGTGTTTCCTATATATTGTAGTTGATCTAACTACTATGGAACCCAATGAGTTTGGGAACCATTTTGTACTCTAATTGTGTTTTAGGTACAATGGAGATGCATTGGATGCTTGCCTCATTCATAAGAAAGATGTTCTCACCGTGTGATTGTCGGAGTCAAGCTTTGATGATAACCCACTCGCATCATCTTCATCACCAATATCTTCTCGGTAACAAGTATCTATCCCATGCATAATTTTCTAGTATCCAACCTTGTGTAGGTTCCCTCTTGGCATGAAAGCTTTTATATGCAATTGTTGTGGTTTTGGCCTATTTCCTTCATTTAATATATCTTTGTGATATGTGTGATGAATTTGCAAAACCTTTTCTTCAATTGATATTATTTGTTTGTGATACTTGTTTGCCTAGATCAAAGCATCTTCACTATCTCTTGTTCCCTTAGTGATATGTGTGATGCATTTGATATATTTGAAGTTCATTTATATACAATGAGATAAATATGAGCTATGTGCTATGCTTTTAAGCAACAATCTCATTTGTATATTTATGACTTCCTTTTGGATACCTTGTTCTCCTTTTCCCGAACCATTTCGTATGTATATGTTTCTTTTGGGATGTATATCTTTGTGGTTTGTCTAATTAGAAACCTATACATATGAGAGAGGTCACCTTTTAGTCGGTACCTATTCCTTTTGAGCCACCTTGTGTTTCATCTATAATTCCTTGGTGGCTCCAAATTTGCCTCATGAGTGCTTGTCTTAGTGTTTATTGGTATCTTTGCACACTCATGTATTTCTTAAAGATCTTTGACTTCATGCCTACCATGGTGAGCATGTTGAATTTTATTGGCTAAATGTTCTCACTTGCTTTTGGCATTTTCAATTGGTTTTAGTTTCCAATTGGTATCCCTAAGCTTGTGAACATATCTCTTTAAAAGATCTCTTTTCTCGGTTGGGCCTATCTTATGATGAATTTTTGAAAGTTGGTATCTACTTTATGGCTCAACCACATCTTTGGTGCAAGTGCTATGATTTGCTTTTGCATTATGCACTCTTGCACTTGTTGCGGGTTCTAGATGATTTTGGGGGAGTGAGGATGCCATATTCGTGCACTCCTCATTTGTGCATGAACGTTGGGGAGCTTCTCCATTTTATTTAGAACTCTCGCTTTGGATCTTTTTGTTTGCTTTTCTCCTTTGTGGAGATGTTTAAAATGATTTCATCTTTTTGCAATCTTTGGATCCTCAATATAGTTTGATTTCCTCTAATTATTCGTCAATGAATAAGTGCATTTGATTTCACTCATATCTTGAGAAATGCACACCTTTATGGAGGAACTCTTATTATATTGGCTCTCTAAATTTTTCTTCCCATTTCGGCAATCGATGCCAATGGGGGAGAAGTTTAGAGGGTTTAAGGGAATTTGGGTTTTATGCTTTTGGTGCATTTGCCTTTAATGCGCTTTGCTTCCTTGCTTGTTTGTCGTGCAAGGTTGCTTTATTCTTTATATAAACCCTCTTAAACGGGATTGTCATCAATTACCAAAATGGGGGAGATTGAAAGTGCATGGTTGCCCCCATGCATGGTTTTGGTAATTAATGACAATCTCTATGGACTAATATTTGCATTGAGCTATATTTATAGGTGTGTCCATTTGAGTTGCTTGATCTCCATTTGTTGGAATCAAGGTTAAGGGAAGAAGTTTGTGTTGATCAAGGCTTTGTGCGGGTTGATCATCAATCAAGGCCAAGTGAAGATATGCCGAAGAGAGTGTCTCCCATCTTGGTGTATGGGGGAGCATCAAGTGAATCTTCACCGAAGCGCGATCGGGGAAGGTGGTGCGTCTTGAGGAGATGAAGATCGTCTTCATCGACCTCAAGTGGTTTAAGCGCAAGGCAAAGGTATGTTCTTGATAGGGTTTCTATTTTACCGGTCTCATGATGTTTAGTGAGAGACCGGGTTATAGGATAGGTAACCGTACTATCAAGAGGGGCTCTCGACCGGATATCGTGATCGTATCGTCCTGGAGAGCACAAACCTTTGCATCCATGCAATCATCTTCATTGGTTCTTATTTGTCTCGAATCGTGGTGTGGCCTTGGTGCTTGTCGTGCTCGTCATGACAAAGCCAAGTTCACCGAAAACGGTTCTCATATGCGTCTTCTATTGCGGTTTCGGTATTGGAGATTTTGCCGGTTTATCCGAGCGGAAGATTTCTCTCTTCCATTTCTTTGCAAAATCTCCATTACTTGTTTTCCATTTTCAAAGGTAGCATTTGTCGTCCTCTTTCTAACAAAATTGGTTTTATTTCATTCGGACGTCAATTGCAAAAGTTCCGGCATTTTCGGTTTGCGAAAAAGAGTTTTTTAAACTTTCCCATTTGGTTTTATGATATTTTCTTGGACTATGATGTTTCTTTGCATAATCTTGTTGTGCTTGTTGTGACGATTCCAACGAGTCCAAGATTATCGAAAACGGAGTTCGTGGGTGAAAGTTATTGCATTTCCGATTTGCAAATGGGAGCTTTTACCTTTCCCCATTTATCTTTATAATATATTCTTGGACTATGATGTTTCTCTGCATATTCTTGTTGTGCTCGTTGTGACGATTCCAACGAGTCCAAGTTTATCGAAAACGGAGTTCGTATGCGAAAGATATTGCGGTTTTACTTCGGATCTTTTATTTGACAGAAAAATCAATTGAAATAAAAAAAAAGAAAAAAAAATAAGCAGTCTGGCCGGCCGGGCCGGCCCCAGGCCGGGACCTGGCCGGGCGCCTCGGTTGGCCTGCCGGCCCAGCGCGCTGCCTGCCCGGCCCAGGCCGGGGGCAGGCCGGTCGGTTCGGCCTCTTGCCCGGCCACCCGCTTTGCCAGGCCGGCCCATGGCCGGTGCCGGGCCGGGCTCCCAGGCTGCCGACCGTTTGCTCGCTGCTTCCAGGCCGGCCAGGCCGGCGTGCTGGCCGGCCCCAGGCCGGGTCGCCTGGACTCGTTTTTTTTCCCCTCTTTGTCCACGTTTTTCTCCTCCAACGGCTCCTTTTTGGAGCCACCTATAAAAGGGTTTTCTTCCCCATTTTTCAGTGCAGATCTCATCCCTTGCTCTCTCTCCTCCATTGCCAACATTTTGAGAGCTCGATTCCTCCTAATCCCTCCGATGATTCTTGCCCAAATTTAGGGAAACAAGAGAGGAGATCTAGATCCATCTTTCCACCAAACAAAATCTCCTCTAAGTGAGGGGAACTTGTGGGATCTAGATTTTGGAGTTCTTGGTGTTTCTCCTCCGTTCTTCCTCCTAAATCCCTCCGTAGCATTAGTTGCTTCGGTTGGATTTTGGGGAGAAGAATTTGACCACTTGGTGTGTTCTTCCCCTTTTGCATTTGTTGCATCGGGTTGTGCTCCCCACGGTGATTCGTGGGATTGAAGGTTGGAAGCTTGTTACTCTTGGGTGCATTGTGTTCCCAAGAGCTTGTTGCCTCTTGGGTGCATTGTGTACCCTAGACGGTTGGAGGTGCCGCGAAGTGTTCGTGTTGTGAAGCTTCGGCACGAGTTTGGGAGCCCCCAATTGAGTTGTGGGTGTGTGCCCCAAGAGAAGTTGTGAAGGGCTCCGGAATCCGCCCCGAAGGATTCCGATAGTGGAAGGTGAACCAAGCCTTTGGGTGCGGTTCATCGGAGAATAGGGTGAGGCCTTTGTGGCATCTTGAGTAGGCCTTTTGTGGCGAGCTCACACCCCTCCAACGAGACGTACTCCCTTAACAAGGAGGAACTCGGGAATAAATCTTCGTCTCCGCGTGCCTCGGTTATTTCTATACCCGAGCTTTTACTTATGCAAATTTACATTGTGATAGCCATCGTGCTTGAAGTCTATATCTTGCTATCATCTTGTTACTTGCCTTGTTTAGCATAGGTTGTTGGTGCACTTAGGTAAACCTAGAATTTTAGGTTGTTGGCTTGTTAATTTAAACACCTAGTTTTATTCCGCAATTATCAAGCCCCTAAATAGAAAAAGTTTTAATCGCCTATTCACCCCCCCCCCTCTAGGCGACATCTCGGGCATAGTTGTTCTTTTAGAGTTGGAATCTCCGGTTTGATGAAGTGATCAAAGGGTTTGGATTTGTCCAAACTTATGGAGAGGCCTGTATTTACAAGAAAGTGAGTGGAAGTTCTGTAGCATTTCTGATATTATATGTGGATGACATATTATTGATTGGAAATGATATAGAACTACTTGAAAGTGTAAAGGCTTATTTGAATAAGAGTTTTTCAATGAAACACCTTGGCGAAGAAGCATACATTTTAGGCATTAAAATCTACAGAGATAGATCAAAACGCTTAATAGGGCTTTCACAGAGTACATACCTTGACAAGGTTCTGAAGAGGTTCAGAATGGAAAATTCGAAGAAGGGGTTCTTACCAATGTTGCAAGGAAAGGTTTTGAGTAAGACTAAAAGTCCAATCACGGCAGAAGATAGAGAGACAATGAACAAGGTTCCCTATGCCTCAGCCATAGGCTCTATCATGTATGCCATGCTATGTACTAGACCAGATGTGTGTCATGCTGTAAGTTTGACTAGCAGGTACCAAAGTGATCCAGGAGTGGAACACTGGACAACTGTCAAGAATATCCTTAAGTATCTGAATAGAACTAAGGAAATGTTTCTCGTATATGGAGGTGACCAAGAGCTTGTCGTAAAGGGTTACGTCGATGCTAATTGGAATACAGATCCGGATGATTCTAAGTCTCAGTCCGGATACGTGTTTATTTTAAATGGTGGCGCTGTGAGTTGGAGGAGTTCCAAGCAGAGCGTGGTGGAGAAATCTTCAACAGAAGCGGAATATGTGGCAGCCTCGTCGGCAGTAAGTGAAGCAGTCTGGATGAAGGAGTTACTCTCCGAGCTGGGTGTGGTTCCAAATGCGTCAATACCACTGGCCCTGTACTGTGATAATATAGGTGCGATTGCTCTTGCCAAGGAGCCAACTTCACATAAGAACACAAAGCATATCAAGCACCGCTTTCACAATTTGCGTGAGAATGTCCGAGATGGAGACATTGAGATTTGCAAGGTGCACCGGATCTGAATATTGCAGACCCGTTGTCGTGGTATGGACATATGCCTAAGTGTAGGCTTGTGAGGTGTGGGAGCAGCTTGCACAGCCGGCGGCATCTGCAGGCGGGATTGGGCACTAGCGTGCAGACTGACACACGATGTACCCAGGTTCGGAGCCCTCGTGGTGAGGTAACACTCCTACTCCTGCTTGTGTTCTTGTTATTTCACGGTGGATAGGTTACAACCTGCTCCTTGAGCTGTATGTGACTGTCCGGCTAGAGCTGCCGGATGAAGTAGTCTAGGGTTTCCTGGACTAAGCGATTGATCGGTCGAACTCCTTCTCTGGAGGCCGCACCCCCTTATATAGGACTGAGGAGGTGTTGTACATTGGTGGGTCCGGCTCATTACACACTAAACAGGCGGGGCCGGCTGTCCGACCCGGACCCGGCGGGTCCGGCTACAGTCTTCTTCCTTCCCACAGTGTTCTTCCATCATGCATAGTGGATGCCGCACGGTATAGAGGCGCCGCTGTCGGCGACGTGCGAGGCCGGGTGGCGCGCTACCGGTCTAGTCGGCTTGTTGTCGGGGACGTGCAAGGCCGGGTGGCGTGCCTCCAGTCTGGTCGGCTCCGGCCGCGGCGGGTGTGGGTCGGCGACCAGCGACACGCCCGACACTGTACGTCGTGGAGGCTGTCGTAGTGGCGTAGTGGGCAATGTGAGGCCTGCGGCCGCCTCTGTAGCCACACCGCTCTGTCGGCGACCTTGGCCGGCTTGGGAGCAGCCGGCGTTGAGCCGGTCCGGCTGAAGGATCCAGCCGGATTCGTCCAGCCGGATTGCCTTGAAATCTTGTCTTGTAAACTGCTATGACCACCCGGGGGTCATCCCCCCGACACTAGCCCCCGAACACGTTGGGGTTTGTCCGGGTGGCACGGCCGGGTAAACGTCTGCGTGTTGATGTAGTATCAGTCCTTGAGTTTGTCGGTGTAGAGGTTGTCGCCGGCTAGAAAGCGCCGGCTCGAGTTTGCCGGCCTAGGTGAGCCAGCTGGGCGTCTTGAATTCAGCATCGGGCCGGCTGGAATTGATGTCAGGGATGACGTCTACCCGTCCCGTCGGTCTGACACCCCACTACCCGGCTCGGCCGCGACGCCTCGGGTTCCGGCTCGGGATCTTCTGTGCCGGTTGCCACATTTGGCGGAGGTAGTGGGATCCTTTGTGGCTGTAACCGCCGCGCACGTCCGACGGTTGCCCTCCACGTGGCCTATTCGTGGGGATCATGGAAGGAGCCCAGGGGGCGGCCTCCGCCTTTAAGTAGGCCGCCCGGCCTCCTCCTTCTTCTTGCATTCTCGCTCTCCATCTCCTCCACCTCCTGCGCCACCGCTACTGCTCCTGCTCTCCTTTGCCTCCGCCTCTTGCCGCAACACACCATGGGACAGTGCCTCTCCGCCACGTTCCTCCACCAGCCCGACTCCATGCTGGAGGCTGAGATGGCCGCCAACGAAGGCGATGGCGACCGGAAAGGATCCGTCGTCTCCCCTGAGCTCATCGTAGGACCTCCGGCAAGAGGGCGTGCTGGGCACCGAGGAGGACATATCGGTGCGCAGTCCCTCCCGTCGACGAGATCCGGCCGGCTCCCCATCATGGCGAGGCGGTTCTCTTCGTCGATCACCTGGAGCGCGGGCTCGCACTTCCGGCGAGCCTGTTCTTCCGGCAATTCCTCGACTACTTCCAGCTACAACCCCACCACCTCGGGGCGAACTCCATCGCCCAGCTGAGCTTCTTCGCCAACCTCTGTGAGGCATACTTGGGATCTTGATCTGTTCTGCCGCTTCTTCTTCCTCCGCGGCCGGCAGAAGACTTTCGCCGACGGCCGGAAGGAGGCCGTCGACTGTGGCAGCGCCGTCGTCTACAAGCGGCGGGAGATCGCCCTGCCGGCTTTCAAGACGCCGGACTCCATCAAGGGCTGGCAGAAGACGTACTTCTACGTCAGCAACCGGAGGTCGGACGAAGACCGGGTCGGCTTGCCGGCCTTCACTTTCGCGCCCTCCCCAAGGCCAACTGGGACGGGAAAGGCCGACCCAACGACAAGGATGTCGATGCGATGGTGCGGCGCGTGGACATCCTGATGAAGGAGGGCCTGACGGCGGAGGACCTGACGTTGTGCTGGTTGTCCCGCCGGGTGCGCCCGCTCCAGAACCGGACGCACAAGATGTGTTTCATGTCGGGCCGGCTGGATCCGACCCGGCTGTCGACGAAGAACTACTCCACCTCCGCCCTCGACTCCTGGATGTGGATGATCACCAAGGGTCACGTTGGTGAGGACTGGGAGTTTGGGCTGCAGCCCTACAACCGCAAACACCCGCCCCCAAAGGTATGTTTCTTTTGCTTTCGCTTTACAACTGACAACAGCGATCCGGCTGACGAAGACTTGATCCGGCTTGCAGCTTTTCCGCCTCCAGGCGGTCGAGGACGGGCCGAATGGCCCCCAGTTCCTTCCCGACCTACCGAGGCCGGTCCGGCGTCCTGCTGCCGGAGAAGAAGGAGACGGCGCCGCGACGGGCGGCGAAAACAATGGCGACGCGCCGCCCGCCCGCGGCGAGGGGCGCCAGAAGCCGGCTGGTGCCGGCGGCCAGTCCGCCCCGGCTGGTGCGGGCGAATAGACCCGGCCGGCTGCCCGCGGTAAGCCGGACGACGCTCCTGGTGCGCCTTCTGATGCCGATGCTGAGGTTATTGATCTTGTGGATTCTGACGCGGATGCAGAGACCCGCGGCTCGACCCCAGCTGCCGCCGGGAAGCACCAACGGCCGGCCGTGCCGGTTTACAAGCCGACTGGCGATGGTGGTTCCGCCGACGCCGGAGCCGCGGAGTCCCCGGCGAAGAAGAGGCGCCTCCGGGTGCCAAAGACTCCAGGGAACCCCGTCGCGTAAGTGTCTTCATCTTGCCTATCAACTTCCTTGTCTATCCTTTGTTCACGCTCTTTCCGCTTCAGTCCTCCCACGTCGCTCCTGGGCAAAAAAACTAGTGACGGGCCGGCCGCTCCGGAGGGCACGGGGAAGGTCGATGTTGGCGCGCAGGCCGGCGCCGGCTCGGCGGAGACGGCCCCTCCGGTTGACCAGGCGGCGGCGCCAGCCGGCGGAGATGCCGGAGAGAGCCAGGGTGCGACGGACGTCCCGCCCCAGCCGGAGGCGGACGAAGCGCCTGCTCCGCCCCAGCCTTCGCCGCAGCCGGCCGCCGAGCGGCCGGCGGCCCCCGAGCCACGACCAACTCCCGAGCCGAGACCGGCTCCCGAGAAGCAGCCGGATGTTGAGGCGACCCGGAAGTCGCCCGCGGCCGATCGCGATGCGTCGCGGGAGATCGTGCCACACAAGGGTGGAGCCAGCCGTCTGGAAGGCCGGGAGCGGAAGCCGGCCGATCCCCTCGCCTTCGCCTGGGAGGTGGAGAAGGACCTGGAGGTGCAGCTCTCGGACTTCAAGCAGTTCCGTGAAGCGTTCGAGGTATGTCTTGTGGGCTATGCGTGGTAGGCCGTTGCTGGCCGGTTCTTATCTTGATTTGTCTTCTTTCAGCACTCGGTCGGGGAGCTCCGCGGGCGGGTCCAGGAGCTCGAGCGGGAATTGGCGGCTGCCAAGAGTAAGCAACTGCTATTCGCTCGGTGGCCTTCTCTTTGGGGACTGTCCCTCTTCATGGCGAGTGCAGGCGTTACGTAGCGCCCGCAGGCGGATCCGGAGGTCGTCAGCCGGCTGGAGGCTGAGGTAAAGCGGCTTAGGGAGCGGGATCAGAAGCGTCAAGCCGAGCTCGACGACCTGTCCAAGGCGAAAGATGCCACGGACAAGGAGCACGCCAAACAGCAGGAAACCGCGCAGAAGGAGATCACCCGGCTGCATGGCGAGGTCACCTAGCTGCAGGGGGTGGAGGCTGAGCAGCACAAGACGGAGCTTCATTTGAAGGGTCAGCTCAGCAATCTGGGGCCTTGAAGAGTACATTTTTCTTTTTTTGACTTTCATCTTTCCGGTTCTTCCCTCCGGCTTCCCCTCATTTGGCTTCTTTCCGGTTTCAGGCTTCTATCCGGCCGTCGAGGAGGAGGCGAAGAAGACCAACCTCGCATCCATCGGGTGCCTCCGACCCCTGCTGCCTTGTCTGCCGTCTAGCCAACGCTGCGGGAGGTGTTGGCCCAGTTTGGTCATGAGAGCGCCCTCCTGGCCACGGCGGCTCACAAGGTGCTCCAGGTGTTGTTCCCCTACGACACGGCCCTGCCGGAACTCATCTCCCGGCTGGCGCGCCAGCTGGCCGAAGTGCCGGATTGGATCCTGGAGCTGCAGGAGTCCGCGGCTCGCGGTGGTGCCCAGTGGGCATTGTCGCTGCTGCTGTCCTGGTACCCGGACGCCGACTTCGAGGTCTTCAACGAGGGCCCTCGCGCCGGCACGGAGTACTCGAAGCTCCGCCTGCTCGATGGAGTTCACCGCACCGCCTCCACCATCGCCGACTTCGTTGACTTCGAGGACTTCATCCCGCCGTATGAAGATCCGAAGGGGAAGAAGAAGGTTAATGGTGGTGAAGGCGGCGCCGACGAGGCCGGCTGCTCCAGCCAGGCAGCCAAAACTGACGAGTGAGGACCCCGGAATGCCGGGTGTAACTGTACTAATGTCTTGAACTTTATTTTGCCCCCGGGATGCCGGGCGTAACTGTAGAACTTACGATCTTACGTCTTACAGACTTTAATCTTATGGGCTGGCTGCTTTCTAGCCGACCGCCTTTTATCTTTCTGAATGTCTTGCACTTACGTAGGGCTGGACATAAAACTCGAAGCTTGTCTAGCTTAATAAATGCTCGGCTGCTCGACTCGTTTGAGCTCGGCTCGTTGTCTTAACGGACCGAGCTGAGAAGTAATTTTTACTCATTAACACTAACAAGCTAAACAATTGAGTTTGCGAGTTTCACGAGCTACTCGTTAAGCTCGATAGCATCATGTCACATGTCTACGGTCCCTATTCTATTTGCTTGTTAGCACTTACTTTGTTTCTGATGATTACTAGCTAGCTTGCTCAATTAGTTTTATGTGTGTATGTATTCCTACTCGTGAACGACCGGACCTATGCATTTTTGTATGCATTACGGCATGATGTATCCTGATTCCTAGGGTAATTTCTTAATGAGCTGCTCGCGAGCGCTCGCGAACATATAACGAACTGAGCCAACCTTTGTATTTAGCTCGTTATCCTTAATGAGCTTAACGATTCGAGCCTTAACGATCACAAGTCTTAACGAGCCGAGCCTTAACGAGCCGAGTAGCTCATTAGTCCAGCCCTACACTTACGGTCTTGCACTTACTGACCGGGTGGAGGTCGCGATCCGCCCACCGGGTTCTGTCTTACACTTTCTGTCTTGCACTTACTTTCTTACACTTTCTGACCGGGTGGGGGTTCGATCCCGCCTACCGGGTCCCACTAGCCCCTGAAATTGGGGCCGGCTCGCGCAGAGAGGCGGGCCGAATTTGCCAAAAGGGTCTTTCCTCTTTTACTTTCCCAACTTCCCGGAGTGGCCAGGTGAAAAGCTTCTTTCCTTGCTTTCTGAGGACTAGCCCCCGAAATTAGATCCGGCTCGCGAGGGGAGCCGGGTCGAATTTATTCTTTTGTCCTCAGAATCTCGCCTTAGCTTGCACGAGAGGACGTAGATGTCGTTAAACTGTTAGTGCAATAAACCAAAAGGTGTTGGCACTTTTACTTGCATCTTTTAGTCGATTTAGGTGCCGGCTCACCCTTGCCCTACCCCCCTTAGCCGTTTCCTGTGCATCCGGCCGGTCATGACCGCTGCTCTGGCCGGCGAGACTGCAACACGGAACCGCAGAGTGGGCCGGCTGGTCGAATACATAGTCAGACTTTAGGAGTTTGACTTAGGCGAGCGAGGCCGGATGGATGCCTATTCTCTCCTTTAATGTTTTTCATGCATGAGCCTTTCAGCTTTTGCTCTTGCCGGCGAGTCTGCAGCACGGAACCGCAGAGTGGGCCTTGGGCATCCAGCGCGCTAGTAGGCCATCGTGAGAGAGAATAAACAGCCGGCTAGCCACAGTCGGACGATGAAACTTAAACTTGCATTGATACAAGGTAGACCCCGAGATGTGTGCTCGGGGCTACCGGCTTACATAAAAACGGTAAAGATACAAGGTGTTACTCCTAGGCGTGGAAACGGCACAGCAGGTCTGCGTTCCACGGGCGCTCCGTCTCCTCGAAGGAGGTATCCGCCTGGTCCTTCCTCGGCTCACGCGCGTCGGTGAGGTAGTATGCGTTGTTGAGCAATGCCCGGCTGACGATGGAGGGTTGTGCCTAGGTTCGGTTGCGAAGCCCCCGGGTTCGTCCTAGCCCTCAATCTTGTGACGACTGCTGCTGCGACCCGGCCAGCCCCCGGGTCCGGGGATCCGGCTGCGGGCTGGGGTCGGCCTTCAGGATGATGGAGTCCGATTCTAGCAAAGGCGTGGTGGCCTCTGCATGCAGCGCCGGTAGGTGGTGCCTGCATTCCTCGGCCCGAGGGGCATGATGGTGTAGCAGTAGGCTCCGTACGGCGTGATGAACGCCGTCTTCAGCCGGTTCGCCAGGTTGAGCTTGATCTGGTGGTTGCCAGAGTAGGAGTCCAGGAACGACAGGTGGTCGCACCCGGCCGTGGAGTCGATGGCTTGGTCGATGCGGGGTGGAGCGAAAGGGTCTTTCGGGCATGCCTTGTTCAGGCTGGTGTAGTCAACGCACATGCGCCATGTGCTGTTCTTCTTGAGGACGAGGACTGGGTTTGACGGCCAGTCCGGGTGTGCAGCCGGGCCATCTCCTCACCACTGGCTCTTCTTTTCTCCGCCGCGAAGTGCCGGAGCCCTTGCTTGACCGGTTTAGCGTCTGACTTGACGTGGAGTGAGTGCTCGGCGACGACGAAGGACTCGGCTATCTTGGAGCCGGCTGAGGCACACGCTATGGAACGTCTATAGTCGCCCGTGATGGTGATGATGCCCTTCGGACCCGGCAGCTTCATCTTCAAGTATGCGTAGTGGGGCACTGCCATGAACTTGGCGAGAGCCAGGAGCCCTAGGATGGCGTGATAAGCGCTGCGGTGCTCCACCACCTCAAACTGGATGGTTTTGCGGTGGAAGTTTGTTCTGTCACCGAAGATGATGTCCAGCCGGCACATTCCCAAGGGGGTACAAGCCTTCCGGGTACGATGCCGGTGAAGACTATCCGGCTGGGCTGCAAGTCAGACTCGCGAATCCCCAGCTTGTCCGCGGTGTCCTTGTACAGGATGTTGATGCTGCTTCCTCCGTCCACGAGTACCTTGGAGAAGGTGCACGTGAGCCGGCCGGAGACGATGGTGGGGTCGAGGATGAGGCAGTAGCCCCCGGGTGTTGGCATGATGTCCGGGTGGTCCTCTGGCCCGAACGAGATGGGTTGCTTGGACCAGTTCATGAGCTGCTGCACATCCGGCATGACGGCATGAACTTCTTCCGCCCGCCTGCGCTGGCTGCGCTTGTCATTGCGCTTGATGACGGAGATGACGTAGCATGTTGGGGTAGTTGTCGCGGGAGCCGCCTGCGGCGTCAGCCGGCCGCTTGCCCCGGTTGTCGCGGTCATTGCCGCCTGGAGGTGGAGGTGGAGGCGGCATTCCCAGGCCCCTCTGGACTTGCCCCGTCCAGCTGCAGGAAGCGGTGGTGTGGTCGGCTGGCTTTCCCGGCTCGCTGTGCCACTTGCAGGGGCCACTCATTGCGCCCTCGAGCGTGATCCTAGGCCGGGTGTATGGGCGGCCTTCTGGTCTGTTTCCTCGGCGAGGAGGGTAGCGGTTTTCACCGCGCGGCGCCGGCTGGTTTCCCTCGGTGGTGGCGATGACGTATCGCTCGTCCGATATCACCCCAGGTGCCCACGGTCGTCGTGGCGGTCACAGTTGTCGCGGTTGCGGTTGTTGTTGTTGTTGTTGTTGTTGTTGTTGTTGTTGTTGTTGTTGTTGTTGTTGTTGTTGTTGTTGTTGTTGTTGTTGTTGTTGTTGCGGTTGGAGTTGCTGGGGCCGGCTTGATCCCTAGCCGGTTCGTCGATGATGGGCTGACCGTTCTCGTTCACCCGGATGGACTTGACCATTACCGAGTCGGCCGTCGCGTAGGCATCCGCGATGGACATGAGCTCGGTCATCATCTGGGGGTTGACCCGGAGGAGCTTGTGCTTGAGCAGGGTGTTGTCGCGGCTGCCGTTGGTGAAGAACTCGAATGCCTGGCTCTCGGTGACCCCTTCGCAAGAGTTGCGTAGGTTGGACCACCGGGTGAGGTACTCGCGGTCCCTCTCGCCTGGCTTCTGGACGCAGCCGGCCAGGTGGCGCGGGCGACCCGGCCGCCGGTAGGTGCTGGCGAAGTTCCGGATGAAGACCTCCTCGAAGTCCAGCCACGAGTTGACGCTGCGCACCGGCAGGCTGTTAAGCCATGTGCGCGCGGATTCCCGCAGCATCAGCGGTGCGTAGCGCACCGCCACTCGCTTGTTGCCGCCTGCGATGGAGACGGCGGTGCTATAGTCGGAGAGCCAGTCCTCTGGCTTGCTGGTGCCGTCGTACTTGGGCGTGTCGCGGGGAAGGGCGAAGCCTTTGGGGAAGACCTCCGTCGCGATGCGCGGGCCGAAGCAGGGATGGCCTCCGTCGTCTTCTTCCTCCACCCGGCGGGATTCTTCTAGCGCATCGATGCGGTAGAGGGCGTCGTTGCCAGCCTCCGGTCCCAGCGGGCCGAGCCTGTCGTGGACTCTGTCCTTGCCGGCTGCCCGTGGAGCCGGCTCGCGATCCTTGTCCCTGTCGTTCTGGCTGCCTCCTGCAGCCGGCTCGTGCTCCTTGCCTTTGTCGTTCCGACTGCCTTTTGCAGCTGGTCCGTGGTTGCGGTCCTGGTGCGGGCCTGAGTTGACGCTGCGTACCCGGTGTGCGTGCGGGGAAGAGGCCTGGCGATCCTACCGAGTCGCACCGGCTGGTGGAGGGCCGGTTGGTCCGCCATCTGGCAGCATTTCTCCAACCAGACTGTTGGTAGCGGAGCCGGCCTGCCGCCGGTCGTAGGAGGCCTGCATCTGGTTGGCGGCGCCAACGAGGTCAAGGATGCGTTGGTGTTGCAGTCGCAGTTCTTCCCCTTGCAGACCGTTGAGCTCATTCACGGCGGCTTGCGCCGCCCTCATGTTCTTCGCGGGGGTGATGTAGACGGGTCGACGGAAACCTGGTGGAGCAGCCGGATTGGCGTTGTTGTCCATCTCGGTTCCGAGGTGGCCTCCGTGGCGCCTAACTTCCTCCATCCGGCTGGAGTGAACCGGCACCGGGGTGAAGCCGTGGGCGGTGTTGTACTCACGGACTTGCGCCTCGAGCTTGAGCTTGGTAAGCTTGAGCTCTGATCCATCTTCAATTTCTTCATTATCCTCTCCTTTGGAACTTATAAACTCTCTTCACACAAAACTTCTCATAAACTGATTAGAGGGTTAGTGTTCATAAATTAAAATGCACATGTGTTCAACTCAAGAAAAATTGCAAACAACTTTATTGGGCATTAGCTACTGTTCACTAAGCCTCAATGTGGCACTCCTCCCCAAGAGTATCACATTTGACGATAGTAAAGAGACGAATACAAAATAAAAGCAGAATCTGTCAAAAACTGAACAATCTGTAAAGATTGAATTTTTCGAGACACTTCTGTAGCTCAAATCAGAAAACTCAAAACTAACGAAAGATAGATAAAAGTATCAGGCTTTCTGTCTAAAAATATCAGAAAAAGATAAAATTCAGAGATTTTCTGAAATTGCGAACAGTGAAGGACAGAAATCTGTTTCTGGACAGCAAAACAATACCTCGCACTTTCAATGCATTAGAGGCTAAACTTGGCACAAAAAACCAAAAGAAAAAGATACAATGAAGTTGCTACAGAGGTAACAACTTCATGACTCAATAAAAACAAAAACATACTGAAGAGGAAATTTTCTCTTTGGACACATTCTATAAAATATTTTCAAGCATAGACATAATCATATCAACCTTATCACTCAAAGAGGAAATTTTCTCGACAGAATTTACCTTCTTACCACTTGGAGCTCTTTCAGTATGCCATTGTGAATAATTTGTCATCATCTCATCCAAGAGTTTAGTTGCTGCACCTAATGTGGTGGATATGAAGGTGCCTCCCGCGGCCGAGTCCAAGAGGTTTCTTGAAGAAAAATTCAAACCTGCATAAAAAGTTTGGATAACCATCCACATAGTTAATCCATGGGTGGGACAATTTTTAACCATAAATTTCATTCTCTCCCAAGCTTGAGCAACATGTTCATTATCAAATTGTCTAAAGTTCATAATGTTACTCCTCAATTGTATGATTTTAGCAGGTGGATAATATTTTCCAATAAAAGCATCTTTGCATTTAGTCCAAAGAATCAATGCTATTTCTAGACAAAGACAATGACCATTCTTTTGCTCTCCCTCCCAAAGAGAAAGGGAAAAGCTTCAGTTTTATGATGTCACTTTCCACCTCTTTATACTTTTGCATATCACATAACTCAACAAAGTTATTTAAATGAGAGGCGGCATCATCAGTACTAGCACCAGAAAATTGCTCTTTCATAACAAGATTTAGCAAGGCATGCTTAATTTCATAAGATTCCGCTTTAGTAGCAAGGGGAGCAATTGGAGAGCATATGAAATCTTTGTTATTAGTGCTAGTAAAGTCACGCAACTTGGTGTTTTCAGTGGAAGACATAATGATAAGATAAAATAACAAAACAGGAATAAAGACTACACTAATTTTTTTGGGTTTTAAAATTTTGCAACAAGAAAAATAAGCTAAACGAGAAATAAAGCAAGCAAGACAAAAACAAAGTAAGTGATTGATAGTATGAGACTCCCCTTGCTGTAGCTCCAAAGTCCCCTGCAACGGCGCCAGAAAAGAGCTTGCTAATCGGTGAATGATGCGTTGGGTGGTGCCCCAAGCGAAGGCATGGATGTAGCAAGTAGCAGTTTTCCCTCGTTAACGAACCGAGGTTTATCGAACTAGTAGGACTTTGAAATCAACAACGAGGTGAATGTTGAAGATCTCTTGTGCTTAATCTTCAACAGACGTGGACCTACACACACTCAACCAAAATACTTTGCCCCCAATGGCGGAAAGGTTGTCAATCTTTCCGGTCTCGCAGAAAACAAAGTGGTTAATTGCATAGATGAAAATATGAAAATGGACCAGTGGAGTAATGATGATGAAAAGTGATGAATAAATGTTGCAATTAATGTAAAAAGATGGACCGGGGGCCATGGGTTCACTAGTGGAGTCTCTCAAGTAAATAAAATACTCATATGTTGGGTAAACAAATTACAGCTGGGCAATTGACAAGATTATAACACAAACTTAATCTAGCTATGACAAAGAGAACATGATAATATTTATGTAGGCATCACGACAATGAACAAAGACCGTTGAGTCCAACTGCATCTTTATCTAAAAAGTCCACCGTGGGATCGCTATCCAGCCTGTCACCCAACGGTATTAAGTTGCAAGCAACAGACAATTGTATTAAGTAAAACGCATGAAGTAAGCAATACTAATATCAAAACAGACATTAACACCGCTGTTTTACCCTTAGTACCAACATCACACCCTCGCCCTTAGACGTTTCTGTCACTCGTGCCCAGGAACAAAAGGGGGCATGAACCCACTATCTAGCATAAATACTCCCTCTTGGAGATACACACAATCACTTGGCCAAAGCAACTACGCACATCGGAGAGCGTGCAAGAACATAAATCAACATATAAGAATCATGCACAATCTGATCATTACTTCATAATCCATCAGATCCCAGCAAACACATCACATAGCCTTATAATAGTCGATCTTGATCATGTTAGCCAGCTCACAAGATCATAAGACATGAAGCACAAGATAGAGAGAGACTACCATCTAACTACTACCATGGACCCGTGGTCCAAGGTGGGACTACTCACAAATCATCCCGGAGGTAGGCATGGCGATGAAGAGCCCTCCGGGATCGATCTCCTCTCCGGCAGGGTGTCGGGATCAGCTTCAGAATCACCCCCGAACTAGGGTTTACGGTGACGGCGCGTCGGGGTGACTTCTTTGGAAATAATGGCAGTCTTGACGTTTTTAGGGTTAATGTGATTTTATAGGCGTCGGAGGGGGCCGAGGAGATGCCCACAAGGCAGGGGCGGGTCCCACCCGTGGGCTGCCCTAGGGCCGCGGCAAGGGGCCGCCCCTGGCCTGTGGGTGGCCCCCCAGGTCGCCCTTTGATCTCCAGGTGCCTTTCGTCGAATAAAATTCACCGTAAGTTTTCGTCCAATTCCGAGAATATTTCCAGAAGTAAATTTTCTGAAATACAAAAAGAGCAAAAACAGGAAACTGGCACAAGGCATCTTGTCAATAGGTTAGTCCGACAAAATGCATAAAAATGATGTAATATGATAATAGAAATATGTGACAATACCACAAAAATAGCATGGATCAATCAAAAATTATAGATACGTTTGACACGTATCAAGTGGCAACGATCGACTTAAGATCTCAGGTATGATAGTATATAACCTTCTAATTAACTAACATGAAAATTCAGTCTGATACTTGAGCAAAGAAAGAAAAGTATATATATATATATATATATATATAGGTATATAGTAGGAGAATAACAGTAGCAAGTAGCGGCTCGTTTTAGAGCCAGAAAAGGGTCTAACCCAGCAAGTATATAACCTTCTAATTAACTAACATGAAAATTCAGTCTGATACTTGAGGAAAGAAAGAAAAGTATATGTATAGGTATATAGTAGGAGAATAACAGTAGCAAGTATCGGCTCGTTTTAGACCAAAAAAAGGGCAAACATATATGCTTTAATTTGTAGTAAGAACATAAAGACACACATATGTACTCGAAAAAGAGATAGAAGAAGCTTCTATTTCACACACTTCCCTTCCAGAAAAATAAAAACACATAGCTCAGTCCAGATTGGACACACACCAAGAGAAAACTAAAAACAGTGTGTGCAGTACTCTAATCATGATAAAATGCACCAGTTTCGATTTTAATCAACAACATGTGCAGATCAATCTATCAAAAGGATACATAAAAACATAGCTGCAGGCAGATCGTACACACACCTAAAAAGAATCTAACCTCCAAATCCGAAATAGGGATGGTTCTCTTGAAGAACATATATAATAACTAGCCCACATGCCCGTGCGTTGCAACGGGAGAAAAAAATGGCATCATAGAAATGTACATAAAGTAAATTCTCGTTTCAATTGCGGGGACGTCGGGCGAGATCATTCGATGCAATGATAAAGTGCGAATCTTAAATAGGAAACATGCCCCTGCTTTGCAACGAGAGAAGAAATAATCCGTGTCTCATAGGCGCCCAAACTACTCAGCGCAATGTATATCTTGATCACTTTTCCTTGCTTCATTCATTTTTTCTTTCCAATACTTGCATTTCCAAGCATTTTTTCGCTGGGATTTTCAACTTATAAAACTTTTCTATTTAACCATCTAATTTTCTCCACTATTAGAATTCTAAACATTAACATCACACCTCCTTGACTCGTCATTTGATTTGATAGCTCACACATATTTTTAGAGTTACTACCTCCATTTCAATGAATAAGATATATAAATTTAGTAAAAAAATAAACATACGAAGTTTGACCAAATATGGAGAAAAAATATCAACCTAGGCAATATTGTATAGATACACTGTTAAAATGTTTTTATGGTGAATCTATTGACATTGATTTGGTATCATAAATATTCATATTTTTATCTAAAATATTGGTCAAACTTTGATGTCATAGACTTTTGACTAAATTTATAGGCCGTGTTCATTGGAATGGAGAGAGTAATTTTTAGTAAATAACTTTACATCATGAAGAATTCACCATTGAAAATCAATTTTTCTTGACTGACATTCGAAATAAATTGTACGTGCTCACCGTTTGTTGTATTTTTTTGTATCATTGCAACGTATATGTACATGTACCTTGCAGCACCGTTTTTGTTGAACAGACCACAAATATATTCGTTAACAGCTTTGACATAAGATTAGGTATATGTTAGGCCCACCGTCAGCTCTACATGAACGTAGCAGCCTACTCAGCTCGATTGGAACGGAACAGATCGAGCTCACCGCATCATCCCCAACCTCCCGCACCAACCACAAGCAGCACGATCCCCACACCGCCACACGGCCAAGTGCCCTGCTCCAATCCGGCAAGTATCTTCAACCGCGTGCTCCTCCGTTGCTCGCCGCCTCCCTGCACCCGAACTCCACTTCTCCCACCCAATCTCTAGCTCCTCAGTACCCCCGCTATGCTCTCCGAGGCCCCGTGACAAGGGATCTTGTCGACGTGCTGTGCAGCTACAGCTCGCTGTGGAGGAGGAGGACGGCATAAATCAATACGCGGCAGCCTCCGTCACCAATGAGATTGACATTGACATCGTTATGGGCCGCGGACGATGGCATGATGAGCACGACCTGGAGCACCTCCCCTACATCTACGAAGTGGCGGTGTTCTCGTCCTGCTAATGGCCCGGGGGCAGAGGCCACAACCAACAACCACGCTTCTCCTCTAGCTTCTGCGGTCCCTAGCTGGCTGCGCTCCGCCATGGATAGGTACGATGGCGGCGGCTCGGGATCGTTCTGATGTCTGAAGGGTGGGAGTTGGACGTCGTATATGAAGAAAAATGTATGAAGAAAGGGGACGTATGAAAATTCGGTAGCAATTTGAATTGGGGAGAGCGCGCTGCCGCTGCTCTTCTGCCCGCTGAGGGAGATCTGGAGAAGTCTCCGGCGGTGAGGAGACCAGGGAGGTTGCCGGTGGTGCGGAGGTAGGGAGGCCGGCAAAGGGAGTAGCGCTAGATTTTATCGGGTGGGTGGGGTTGAGAACGTCTTTTTTTTAAACCAACCGTTACGTGACTTATGGATGGTATGGTGGGTAAATTTTATCAACTTTAGGGGCAATTCTAAGGTTGGACGAAAATTTTGGGAGAAGCAACTCTTCCTTTATTATTAGGTAAAGATATAGTAGCTTCAACTTCAGGCCACATCGACACACACCTAAGAAGAACAAAACCTGCAAGGACGAAACAGGTGAATGAACAGAAGAACACATCAAATGACCGTGGAAAAACACGGATCAAAATATCCATCACCTCAACCTCCGGCCCAGCCAGTACTCCTCATCACGGCAGGCACCGGCGACGTGCTCTTTCACTGCAGAATTAGGGTGTAAGAACATAGCAGAGAGAAAGGCAGAAACGTGGGTAGCAGGCTTCCGATTCAGAAATGCAGAAACACGCGGGTAGCAGTTTTGCACCTTGGTCGCGTGAAGAAGAAGCGGCACCGGCGTCAGATGGGCCGAAAATGCTCCCTGGCAGCGGCGGCAGCGGAGCGGTGGGTTGGACTGCAAGGAAGAAACCCTAGATCGAGAAATGAGCACTAGGGCTCAGCAGCAAGGAGTTGAGGGACCATATAGGCTCAGCACGCCGGGCAGGAAGGGCAGGGGCGGAGGTTGTAGCCCCCGTACCCGGCGGTGACTCCCGGACCGCCACGCACGTACGGCAACCCTGCGTCGCCCTCGGCTGGATGCGAAATCCCAAAGATGGGGCTGCCCAGGGCGACGAAATTACAACCCCTGCCACCGCGTCGCGTGGCCATTCCAGCACTGCTACGCGAGGCTAATCAACACAGTGACCGACAGCCGGGCCCAGTTAACCCAGAACCCACTGGTCAGCCGCGTGGGATCGCTAGCAACCGCGTGAAAAAGCGTCCGCGAACAAAGAAAAGGGTGCAGCGAACGGTTCAGATCGTGCCACGCAGCAAATCGGACGGCCCAAAACACCTTGATCGGGAGGTGCCCTGAGAGGCCTCAGTTTCTCATACCAATTGAACAATGGGATGGTGCTTTGGGTCATGGCCTTCGTGCCACAGCCATGTGTGCGTATTGTGCTAACTATTCTTTGATCATGACGCCTAGTGACTTGCGATTTGGCTCTTTTAAGTATTTAGGGCATGAACCTCTTTAGTAATTGATGATTTTAGGTCATGAGCATCTCATTAATGCGACTGTGCATGACGTTTTGATATGCATGTGATAATATTTGTGATGATATGTGTATGGATGCAATATATATGTGTATATATTGAATTGTTTGAACTGCAGGAATTATTACAAAAAATATGAAAAAAACCAAAATTACAGGTCTTTGCCGAGTGCAACACTCGGCAAAGCCCGCGCCTCAGCCTCACAGGAGAGGTCTTTGCCGATGGCTATTCACCGTAGCACTTGGCAAAGAAGCAACCTTTGCCGATGGCTGTATTGACATGCACTCGGCAAAGATATCTGCCACGTGGCATTGCTGTTTCCGTTTAGGTAACGTCTGTTTATTTTGCTTTTCCGAGCGCTTGATTTTGACACTCGGCAAAGACTTTGCCGAGCGTCCCGACAAAAAGAACTCGGCAAAGAGCTCTTTGCTGGTCGTTTCTTTACCGACACGTCTGCTTTGCCGAGTGTTTAACAGCCTTTGCCAAGTGTTTTGAGCACTTGGCAAACCCTGATTTTCCCGTGAGCTAAGCCCGTGGCCTAGTGCGCCCGCCGCGCACCGCGCCGAGTGGTCCGATTTGTATGCGTAATGCTAAAAGCTGGACACACAACTACTCCACAAACCGATCGACGACGTCTTCGCCCTCGCCTTCTTCCGGGCATGCGCGCGCGTGTGTGTGTGGAAGGAATGGATCGTCTCTGACTTGACCACCTGTCAAAAATGGCGACAAAAGATTTTACCACGATCGTCAATTCGACAACCATGCCAGGGTAGCGCAATACCAACGGTCGATTCGTGCAAATCACCTTTCTCTCTT
Source organism: Puccinellia tenuiflora (assembly GCA_012064385.1). Lineage (NCBI taxonomy): Eukaryota > Viridiplantae > Streptophyta > Magnoliopsida > Poales > Poaceae > Puccinellia > Puccinellia tenuiflora. Next base: position 392,138 of record QRDG01000211.1, on the reverse strand, counting down.
GCATCAGCCTGCCCCTGAACATATGTAAAACATAGAGAGCACGACACGGCACGCATCATATCGTGTAGGGTTGATAGATAGATTTCCCGTGAAAATCCAGCTATGATCAGTTGTCTAGGCAGATAGCCGGTGACCAGCTAGCGGCCGGGACGGGGCCGGCCGGGGTCCAACCGTCCAAGGCTCGCTAGCAAAGCAATACGTTTTATTGCTCTCAGCACGCGACCGTGGATCGATGCAACCAACTGACGGACGGATGGATGGTCTCGATCGCAGCTGGAAACTCTAGCCGTGCATGGCCAAATCTAGCGGCTAGCTCACACAAACACAGGGGCCAGCCGGCCGGCCAAATCTAGAAGGACAAAGAATGGGCAATGGGCGATTAGATAGCACAGTCTCGTACGTGGCGCAATGGCGGTCGATATAAACGACCATGAAAATTTGGGCACGTGTTTACTAAGCGATAAAGCGCAATGCGCGCCTTACACTCCTTGGAAGACAAGAAACACCTTTAATTTAGGAAAGCCAAAGTTGCAAAGAAAAAACATGCATCTGCACGATCTCATGTCTTGGAAGCCACTCCTGGGCAGAGATTGCAACGGCGTGCAGCATCAGATCACCATTCACCAAACCGAAGCCACCATCGCCGCGTCAGGAAAAGCGATCGCTATCGCTAGCAAGCTGCTCCCCGATAGAGCAGACTGAACAATCAGCTGGCTTCAGTTCAGCCACATCGATATACCACGTCGAAATCGTGCGCGGCGAATCGAGCGGAACGATCGACAGCGAAATGGCGCGTAAGTAGCCGGAGCCGTGATCCTGTTAACATTGACCTCGCCGTACGTACAGTCCAAGGTGACAGGGGACGAAGGGAATATATGTGTTTGGTGTGATCATTACTCTCTATCTGGGATCGACGAGCTGGTGCCCGTCGAGCCGCCGCGCGCGCGTCGCCGAATCGTCGTGAGGCTGACGCCTCCATCCGTCAAAGATCGGGCACTAGGAGCGGCCGGACGGCTACTTTCGCCCTAAGCGACAATCCTACCGTGGATTTTTCTCAAGTATGTTAGCCACGCTGACGACTGCAGCATCACGCATGTTGCGAATCGAATTAGTTAGCACTCATCTCTTGCATTCATCTAATGTATGTATAGCCGAAAAGACAGAAACTGTTATTCGTCTGAGAGGATAGGCTGAGATGTATGAACCACATGAGTATATAATATATGCTTAACTATCAGATCGAGGCCCCAACCCTAGCCGCCACCCCCAACCTCCAACCCTCCTCCCCTCGCTGCCGCCAGAGTCACCGCCGGGCAAAGCCTGTGCGTGACGGTGACGGCGGCGGCGGGGCTTCTCTCCAGGCGGGCGATTCTCCCTTCGCGGCGGCGGTGACGAAACCGACTCGGCGGCGGCATGCTGCTGCGGCTCTCCATCGGCGATCCTGGCGGGCGGAGGATGTGGTGGCCTGCTCCTGGAGGCTGCGCCCCCATGGCGGCGGCCAACAGCCCTAGATCCACCCCGGTCTTTGGGCCTGGGCGGGCTCGGTCTAGCGACATCACCATGTGAGGCGTGGCAACACCTGGCTGCGAAGGCGAAAGGACACCACGGTGGTGTAGCCGACGACGAGCTAGGTGGTGCTGGACCTTGGGCGGCGGCCCTGGTGGTTTTTGGCGGTGGCGGTTGTCGTGGCTGTGGCGGATGGCGCGGCGGCCGGAGTTGGTGGTACAGTGCCCATCGTGGCGCATTGCCTCCAATTCTGGAAAGCGTGTAGCACAGGGCTTGCGCTCGGAATAATGGCGGTTGGCCCTGCTGTCCTTCGAGCGTCAACATCCAATCTGATTCATGAAGGCTCCCTGATTTGGCCGTCGACGAGTTCCGGTCTTCCTCTCGGAGATTTCCGCAGTTTGGCAAAAAGTGCTACTTGGATATCTCGAGCAAAATTGACGCGGTCGTGCTCGCCCTCCTCTTCAGCCAGAGTGGCTTTGTTTGGGCGAGGTACGAAGCTTCGCTTTATGTCAGTGCCATTTGACATGTCTTATAGATTTCCATGCATCTGATGGAGGTGGAGAAAGTAATGGTGGCTGCAATCAGAGGTTGGTAATGACGGAGCAGGTATTGGCTGCAATGAGGACTATGCGACACAGGTTTTTCCTGTGTGTCGGGAGTTTGGAGACTTGCACCAGCAGCCTTGGCAAGTGGGGGTGGCAGCACAAGAGGATTGCACTCTTGGTGGTGCTCTTCGAGCATCGAGACATGTGTGATTTCATGGTGAAAGCTCAAGGTCTGGCCTTTATTGGCTGTATCTGGCAATGGCCTTGCTGAAGGCATTGTTTTGAAATCCCGGTCTTTCTTCAGGGTGAAATTCCAAGGTCTGGTCTTCATTGGTTGTACCTAGCAATGACCTTGCGAAAGACATTGTTTTTGGAGAACCTCTTTTGCGATCCGAGTGTTGTATTTTGGTGGTGGTTAGAGTGTTGTTGTTGCGAGTGTTTCATCACTCCGATAGGTCTTTGTTTTAATTTTCTCTCTTTTTATTTTTTTCTTGGCTGTGTGCATCGTTGATGTCTTTCGATATCTTGTTGATGCAGAGACTGGGTGTAATTGGTATCTTTGCAATATTAATATATTCCCTTTATAAAAAAATCATATTGAGGCTCTCTCTTTTCCTATCTTAGTTACTCCTTGATCGTCAACTCTATTATGTCATGCTTAATTAGCTTGGAGATCCCTCTCCTCATTCTTTTTAAATTTCTAATTGGATCGCCCTACTTGATCTTCAACTGATACTTATTATTTAGATCAAATCAACTTTATGTTATAGATCTTTGTTCTGTTCTGATTAGCACTCAATTAGGGTGTCATCCCATTCTCGGTAATTACAGTGAGGCGGGAATCTAACCAACCACGTTTGCTACTCAATTAACTTTCTGATAGTCCCAAGAGACGGCCGAATCCACAAATAATCTATCGATCAGTTGTGTCAAGAATCCAAGTTAATAATCTTTTTCTCTTCCAGGATTAATTAACTTTCTTCGTGCAAGCATCCTTAGAATTCTTAAGTATTTTGGCAGTGCCACCCACAAGTGCAGCATCATGTTGCGAACCGAATGTATTAGCCCTTGTCTCATGAGCGCGGCGATATGGAGGCCGAGCTCCACGGAGCTCGGTTTAAAAAAAAAAAAAATGAATCCGTAAATTTTTGTTTAGAAAAATTGTGAAAAATGTCAAAGTTGTATTCTGACCTGGGAAAAAAGACAAATCGGCAGATCTGAATCGATGAAGTCTTAAAGTTTTGAAATTTTGTTAGATTTTTCTTTCTTGTGTAGTTAATAATAATACGAATATGGTCTTAAAAAAATTCACAGTGGTGGATCAATGTATTATCTACAATTTTGTTTTTTTTCAGAATTTTTCGAAACCAAAAATTGCGGATTTAAAAAAAAACTGAGCTCCCTGGAGCTTGGGCTCCATTTGCACTTATTTCGTAGGAAATTTTTTGTTTTCCATGCAACGACCCCTTCAATATGTACTTGCTGGTCTGAACGATGAAAGCTAGAATGGCTTTGTCGCTGCAATCACGGCCTTGATCAAGGCCGACAAGCAGATTACCCTGAGCGATCTGTATGCTCAACTAATATCCTATGAGGCTCAGTTGGAAGATCATAATCCTACCGGAAACTCCTCTGTCAACGCTGCAACCTGTGGTGGGCGTGGATATCATGGCAGACGCACTGGTGGATGTGGTGGCTACCCCGACCAGCGCGGCTACGAGCAGCGCAACTCTGATCAGCGTGGTGGATATGACTAGCGCGGCAACGATCAGCGTGGAAACGATCGCGGCAATGGTGGCCGCAATCAAGGATACCGCCAGCAGCAGTATGGTGGTGCTAACCAAGGTGGTCCTCGGCCTATCTATCAGGTATGCGGCAAGGAAGGACATACTGCATTAAATTGTTGGAAACGGTTTCAGAAGAACTATCATGGCCCCGAGAAGACAGCCGGTGCAGCTGTTGGGTCATATGGAGTTGATACAAACTGGTACTCTGATTCTGGAGCAACTGATCATGTCACGGGAGACCTGGACAAGATCCATGTGAGGGATCGCTACAGTGGAAACGAGCAAATTCACACAGCCAGCGGTGTAGGTATGGATATACGTCATATTGGTCATTCTGTAATTCGTACCCCTAATCATGACTTGCATCTTATAAACATCCTGCATGTTCCTAAAGCCACAAAAAGTCTTCTATCTACTAGTCGTCTTGCCAAAGATAATCATGCTTTTCTTGAGTATTGGCCTAACTCTTTCTTTATCAAGGATCAGGACACGAGGAGGGTTCTGCTTCAAGGTAGATGTGTGGATGGGCTCTACCCCCTTCCGTTGTCATCTACACCTCCTCTCGACCGTCAAGCTCATGGTGTCACCAAGTTATCTTCCTCACTTTGGCATAGGCATCTAGGTCATCCATCTTCGGTTGTGGTTCATCAAGTTCTTCGTGATAATAAAATTTTGTTTAGTGAGTCCAATAAAGAGTCTGTGTGTGATGCTTGTCAGATGGCCAAGAGTCATCAACTTCCATACCCAAAACTCGTCAAGTGTATCGTCTTTTCCCCTTGAACTTGTGTTTTCTGATGTATGGGTCCTGCCTCAGAATCTTTTGGGAGATATAAATATTATGTCAGTTTTATTGATGACTACAGTAAATTCACATGGGTATATCTTTTGAAAAAGAAATCTGATGTGTTTCAGAAATTTCATGATTTTCAGAGTCATGTTGAGAGACTCTTTGAAAATAAAATTATTGCAATGCAGACAGACTGGGGAGGCGAGTATCAAAAACTTAACTCCTTTTTCCAGCGTGTAGGTATATCTCATCTAGTCTCCTGCCCACATGCACATCAACAAAATGGTGCTGCTGAACGTAAACATAGGCATATCGTAGAGGTTGGACTATCTCTTCTTGCATATGCATCCATGCCACTCAAGTTTTGGGATGAAGCTTTCCTTACTGCTGTCTATTTGATCAATCGTCTCCCTAGCAAAGTCATTCAATCCTAAACTCCTATGGAACGTCTCTTTGGAAATAAGGGTGATTATTCCTTTTTGCGTATTTTTAGGTGTGCCTGCTGGCCCAATCTCCGTCCCTACAACAATCATAAGTTGCAATTTCGTTCCAAACAGTGTGCTTTTCTCGGCTAGAGTAGTCTGCATAAGGGCTACAAGTGTCTTGATATCTCTAGTGGCCGGGTTTACATCTCACGTGATATTGTTTTTGATGAAATGGTGTTTCCGTTTGCCTCCCTTCACTCTAATGCTGGAGCACGCTTGCGTGAAGAAATCAATTTACTTCCTCTCAATTTGCAACCTCTTTATTTGCATGATCATGAGGGGCGCGATTTACAAGCTGACCATAACGCTAATCCTGCTAATCCTGCTCCAGCTGAGTCTTTTGTGCAGGAGACAGATGAAAATTTTGAGCTCAGCGGTGATTCTAGCAATTTTTCAGCTCCTGGCACGGATCCCGGAGAGGATTCTCCTGCTGTCAGTCACCAATCATTGGCGCGTGATCCCACCGTCCCATCTTCTTTGGGATCGGAGACGAGATCCTCCTCGGGACAGCACCGGTCGGGGACAGCCGTGTCCTCGCTCCACATGGTGCCTGGCGATTCGCCGACTTCCTCTCCAGCCGACCAGCGCGGAGCTGGCATGCCCTCCGCGTCGCATGGCGACGCATCTTTGTCAGGCACGCAAGGATCTTCTGTGGCCTCGTCTGCGTCCTCCTCCCAGGCCACAAGATCTGCTGTGGCTACCTCGACTGCCGCCACAGCTGAGTCTGGATCCTCTGTTGCTACGGTTCCTGTAGCTTCAGCTGTGCCAGCGCCTGACCGCCCGTGTACACGCTCTCAACATGGAATTGTTCAGCCAAAAATAATCACTGATGGGCGCATTCGGTATGATCATGTGAGGTTTGGCAATTTTTGCAGTACCGGTGAACCTCAGACTGTTCATGAAGCTTTGACTGATCCTAAGTGGAAAGCGGCAATGGATGAGGAATATTCTGCATTGTTGGCTAACAAGACATGGCATTTGGTACCAGCTACAAATGGTACGAATATTATTGACTGTAAGTGGGTTTACAAAGTCAAGAGGAAGGCTGATGGCACTGTTGATCGCTACAAAGCTCGTTTGGTTGCTAAGGGGTTCAAACAGAGATATGGTATTGACTATGAGGACACCTTTAGTCCTATTGTCAAGGCGGCTACAATTCGCTTAGTTTTGGCGCTTGTTGTGTCTCAGGGTTGGCTGCTTCGCCAATTAGATGTGAAGAACGCGTTTTTACACGGTGTTCTGGAAGAAGAGGTCTTCATGAGGCAACCTCCTGGTTATGAGGAGCCCTCTTCGTTTGGGACAAGTCTGCAAATTGGATAAAGCGCTCTATGGGTTGAAGCAAGCTCCTAGAGCAAGGTACTCTCATCTAAGTGCCAAACTTCAGTCACTTGGTTTTTGTGCCTCCAAAGCTGATACTTCTCTGTTCTTCTACAACAAAGGGGGAGTAACTATATTTATGCTCATCTATGTTGATGACATTGTTGTTGCTAGTTCGTCAGAGAAGGCTGTTGATGCACTACTTCATGATCTCAGGATGGATTTTGCACTAAAAGATTTGGGGGAATTGCACTATTTCCTTGGTATTGAGGTGAAGAAGGTACATGATGGCATTATTCTCTCTCAAGAAAAATATGCTAATGATTTGCTTACCAGAGTGAATAAGAAGATGTGTAAACCTGTTGATACTCCCTTGTCGGTGTCGGACAAGTTATCTGTGGTTGATGGAGATCCTTTGAGTAGTGAAGATTCCACTCGTTATCGGAGTATCGTTGGAGGTTTACAGTATATTACACTGACAAGACCAGATATTGCATTCTCTGTTAACAAAGTTTGTCAGTTCCTACATAGTCCCACAACAGTGCATTGGACAACAGTCAAGAGAATATTGAGATATTTGCAAGGGAATATCTCCCTCGGCTTGAGATTGAGCAAGTCCATCTCTACTTCAGTAAGTGCATTTTCTGATGCTGATTGGGCAGGTTGCCCTGATGATAGGTGATCAACTGGTGGATTTGTTGTGTTTTTGGGGTCTAACTTGATCTCTTGGAGTGCTAGAAAACAGGCAACAATTTCTCGTTCGAGTACGGAGGCTGAGTACAAGTCTGTGGCTAATGACACGGCTGAAGTGATATGGGTGCAAACATTACTTGCAGAACTGGGAGTGCCACAGTCTGAAGTAGCACGTTTATGGTGTGATAATATTGGGGCTACGTATCTCTCCGCTAATCTAATGTTTCATGTTAGAACCAAGCACATTGAAGTGGATTATCATTTTGTTCTCGAGAGGGTAGCTAACAAGCTTTTGGAGATACAGTTCAATCCTACAGGTGGCTGATGGATTTACAAAGTCACTTTCTTCAAGACAGCTACATGTCTTCCGTCGCAATCTTAACTTAGATAAGTTATGATTGAGGAGGAGTGTTAAAGTGTTGTATATGTAGCTGTATAGGTCTCCTGTGTATAATCGGTATAGAATACCGTATTGTAACCATATGTAAACTCATTGGTAACCAGCGGCCCTGTTTAGGGTAACATTTCCCGTATTGTTTTGATAAATTATTCGTTAATTCTTCAATAGGCTTAATTAACTTTCATTGTACTTGTCCAAAAGGTCAGAGCAGATAATCATTAACTGTTAGTAAAGCGACGTACGCTAATATTTCCCGGTTTACTTTCCCCTGGGCAAATACCATTAGCGCTCCATGCATGCATCGTCACCAACTGATCTAGTTTTAGCCAATCTAAGGGCTTGTTTGATTCATAGGATAGGAACCAATCCTACAAAAGAATTTTAACATTTGGTGTGAGCTAATGTTTTTTTTCATTTAAAATATGAAGGATAGGAACCAATTCCTACGTAGGAATAGGAATCCATTCCTATGAATCAAACAAGCCCTAAGCTGGTGCGCCCGCCGCGCACCGCGCGCGTGATGTCAAAATTAAAGCTGGACACAACAACTACTCCACAAATCCACGACAACGTCTTCGCTCTGAAGGCATGCGTGCGTGTGTGTGGGTGGAAGGAATGGATCGATTGGTTTCTGACTTGACCATCCGTCAAAAATGGCGACCATTTTACCACGATCGTCAATTAGATGACAAAGTTCAGCACGACGACGACGCCCGGTCGCGCAATACCAACGGCCGATTCGTGCAGCTACTTTTCCCCGGCCTGTTTGTCCATTGCATCAGCCTCCCCTGAAGATATGGAAACATAGAGAGCACGACACGGCACGCATCGCGTATGGTTGATAGATAGATTTCCCGTGAAAATCCAGCTGTGATCAGTTGTCTATGTAGGTAGCCGGTGAGCAGCTAGCGGCGGCCGGGGGTCCAAGCCTCCAAGGCTATATAGCTTAGCATTAGCAAAGCAATGCGTTTTATTGCTGTCAGCATGCAGCACGCGACCGTGGATCGATGCAACTGATGGATGGATGTTCTCGACCGCAGCTGGATGGCTAAATCTAGCAGCCGGATTGCTTCCTGTCAGGATCCAAGCCCATGTACTGAAGATTATTGGCTGAGATACAGTAACAAGACAGCTACGGCTAGGATGCTTCGATACCGCTTCGGGAGATCCGAGGGCTGTGATCAATTCTATTTGAATTCCTGTAAGGCAAATATTTGCCAGTTTTGTAATTTGAATCTCTTCAAACTCGTGGCTCCTACGGCATATATAAGTCGTGGAGAGTGGGCGGCTGGGTGGCACGAGATATATGAAACCCTAATATTCCTTTCCTGTTCTTCCATGTTTCTACCTTTTCCTGCATCTTTTCTACCGCAATTTACCTGTTTTCTAGCCTAGATCTAGATTTACCTCTTTACAGTACTTGTTCTGCGTAATTCCCGGCAATTCCCACAAAATCCACCTCCATGTCCCTGACAATTGGTATCAGAGCATCATGTAATGGCTTGCAGATAGTGGCATAACCCTCTATGTACCTTCTGTAGTAACCAGTGAGTCCTAGTACCCTCTTAATTGTTTGATGTTCTTGGGAACTGGCCAATTGAGGACCTCTTTGATTTTTTATGGATTTGTGGCTACTCCTTGGCCAGAGAGGACATGTCCCAAATAATCCACAGAATCTGTTCCAAAAGTGCATTTAGATTCTTTAACCTTTAAGTTGTGTTGTCTGAGTGTCTCCAGCACTATGTTCAGGTGTTTCCTGTGTTGTTACAAATCTTTGCTGTAGACCAGGATGTCATCGAAAAAGACTAACACAAACTGTCGCAGGTAAGGGGCAAATATTGTATTCATGAGCTGCTGGAAAGTTGCTGGCGCATTTGTAAGGCCGAATGGCATCACGAGGTACTCATAATGCCCTAAATGTGTTGAGAAGGCAGTCTTGGGAATGTCAGCTTCGTTCATTCTGATTTGATGATAACCTGATCGGAGGTCCAGTTTTGAAAAAAAATAGTTGCTCCTTGTAATTCATCCAACAAGTCCTCGATAACAGGTATTGGGCATTTGTTTTTTTACTGTCAGGGCATTAAGCTGCCTATAGTCAACACATAGCCTCCAGGTTTTATCCTTTTTCCTGACCAAAATGACAGGGGAAGAATAAGGACTAGAACTTGGTCTGATCTCAGCATTCTTTAGCATCTTCTGTACCAGTTCCTCAACAATATTCTTTTGCTTATGGGGCATTCGATAGGGCCTGACAGAAGGTGGGTTGCTTCCTTCTTTTATTGGAATTTGATGATCACAAGTTCTTGTGGGTGGCAGACCCTCAGGTTCCTCAAAGATATCCTTGTATTGGTGCAAGATATCTATCAGGGCTGTATTACTAGTCTTGTTTATTTCTTCGAGGACCTCTGTACTATTTTGGTTCATCTTGATAATATAGGTCTGGGCTCCTTCTTGAATGAGTTTGGCACAAGCCTTTGCTGATATGGTGCATTTGTCATGTGGGACTGCTCTATCGAGGAAGGTGCACCAGTTTCCATTTACTGTAATGGAAATGCTTATGTTCTCCCAGTCTGTGTAATTGGGTGTGTGTTTTCTTAACCAGTTTGCCCCAAGGACCATGTCATACCCTTTTAAGTCTAGCAATTTGCAATCTTGACTGAATTGTGTGCCTTGAATGTTGAAGGAGAAATTGGGAATGTGTCCATCAGATGTGAGTTCACCTCCTCCTGCTACCAGAACTTTGTGTGTTGGGGTAGGTTGTACTTCCAGTTTTGCTTTTTTGACAAATGTGGTATCTATGAAGGTGTTGGTGCTACCACTATCAATGAGTGCTACTGCTTGGTGTCCTCCAAATTTTACTAAGACAGAAAGTGTGCTTTCACCAGGTATACCATGTAATGCTTCAGCTGAAATTTGCATGAGTTTTTCTGTCTCTGGCTCTGTGTTGTCACTCTCTTCCTGTGGCTCTGCATTGTCATGTTGCCAGAGAAGTTCTGCTTCCTGAACTTGGTCACCAGTGACTTCATCTTCACTATGACCCTGCATTTGAATAGCATGTACAATGCTCTTAATATTGTTGCACTTATGCCCCAGGGTCCACTGTTCAGGACAGTACCAACACTTGCCTTTCTCTCTAGGCTTTTCTGGTACTGGTCTGTTTCTAATTTCTCTGAAGTTTGTATTTTGCCTATTGGGCTGCTGGTTGGCTGGACGCTGCTGCGCTGGTTGGGTACTTGTCCTTTTACTGATGGATAAGAAAACCTGCTCCTGCTGTCTGGCATGCCAATAGGCTGCCTTTAGTGTCGGTGGGCTATGAGTCTTGACAGCATGCTTGATTGAGTCTTTCAAACCAGCTATGAATCTGAGTAAGAAAAAATTGTCTGTCAAGTCTGGGTGATCTCTACTCATTTTTATCATACATTCTTTGAAGCTGTCAATGTATTGATTGACTGTATTGTGTTGTTTTAGCAGTTGGAACTGCTCCATTATCTCATGTTCCCCTGGTGATGGAAATCTGTCACACAACAATTCGCAGAACTGGTGCCAATTCATTAGATATATGTTCAGTTTGGTGCTAGACAACCAAGTCTTTGCCTTGCCCCTGATGTGGGCATTGGCCCATTTGACTTTAGATTCTTGCTGAATTCCCATCAGTGCAAAGATACTTTCACATTCTTCAATCCAGTTGTAGGCATTTTCGCCATAGAACAGAGGTAACTCCATGCTGGGTGTCCTTATATACGGTTCCTGATTTGCATTGTTGACCGCAGTCGGTATAGGATTGTGCTAGTGTATAGCTAGGAAACGTTCCATTGTGTTTGGTGGATATGGTGGAATGATAGGGGGAATGGTTGGCTGAGTGGGGGTGTATGTATACTGAGGTAAAGGTGAGTTTTGTGGCGGGTAATGGTAGTATCCTGACACGTTTGGGTAGTAAGGAACTGGAGGTGGCATTGGATAGTGGTAAGGATTTGCATAAGTTGGTTGCTGTTGGGGTGGAAAAGGTGGTAGGGGAGGGCTGTAAGAGTAGTTTTGGTGTGGTGGGGGGTAAACGGTGGGATTTTGGGTTGGGGGTGGATAAATTTGGTGGCTTTGGAACTGATTGCTGCTAGGAGTGTACATGTGCGGGTGTGTTGATGGGTTTGTGTGATGATGAACATGCGGTGTTTGTTGGTGGCTGGTGGCGGCAGGGGGGGTTTGGCGAAAGGGAATTTGGCGAGCTGGGTTAAGAAAGGTGGTGTTTCGCGACGTCTCTGTCGCCGGCGTATTGCCTGCTATGATGGGGGAGAGGGTTTGGTGTGGTTGGGGAGGGGTTTGAAAGCGGTTGTGTTCTCCTCAGAAAGAGTAGAACCATTAGGATTGGGAGTGGGAGGCCTGTTCACCGACAAACTCAGCTGCTGCACCATTTCTGTCAGTTTAGAGATGTTACCATTGATGGTATCGACGGACGCTTGTTGCAGGTCGAGCCGGCGAGAGATGTGCGGGACTTCCCGTGGAAGATTTGCTCGAATTTCCTCTTCCGCTTCTGCTTGGGCATGCGCTGCCTCCAAGAGGGCGGATTCCTCCTCCCTGTCGGCCATCCTGTCCTGAGATCGAGTCCGACGCGGCGGCATCTGGGGTTTGGCCACGGCGCTGCTGCTTCCGCGGAGCGAGATCTGGTCCTTGTCCCGACAGAGGTCGGCAAAGGGTCGGCAAAGGGATTTTACAACCAAATCGGGGAGAATTGGCAACCTTCGGTCGACTCTGCACAGATCAATCGAGGGAGTGGAGGGTGGGTTCGCTCGGGGGAAGAAGGCTCCTGATACCAATTGTCAGGGACATGGAGGTGGATTTTGTGGGAATTGCCGGGAATTAAGCAGAACAAGTACTGTAAAGAGGTAAATCTAGATCTAGGCTAGAAAACAGGTAAATTGTGGTAGAAAGGATGCAGGAAAAGGTAGGAACATGGAAGAACAGGAAAGGAATATTAGGGTTTCATATATCTCGTGCTACCCAGCCACCCACGTGGAAGAACAGGTAAAGTTTCTGAATATCCAGTGTGCCAAATATCAAAGACAGAACGTGTCCATTACCCTGGTCTCCTGGATCCCTTGCATGTTCCTAAGATGAAGTGGGAAGAAATCAGTATGGATTTCATGGAGGGACTCCCAAAATCCAAAGGCAAAGATGTCATCTTGGTGGTCGTCGGCAGACTTACCAAGTATGCCCATTTCCTCACACTTACCCATCCATTTACTGCCCACCAGGTGGCAACCTTGATACTGGATAACATATTCAAGCTCCATGGAAACCCAAAGGTGATAGTCAGCGACAGGGATCGCATATTCACTTCCAAAATCTTGCAGGACATCTTTTCAGCAATGAAAGTGGATCTGCACTTCTCCACTGCTTATCACCCAGAGTCAGATGGTCAGACGGAACGAGTAAATCAGTGTCTCGAACAATATCTTCGTAGTATGGCTTTTCAAGAACCTACGAAATGGGCTGAATGGCTACCAGCTGCAGAGTATTGGTACAATACTTCCTACCACACCTCACTAAAAACAACTCCTTTTGAAGCACTGTATGAATACCCACCTTCTCACATACAAACCATTGCTGTACCATATGATGCAACTCCTGAAGCTGCAGTGACATTGCAAGAGAAGGAACAGATGCTCAAATCTCTGCACCAAAACCTTCTGCAAGCTCAGAACCGTATCAAGAAATACGCGGATATGCAGAGGACTGAAAGGAGCTTCCAGGTTGGTGATATGGTCTACCTCAAAATGCAACCGTACAGAGAAACAGCCCTGGGACTACGCTATGCCAATCAAGAAAAAAGGAAGAGTCTCAAGACGAGTGGGTGTTCGCTTCTGGAAAAGAAGCAGGCTCGGGCTATCCATCCGACCGGACAAGGAACATATTAAAGAAGAACAGAAGAGGAAGCGGATTGTGGAGATTACGCTTCTTTCTATATCTACGCAATTACTTTTTTTATCTACATAGGTGCAAACCTTGGTCAATCTCTAGATCCTGTGGGGCTAGGAAATCTAGTGAATGGTTACGTGATCTAAAGCTGCAAGCCCTTGCATCTTCCTTTTTCTCATTGCTGGATGAAGAAAGGCGATCCTCTGTTGGCGTACGCAAGCTGTTCGATGGAAGTCGTGCTTGGGAAGGGAATGACATCGGTGAAACTGGTATCATTTATTGGTCTTTAGGACAAAGCCAGCTGTCTCTTTACTTTGTTTCTTGCTCAGTCACAGTTGTGGCTTTAAATTACTACTACCTACGATGTTTTTCCTTCTTTTGGCTGTGCTGTGATGAACAATCACTCATTCCAATAACGAGGTCAACTAAAATACCTTCTGGTGCAAGCGGATAGTTATCCAGACCGTCAAATATTGTAGATACTAAGCCGGTGGATACCGATTCAGGAAATAGCGATATAAAGAATACATATGATCGAAATCGCTTTACTAGCATGTAAAACAAACATAGAAAACTTTATATATCTATACCTTTGATAAGTCCTGATGAAAGCTATTGATCAACCTGAACTTTCACTTAAAAAAAGGGCGTTCGAAGCTTTAGACAAGGGTACTTGGGTACAGCTTACAGAAACAATCACTTAGGCTGACGATGAGAAGTGTGGTTGAGCCCCATGGCGAGTAAGATGTTTTCCAATCCATGGGAAATGAAAGACATAGATAGCGAGCGGGCTACCCACTCTAAACCCACGCCAATCCTTACCATTGGTCACTCGAATTACAAGCCTAATTAGCGTTCGAGAGAGTCAGCCAAAGCAAAACCAATTTTACTGGAGGATGTCATACGTAACAGAGGAAGCTTTACTTGTCTATATACATACAGCAGCTGTTCAATCTTGTACGTGCTGTCTGCTGAAAGATGGAACTCAGCACCTTCATTTACAGGAGAACAGAGTAGGGCAGCTCACAATGTCTTCCATGTAAACCAGCTCAAGAAACATATCGGACCAAAAGCGGTACCCAACCCTCAACTGCCACTCGTGGCTCCTACGGCATATATAAGTCGTGGAGAGTGGGCAGCTGGGTGGCACGAGATATATGAAACCCTAATATTCCTTTCCTGTTCTTCCATGTTCCTACCTTTTCCTGCATCTTTTCTACCGCAATTTACCCGTTTTCTAGCCTAGATCTAGATTTACCTCTTTACAGTACTTGTTCTGCGTAATTCCCGGCAATTCCCACAAAATCCACCTACATGTCCCTGACAATTCCTTAGAGACGCTGCACACGTCACGCGTGCCCACGCACGCATTGCGCAAGGCACGACAGCCAGCGCAGCTGGCCATGGCGCGCGTTCGAGAGTAAATGACGCAAAACCCTCACGATTGGAGCTGAGATGTCAAATAACCACCATCTTTGGTTCGATTGTCACGGAACCACCACTATTGGAGCTAGTTCATGACGCGGAGCACTGATTGTTTGATTTAAGTGTGGTAAACCGTTTTCTGACATTTCTCTCTCCTACGTGGCAAAGTGAGACGGAGGGGAGCTAATGGCCGTAAGAGACAATGACGCAAAACAGAAAAAGAAAAAGGAAGCAACGTTGACCGCAAGTGTGGCCGAGCGCCATGGCGATAGTCAGCTCGACCATGTCCGCGTGCGTGGTGGCCGCCAGACGGCGCCGGTCGAAGACGAACCCGGGAGACCCGCGGCCGCCTCGGAGGAGTTGTCGTTGGTGCCAGGTTGAGCTTCCTAGGGACAGCTCGCACGACGTCGCCAGGGTCGTGCTGACGGCGCGAGGTGTCGCCCCTTCCCCTAATGCCGGTCGCGGCGCAGTGGTCTAGGAGGAGGTGCTTGACCATTTGAACCCGCGTGCAGCCGGAGTTGCGACGGTCGCGGCACCCGGCGTGCCTTCCTACCGCAGAGGGAACCGCCCGCACAAGCTCGCACGCGCGCAGGCAGAGGGGAAGCTTGGAGGAAGGGGTGGGAGGGACAAAGAGCTCGAGTGCGGCGAGGAGAGCTCCGCGACGGTGTCCCGCTCCCGCGCTCGTGCGCCACTCGCGCCCTCAAGTCCGGCTTGCCGCTTGGCGAGCTCGTCGACAAACGACCACCTCCAGACGGCGTCCCCCTCCCGCTCCCTGACACCCTTGACGTGCCCTTGGCCGGTCGTGGCGAGCTCCCGGGTGCCCTAATCTGTCCGCGTCCTTCACCTACACCTCAGCTGGTCAAGGTCGGACGACCCGCGAAGCGGCAACTGCTGGCGAGCGCCGCTGTGCCTAGGGCGGAGCGGGACGGCCGACGTGCAAGTGTGCAGGCGCGGGGAGCTGGATGTCGGTGCAGACGAGCTCGTTCTACGGTGGCTACGTTCATTTTAACGCTCAGTTTGCTTTGCTCCGTCTAATTTTGCCACGTAGACCCGACAAGTGGGTCCGAGCTGTCACAAAACGGTTTATATACCATGCTTAAATCAGACAATCAGTGCTCCGCGTCACAAACTAGCTCCAATAGTGGTGGTTCTGTGACAATCGAGCCAAGTATAGTGGGTATGTGACACCTCAGCTCCAATTATGGTGGTTTTGCATCATTTACTCAAACTTTCTGCCCAGGAAATTAACCCAGAGTTTGCTCCTGCCTGCCCGGATGATTGAATGCGCGCAGCGACTCGAGCGGGTTGGGAAACGTAAAGCGGCGACCTGCCAGCTCGCAAGCTCCCGACGCCGCATATATATCGGCGCACGCAAGTGCCATGCGTACCCTGTCGGTTAGCGTCTGAAGAGGCTGACTTCCGCTCCCATACATCTCCAAATAAATTTACATTTTGACCATTTCGGTCTTGGCCATTCTATATACCATAGCTTAAACAACCAAATAAATTTAAAGAAATATGACAACTAGTTTATTACAACCAAATCGAAATCTCACAGCTTATTACAACCAAATAAACTGAACAGGCAAATATATTAGAAGGAATTGAGGACGGGGAATTATTTTTGGTTCCCTATATATGCAAGTCCATATATACGCAACCAAATCATTTTGAAGTTGAATATGAGTGCTGTGATCACACGCATATCATGTTGAAACTGGATGAACTGCTGAAATGATACCGCTCCACATTGGGGCTCAACCAAGTCACCCTGAAACAACCACGCCGAGACATACGGTCGCGGCCGGACGGAATGGAAGCGTCGGAGATATGCTAACTGGTGAGATATACTCCCTCCGTTCCATATTACTTGACTTTCAAATAGATGTCTTTAGATTCATTTTGTGTCTGGATACATTTATTTGGAAATCAACTAATTTGGAACGGAAGGAGTACTACAACAAACGACACAGACAACGAATGAGGACAGAGCGGTGTATGTATGGATATTCCGAGCCCTTGGACCAGGTTCGGCGACTCCATATTACGCACACAGAAAGAGAAATCAAGCCATCAGACAGTTTCTATGAGGCCGGTCAGAGAAGGGGCGGGGGTGGGCGGCGGCGGGTCCGCGGCGTCGTCGCACATCGGCCGCGCGCACGAGGGGCTGTGGAGGACGCCCACGCCGTACCTCTTCCTCGGCTTCGCGCTCATGATGGGCCTCATCGCCGTCGCCCTGCTCGTGCTCCTCTGCACGCGCCGCAAGCCGACAGGCTCCTCGCGGCGGGGCAGCACCGTGGAGTCGGAGGAATCGGCGCGCGGGAAGATGGCGCCGCTCGACCGGGAGCCCAAGGTCGTGGTCATCATGGCCGGCGACCACTTGCCGTCCTTCCTCGCCAGCGCCAGGCCCTTCTCCTTCTCCTTCGCCGGCGACTGCGAGCCGGGCAAGAGCAACGCGGACGCCGCGGCCTAGCTAGGCTGCGCGCGCACGGCGGACACCCCCCTGCGGGAGCGGAACGCCCCCGGGGACCAATTTTGTACGTGAGATTTCTAGTACTCTAGGTTGCGGTTTCTTGGTGAGGTACTAGCCAGCGTGATGTGAGCGCACGATCGGTGGCGCACGTCGAGATCTGTGAGTGTGATTGTGAAAGCGTATGAAAGGTTTTGCTTGCATCTTCTTCAAAATTCCTTACCTTTCATCGCTGGGTAGATAGATTGGTCAGTAATTAACTACCTAGCTACAGATTGATCTACGTAGTGATTGATGCCAGGCAACCGACCAACGATNACTAAGTAGGCTTTCGCGGCGATTTTTTTATGCAAATATGATTTGCTCTGTCGACAAAGGCCTCTGTGCTTCAGGGTCGATCTGGCATTGTTCATACGCACTACTTTGTCTATTGCGTTTCGCATCTGACTTAGTAAAGAAACGAACGTCGAATTATTTTGCCGGAGGCATGATACCTATGTTTGGACTGCGCATCATGGCACCTAGTCCTCTTTGGCAACCTTTACGATTCGACTTAATTTTGAGGAGAATTAATAGCCTCCGAGATTAACTCAAAGGTATTGACTTTATTTAACTGACTGAATAAATAAAATACGAAATTTAAATATAAAGACGACTTAGCTTGTTTTTTCTTCTGCCTTGATGACGCTTGTGAGTCGACGGACTGTCGTCGTCGAAGTCGTCCGAGTCCTCTAGACCCGGTTGCCGGCTCGCCTTACTGTCCGAGTCCTCTTGACCCGGCTTTTCTTCTTTCGTGATGTTGATATGTACGTGATCTGCCTTGCTCTCTCTTTTTTTTTTTTCTTCACGTGTAATCTAGACAATGGTAAGCTAGCTCCTTTGATTGCTTCCTCTTTTTTCTTTTCTCTGAATTGGCTTGTCCGAGTAGTACTAGTACTCGGTCTGTATCTTTCTTTTTCTTTCTCTTGAGCTGCTGGCTTGCCGCTCACGACCGAGGCAGCCATAATATTCTTTCCTTGCGTGGACGGCTTGCAGGACTCCGTGATCTGGTCAAACTCCAACGATTCGTTTTCGATCTCCGAGTGCACATGGAACTGACCGCTAAGCCACACGTGCAGGCTCGCCAGCGATCGGAAGCCGGGCTTGCGTGACTTTGCTAGTCATGACGCTGAGATCTCTGCCGACCATGCCGAACACGACGATAAATCACGATCTTGCAAACATGATCTGCTGTAGACACGAGGCAGTGTTGATGACGATCCCCGCGCCCATGCGGGTGAAGATCTTGACGCGTCCGGCTTCCGATGCGGTGATGAACTCGCCGTTGTCGTTGATGAAGATTAGACCTATCGAATTGTGAATCCACGTGCACTTAGCCCTACGGTGGGCGTCAATGTCGATGGTATAAACCGACGGTGAAGATACGGGACTATGTACGCGCGGACATCGTCGATGTGGGTTAGTAGACGAACGACACGGGAGACAAGATTTATACAGCTTCGGGACCCGGGAAACATCATCCGGTAATATCCCTACGTGCTGTTTGTGGCTAGGTCTTATTCCTCTTGGTGGAAGTCGACATATGAGGCTGCTCCTCTATTGTGTAAGTCGGGAGTTGAGGCTTTAAGTCCTCTGTTCCCTCTCTCTTGGATCTAGATTGTGTTGAGCGTCGGGCTTCTTTCCTCTAGCTCGTTGTGCTTCTAAGTTGTTGTTCTTGGACCTCTCCTCTTGGTGCGCCTTGCCCCTCCTTATATAGGTGGACGGGGCCGGCTTACAAGTTGAGTCCTTGTAGGACACGGCTAATCTATTACAAGTCGGCAAGGTGAGTCCTTGTCCTACCCTGACTATGGAGTCGGCATGTTGGGCTATCCCCTGATGGGCCACATTGATTCTCCTTTGCGGTACCCGTGTCCCATATCCACGACAAGCTCCTATATCGCGCCCCGCGGAGACGCAACTTCGCCCCGTCGCCTGAAGCAGAAAAAGCTTCATGGGCCGATTTTGGAGCGGCCCAATGGAAAAAATAAAGTTTCTTTTTCACTTTTTTGGTTGTTAGAATGTTTTTAATCTGAAAATATTTTTTATCTAAAGAATTTTAAAATCTCAATATTTTTAAAACGTGGACAGTTTTCAAATTCAAACATTTTTTACATTTGAACAAATTTCAATTTTGAACAATTTTTAAAACTAAACAATTTGCAAATATGAATAGTTTTTTAAGCTCGAACAATTTTTACAACTTGATTTTTCTAAAATTTGAATGTTTTTACTTTGAACAAATTTTCAAATGTGAACAATTTTCAGATATGAATATTTTTTACGATTGAACAATTTTCAAAACTGAACAATTTTCAATTTTGAATATTTTTTCAAATTTGACAAAATTTCCAAAACTGAATATTTTTCAGATCATAATTGTAAAATGACAAAAAAAGAAAAACGAAACACATAGAAAAGAAAACAAACAGAAAAAGAAAACATAAAAAAAAAAAGCAGAAAAAAGAAAAAGAAAGCAGAGAAGAAAAGAAAAACAGAAGAAAAAACCGTTGAATGGGGCGGCCCATCTGCGAGAGGCCTTCAGGCGACGCAAGCTAGTTGCGTTGCTAACGGGGAGCTCCTATACCCCGCCTTTAGCGGGCGTTAGGGTAGCTCCGCGTACCATGTGCGCTCTGATGGGCCGGCCCATTAGCTTCTACGACATTCATTTCGTTCGTTTCGTTTCGGTACGCTATGTTTCACTGTTTCCTGATTTTGGGAAGCTTCCAGAAGCTTCCGGTCTGTTTTATTTTTTGTTCGGTATTTTGAAAATTTCAAATAAAAAATGTTCAGATTTGAAACGTTTTAAAAAAATTGTTCAGATTTTGAACGATTTAAAAAAATGAATAATTATGTTATTTGAACGAATTTTCAATAAAACATTTTATCTAAATTTAGTGATTTTTAAAAACATGAACAATTATGTTATTTTTTTCAAAAAAATTATTGAACAAATTTCAAGTTTTAACAATTTTTTAATATAAACATTTTTCCAATCTAAAAATTTGTTGAATATAAATCATTTTTTTGAATATGAACAAAATTTCATATTTGAACAATTTATGATTTTAAAAGTGAACGATAATTAATTTTGAACGATTTTAACAAGTGAACAGAAAAAATGTCGGTGAACAATAATTATTTTTGAACAGATTTAAAAAGTGAACATAAATTTTTTATGAACGAAAGTTATTTTTGAACGATTTTAAAAGTGAACGAAAATTATTTTTGAACGATTTCAAAAAGTGAACAAAAAAATTCGGTGAACAAAAATTATTTTTGAACGATTTTAGAAAATGAACGGAAAAAGGTTTATGAACGGAAACTAACTTTGAACGATTTTAAAAGTGAACGAAAATTATTTTTGAACCATTTTTAAAAATGAACAGAAAAATATATGTGATATTTATTTATTTATTTTAATAAGAACAAAAGAAAAACAAAAAAGAAACGAAAAAAACGAAAAAGTAAATAAAAAAGAACCAAAAATAGAAAAAAATAAAATAGAAAAAAACGTTAAAAAAAGAAAAAAGAAAAATGCAAAGAAGAAAAACGAAAAATATGAAAAAAAAAAAAGAAAAAGAAAAACGAAAAAATAAAAAGAAACAAAAAACCGAAAAAGAAGAAAGAAAAAAGAAACAGAAAAAAAAAACGAAAATGAAAACGCAGACAAACAAACCAAAATCACCTTAATGGGCCGGCCCATCCCCGCGACCCGGGGGTACGCGGAGCTACGTACGCCCCGCGGTGCGCGGGGTATAGGATTGGCGTTGCTAACGGGCGATATATAGGATTTCCGGACCTGGCCGGCAGGTTCTAATGAGATAGGGCCACATTTTATAGTTTCACACGGGTCCTGAGTTTTGCCGGCCCGGCCTGGCCTGGCCCTGGAAACATGTACTCTAAGATAAGATTAATGTGTTGATGGACGTTACAACCAGCTAACAACCGTTACTCTTAAACCTAACCAATGTACAATGGAGTACTCTGAAATCTGAATGCATTAATTTTATTTATGAATAATTTGCCTCTGAAAGCTATAGTAGCGGCAAGTAGTTAACCAGTCACACACAAGTTGATGATGATCGAGATGGAAAATCTTCTTTATAAGTCAAGTTATATCGCATCTTCCTTCATGTCCATGCAGCATATATTTTCATTTCAGTAGAGAGTAGCACATCCAGTTTCCACGCTAACACCTATTAACAATGGCATTCTCCATCATGCCGGAACTTCCCATCTTTGCACTTATCCTACTAGTTCCTCTGTACTTCATCATTAGATCAAGGAGATCAATGAACTCCTTGGATCCAATACACTGGCCAAAGGTTGGGATGCTCCCTTTCATCATCGCCAACTTCCACAAATTTCTTGACGCAATCACCATGGTTCTTGCCACCTACGGGAAGAACTTCGAGTCGCACGGCCCTGTGTCGAGCATGCGTTTCTTCCTGACCTGTGACCCACAGAACGTCCGCCACATCTTCACCAATAACTTTACAAACTTCCCCAAGGGTGAAGACTTCGGGTCTATCTTCGGCATATTAGACGGCACAATATTCACCGCCGATGGCGATTCCTGGCGCCAGCAGCGTGCGATGTTCCAACACATCCTGACCACGCCACAACTCGTGGATTTCATGACACAGTGCTGTCGTGACAAGGTGGTCGAGGGTCTTGTCCCCGTGCTAGCCCGCATGGCAAGCAAGCAAACACCGTTTGACATGGAGGATTTGTTGGGGAGGCTCGTGCTTGATATCACTGTCAAGGTAGTATTTGGCACGGACCCGTGCCACTTGTCCACCGAGATGGCACCCATGGATGTTGCGACCTCTCTGGATGCTGTGATGGAGGTAGCCTCGTACAGGCACATCGTGCCGGTGTCATGTTGGAAGGCGATGAGATGGCTCAACGTTGGATGGGAAAGGAAGCTCGCTGCGGCAGAAGCAAGTTTACGAAGATTTGTGGCAGATAAAATCCGTACAAGGATGATGATGGAAACTCGTGGTAGTGATGAGGCGACCACCTTGGACATATTGTCCTATTACATCAACGACCCAGACTACTTCGATCACAGCGGGGAGCCTACTGACTTCCTGCATAGGACATTAGTAAATTACATGGTTGCGCTGCGTGACCCAGTGGGCGCGGCGCTACCATGGCTTGTCTTCAACCTCGCGACAAACCCACACTCCATGCAGAGCCTCCGAAATGAACTAGCGCCCATCGCTGCTCGCAAATCGGCCGCTGCTGCTGCTGCTGCTAATGGCGGAATTGTGACCTTTGAGTCGGAGGAGACAAAAAGCCAACCCTATAGCCGAGCAGCCCTGTTCGAGTCCCTCAGGTTGTTTCCATCGGGCCCGATTGAACGCAAGATGGCTCTCGCGGACGACGTGCTGCCTAGCGGACACAAGGTTCGTGGCGGAGACACCATCCTAGTCTCCGTCTACAGCATGGGAAGACTAGCGGACTTGTGGGGAGAGGACTGTCAGGAGTACAAGCCGGAGAGGTGGCTCTCCGACTCCGAGGACGGCAGCCGGCTGCGGCACGTGCCGTCCTACGTTTTCATGGCGTTCAACACAGGTCCAATTGGTCATGCGTCGGGAAGAACATAGCCGTGGCACAGATCACATCCATCATCGCCACCATGGTGTGGAACTTTGATTTCGAGGTGCTGGAGAGGCAAATGGTGAAGCCCAAGCTGTCGGTTGTTATGCAGATGAAAAATGGCCTCAAGGTCCTGGTTAGGAAGAGGCAGGAAAGTAATGTTAACCATATGGCTTGTACGTATCAGCATGACCTCCATAGTAACCACGCCGAATGAATGCATCCTGGTTACTACTTGGAATATAGATAGGGCTATCATTTTGATCGTAATAATTCATTCGATATATTCTCATTGCTAGCGATGACAATGTCAAACATTGCCCGATATCCACATTGTATTTTGTCCAATAAATTTATTGAGCGCATAAGCAAATTAGCTACCTAGTGCAATACTGTACTGTACCCTGGTACTCCTCCAGAGCGACGGGAGTACCACGCAAATCCAACCATCCATTTACAGGGGTAATATGGGCTCTTCGTATTGCTGGGTAGTTAGTACTGTTTTTTTCGTAATCTCTCTGTATTAAACTGTCCAGCTGATTCCTACGGTGAGTCGTACGCGGCGGCTGCTCTCGATTGCACACGCAGGCCTCTGCTCTCCCGTCGCACGCAGTATCCATCCATGGCGATCGAGCACGCCCTTTCTTCCCCTCTTGACTGATTCGTTTCTGCTCTTATAATTTCTCCATGATATCCATTTCCAGAGGGGAAAAAGTTGTGCTCTATGCATGGAGAGAGCAGAGGCAAATAAAGCATGCGGTCATCACGTACAATTCCGAGTAGTCCGTTTTGATCTTCAATTTCATAATAATACTCACAGCTACCAAAGGATTCAAAAGTCTGGGAAGAAATTTAGGGGCGGCGACTACACCATTTTGCAGACGTGGGCTGAGGAACCAAGGCACCATGTAGATCGATGGCGGCGGCGTGCGCTGCATGTCTCTAGGCTCTAGAGAGCAGGTTCGTCTGGATGTGATCGGCGGCAGCAGGAAACAGCGGCGCGCGGAAAGCAGTCGAACAACCGAGGAGAGAGAAGAGTGACTCTGTTACTAATTTACCCTTAGCATTAAGGTACTCCATAGAGTTTGGGGCCAGTACTCCTTGTTCCCTGCTTTGGAGTACCACTTAATAGCAATCGTTAGATTAGGAAGAATAAACGGTTCATATTAGTTTCAGGGTACTGTAAAAGTGCTCAAGAAGAAACATCGTTTTCTGTCCTCGTGGATCCCGTATCAAGAATAATGTACATGTCTGTTGTTGTACCATATCACAATAATACCATGTGTTTTTCTCCCTTTTTCTCTCTGTATTGTTAAAAAAATAGGTAAAATAAACCTGCAATATTTGAACATAGAAATATCAGATTAAGGAAATTAACAATACTGAGGTTTCTAGTACTATTTAACACAACATCGAACGCGTATGACACTATATACATTTAATTTTTCTGCAAAATAGCTGCTTTTCACGAGGCAGATCTCGCCCGAAAGTACATCTCTCTCGCTGATCCAAGATCGATTCGATCGTCCACATGCAAATGCCTCTACAATACATCGAGTCGAGCAAGCTAAGCGATCTCCTTGCATCGCATGCATGGGATCGACCCAAAAGAGGAAGCACCGTACTCGATTGAACCCAATCCTTCACGTGAGGCATGTGACAAGCAAGTTACGGCCATGCTTCCTTGCCTGCATACATTGCAGCCTGCTGCTGCCCTGCAGGCTACGTATCTGCTAGGTTGGTTGAAAAGCTTGCTGGTGTATCTATCTATCTATCTATCTATCTATCTATCTATCTATCTATCTATCTATCTATCCCTTTGTAGAGATTTCTCCTAAATGTGATCACACCGGTTTGTTTTTAAATTTACCCCTATGCTTTTAGACCACGGTACATGTTTGTTGTATCTCACGTTTACTGGAGAACGTATCCGGTGCACCCGTACATCTCACTACCGGAAAAACTATCTTTGCCGTGTGGTCATCGCTTTGCCGTGCGCAATCAGTATTGCGGAACACGGCAAAGAATATTTTGCCGTGCGTGGAGGAGGGGGATCACGGCAAAGCCAATATGCACGGCAAAACATAAGAAAAGCGCACGGCAAATAAATACGCACGGCAAAACATATCGGAAGCACACGGCACATCTACGCCACTCGGCAAAGAAACTTTGCCGTGTGTTTTTCTACCAACCACGGCAAAGAATTTGACCAGGATTTGCCGCGGTTCCCCGATATTTCGCGGGAAAATATTTCTATTCGCGCGGCTTGTTCCCGCGCGGAAAAAAATTCGCGGGAAAACCTTTGCCGTGTACGAAGAAGCAGCGCACAGCACATCATTGCTTTGCTGTGTGGATTCCCTCCAGGCGCACGACACATCATCTCTTTGCCGTGTTCCCCGGGAAACCCACACGGCAAAACATGTGTTTCCCCCTCTTTTCTATTTTTGTCGTTTCCGTAGACTTTCTTTGTTTCATTTCTTGTTAAGACTTATAATACACTCATTTACTTGAATTAATTATGTTTTTCGATAATATATATATAACCCTCCGGTGGTAGTGCGGGCCGCATGCGTCGTCGCAACCCCTAACAAAGCGGACGAAACAGGCAAAAACTCTTGTTTCGGTGGAACCGGCGCCGAGAGGGGTAGACGCATGAACTTTTTTGCTTGGTTGTGTAGATCAAGCAAAGCACTCAACATAGGTACTCAGCATAGATGAGAACACACACATGAAATAACGTTTATTCTGGAGAAAGAGGAACAACATATGAAGAAAACATAGGTGGGCACACACACACAACACTCAACATACGAACTCAACATAGGAAGATGACAACACACACAGTACTCAACATAGGTACTCAAACTAACTATGACCAGTTCCTAAGCCGCGCGGTGCTGAGCCGCGGACGCTCTGCTTCCAAAGAGCCGGAACCATGTGAGAATCCCTCGCGTCATAAGGATTCTGAAGATACGTCCAACGCCTGTTATAGACGTTAGTATCCAACAAATACATGTAGCGATGGACGTGCTCGTCCTCCTCCCTAATACGGCGACGTACCACCTCCTCGGGGTCCGGCGCTCTGAACACATTCCGTGGCCAATGCCACCAAAGAAGATCCGGATCGATGATGCGACCTGGATCCCTCACCAAGGTCCCTGCCCCGGAAGGTAGCCTCTCCCAGTGCCAGCCCGGCGGATGCCAGTCATGAATGGCGGCGAAATCCGGGTTGATCAAAATGGGCATCGGAAAGGTTAGCGCAGAGGAGAAGCAGTGCGTGGAGGAGAGACAGCGGTGCGTGGAGGAGGGCGACGGGTTGGCTCGAACCGGGGACGAGGTCGTGGGTATTTATGCCTAATTAGGAACAAGCACACGGATCGTGTGTTTCCTTCGAGCGCTTGTGAGCCGTTGGATCGGAAGCACACGGATCGTGTGTTTCCTTCGAGCGCTTGCGAGCCGTTTGATCGGAAGCACACGGATCGTGTGTTTCCTTCGAGCTCTTGTGAGCCGTTTGATCGGAAGCACACGGATCGTGTGTTTCTTTAGAGCGCTTGTGAGCCGTTGGACCAGCGATGTCGTATAACCAGAAGAGGCACTGAGAGAACAGAAGAGATGTGAGAAAGAAGATGCATGAACCCGCTGGAAAAAAGTCCAACCTGTCGATCTACCCCTTTGACCGGCGCCGAGAGGGGGTAGACGCATGAACTTTTTTGCTTGGTTGTGTTAGGTTGGTACATAGGACCAATGGGAACCAACATTCCATGTGTTCCGTCGCATGATTCCATGCCCGGCACCCGAAACGGGAGATTTCACCTTAAGTGTCGGAACTTACTACGGAGAGTAAGGGGGGTTCGTGAAGCGGGTCGCACCTCGGAGCCGTATCTTGGTTCCCGCAACCTCCCAACACACTCTTATACATATATTAGGGACCAATGCAAGCTTTGGTGGGATTCCGACGCTCCGGACCCCCGGTACGGCGAAACCCTACACCCGCTGGAAAAAAGTCCAACCTGTCGATCTACCCCTTTGACCGGCGCCGAGAGGGGGTAGACGCATGAACTTTTTTGCTTGGTTGTGTTAGGTTGGTACATAGGACCAATGGGAACCAACATTCCATGTGTTCCGTCGCATGATTCCATGCCCGGCACCCGAAACGGGAGTTTCCACCTCTAAGTGTCGGAACTTACTACGGAGTAAGGGGGGTTCGTGAAGCGGGTCGCACCTCGGAGCCGTATCTTGGTTCCCGCAACCTCCCAACACACCATTATACATATATTAGGGACCAATGCAAGCTTTGGTGGGATTCCGACGCTCCGGACCCCCGGTACGACGAAACCCTACACCCGCTGGAAAAAAGTCCAACCTGTCGATCTACCCCTTTGACCGGCGGCGAGAGGGGGTAGACGCATGAACTTTTTTGCTTGGTTGTGTTAGGTTGGTACATAGGACCAATGGGAACCAACATTCCATGTGTTCCGTCGCATGATTCCATGCCCGGCACCCGAAACGGGAGTTTCCACCTCTAAGTGTCGGAACTTACTACGAAGTAAGGGGGGTTCGTGAAGCGGGTTGCACCTCGGAGCCGTATCTTGGTTCCCGCAACCTCCCAACACACTCTTATACATATATTGGGGACCAATGCAAGCTTTGGTGGGATTCCGACGCTCTGGACCCCCGTTACGGCGAAACCCTACACCCGCTGGAAAAAAGTCCAACCTGTCGATCTACCCCTTTGACCGGCGCCGAGAGGGGGTAGACGCATGA
The DNA here is from genome assembly GCA_012064385.1 of Puccinellia tenuiflora. Taxonomy (NCBI): domain Eukaryota; kingdom Viridiplantae; phylum Streptophyta; class Magnoliopsida; order Poales; family Poaceae; genus Puccinellia; species Puccinellia tenuiflora. Next base: position 364,406 of record QRDG01000211.1, on the reverse strand, counting down.
ACTTTTTTGCTTGGTTGTGTTAGGTTGGTACATAGGACCAATGGGAACCAACATTCCATGTGTTCCGTCGCATGATTCCATGCCCGGCACCCGAAACGGGAGTTTCCACCTCTAAGTGTCGGAACTTACTACGGAGTAAGGGGGGTTCGTGAAGCGGGTCGCACCTCGGAGCCGTATCTTGGTTCCCGCAACCTCCCAACACACTCTTATACATATATTAGGTGGAACCGGTGGCTACCCCCTTTCGACGCCGGTCAAGAGGGTAGACGAAAACGTTAAGGTTTTTCCCTGCGGATCTAGGGTTTCGTCTATCCCGGGCCCCGGAGCGTCGGAAGCCCACCCAAACATAACCATAATTTATTACAAAACAATATATAGATAATTAATGTATTAACTGCTAGTAATAAACAGTGAACAAAAAAAGTAAATAAGAAAAACAATTAAAAGTAAAAACAAATAAAAGAGGTGCTTTGCCGTGCGCATTTATGGGTGCACACGGCAAAGAGGTGCTTTGCCGTGTGGGTACTGCACCGGCGCACGGCAAAGAAATGGCTTGCCGTGTGCGCCCCTGTCAGGCTCACGGCAAAGAAGGTGAGCACGGCAAAGGGCTTATCCCTTTGCCGGCCACTCACGGCCACACACACACCCAACGCACACAACGCACGCACACACGCCACACGCACACACGCCGCCGTCCCGCCGCCGCGCCTCCCCGTGCCTCCCCACCGCCCGCATCGCCGCCTCCCCACCGCCGCGCCTCCCCGCTCCTCCCCACTGGCGCCGCCGCGCCTCCCCGCTCCTCCCCACCGCCACGCCTCCCCGCTCCTCCCCACCGCCCGCATCGCCGGTCTCCTCCTCCCCGACCCGACCTCGCCGACCCGCCCTGACCTCCCCTGCCGCCCCGACCTCCCGGGCCTCCTCCTCCCCGACCTCCCCGCCCGTCCCGACCACCCCGGCCTCCTCCTCCCCGACCTCCCCTGCCTCGAGCTCCCCTACCGGCCGGCACTCCCCTGCCTCGAGCTCCCCTGACGGCGCCCCTCTGCCGGAGCCTCCCCTGCCGCCCCCTACCGGAGCCTCCCCTACCCCCAGCCTCCCGGTGAGCTCCCCTGCCGCGAGCCCCAGCCACTCACGGCCTCCCCCGCCGCCTCCCCTGCCGCCTCCCCCTCCTCCCCTGCCGCCTCCCCTGCCGCCGCTTTTCCACCCCGCGCCCGCCGCCTCCAAGCCGGCCGGACGCAGACCCCTGCCTCCTCCGGCGCCCCTACTCCAAGCCCGCCGGCCGGGAACGAGCAGGATGAGCTCACCGGCCGGTCCAGGGTGAGCGGTGGCCACATCCCGCCGCCGACAGCCCTCCGTCATCGATCCCGGTCGCCGGCAGCCCTCCACCGTCGATCCCCTGCCGCCTCCCCTGCACTCACCTCGTCGGCCACGACTGCCGCCTCTCCCCTGCAGGTATAGGCATGACAACAAGTAGTGTTAATTTTGGTACAAGTTTTAGTGTTAATTTTCGAGTTGGTATATATAACGTGTGTCATGGCAGCAAGTAGTGGATTGGTGTATGCCTAATTGTGGTGTATGCAAATATGGTTTACAAATTTGGTGGTTTACAAATATGCAAGTAGTGTTATGCCTAGAAGCATTAAGCAGTACATGAATATTTATGTTGTACATCTGTTCTTATATATATGTTGTTTTCGTGGTTTCAGATATCGTAGTTTACGGGGCTTCTTCTCCAGCTGAGGAGGGCAACCTTGCTGCCCCTGTTCCTTTTGCGGTTTGCGGGAGCGGCGAGCATCTTCTTCGTCGTTGATCACGCTTCGAGGGTAAGAACTCGTCGGCTCTCTTGAAAGTACCTAGGGTTTTATTTTGGTCTAGATCACCGAGTCTGTCGCGTCACCTAGGCGTCAATACCCGTCCGTAAGCATTACGCGGAAAAATATGCACATAGAGTTAGAGTTGCATATTTTCAGCCGTAACGCTTACGGCATTTACGGGGCAGTCCGCGGGTCCGTGGATTGGGTACGTTCTCCCTGCTCTACCTCGATCCAAGATAGAATTTCGGCAGCGCCTCCCCGTTGTTCTCCGGATGCACATTCTCTCGGCTTTTTGCCGAGACGTGTATCGGGAGAGCAGCGGGGAGGTGCTGTCGAAATTCTGTCTCGGATCGGGGTAGAGCGGGGAGAACGTACTCAATCCACGGGCCCGCGGGCTGTTTAGGTCCAATACCCATTAGAGAGATAGGTGGATGCATGCCGTAAAATATGGTTTTGTTAAAATTCAATGACATGTTGAACTGAAAGCATTGTGTATGTTTTTTTTGGTACCGATTAAAGGATGGAGAACCGTGAGTGGATGTATGCTGGCAGAAAGAGTCAGTATGAGTTTAGTGATGAATGGAGAGATAAGGCTGAGGAGTTTGTGAACAAGGCGTTTGACATCAGCAGCAAACCCATGAAAGTGTTTTGCCCCTGTAAGAAATGCGCTAACCGAAAGCGAATGTCGAAGGTAGATGTCAGTACGCACCTGCTCAAGTTTGGGTTCACACCGTTCTACCATGTTTGGAATTTCCATGGTGAACAGTTAGCAAAACGTCCTAGAACCGAGCCGCGTCAGATTCAGCCAGCTGGAGGATTTGACACTGGGTTCGAGAACTGCTTAGATGACTTTGTTAATGCTAATGCGCCTGAAAGCCCTCATGTAGAGGCGGAGACACCTCAGGAGGCGGAGACAAGTGAGCAGCCGGAGGAAAACACAAAGAAGTACTACGAGGCTATGTTTGCTTCCCAGAAACCCCTCCATGAACATACAGATGTTACCCTTCTAGATGCCATCGCTCGCCTTATGGCCCTGAAGTGCCAGAGGAAGATATGCAGGGATGGTTTCGATGATCTTCTGGCCGTCGTTGGCAGCCTTCTACCGAAAGGGCACATCTTGGCGAAGAGCTTCTACGAGGCGACTAAACTCCTCCGTGACCTTAAGATGTCATATGAGAAGATAGACGCCTGTCCGAAGGGATGCATGCTATTCAGGAAAGACCATGCTGGAACAAATTATTGCATCCATTGCAATTCCTCGAGGTACTTCGAGGTCGACCTCGGTGGTGGACAGAAGAGGCAGACCGGGATTCCCCAGAAGATTCTCCGGTACCTTCCATTTATACCGAGGATCCAGCGTCTTTACATGAACAAAGACACTGCCCAGCAGATGCGATGGGCCGCATTAGGGGAGAGATACACCGACAAGATGATACATCCGTCGGATGGTGCCGCATGGAAGAGGTTTGTAGCAAAGTATCCACTGAAAGCGGGCGACCCTGAGGAGCGTAGCTGTTGCTATATCAACCGATGGGTTCAATCCGTATGGCATGTCGGCGGCAACATACAGCTGTTGGCCCGTGTTTGTCATCCCCCAGAACCTCCCCCCGGTGAGTCCATGAGATCACATAATATGTTATTGTCGATGATAATCCCAGGACCGAAATATCCGGGTAAGAACATGAATGTGTACCTGGAACCGCTGGTGGAAGACTTGGCAGTTGGCTGGAACGGTCGCGGGGTCCGGACATATGATGCCTCAACAAATGATCACTTCGATATGTATATCTGGTACCACACATCTCTCCATGACTTACCAGCACGTGCTTTGTTCTGCGGCTGGTGTACACATGGGAAGTGGCCTTGCCCACAGTGCAGACAGGCTATGACTTTCTTCTGGCTTAAGAAGGGAGGCAAGTATTCCTCTTTGATCAACATCGGCAGTTCCTTGACCCAGATCATAGATACAGGAGTGACGTAAAGCGGTTCAAGAAAGGAGTCGAGATCCATGCTCCGAAACCACGTCTGATGACCGGACGTGAAATCAAGGCTGAGCTAGAAGCTCTCGTGCCTAACCCCGATGGGAATGGTTTCGTGGGTTATGGGGAGACACACCAGTGGACTCACATTCCGTGCTTCTGGAAGCTGCTCCCGTACATGGAGGATGTTGAGCTTCCACACAACATTGATGTAATGCACACCGAAAAGAATATCGCCGAGGCTCTCTATAGCAGCATCATGGAGACTGAGAAGACGAAGGATAACGTCAAGGCTCGAATTGACCAAGAAGAGCTTTGTGACAGGCCAAATCTGAATATGCAGCCTCCTGGAGTCAACGGCAGTAGGTGGTCTAAGCCAAAGGCTCCGTTCTGCCCTACAAGGGCGGAAAGAAGGGAAATATTACAGTGGCTCGTGGACTGTTTGTACTTCCCTGATGGGTATGCAGCTAACTGGACGAGGTGTGTGAACCTGGAAACGCAACGAGTGGGAGGGCTGAAGAGTACTACCGTGTGGATTGAGCGCATAATGCCGGTGATGATTCGAGGCTATGTCGATGAGGAGACTTGGCGAACACTTGCGGAGTTGAGCTTTTTCTTCCGCCAGATTTGTGCAAGGGAGTTAGATCGTGAAGTGCTTGAGAAGCTGCATGAACAGGCACCCGAGTTGCTTTGCAAGCTAGAGATGTTACTTCCGCCAGGTTTTTTTAATCCGATGCAACATATGATCTTGCATCTCCCGCACGAGGCTTTGCTGGGGGGGCCTGTGTCGACCCGTTGGCAGTTTGGGCCTGAGAGAGAAATGAAGAAGCTACGTGGAAATTGCGGCAATAAATGCAAGATCGAGGCATCCATGGCCGAGGCATGCCTTAACGAGGAGGTGTCAAACTTCACGACAAGGTATTATCATGCCAACATTCCCACAAAGCACAATCCAGTCCTTCGCTACAATGTAGCCAACCCTGAAGATGTACCCAAGCTTAGCATCTTCATAGGGCTCGGTGGCAAATCAAGTGGCACGAAGAAGTTCATCATGAATAAACTCGAGCGGGATATGATAAGCTCGTATATCTTGTTAAGTATGGTGGAAGTGAAGCCGTACATCGAGTAAGTCTTTCACCATTTAGTATTTCACAAACATTCACTCCTATATTCGTGGCTAACTCCTCTTTTCTCATTGGCGTAGACGATTCACTCGTGAAAACTGGAAGCTGAGAAGGGAACCTAACCCGAAAGAGTCGAAGGATCTTTTTGACAAGGGTGCTGGTTTTGACAAGGGTGGTGGTTTCATCAGCTGGTTCGCGGGTTTGGTACTGTTCTATCTAACTTTTCTAGTGTCGTGGACATTCATCTAGCATTCCTCGTTCTAAACTTGCCATGCTAAACTTGCAGGCAAAAAAGGACAAACAAATGAAGCCAGAGCTTAGAAAGATTGCCCATGGCTTTGGCCATTCCGTCAACTCATTCCATGCTTATGATGTGAATGGATATCGCTTCCATACCCATGAGTACACAACAAACCGGGCCAATCGGAAGACAATAAATAGTGGGGTGTTATGTGAAGGCTCAGATAAACTCCATTACTATGGAAGAGTCGAGGCTATATACGAGTTGAATTATGGCTTTCGTAAAGGGCTAAATCCCGTTGTATTCAAATGCCATTGGTTCGACCCGCATCGGGTGAGACGGGATCCTAGAATTGGATTGGTCGAAGTTCAACAAAGCACCAAGTATCCGGGAGACGACGTCTACATTTTGGCTACCCAGGCCTTCCAAGTATTCTATCTCCCGTACCCGTGCAAGAAAACAGCCAAAGCATATCAAAAGCGTCTACAAGGGTGGGATGTTGTGATGACGGTACCACCGCACAATAGGCCGCCTATGCCTAACAGTGAAGATTACCGGCGCCTAGAGCCCTCGACATCGAAGGCGAGTTTTATCAGGAAGGAGGGCTCCCTGGGATATTCACTATCAACTTGCCGACCGATGATGACATGGAATACGTCGAAGAAGACGAAGATGCGGGAATGGAGGAAGACACAGCGCATGATGAAGTCGTGGAGGTTCATAACCAAGCCGATGTGTCTTTGCTAGAGCGGTTCCACGCAGGACTTGACGTCGATGAGCCACAGGGACCACCTCCTGGTTCCGTGGAGGGTTGGTGGTGTGGCGACCCTGACAGTGATGACGACACGAGTGGTCCAATAGTTGATCCCAATGATCTCGACACAGGCTACTGATAGCGATGAGGACACATGTATTAGTAATTGCCAGTCTAGCTTATATGTAATAGGTCAATGCTACTCTATGTAACCGTGATTGTCAGTCTAGTTTATTTTGTGAGAACTCATTGTCGCTACTCCATGTATTTTGTTTTATTCTAATTGTTGCTTCATCTAAATTCTTTTTTACTTTTGCTTCATCTATTTACCTTAATTTTGGATTATGTATACTGATGAAACTTTTTTTTGACAATGCAGGAAACATGAAGAAGGTCTTGGCAAAAAAGGTGCGTAGTGTGTCGAAAATCCTGGTGGGATCGAGTTCGGCACGACGGCTACCTTCACCTACACCCTCACCTCCACGTGCGAGGAGTGCACGGCGTGGGAGTATGAGGAGAGAGAGTCCTCCCCCGGCCGAGGAGTCCGACGAGGAGGACGTTCCGTACGAGGAGGAGCCGGAGCCGGATTCTGAGGACGAGTCGCTGGACGAGGAGTCCGACGACAGCGAGGAGGAGCAGGAGGTGGGCGAGGAGGAGGACAGCGAGGAGGACGTGGGCGAGGAGGGACCTGGGCAGGGCGGGTTTGAGCTTGACCCGACGCTGCAGTGGGAGCCGCCGGAGGAGGAGTGGGTTGAGACGGACCCGACTATCCCCCCGCCACAGAGCAAGGCGCCGTATCAGCGGGGGGCCGCGACCCTCCCCGATCTTCCTTACGGCTCGCGTCACACTCTTCTCGTGCCCAGCGGGAAAAGGTACAGCTTATTGTTTATGTTCAATTTTAGCTTTTTCATTGTGTTTTGACCTGCTAACCATACTAATTTTGGTTTTTTCATTGTGTAGGTCGTTTGAGTATGTGCCTCCTAAGGCCAAGGGACAGCGTACCTACTCGAGCATCCTTGGATGTCTTGTGCGCAAGTTCTTCCCTGGGATTGTCACCCTCCCAGATGGTACCAGGAGTGTAGCTTGGACTTTCAAGCATTACACCTACGCGGAGGATCCCGAGGGCGAGGAGCTGGACATGGCGCATAAGACACTCCGCCACTTCTGGGTAAGTTTGCTTGACTTCTGTAAATCCGAGATTTCACTAATGGCTTTAACCCTATTCTACCTATGTGCATGCTTGCAGAACTACTTCTCCTACCGGCCGGAGCACGAGGACGACTGCACGAGCATCCTTGTGGAGATGGCCTCCAAGATGGTGACGGACATGCACTACGAGGCTCGCGTGAACAGTGTCCGCAATTGGTACGCCGAGAAGATGATTAAGCTGGACAAGAAGCGTGCTCGGGACATCTTGATGCAGCCATGGCAGTACCTGCAGGTAGCTTCATTTATATATTATCGATTTTGTTGACCGCCATGTAATATCATTAATATGTGTGTTCTGTGCACGTAGGTGCCTCCTCCGTACGTTGGTAACAATTCATCGTGCCACCTCGCGATGGTAGCGTGGTGGACTAGCAAGGAGTACCTCAAGCTGCACGAGGAGGGAAAGGCAAAGCGGGCGTACAACAAGGGTGGAACACACCGCCAAGGCAGCCGCAACCTCTACCAATGCGTGCAAAATGAGGTGAGCAAATGCATTCTTTAGTCCACCTAAGTTCGTGCTCTCTTTTGCAATATTTCCTGCTTTTCACCTATGTTCGTGCTCTCTTTGCAGAAAGCGAAGACCGGCGTAGACCCCTCGCCCTTCGCCGTTTGGTCAAAGTTTCGTACGCGGGATGAGCCGGATCCTGACACGGGGTCGATGTGGATCAACAGCGGCGCCGAGCTCCGGAGCACGGGGTACACGGCGAAGTTCAAGGAGCGCAACGGTGAGGATGCTGACCCTCTCACCAGTCCACTTGACGTCGAGGCTATCGTGCTTGCGGGGGGAGGCAAGGCGAATGGCCGGTTGTGGATAGGTGACGGCTACGTCGACCCTCGCACCGTCCCGTCCCTACGCCAGGTCCGCCGTGGGAGGGCGCCTGGTGCGCCTGCTGTGGAGACCCGCCCACGAGTTTCGGGTCTGGTTGTCGACCAGCTCCGGGAGCAGGTTAGTCAGCAGCAGGTGCTCTTTGAGCAGCAGCAGGAGCAGATCCGACAGCAGCAGGAGCAGATCCGGCAGCAGCAGGAGGCGTCCAGGCAGATGATGGAGTGGATGACGGCCAACATGCAGCGCTTGGCTCCTGCGGACGTGACTCTTGCTTTTGCTCCACCGACGTTCCCATGGGTATGTCGTCAAACTTGTCATTCTATCCATCTTACTGTTCTAACTTAGTTATCTTTGTAATGCGAGCGTTTTTCCATGTTGTAGATGGATCCAGGATCGGCGAGTGGATCTCACTCAATGGCGCCGCAGCCGCCGCCTGGTGGCCAGGACGATCCGGAGCAGCAGCCCCACTTCACAAACCCTTCCGTTGTCCGGAGGCTTCCGTGGGTATGCTCGCATGACTCTTTCTCCGAAGTTTTAGTCCGCTTTCTTTTAATACCAATGCCATTTCCATCTAGTTGTCAAACTTATCATTTTCTTGCAAACGTGTAGGATCAGGATCCTTCTCAATGATGTTGAGGACCTACTCCGCCGCACGAAGGATCAGGTTAGTTACCATTTCAACTTGCTACCACTCTCGTTCGAAAACTTACTTCATGTCTCACTTAGATCGACATAGCCAATCAAACTTGCCATTTCCACTTAGTTACTTCAACTATGCTTATGCCATTGACACTTAGGTATTTTAGTTGTTATACTTGCCATTTCTACTTAGTTAGTTTTATTATGCCGTGACATTGAAACTTAGTTCTTTTAGTTGTCAAACTTGTCCCTTTCACTTAGTTAGTTTAATTATGCCCATGACATTACCACTCATGATTTTTGTATAACTTGTAGGACGATCAACAATGACGTCCATCTTCGCCTTCCGTCCATCGTCGAAGAGTTCATGTGGTGTTTCAAGTCACCGTTCATCGTCGTGGAGTGGAGTTCATGTGGTGTTTGACTTGAACTATGTTGAATGATGCCTATGTGATGTATGAGATTATTTCTATACTATATGCTATGTGGAGTTTGAAATTAGTCTTATGGAGGAGTTTGATTGTGTTTATATAAGTTATGGATTGTGTTTATATATGTGATTGTGTGAAAATTGTGATCTGTGAATTATTCTGTCAATTATACGTAAAATGCAGGAATTCTGGAAAAAACAGAACAAAACCTGACAATATGGTCACTTTGCCGTGTCAAGGCACACGGCAAAGGCCTGTGCCGTGAGGTTGCACACGGCAAAGAGCACACGTGGCGCCCACCTGTGCTCCTGGCACGTTGCTGATGACCATATGGTCATTATGCCGTGCGTTTTTATGTGTGGCGCACGGCACAGACCTGAGGCTGGCATGATCGACACAGCCTCTTTGCCGTGCGTTTTTACTCGCGGCGCACGGCACAGAAACATATTCTGCCGTGGTTAGCTACGCAGACACACGGCAAAGTCTAAAAGATTTGCCGTGCTCGGCAACGGAAGACGCACGGTAAAGATGGGAACTTTGCCGTGTGTTCGTTTGGTTGTCACGGCAAAGAAGCGGTCGCTCGTTGACCATGCTCTGACATACATATTGTGCCGTGGCCGTAGGAAGACGCACGGCAAAGTGTTTGCCGTGCCCGTTTTCGTAAAGTGCACGGCAAAGATTCTTTGCCGACGCGTTTTATGCCGTGTGGGCTTTGCCGTGTCAAGCTACACGGCAAAGGCTTTGCCGTGTTCCGCAGCCTCTTTGCCGTGCACTTTCACCACACGGCAAAGATAGTTTTTCCGGTAGTGTCTAGTGCAACCCAGACACTCAAGGTAAAAAAAACATGAACAAGTTGTAGAAAACCCCACTTGCAATGGCTTATTTTCAGGCGAGACACGCCATTCTCGGAGACGTTTTCCAGGTGAGGCACCACTCGCAATTGCATTTTTCTGAGCCTCAGTAACGATATTTGACGGCCTACTAACAACGACGTCTGCTTTTACACCTTACTAGAACTATTCCCCGCGCGTTGCAGCGGGGACCCTTTAGAAACTATATTATGTAAATAAAAGGGTATAAAAATATGATACATTAAATTGTCAAAGGAATATGCTAAATTCAATTTAACATAGTCGACATACTAAATTTATTCAACATGAAATATCTATGTATTAAAAATATATTAACATGGAAAAATAAATGATTAGAAATATAAAATGATGTGGAGTCTGTATGTAGAAATTAATAAATATTAGTGGAGATGACGTGGACAATTGATTGGCTAATAGAATAGATGATGTGGATAGCTTGCATGTTGAGATAGAAAAATCATAAATGCACTTAGTGGGGTTTTGCTTTATAAGAGGTACTAGAAGTATACCCTGCTCGTTGCAACGGTAATCCCTTTAAAACTATATCGTGTAAATAAAAGAGTATAAAAAATATGATAGAATAATTTGTCTAAAAAAACATGCAAAATTTAATTTATCATAGTCGAGATAATAAATTTATTTGACACGAAATATGTGTATTAAAAATTATTAGCATGGAGAACTAAATGATTAAAAAGATGGATGATGTGGAGTTTGGATGTATTTATTGTAAATGTTACTACCTCTGTCCTGTTTTAGTTGTCGTGAGTTGTATATCAGATGCGTACTGTCCTAGTTCTTTGTTTGCGACAAGTAAAACAGGACGGAGGGAGTTACTAAAGATGACATGGATAATTGATTGGCTAAGAGGATAGATGAGGTGGATAACTTGCATATTGAGATAGAAAATAATAAATGCATGTTAGTGTGGTTTTACTTTAGGTTCTGAATGCATTAATTTCATTTATGAATAATTTGCCTCTGAAAGCTATAGTAGCGGCAAGTAGTTAACCAGTCACACACAAGTTGATGATGATCGAGATGGAAAATCTTCTTTATAAGTCAAGTTATATCGCATCTTCCTTCATGTCCATGCAGCATATATTTTCATTTCAGTAGAGAGTAGCACATCCAGTTTCCACGCTAGCACCTATTAACAATGGCATTCTCCATCATGCCGGAACTTCCCACACATCTTTGCACTTATCCTACTAGTTCCTCTGTACTTCATCATTAGATCAAGGAGATCAATGAACTCCTTGGACCCAATAGACTGGCCAAAGGTTGGGATGCTCCCTTTCATCATCGCCAACTTCCACAAATTTCTTGACGCAATCACCATGGTTCTTGCCACCTACGGGGAAGAACTTCGAGTCGCACGGCCCTGTGTCGAGCATGCGTTTCTTCCTGACCTGTGACCCACAGAACGTCCGCCACATCTTCACCAATAACTTTACAAACTTCCCCAAGGGTGAAGATTTCGGGTCTATCTTCGGCATATTAGACGGCACAATATTCACCGCCGATGGCGATTCCTGGCGCCAGCAGCGTGCGATGTTCCAACACATCCTGACCACGCCACAACTCGTGGATTTCATGACACAGTGCTGTCGTGACAAGGTGGTCGAGGGTCTCGTCCCCGTGCTAGCCCGCATGGCAAGCAAGCAAGCAAACACCGTTTGACATGGAGGATTTGTTGGGGAGGCTCGTGCTTGATATCACTGTCAAGGTAGTATTTGGCACGGACCCGTGCCACTTGTCCACCGAGATGGCACCCATGGATGTTGCTACCTCTCTGGATGCCGTGATGGAGGTAGCCTGGTACAGGCACATCATGCCGGTGTCATGTTGGAAGGCAATGAGATGGTTGAATGTTGGATGGGAAAGGAAGCTCGCTGCGGCAGAAGCAAGTTTACGAAGATTTGTGGCAGATAAAATCCGTACAAGGATGATGGAAACTCGTGGTAGTGATGAGGTGACCACCTTGAACATATTGTCCTATTACAACAACGACCCAGACTACTTTGATCACAACGGGGAGCCTACTGACTTCCTGCATAGCCGCATAGGACATTAATAAATTCGGTTTTGCAATTCTCAGCTAGCTGAGAATTAAGTTAACGCTCAGTCGATAGTTTAACCATCCGATTAAAGATCGCTAAGATTCGTGTACTTATTCCATCGCTACGTGCGACCTCCGCCCGCAGATGTACGTGCGTTTTGGCTGGGCTTTTGTTCTGACCATGGGCTTTTCTTCTTTGTTCTTTTTCTTATTCTAGGAAATTGAACCTTTTTGCACTCGTGTGGGCTTTTTTGTTTGTGTTATGTTCTTGTTTATTCTCAAAATAAGAAATATGTTTTGTTTTGTATTTCCTTGTAATTATTTTGTTTTTTATTATTTTATTTTTCTTATTATTTTATTTTCTCATTCCCATTAGTAAATCTCATGTGTCATAATTTGTCTTGACATTATTTTTGTGGGTGTTAAATGGTGCACTTATTTTTTATAGACTTTAGATCAATATTTTTCAATATTATTTTTCCGAATTACTAGTTCTTAGTTGTATGGAAATTAGTTAAATCTCAGTCAACTTTTTTAGTCGTGGATCTAGGCCGCCAAAGCTTCGTGCGAGTCAATTTTTGGTTTGTGTTTTTTGTGTAAGGGGACGAAAGTTGTACTTTGATTGTACGACGATTGGCTTCGGTTTTAGCGACGCAGTTAAAAGAATTTGCTATGTGCCCGTTTTTCGGTTGCAAGTCGGTTTGCAACTGAGTTCTTTTTTAGTTGCAAGTTGGGTTGTAATGAGATTTTTTCTAGTTGCAACTTGGGTTGCAAGTGAAAAATATTCAGTTGCAAGTCTGGTTGTAACTGAGTTTTTTTCTAGCTGCAAGTCACGTTGCAACTGAGATTATTATTCCAGTTGCAACTGGGGTTGTAACTGGGTTTTTTTCCTAGTTGCAAGTCGGGTTGCAACTGAGATTTTTCAATTGCAAGTGGGGTTGCAAGTGAGTTGTAACTAAGATTTTTTCTAGTTGTAAGTTGGGTCGCAACTGAGATTTTTTTTCTAGTTGTAAGTTGGGTTGTAACTGAGATATATTTTCTAGTTGCAAGTTGGGTTGTAACTGAGATTTTTTTCTTGGTTCCAAATGAATGAAATTCAATTGCAATTTGGGTTGTAACTGAGTTTTTTTCTAGTTGCAAGTCACGTTGCAACTGAGATTATTCCAGTTGCAAGTGAGGTTGTAACTGAGTTTTTTTCCTAGTTGCAAGTCACGTTGCAACTGAGATTATTATTCCAGTTGCAACTGGGGTTGTAACTGAGTTTTTTTCCTAGTTGCAAGTCGGGTTGCAACTGAGATTTTTCAGTTGCAAGTGGGGTTACAAGTGAGTTGTAACTAAGATTTTTTCTAGTTGTAAGTTGGGTCGTAACTGATTTTTTTTTCTAGTTGTAAGTTGGGTTGTAATTGAGATATTTTTTCTAGTTGCAAGTTGGGTTGTAACTGAGATTTTTTTTTCTTGGTTCCAAATGAATGAAATTCAGTTGCAATTTGGGTTGTAACTGAGTTTTTTTCTAGTTGCAAGTCACGTTGCAATTGAGATTATTCCAGTTGCAAGTGAGGTTGTAACTGAGTTTTTTTCCTAGTTGCAAGTCGGGTTGCAACTGAGATTTTTCAGTTGCAAGTGGGGTCGCAAGTGAGTTTTCCCAAGTTGCAAGTCGGGTTGCAACTGTGATTTTTTCTAGTTGCAAGTGGGGTCGCAACTGTGTTATTTTCAGTTGCAAGTCGGGTCGCAACGACTAAGGTTTTTAGTTTCAAGTCAGGTGGCAACTGAGATTTTCCAGTTGCAAGTCGGATCGTAGTTGAGTTTTTCGCAGTTGCATGTGAGGTCACAATCAAAACGGAAGATTTTCCATTTACATATTAGATTGTAACTTAACTTTTTGTAATTGTAAGTGGAGTGCAAATAAGTTTTTATAAACTAGTGTCCTTCGTAATCTTCTATTTATTAACAAAAGAATGAAGGAAAGAAAAATGGGCACCATGACCGTACCTAGAGCCAGCTATTAATAAAAGGAATAAAATGCCCATGAACTAGCCCAACAAGCAAAAATAAAGAACGATCAAAGCCCAGATCGCTTTTACAATCAGGAATTACGTACACGACTGGCTCGATGGATTTAGACGGCCGGGTCGAACAAGTGACGTCAGCCTGACTGAGAATTAACTTAATTCTCAGTCAGCTATGCCCTAGTCACACCCTAATAAATTACATGGTTGCGCTGCGTGACCCAATAGGCGCGGCGCTACCATGGCTTGTCTTCAACCTCGCGACAAACCCACACTCCATGCAGAGCCTCCGAAATGAACTAGCGCCCATCGCTGCTCGCAAATCGGCCGCTGCTGCTGCTGCTGCTAATGGCGGAATTGTGACCTTTGAGTCGGAGGAGACAAAAAGCCAACCCTATAGCCGAGCAGCCCTGTTCGAGTCCCTCAGGTTGTTTCCATCGGGCCCGATTGAACGCAAGATGGCTCTCGCGGACGACGTGCTGCCTAGCGGTGTTAGAGACCTCTTAGAGTCACAGGCGGAGGCATGCTGTGAAGAGATGGGCCAGCCAGAGGAAGAGCCAGAGAGTGAACGGCCCAGGAGATCCAAGAGAGGCCCGATGCCATCTCAGAAGTATGCGGGCCCCGACTGGACGCAGTGAACATATAGGAGGAGGACAACGCAGCGAGCTCGGCATCCAAGATAACGATCACGGCTGATTCTAGATCTCACCTACCTTGCTTCCTCTCCTCACCTTCTTCTTCCTCTGCTCATCCCCAACTCCCGAATTCCCGTGTATCCATTCTGATTCTGGTGTAATAGGCTAGATCCCTGAACTCATATGTACCGGATGATTTGACGTATGTGAGTGAGTAAAGTGGGATCATAACATTTGGTATCAGAGCAGTTGCGATCGCCAGGGAAGAGGAGAGAGAGTTCGTGATTTGTTCCTGTAAAACTTGGTGAAGGGTGTTGGATCCGTGAGGATCCGACGCAAAACACTCCGGTGTACCCAAATCAAGTAAGGAATAAGCCGAATTCGGATTCCGAAGCTATGGGAGAGATCGGAGAGAAGGAGATGACACTGCAGCAGATGTTCCAATTCCTGACGGCGGCGGAGAAACGGCGCGAAGCCGACACGGCGGCGCTGAGTGAGAAACTGGGGGCGATCCAGATCTCGCAGGAGGAGATGGCGAGTACTTGGAAGCCTAAAGTGGATCAAGCCTTAGGGGATCTCTCAGGAGCCATCGAGTCTCTCAAGGACAGGGTCGATCGCATGGATCAGCAGTTGGCTACCGCGGCCGCGAGGACGGGTCATGGGGCGGTGGAGTTTACTACCACCGCTGCGGCCGCTCGGGCGGGTCATGGGGTAGTTGACTTGACTAGGCAACAACCACCGCTGCTACCCAAGCCAGTCACCGAGGTCGGTGGCAGCGACGCTGGAGTTGCCGGCCCAGGTGGGCACCGCCTTCAATTGGAACACCGGGGGTCTCTCTCAGGACCTCCGGACAATGGTACGTGCATCACACCCGTGTCACAGACTAATCCTGCTAGAGTATTAGATTTTGGCACTGCCGATATGGGCAATGGTTACACCTGTGGGAGTGTAGCTCGTTCTGAGATTCCTGTGTTTGATGGGGACAACCCAAAGTGGTGGAAACGAAACTGCGAAAAATACTTTAAAATTTGCCAAACACATGAAAGCTATTGGAAGGATTTAGCCACTATGAATTTCACAGGGCAGGCTGCACTGTGGCTGCAAACTGTGGAAAACAAAGTAGAACATATGTCTTGGTCGGAGTTTAGTGACCTGCTGTGTGAAAAATTTGGGAAAAGCCAATACAAAGTTCTGATTAGAAGGCTAAAACACTTGACACAGTTGGGTACTGTTTTAGAATATATAGAGAGTTTTAATCTTGTCATGCATCAGATGTTAGCTCATAATCCAGCAATTGATCATGAGATTTTTACCACCTCTTTCATTGATGGGTTGAAGGAAGAGATACGTGCAGTAGTTATGATTCAAATGCCTGAAGATTTGGATACTGCTAGTGCTCTGGCCTTGTTGCAGGAGGAGGTGATCGACTCGGGGCGTCTGAAGGAGCAACGAAGAAGGGATCCCTCAAATTGGGCTAAAGCAAATTCGATGGGGGGTGCTATGGGGACGAGTTCCATTCCTGGGAATTCTCCAATGAGTGCCCGGACCAGTACAAGACCTTTCACTGAGGACAAGAGGGGAACAGAGGCTTCTCGTTCAAGATCAGCAGGGGACAAAGTCAGTGCTCTCAGGTCTTACCGCAGGGCTCGAGGACTCTGTTTCACTTGTGGAGAAAAATGGGGCCATCAGCATAAGTGTGGCCAGACTGTCCAATTACATGTGGTCGAAGAATTATTGCAGATGCTTGAGTCTGAAGAACCTGCAGAAACCAGTGTTGCAAATGTTACTGAAGACAGTGAGTCTGACACTGAAGAACTACATGCAATTTCAGAGCATGCTCTGAAGGGGTTGGAAGGAAATCATACTCTGAGACTAAAGGGAAAAATTCAGAGGTTTGAAGTAATCATCCTGGTGGATTCAGGGAGCTCCACTAGCTTCATCAGTTCCAATTTAGCAGAACAACTGAAGGGGGCTGAACCACTGAAAAGGTGATGAAGGTGAAGGTGGCTAATGGTTAAATCCTGCAGGGAGACAGTTGGTTTCCTAACTGTCAGTGGAAATGCCAGGGAGCAACTTTTGGAACAGACTTCAAGGTGCTGCCATTGGATTGCTATGATGCTATTATAGGAATGGATTGGCTGCAGGCTCACAGCCCCATGCAAGTGGACTGGATAAAGAAGTGGATGATAATTCCGACAGGTAAACAACAACACAAGCTGCAGGGAATTACTGCCAATACCAGTGAATGTGAAGAAATTTCTCAGGGCAAATTGTTGAGCCTAGAAGAACAGCAAGCATTGTTGTACTGCTTTCTGTTAAACCCAATGCGTCAGGACCAGCTTCAGAGAGGTGGGAAGGACAATATTCAGCAATGTCCACAGGAAATGCAGGACTTGATAAAAGAATTTGAAGCATTATTCGAAGAACCAAAAGGGTTACCGCCAAAAAGGGAGTTTGATCATGCTATACCCCTGCTGCCTGGGGCCCAACCAGTCAATGTGAGGCCCTACAGATACAATCCTGAGCAGAAGGATGAAATTGAGAGGCAGATTTCTGAGATGCTAGCAAATGGGATTATTCAGCCTAGATCTAGTCCTTTCTCATCCCCACTGTTGTTAGTGATAAAGAAGGATTTGACCTGGAGATTGTGCACTGATTTTAGGCATTTGAATGCAATTACCATCAAAAATAGGTACCCTATACCCATTGTAGAAGAACTAATGGATGAATTGCAAGGAGCTGCCTTCTTTACCAGTCTCGATTTACGTTCTGGGTACCACCAAATCAGAATGAAAGAGGAAGATGAAGCCAAAACTGCCTTTCAGACACATCAGGGACACTATGAGTATAAGGTGATGCCTTATGGCTTGACTGGAGCACCAGCAACTTTTCAAGGCATAATGAACATCATTTTGGCAAAATGGTTGCGAAAAGGGGTCTTGGTTTTCATAGATGACATTCTGATTTATTCAGATACTTGGGAGAAGCACTTGGCGCTAGTTAGAGAAGTGTTTCTGGCATTACAAGAACATCAGCTCAAAGTAAAGCTTTCCAAATGCAAGTTTGCTCAGAAAAAGCTGGCCTTCTTAGGGCATGAGATTAGTGCACAAGGGGTGTCTACAGACAGCAGTAAGATAAAGGCAATTGCTGAATGGCTTACACCCCAAAACATCAAAGATTTGAGAAGTTTCTTGGGTTTAGTGGGGTACTACAGAAGGTTTGTGAAGGACTTTGGTATCATATCTCTGTTTAACTTGTTAAAGAAGGGAACAGTTTTTGTCTGGACCAGCCAGACAGAGGAAGCTTTTCAAGCATTGAAGAAAGCTGTTATATCTGCCCCAGTTTTGGCTCTTCCAAATTTCAATGAAACATTTGAAATTGAAACAGATGCATGTGATTATGGAGTGGGAGCAGTGTTAATGCAAAAAGGACACCCCATAGCATTCCTTAGCAAAGCTTTGGGCCCCAAAAACAGAGGCTTATCCACTTACGAAAAGGAGTGTTTGGCTATTCTTATGGCAGTAGACAGATGGAGGCCATATTTGCAAAGGGGTGAATTCATCATCAAGACTGATCAGAAAGCTTTGACACACCTTGATGACCAGAGATTGTCTACACCATGGCAGCATAGAGCACTAACCAAACTGCTGGGCTTGAACTACAAAATTGTCTACAAGAAAGGACATGAAAATAAAGTGGCAGATGCCCTGTCTCGCAAGTTGCCCACAGCAGATTCAGAGATATTAGCAATATCCACTTGTACTCCTACGTGGATGGAAGAAATCATAGAGGAGTACCTGTCTGATGAGAAGGCAAGTAAACTACTTGCAGAGTTAACCATTCAGCAGTCAGTGGGGCCTTTTGTGTTAAAACAAGGAGTGATACATTTCAAAGGCAGAATCTGGCTGCATGCTCAGTCTAAGCTGAAACTGAAAATTTTAGAAGCACTGCATGCGAGCGCTATTGGAGGCCATTCAGGTTTTGCTGTGACCTATCATCGCATCAAGAAGTTGTTTGCTTGGCCTCGGATGAAAACAGAGATTAAGGCGTATGTGGCTGGGTGCACTGTCTGTCAGCAAGCAAAACCAGAGAGGGTTAAGTACCCTGGATTGTTGGCACCTTTGCCTATACCTGAAGGAGCATGGAGGGATATTTCGATGGATTTCATTGAAGGAATTCCAAAATCAGCAGGTTTCAGCTGTATTTTGGTAGTAGTGGACCGTTTCTCTAAGTATGCCCATTTTGTTCCTTTGGCACATCCGTTTACAGCTACTACTGTGGCTACAGCTTACATGAACAATGTATACAAGTTGCATGGCAGGCCTAAATCCATTGTCTCGGACAGAGATAAAGTGTTCACCAGTAAGTTTTGGAAGGAATTGTTCAGGCTAACAGGAACATCATTGGATTTCAGTTCTCCTTATCACCCGGAAACAGACGGGCAAACGGAGCGTGTGAATCAATGCTTGGAGGGGTATCTTCGCTGTTTCGTGCATGGATGTCCTCAGAAATGGGTTCAGTGGTTACCACTAGCAGAATTTTGGTACAACACTACTAAACACTCTGCACTGGACAAATCGCCATTCGAGGTGGTGTATGGCATGTCGCCGGTGCACATGGGGATTGACAGGTTGGAAGCGTGTGCTGTACCGGATGTGGCGGAATGGTTGCAAGAAAGAGAGCAAATGCGAGACATTCTACATCAACATCTGGTACGTGTTCAATTGCGAATGAAACACCAAGCTGACAGACACAGAACAGAGAGAGAGTTTACTCCATGAGATTGGGTATATTTGAAGCTACAACCCTATATTCAGAAATCAGTGGCTACTCGTGCGAACCAGAAGCTGTCTTTTCGGTACTATGGACCATATTTGGTGTTGCGACGCATTGGAAGGGCAGCTTATGAGCTGAAGCTGCCAAAGACGGCTAAGATACACCCAGTTTTACATGTCTCCCAGCTCAAGAAGGCTGTTCGTGCTACAGATGAAGTGCATCAAGAGTTGCCAGACATTAGTGCAGTACCGTGTTTACCTGAGAAGATCCTGCAGCAGCGCTCATATCGCAAAGGTACTTCTCTCATTCCTCAGATACTGGTGCAGTGGACAGGTATGGATGAGGACCTGGCAACCTGGGAAGATGAACAAGCTTTACGAGTGAAGTTTCCGGTTGCTCCGGCTTGGGGGCAAGCCATTGATAAAGAAGAGGGGAATGTTAGAGACCTGTTAGAGTCACAGGCGGAGGCATGCTGTGAAGAGATGGGCCAGCCAGAGGAAGAGCCAGAGAGTGAACGGCCCAGGAGATCCAAGAGAGGCCCGATGCCATCTCAGAAGTATGCGGGCCCCGACTGGACGCAGTGAACATATAGGAGGAGGACAACGCAGCGAGCTCGGCATCCAAGATAACGATCACGGCTGATTCTAGATCTCACCTACCTTGCTTCCTCTCCTCACCTTCTTCTTCCTCTGCTCATCCCCAACTCCCGAATTCTCGTGTATCCATTCTGATTCTGGTGTAATAGGCTAGATCCCTGAACTCATATGTACCGGATGATTTGACGTATGTGAGTGAGTAAAGTGGGATCATAACAAGCGGACACAAGGTTCGTGGCGGAGACACCATCCTAGTCTCCGTCTACAGCATGGGAAGACTAGCGGACTTGTGGCTTGTGGGGAGAGGACTGTCAGGAGTACAAGCCGGAGAGGTGGCTCTCCGACTCCGAGGACGGCAGCCGGCTGCGGCACGTGCCGTCCTACGTTTTCATGGCGTTCAACACAGGTCCAAGGTCATGCGTCGGGAAGAACATAGCCGTGGCACAGATCACATCCATCATCGCCACCATGGTGTGGAACTTTGATTTCGAGGTGCTGGAGAGGCAAATGGTGAAGCCCAAGCTGTCGGTTGTTATGCAGATGAAAAATGGCCTCAAGGTCCTGGTTAGGAAGAGGCAGGAAAGTCGGAACATATAAGAAACATCGTTTTCTGTCCTCCTGGATCCCGTATCAAGAATAATGTACATGTCTGTTGTTGTACCATGCATATCACAATAATACCATGTGTTTTTCTCCCTTTTTCTCTCTGTATTGTTAAAAAAATAGGTAAAATAAACCTGCAATATTTGAACATAGAAATATCAGATTAAGGAAATTAACAATACTGAGGTTACTAGTACTATTTTAACACAACATCGAACGCGTATGACACTATATACATTTAATTTTTCTGCAAAATAGCTGCTTTTCACGAGGCAGATCTCGCCCGAAAGTACATCTCTCTCGCTGATCCAAGATCGATTCGATCGTCCACATGCAAATGCCTCTACAATACATCGAGTCGAGCAAGCTAAGCGATCTCCTTGCATCGCATGCATGGGATCGACCCAAAAGAGGAAGCACCGTACTCGATTGAACCCAATCCTTCACGTGAGGCATGTGACAAGCAAGTTACGGCCATGCTTCCTTGCCTGCATACATTGCAGCCTGCTGCTGCCCTGCAGGCTACGTATCTGCTAGGTTGGTTGAAAAGCTTGCTGGTGTATCTATCTATCTATCTATCTATCTATCTATCTATCTATCTATCCCTTTGTAGAGATTTCTCCTAAATGTGATCACACCGGTTTGTTTTTAAATTTACCCCTATGCTTTTAGACCACGGTACATGTTTGTTGTATCTCACGTTTACTGGAGAACGTATCCGGTGCACCCGTACATCTAGTGCAA
Organism: Puccinellia tenuiflora; assembly: GCA_012064385.1. Taxonomy (NCBI): domain Eukaryota; kingdom Viridiplantae; phylum Streptophyta; class Magnoliopsida; order Poales; family Poaceae; genus Puccinellia; species Puccinellia tenuiflora. Next base: position 343,098 of record QRDG01000211.1, on the reverse strand, counting down.
CCCAGAAACTCAAGGTAAAAAAAAAAACATGAACAAGTTGTAGAAAATTCTGAAAATAATATAAGTTAACATACATCGACCACGTCACAATATTTGAATTTCGATTTCTAGACACAAATAAGGAATAAAAAGGGGTAAATCATGTTATGAATAGTACTGCTTGTTTGAAGTTGGGCTGTGAATTGAGCTCGTTAGTACAAAAAGTGCTAAATTTGGGGAAATCTGGTTTGGCTCATACGTGTAGATGCACCCACTATCAAAAAACCGTATGTGAAAATGTCAAAAAAAATTGAACCAAATTTTGTTGTATATCCGGACATTCTATATTTGCATACTAAGTTTCACGAAAAAGAGACATATTTCGTGGCCTGTGTAGAAAGGACAGTTTCTGGTGCTCTAAAACGAGTTTTCACGAGACATTTTTTTAACAAGTCACAAAAATGTATTTTTTCGTCAAACTTTGTGTATGAACATAGATGTCCAGATGTACAACCTAATTTTTTTCCGAATTTTTTGACACTTTGAAATGAATTAAAATACATTTTTCATAATGGGTACAACTAGACCTATAAGCCAAAACATTGTGTCCGTAAATTTGTTGTTTTGTTTCTTGAGATACGTTTCATATTTGAGATCGACTAGCAGGAGGGTGCCCTTCCGTCTACGCGCTGGAGGGTGCGGGCGCCAGCGCGGGGCACCCTCCGCTATTGACACGTGGTTGCTTGGGGTCCAACCGGGATGTTTGGCCCGACCGGCACGGTGCGTAGTGTGTGAATCTTTTGTCCTAAATGGCTCTTTGGTAAACTTTTAGCCACTAATGGCTTTTCATAAAATTTTCAACCTGACCTGGCCCTTGGGTAAAACCCCACTTGCAATGACTTATTTTCAGGCGAGACATGCCATTCTCGGAGACGTTTTCCAGGTGAGGCACCACTCGCAATTGCATTTTTTAGAGCCTCAGTAACGATATTTGACGGCCTACTAACAACGACGTCTGCTTTTACACCTTACTAGAAATATTCCCCGCGCGTTGCAGCGGGGACCCTTTAGAAACTATATTATGTAAATAAAAGGGTATAAAAATATGATACATTTTAAATTGTCTACAGAAATATGCTAAATTCAATTTTTCATAGTCGACTTGCTAATTTTATTCGACATGAAATATCTATGTATTAAAAATATATTAAAATGGACAAATAAATGATTAGAAATATAAAATGATGTGGAGTTTGTATGTAGAAATTAATAAATATTAGTGGAGATGACATGGACAATTGATTGGCTAATAGAATAGATGATGTGGATAGCTTGCATGTTGAGATAGAAAAATCATAAATGCACTTAGTGGGGTTTTGCTTTATAAGAGGTACTAGAAGTATACCCTGCTCGTTGCAGCGGTAATCCCTTTAGAACTATATCGTGTAAATAAAAGAGTATAAAAAATATGATAGAATCATTTCTCTAAAAAACATGCAAAATTTAATTTATCATAGTCGAGATACTAAATTTATTTGACACGAAATATGTGTATTAAAAATTATTAGCATGGACAACTAAATGATTAAAAAGATGGATGATGTGGAGTTTGGATGTATTTATTGTAAATGTTACTACTCCCTCCTTCACAGTATATAGGGCGTGTTTCTAAAAACTCTGGGACCTAGGTGTAGCGCTATTGGCTTTCTTTTTGTTTGGAAAGAGCTAAAAAATAGCTTTGGTTTGGTAACCACCGCGCCTAATAAATCGTGAGATTAACGTTCATTACTCCCCCTGGCCAGTAACCGAAAGGTCCTCCTGCATGCAGAGGTGGAGACCGATTCCACCGGATCGAGCTAGCCTTCCTTCTTCCTCCCTCATCTTTCGCTCCAAAACTTTCCATCCAAAACGAAAAATTTTGGCCTGAAAAAGCTCCCGCCGATGCTCCCCGCTCTTGTTTCCAATTTTCGGCTGAAATTCCGCGCGCTAATTATGCGCTTTATATACCATAGAGATCCTCAGATGCATCCCTCACACCATCTCTCCTCCGTCCAGATCCAATGGCGCCGCCGCAGCCAGGTGAAGAAGGTCGCCGGCCTCCTCCTCTTGGCCTGCGTGGCCTCTCGATGATGGCCTTCCAGCCAAGATCGCCGGCGCCTGGAGGCCTTCCACCTCTCGGTCTTGCCGGACGCGAACCTCTGCCCTCCTTCTCCATCGGCACGGCAGGCTTCGAGCGGGTGGTGCCTCCTTCTGTGTTGCCACGACGACGCATTGAATTGTCCTGCCCAGCTCGCCCGCCATCAGCTAACGAAGCCGGTTCCTCGAACTGGGCAACATCCACCGGCGGGGGCGGGACGAGCAGCGGTGAGGGCGGGACGGGTAGTGGCGGCAACAGTCGATCTTCTTTCGTGGGGTTCAGTATGCTGAATGGCGGCGATATCTCGTTTGGCGGCAGCAACTCCATGGGCTTCAACTTCAGTAGCGGCGCCGGAGGCATACGGATAGGAGGGAGCACTTCCGATGGTGCCATTGGTGGCAACACAACTGGTAAACTCTAAACCCTACTGTACTAGTTCATATATTTTCAGCTAGTTGTACTCCACGTACTGTAGTTCATATATTTTCAGGGAGTAGATCACATAGGAGTATCATGCATTGTTTATTATGGATCATCCACGTACTGTAGTTGTGCTGGTTTTTGCTGTTGCACATCATGCAAAGGTAGATCACACAGTAGTTATCTCATACTTATTTTAGATCATGTAAATATTTGTCTCATAGATTATATCTTGTTTCTGTTCTTGTTGTCAATAATCAACAAAAATTCTGGTTTACAATTTTGACTGAAGGTATTGGTGGCTATGGCAATGAGGAGAGCATTGGATACCGAGGCAAGGGATACAACCCCAATTTTGATCATGCCGACGAGTTCCCTCCTAGCCAGGAGCATGTACAAACCGAGAAACCACCAGTTGATTTGAGTAAGCAATTTTTTGACTGGAGCATGTACAAGTGATTTTTTGTTTAGTCTTTTATTTTTCTAATTTATGTTCAATGCATTTAGATGTTTTGGCGAACAAGGAGATGAGAAGACATTATACTACCGATGACAAGCGTCACATATACGCAATGATCGTAGCACGTAATGGCACACATAATAGGTTGAAGCATGGAGTTACAAAACAGGTTGCACTTGCTGCTCAATGTCCTAGAAGGATAGTGCAAAGGATATGGCAGGAGGTTAAAAAAGGTGGTGGCATTACTTCTGTGAAAAACAACAAAAAAGTGAAGTCAGGAAGGAAGAAAGTTAAGTTGAATGTGGAGGCGTTGGAAGCCATCCCACCAGGCGAGAGAACAACACTTGAACAAGTTGCTGGTCATTTGAACCTGTCAAGAAGCACAGTTTGGCGAAGGTACACAACTTATTTTACATGTTTGAAAAAACAGACAGAAATCTCATTTTGATATGCTACATTCTTTTGTAGGTTGAAGGAGAAGGAAATTCGTCGAATAACTAGCGAATTGAAACCGGCGTTAACAGAAGATAACCAGAAGGCACGAGTGCGATATTCCTTACGATATATCGAGCCTTCTAGCTTATCGAATGATCCGACCTTTAAGTCTTGTTTTGACTTTATTCATATCGATGAGAAATGGTTCTATCGCACGAGGAAGACCCAGAAAATGTATCTGGGACCTACAGAGAAGGCACCACACCGGGAATGCAAGCATAAAAATCACATTCAAATAATCATGTTCTTGTCGGCAATGGCAAGGCCAAGGTATGATGCTCAAGGCAACTGTGTATTTGATGGCAAGATCGGTGTTTGGGCTTATACCGAGTGGGTTCAAGCTCAGAAGGAGAGTCGCAATAGGTTTGTACTTGATCATGTCAACTAAAATTAGCAAAATTTCATTCATGTTTATTTGTTCTTACCTTTTGTTTGTATATATGTAGGAAAAGGGGCACATGGGAGCTAAAGCCAGCCGATAGCGTGGACAAGGCCAAAAGTCGAGAGTACTTAGTAAAATATGTACTCCCAGCTATAAAAGCTAAATGGCCAGAGAGTGATAGATGGAAAACAATCTATGTACAACAGGACAACGCTAGGACTCACATTGCACCGGATGATCCAGTTTTTTTAGCGGAGGCAGCAAGAGGTGGATGGGACATTAGGTGTGTGTATCAACCTCCTAATTCACCTGACACCAACATACTAGATCTTGGATGGTTCGCGTCCATTCAAGCAATGTTTCATAGGAAGATGCCCAAGACCCTACCCGACATTGTACAAAAGGTATTATAGTCTTTTATTTTATAGTTCGATTCACTTATGCACTTATATTTCTGTTGAATTATGCACTTATATTTCTGTTCATTATTAATTTAAAATAGGTTGAAGAATCCCTTGCGGAGTATCCCCATCAAAAGCTCAATAGGATTTGGTTGAGTCATCAAGCGTGCATGAGGGAGATCATCAAGCACAAGGGTTCTATCCACTACGCGTTGCCTCACCTGAAGAAACAAGCATTGGAGAGACACGGACTTCTACCGGTTCGCTTGACGATTGACAAGGAATATGTTGAGGCCGCAATTGAGTATTTGAACTCAACTTGAATGTAATTTGACGGCTATTTTGTAATGAAGTGGTAAACTAGATTGATGTAATTTGAGGACTTCAATCTATTATTTTGCTAATATTATCCTATTTCATGCTTACTCTTTTACATGCACTTGTTTGATGCAATGGTTATGTACTGCTATGCAACTTATTTACATATCCAATTTTAGCAACAAAAATCGAAAAGAAGAAAGAATAGGAAACAACTCAGTTATATTTCAACAATGCTCCACTTACAAATTCGTCCATAAGCATAACAACTCAATTACAGAAAATCAAACTTAGATAAAAATGATAGCTCTTGCATAGAAATCCTTCGACTAGTTTGCCTCGGTCTCCGGCAAGGCCAAGACATCGTCTTCATCCTTTGATAATTTGGAGGGGCTGCGTCCACATAGAATACAAATTCCTTGTTTGTTCAAGCACACAGTTGTTGCACAATCTTTGCACCAAGTGTTGTTAGGCTGAATAGGTTTGCGGGCGGTTGAGTGCTTCATCCATTGCTTTATATAACTCAAAGAAGATGAAGAGGAATAGCCAGGAGAAGAAGAGACGAAGAAGAAGGCACCAAGCACTCATGCATGCGGATCTGTATGCAGCTTTCTTGCCCCGTTCACACGATCTGCATGCAGATTTCATGCCACCGTTCACACATGCGGAAGGGAAACAGGAAAGAGAGAGAATTAAGGGGTCCTTCCGTTACCACGCCCGCATTAATTGAGCAATCAAACAAAACGCGCCTAAAAACACTCCCCCGGTGGAAATGCATGAGATTGAAAAGGCGCCCTATAAACTGTGAAGGAGGGAGTACCTCCGTCCCATTTTAGTTGCCGTGAGTGTATATCAGATGTGTACTGTCCTAGTTCTTTGTTTGCGACAAGTAAAACATGACGAATGGTGTACTAAAGATGACATGGATAATTGATTGGCTAAGAGGATAGATGAGGTGGATAGCTTGCATGTTGAGATAGAAAATAATAAATGCATGTTAGTGGGGTTTTACTTTAGGATGGTCCCAGTGGGAGTAACTTGCATCCTAAAGTAAAACCCCACTAACATGCATTTATTGTGTTGTGCCTAGAGGGTTGTATCACATGGTTCTGCTGCTGAATGCATGTAGAGAAAGCAGTGGCGGGGCCAGGAACAAAAGCCTGGGTATTCCACCAAAAAAAATTGCTCTAAAGTAACTTGCATGCCACCTAAGCAAAAAAAAGATGATGTGGCAGCTAATTAATGTTGAGAGAAGTAAATAGAGTAACATGTCACGTTTCTCTAGACAAAATGAGTCTATAAGATAATAAATGAGACCATCTATGTTACTCTCTTTATATTAATTTGCACTATGATGGTAGTAACTAAGACTAGTAACATATGCATGTTACTAGTCTTAGTTACTCCCCACTGTGATCAGACTTATAAGAGGGATAGATAGATAGATTACACATAGTACTCTTTTATCGATAGAACTCTGTACTAACTAAGCTGGTTGTGCCCAGACTTGGGATCTAGGTTCTGGGTTTCACTCCCACCTCTCTCCTTCAAAAATATTTATTATATACAATATTTAATTTTTATGTGAAAATATAAAGAATGTAGTGTTATGCTAAATTTTAGTATGTGGATATTTAAGTATTTCACACAAAGTTCTGCATTGTTCTTTTTTTCATCAATGCACGCATGCATGCATGCTCAACTGAACAGAGTCTCGTCGACATCAATGCATTCGTGCATGCTCAACCGAACAGACTCGTCATTTTTTTTCTGATTCCTTGGTCTCAAAGGAAGAAGGCGAGAAGTCTAGGTATATGGTGAGTATAGAGTACCTAGGTATAGGTTGGCGTAATACACTGACAACAGTGCAGAGGCACGCTTCCGTTTCAGTGGCATCATCGTCACAAAGACCAGCCAGCAGTGAACCTCTTTCCGCAACTTGATGCTTGCAGTTAAGCCCATGCATGCCACTTCAAGCATGCAAGCAACAAACGGCAGTCATTTATAATTTCTCTAGAGTAGCTAGCTACTACTAGGTTGCAAGTTGTACAACAATATCACTAGCTAGCTGGTGATGAACATGAGGGATCTACCCCGTTTTCAAAAAACATATTTCTAAATATTAGGAAAATTCTACCTCGTACTAGAGCCAGCATCTCCCTTTGTATCGAGAGGAAAAAAATATACTACCACTCCAATATTGTGTTGTGCCTACAGGGTTGTTGTAGTATCACATGGTTCTGCTGCTGAATGCATGTAGAGAAAGGATGGTCAACATATTTCCTCCGTGCACAAATGTAGGACTAGGACGTTTTCGAGATGTATAATCCGACACACTAGCTAAATACTCTAACGGGTTATCTTTAATTACATCGTGGGATCAACTCTAGTTCTCCACTGATGACCAGTGATTAATATAAAATTTACCAACTTTCCTTGGGTTAGCTGGCCCCAATGATTTCTTAGAACGAAAGTAAAATATGTGCCTCATATCGCATTATTTTAAAATATAAGCGAATTGTACAGTTATTCATTTGTTTGGTTAAAAAAAAATATGGCCATGTGTATCCATTGATATAGAGATCCAGTGTTATTCTCTTTTTGGGATAACAGAATGCGCTGTAGAAACGGAAGCAATAAAGGCAGAGGAGGAAATAAGAAACGATGCACTGTACGTTGTTGTGTCCTAGGATCAGCTGATGACATGGCGTGGAATTAGATACGGCAAAGCCGTTTTGCATTACGGACGGCCTAACAGTAGTATAAAATCGAATTGCATAAAAGAGAGAATAATGACCAAGTCCACAGTGCAAAAGTATGCAAGCAGGAATCCGCAGTGCTACGGGGCTACCCTGCATGTGTTCTATCCCTATGTTTGTCCTTTTTCATCGTCAACTACACACATGTTTGCTAGTTCCCGATGCTTCTGTCGCATCATCTCTGCGAGCTTTTTGCTAGGTCCACGAAAACCAGTCATATAACTCGAAACAATATATTCGTTCGTTACCAACAAAACCCTTGGGCCCAGCCGTCGCCAGTTGCGCCGGTCGTCACATCAATTGATTCCATAAAATACTACTCCTGTGTTTCAAACTGGCATAATGAGAATATTTTATCCTAACAATATTGAAATTAAGACATTTTCATACCGATTGACTTGATGATTTTGAGATAACAAAGACATGATCGTTTGTTTGCATCAATCGATACATATATGTTTAAAACTTTAAAAAATTGTTAAAAAATGCGGCATTTAAAAATTTTGCTTCTCAAATTTGTATCGGTTCTACCGGTGACAATAGCAAGTGTTGAAGGGAGAGCGGACGATTGTTAATTCAGGTGTAATAAATGCTCTTCATGTTCAGATTTATGCATGCACCTTCATTTGTCCGACAAATGTAGGATTAATTAAGAAAATAATGATTTCAAATCTCAATTTGTAAATTGATTATTGTTCATGTTCGGGGTGCAAAAAATGGCCTAGCACATCGTTATTTGTACATGTTCGTTGTGCAAATGGTGATTACATTTTAGTAGTTGCAAATTAGGATTTGTTCATATAGGTCATGCAAAAAATGCAAACATTTCACAATTTATGAAAATTGGGATTTACTCATTTTTGTCGTGCAAAAATGTCCTACACACCGCCTGTTTTCTAGTATGTTTGGGATTAATTATTAAAAAATCTAATACGGAAAGTATTGAAGATGCTGACGTCAGATGAGCACTTTTGCTAGAGAGCAAGCGAGCTCGGGCACTCTTAGGAGTTTTCGGTGTTGAAGGGTGCTTTCATCGATGAACCAAAGGAAGAACAAGTGCGTGATAATATGCATGCTCAATCATTGAAATAATATTTAGTTACTTCATCAAGAGTATATCCTCAATACAGTGAAAGCGGTTATGCATGTTAAGTTTGGAGTTGCATAACACATTTGGATTGGTTTGCCCTATCCATCTAAGACTATGGTACAACTAAACTTTACAGATTTTGAACCTATTAATATTGAAAATTATGATGCCATGACAGCTTATTCAAAAAGTATAATAGCATAGTCTCTACAAACCGTAATATGTGTGCTTCATTCAGGAATGTGTTCATAGCCCCTGAAAGAACAACTATGCCCGAGATGTCGCCTACAGGGGGGGGGGGGATGAATAGGTGATTAAACCTTTTTCTATTTAGGGGCTTGATAATTGCGGAATAAAACTATGTGTTTAAATTAACAAGCCAACAACCTAATTTCTAGGCTCACCTATGTGCACCAACAACCTATGCTAAACAAGGCAAGCAACAAGGTGATAGCTAGATATAGACTTCAAGCACGATGGCTATCACAATGTAAATTTGCATAAGTAAAAGCTCGGGTATAGAGATAACCGAGGCACGCGGAGACGAGGATGTATTCCTGAGTTCCTCCTTGTTAAGGGAGTACGTCTCGTTGGAGGGGTGTGAGCTCGCCACAAAAGGCCTACTCAAGATGCCACAAAGGCCTCACCCTATTCTCCGATGAACCGCACCCAAAGGTTTGGTTCACCTTCCACTATCGGAATCCTTCGGGGCGGATTCCGGAGCCCTTACAACTTTTGAGGCACACACCCACAACTCAATTGGGGGCTCCCAACGTGCCGAAGCTTCACAAACCGAAGTCTTCACGGCACCACCACCGTCTAGGGTCCAATGACCCAAGAGTAACAAGCTCCCAACCTTCAATCCCACGAATCACCGTGGGGAGCACAACCCGATGCAACAAATGCAAAAGGGCAAGAACACACCAAGTGGTCAAATTCTTCTCCCCAAAATCCAACCGAAGCAACTAATGCTACAGAGGGATTTAGGAGGAAGAACGGAGGAGAAACACCAAGAACTCCAAAATCTAGATCCCACAAGTTCCCCTCACTTAGAGGAGATTTTGTTTGGTGGAAAGATGGATCTAGATCTGCTCTCTTGTTTCCCTAAATTTGGGCAAGAATCATCGGAGGGATTAGAGGGAATCGAGCTCTCAAAATGTTAGCAATGGAGGAGAGAGAGCAAGGGATGAGATCTACAAGAAAAATGGGGAAGAAAACCCTTTTATAGGTGGCTCCAAAAAGGAGCCGTTGGAGGGGAAAAAGAGGGACAAAACAGCTGCCAGGCAGGCCGGCCGGGCAGCGAACCAGCAGGAGCAGCGAAGAGAAAGCAGGCATGCAGACGGGCCGGCCACACCCCGGCCTGGGCCGGCCTGCAAGCGCAGGAGGCCGGGAGGGTCACAGAACCGGCCGGCCGCAGCCCCGGCCTTGGGCCGGCCCGCGCGGGGAGAAGGCCGGGAGGCCTACAGAGCGCGCCGGCCAGAAGACGGCCTTGGGCCGGCCTGGGGAAGCCGAGAGGCCGGCGGCCCACCCGAGCGTCCCGGCCAGAGGCCGGCCTCGGGCCCGGCCTGGCCGGCTGGCCTGCACCAAAATTTTCTTTTACACTTTTCTGTTTTCTAAAAATCAACCGAAACCGAAATCGCAATATCTCCCACATACGAACTCCGTTTTCGACATTCTTGGACTCGTTGGAATCGTCACAACGAGCACAACAAGAATATGCAGAGAAACATCCTAGTCCAAGAATATAATATAAAGATAAATGGGGAAAGGTAAAAGCTCACATTTGCAAATCGGAAATGCAATAACTTTCACCCACGAACACCGTTTTCGATAATCTTGGACTCGTTGGAATCGTCACAACGAGCACAAAAACATTATGCATAGAAACATCATAGTCCAAGAAAATATCATAAAACCAAATGGGGAGAGTTAAAAACTCTTTTTCGCAAACCGGAAATGTGATAACTTTTGCAATTGAAGTCCGAAAGAAGTAAAACCACTTTTGTTGGAAAGAGGACGACAAATGCTACCTTTGAAAATGGCAAACAAGCAATGGAGATTTTGCAAAGAAATGGAAGAGATAAATCTCCCGCACGGATGAACCGGCAAAATCTCCAATACCGAAACCGCAATAGAAGACGCAAATGAAAACCGTTTTCGGTGAACTTGGCTTTGTCATGACAAGCACGACAAGCACCAAGACCACACCGCGATAAGAGACAAATAAGAACCAATAAAGATGATTGCATGGATGCAAAGGTTTGTGCTCTCTATGGCGATACGATCACGATATTCGGTCGAGAGCCCCTCTTGATAGTACGGTTATCTAACCTATAATCCGGTCTCTCACTAAACAACATGAGACCGGTAAAATAGAAACCCTATCAAGATCATACCTTTGCCTTGTGCTTAAACCACTTGAGGTCGATGAAGACGATCTTCATCTCCTCAAGACACACCACCTTCCTCGATTGCGCTTCGGTGAAGATTCACTTGATGCTCCCCCATACACCAAGATGGGAGACGCTCTCTTCGGCATATCTTCACTTGGCCTTGAGTGATGATCAACCTGCACAAAGCCTTGATCAACACACACTTTTCTTCTTCCCTTAACCTTGACTCCAACAAATGGAGATCAAGCAACTCAAATGGGCACACCTATAAATATAGCTCAATGCAAATATTAATCCATAGAGATTGTCATTAATTACCAAAATCATGCATGGGGGCAACCATGCATTTTCAATCTCCCCCATTTTGGTAATTGATGACAATCCCTTTTAAGAGGGTTTATATAATGAATAAAGCATCCTTGCATGACAAACAAGCAAGAATGCAAAGCGCATTAAAGGCAAATGCAATAAAAGCATAAAACCCAAATTCCCTTAAACCCTCTAAACTTCTCCCCCATTGGCATCGATTGCCGAAATGGGAAGAACGATTTAGAGAGCCAATATAATATGAGTTCCTCCATAAAGATGATGACAAACCCTTTTAACGAAAAATTAGAGGAAATCAAACTATATTGAGGATCAAAAGATTGCAAAAAGGATGAAACCATTTTAAACATCTCCACAAAGGAGAAAAGCAATCAAAAGGATCCAAAGTGAGAGTTCTAAATAAAAACAGAGAAGCTCCCCAATTTTCATGCACAATTGAGGAGTGCACAAAAATGGCATCCTCGCTCCCCAAAATTATCTAGAACACGCAACAAGTGCACGAGTGCATAATGCAAAAGCAAATCATAGCACTTGCACCAAAGATGTGGTTGAGCCATAAGAAGATACCAATTTTCAAAAATTCATCATAAGATAGGCCCAACCGAGATAAAAGGATCTTTTAGAGGAATATGTTCACACGCTTAGGGATACCAATTGGAAACTAAAACCAATTGAAAATGCCAAAAGCTAGTGAGATCATTTAGCCAATAAAATTCAACATGCTCACCATGGTAGGCATGAAGTCAAATATCTTCAAGAAATACATGAGTGTGCAAAGATACCAATAAACATAAGACAAGCACTCACGAGACAAATTTGGAACCACCAAAGAATTCTAGATGAAAGACAAGGTGGCTCAAAAGAATTAGGATACCAACTAAAATGTGACCTCTCTCATATGTATAGGTTTCTAATTGAACAAACCATTGAAGATATACATCCGCAAAGAAACATATACATACGAAATGGTTTGGAAAAAAGAAGAACAAGGTATCCAAAAGGAAGTCATAAATATACAAATGAGATTGTTGCTTAAACACATAGCACATAGCTCAAATTTATCTCATTGTATATAAATGAACTTCAAATATATCAAATGCATCACACATATCACTAAGGGAACAAGAGATAGTGGAGATGCTTTGAGTTAGGCAACAAGTATCACAAGGAAATAATATCAATTGAAGAAAAGGTTTTTGCAAATTCCACACACATATCACAAAGACATATTAAGTGAAGGAAAAGGCCAAAACCACAACAATTGCATATAAGATATTTCATGCCAAGAGGCAACCTACACAAGGTTGGAAACTAGAAAGGTATGCATGAGATGGATACTTGTTACCGAGATGCATTGACGATGAAGATGATGAGAGTTGGTTTGTCATCAAAGCTTGACTCCGACAATCACACGGTGAGAACACCTTCCTTATGAATGAGGCAAGCATCCAATGCATCTCCATTGTACCTAAAACAAAATTAGAGTACAAAATGGTTCCCAAACTCATTGGGTTCCATAGTAGTTAGATCAACTACAATATATAGGAAACATTCGACATAAATATGTGCATATAGATATGAAATTTAATTTCATGCACATCTTAGCCGATTTAGGATTCGGTGGAGTATCCCCTATATATTGGATCAAGAAAGATAAGCATGCTAAAATAATATAAATTAGTAACCGAGCATGCAAAGGCTTTCTAGAACCAAAGAGATACAATTTGGAAAAAAACACCAAGTCAACCAAGAAGAGAGCACACCAAAGTGTGACACACAAAGGTTGTCCAAATTATATCAAAATCCAAATCAACACATGATTGAGAAAAATCAAATCAACACATGATTGATTCCAAAACACATCAACACATGAAGTGTGATATCAATAGGAATCAAATCAAACAACACATGATTGAAAAGACACCAAATGAAAATAAGATACCAATTAAAACAAAAAATATCAACTAGGAGAAAAGATACCAAGAAGAGGGTGATACTTGACCGAAATCAAGTAAAGGAAAATAAGGCAAAAAGGTATCAAGACTCCCACAAGAAATATTAATTGGAACAAATATCTATGGGAAGATATTAAATTCCAATTAATACCAATTGAAGGTACCAACACAAGATAAAGAAACAAATGCCAATTGAAAGGATCAAAAATTGATAGATAGGTTAGTGTTCTAAATTAAAAGGAATGCTCCCCCAATATTTATGCATTATCTTATATATTTGCATTTGAATACAAAATGCACGTACATGGGATCATTACTCTCCATATTTTATTTACAACACTAAACACTACCAATTGAAAAAAAGGATCCATTCAAAAGGCAAGGAGGGCAATAGATAAGCAAATCAACGCAAGAGCCAAAGCGAAGATGGTCTACACAATCCACCACAATTACTAGTATCACTTGTCATGACAAGGAGTATATGGAGATATTTCTCGGTGGTATATAGGAATGATGATCAAGACCAACTTCACAACAAAAAGCATATGGCAAGAGATAAGAATTAGGACGCCATATCTTACTAAAGTTTGTTGATAGTTTCAATTATTCAAACCAACCGGCAAGGCCATGATTAGAATAAAATGAAACAAATGGTTTCTCACATAATATATGGAAATTCATATTAGAGAAAAACCACACCAAGCAAACTCACACAAACAAGGACCAAGAGGTAACCACAAAGGAAAAATGGAGCTTGTTTGAGTAAACATGCCACATAGGAGATAGATAATGTACGATATCAAATCTAGGTGGCAAACCTCAAATGTTCACATTTTTGTGGGATTGTAATATGCACATAGCTTATTACTCCCCCATAATGTGATGATTCATTTTATTTTTAAACAAGAGGCAAATAAACCAACTAGAGAAATTAATGGACATTAGAATTTGAATTTCTCATGAATATGACATACCACATAGTAGCTAGATAATATTGAAATATCAATACTAGGTGGTGTGCCTCATGTATACACATTTTTAGGTTTGTGATGTGCACAAAGCACATCACTCCCCCAAAATGGGATAGTCCATTAATATCTCAAAGAGCCAAATGAAATCCACACAAGATTCAATAAAGCTCAACACACAAATTACACATACATGATACACAACTAACATACACAACCTTGAATAACAAGATAAGTAAGAAAGGAGCATATCACATACAAACACATGCTAGGAACAAAACTAACACATGCTAGGGAGCAAGCAACTTTCAATGAATATGTGAATTAAGTACAAGTTACCGCAAGGAGGAGCATTGGATATGAGATAGATATGTGGTAATCCAATTGACTTGGCTTGAGAAATGAACCCATGAAGATCCCTTAATTCTTCAAACATAGCCAAGTCACCAATGTCCTCCACAAACACCTATTGATCAAGTTGAAACTTGTTGGTCCCCAACCAAGTTGGGTCCTAAGAGGTTAGTCACAATAGGTTTGGGAACCCAAATGGTGCTTTTCTTGACACCACTTTGAGCTCCCACATATTTGGCAAACACATTGCCATTTCTATCCTTCCCAAGAGAATAAATATCATCAATTATGATAGGGTTGGATGAGGTATCGTTGGTGCATGAAGAAACAAAATGACCTTTGCCACGGCAAAGGTAGCAACACCGACTCTTCTTCTTCTTAATAGGCTCCTCAACTTGAGGAGCATTGGTTTGAGTCTTCTTAGGAAGTGGCCGTTGTTCAACACGTGGTTGAGCACGAGATTGAACAAGAGGCCGCTTCCCTAGTTGCTTCTCACTAAGAGGCATCTTCTTCTTCATTGGGCAATCCCAAACGTGGTGCCCTTCTAGCTTGCACTTGAAGCAAATGATGTTGGCCGGATTCTTGATTTGAACTTGGCCCTTCTTCTTCTTCTCAACCTTGGACTTGATCTTGTTGTTGGAGTTGAATCCAAGTCCACTCTTGTCATTGGGGGATTGTTGCACACTCAACATGTTGTCAAGTGCACGCTTCCCTTCATGACGCTTTTCCAAGCCTTTCTTCATAGAAGTGGCTTGGGCCTTGAGCTCTCCTCTTTTCTCTACATGGTTAGTGATAACACAAGAACTAGAGGAGGTAGATGCATCATTGTTAGAGCAACAAGGCAAATAAAGTAATTCATCACAAGATGTACCAACATTTTTAGTGGATGAATTACTAGGACTAGCACATGGCATTTTAGCATTTTTAGTTGAAGTTGTGCTATTATCCACATGCGGCTCACAAGATTTTACCTTGGTAGTGATTGTCTCATGAACTAACTTTAGACTAGCATAGGATGCTAGGAGATCATCATTAGAGCTAGATAGCTTTTTATGACTTTCTTCTAACTCCCTATACTTGCTAGTTAGCAACTCAAGTTGAGCCCTAAGCTCAACATTCTCCTTCAAACTAGATGCTTCACAAGAAATGGAATTAGTAGCATAAGCATCATTAACTTTAGGAATATAAGAAGAAAACTTTGCAAGATCATCATTTAATCTAGCATTTTCATTTTTCGTGACTTTATATTTAGCATGAGCATGGTCACGTTCTTTAATAATTTAGCAATTATTTCATTATGAGACTCCTCAATATTTTCAAGTTTCTCCTCAAGAGAAGCCCGAGTCTCTTGCTCTTCCTCAAGAGCATCTTCTAACGATGCCTTCTCCATAGCATCATCTCTTTCGATCTTACCCTTTTCATCAAGGCTTGCTTCCAAAGCCTCAATAGTTTCCCCGCGCTCAATAAGCGTTTTCATAATTTCAAAGAGCATAGCTTGAGCATTTTTATTTTTAGGAAGGGCTTTAAGAATCATAAGACCGTTATTTTGAAGCCTAGCATTAACCTTTTCCACATCATCTTCTTCATTATTTTTATCATCATCATTATCATCATTATTATTATCATTGCTAGAAGAAGATTTAGCCATAAGGCAATGAGAGGTGGATGAAGATGAGCAATTAGTTTTTGAGCTACTTAAGTTCACATCTTGTTCCACAATTAATTGGGTTTCCTCTATATTGACATTCATGCAAGAGTTAGAGGGAACACAATCATTTTTATCATTGGAACAAGATAAAGCAAGCATATCATAGAGAGATTTATCCAAGCAACTTTTAGATGATATGCAAAGACTATCAACACTAGCATGTGAATCATTTATAGTTCTATGTGTGTTTAGGTTCAAAGATGAATCATTGCAACTAGGTAGAGGTGGAGAATCATCAATAAAGAGCTCACTATCCAAATTGCAAAAACCATCACTACTCACCATCACATTGGATTGTGGCTTACCACATTTTGGTGAAGTAGACGAAGACGAGAACTCGTCACGGCCGGAGGTGGAGGGAGAACAATCATCCTCAATAATGTTGGACACTCCATATTTGTCTTGAAGCTTGGTCCAAAGATCATGAGCATCCCAGAGAGGCATGATTGACTCGAAAATTACAACACTCACAAATTTGCAAAACTCGTTAGATGCTAGCATCTAGATATAAGTTTTTCTCATCCTCTAAAGTCGTACTTGCGTAGTCCTTTGGAGGAGAAAAACCTATATCTAAGATACGCTCAATATTGGGGTCCAAGACCCGTAAGTGATTAAGCATATGAGTTTTCCAAACATTAAAATTTGTGCCATTAAATCTAAACAAGGAATTGTGCACTAAATCCCTAGACGACATCTTTACTCTCTAAGCGGTAAAGCCAAACAAGAGAGACGAGGCTCTGATACCAATTGAAAGAATAACTATGCCCGAGATGTCGCCTAGAGGGGGGGGGGGTGAATAGGCGATTAAAACTTTTTCTATTTAGGGGCTTGATAATTGCGGAATAAAACTATGTGTTTAAATTAACAAGCCAACAACCTAATTTCTAGGCTCACCTATGTGCACCAACAACCTATGCTAAACAAGGCAAGCAACAAGGTGATAGCTAGATATAGACTTCAAGCACGATGGCTATCACAATGTAAATTTGCATAAGTAAAAGCTCGGGTATAGAGATAACCGAGGCACGCGGAGACGAGGATGTATTCCTGAGTTCCTCCTTGTTAAGGGAGTACGTCTCGTTGGAGGGGTGTGAGCTCGCCACAAAAGGCCTACTCAAGATGACACAAAGGCCTCACCCTATTCTCCGATGAACCGCACCCAAAGGTTTGGTTCACCTTCCACTATCGGAATCCTTCGGGGCGGATTCCGGAGCCCTTACAACTTTTGGGGCACACACCCACAACTCAATTGGGGGCTCCCAACGTGCCGAAGCTTCACAAGCCGAAGTCTTCACGGCACCACCATCGTCTAGGGTCCAATGACCCAAGAGTAACAAGCTCCCAACCTTCAATCCCACGAATCACCGTGGGGAGCACAACCCGATGCAACAAATGCAAAAGGGCAAGAACACACCAAGTGGTCAAATTCTTCTCCCCAAAATCCAACCAAAGCAACTAATGCTACGGAGGGATTTAGGAGGAAGAACGGAGGAGAAACACCAAGAACTCCAAAATCTAGATCCCACAAGTTCCCCTCACTTAGAGGAGATTTTGTTTGGTGGAAAGATGGATCTAGATCTCCTCTCTTGTTTCCCTAAATTTGGATAAGAATCATCGGAGGGATTAGAGGGAATCGAGCTCTCAAAATGTTAGCAATGGAGTTGAGAGAGCAAGGGATGAGA
This sequence comes from Puccinellia tenuiflora, assembly GCA_012064385.1. NCBI lineage: Eukaryota > Viridiplantae > Streptophyta > Magnoliopsida > Poales > Poaceae > Puccinellia > Puccinellia tenuiflora. The sequence continues at coordinate 325,273 of QRDG01000211.1, read as the reverse complement.
TCTACAAGAAAAATGGGGAAGAAAACCCTTTTATAGGTGGCTCCAAGAAGGAGCCATTGCAGGGAAAAAAGAGGGACAAAACAGCTGCCAGGCAGCCTGGCCGGGCAGCGAACTAGCAAGAGCATCAAAGAGAAAGCAGGCATGCAGACGGGCCGGCCACACCCTGGCCTGGGCTGGCCTGCAAGCGCAGGAGGCCGGGAGGGTCACAGAACCGGCCGGCCCGCGCGGGGAGAAGGCCGGGAGGCCTACAGAGCGCGCCGGCCAGAAGACGGCCTTGGGCCGGCCTGGGGAAGCCGCGAGGCCGGCGGCCCACCCGAACGTCCCGGCCAGAGGCCGGCCTCGGGCCTGGCCTGGCCGGCTGGCCTGCACCAAAATTTTCTTTTACACTTTTCTGTTTTCTAAAAATCAACCGAAACCGAAATCGCAATATCTCCCACATACGAACTCCGTTTTCGACATTCTTGGACTCGTTGGAATCGTCACAACGAGCACAACAATAATATGCAGAGAAACATCCTAGTCCAAGAATATAATATAAAGATAAATGGGGAAAGGTAAAAGCTCCCATTTGCAAATCGGAAATGCAATAACTTTCACCCACGAACTCCGTTTTCGATAATCTTGGACTCGTTGGAATCGTCACAACGAGCACAACAACATTATGCATAGAAACATCATAGTCCAAGAAAATATCATAAAACCAAATGGGGAGAGTTAAAAACTCTTTTTCGCAAACCGGAAATGTGATAACTTTTGCAATTGAAGTCCGAAAGAAGTAAAACCACTTTTGTTGGAAAGAGGACGACAAATGCTACCTTTGAAAATGGCAAACAAGCAATGGATATTTTGCAAAGAAATGGAAGAGATAAATCTCCCGCACGGATGAACCGGCAAAATTTCCAATACCGAAACCGCAATAGAAGACGCAAATGAAAACCGTTTTCGGTGAACTTGGCTTTGTCATGACAAGCACGAAAAGCACCAAGACCACACCACGATAAAAGACAAATAAGAACCAATAAAGATGATTGCATGGATGCAAAGGTTTGTGCTCTCTATGGCGATACGATCACGATATTCGGTCGAGAGCCCCTCTTGATAGTACGGTTATCTAACCTATAATCCGGTCTCTCACTAAACAACATGAGACCGGTAAAATAGAAACCCTATCAAGATCATACCTATGCCTTGCGCTTAAACCACTTGAGGTCGATGAAGACGATCTTCATCTCCTCAAGACGCACCACCTTCCTCGATTGCGCTTCGGTGAAGATTCACTTGATGCTCCCCCATACACCAAGATGGGAGACGCTCTCTTCGGCATATCTTCACTTGGCCTTGAGTGATGATCAACCCGCACAAAGCCTTGATCAACACACACTTTTCTTCTTCCCTTAACCTTGACTCCAACAAATGGAGATCAAGCAACTCAAATGGACACACCTATAAATATAGCTCAATGCAAATATTAATCCATAGAGATTGTCATTAATTACCAAAATCATGCATGGGGCAACCATGCACTTTCAGCCCCTTCGTTCTGGTATATTGGACACTCTACGCTTTTTTAGATAGTTCGGTCGTGTAGGATGCGTTTAATTAACCTGTCTTTCTTCCTACTACTCAAAAGACCCTCTTTATTAATTTACATTGGACATACCCTCTTCATTAATTTACATTGGACATTTCGAAAAAAATTACATTGGCTGCAGGTGGTGGTACTTTGGGCTTAATTAATTTTTTATTGGCTTCATGTGGTGGTTTTTGGCGCTAAAATATTTTTTGCTTGCTGCATATGGTGGTACTCTACAATTGTCTTGATTGCGGTGTAGCCGGTTAGACGCCCTACACAACCAGACCATGGAGTATAAGATAATTGTAAAATGTGGCCTACCATAAAGCCATGATCTCTTCCCACAATAGTAGCAAAATATTTCCAGTGGCGTGTGACACATAAACTAACTAACCAACTAGTATTATCTTGGAAACAATATTAATTTAGTACGATGATAATATCTTCAAAATGTAATTTCAGATAGAGAGAAATCTATTGAGGTAATTAATTACACATGTGACTGGGTAAAAAACACCTTCAAACGCCAAGGCTGCTCTTAGTGAGGACCAATCTAGACTAGTAACATGCATATGTTACTGGACTATGATACTACCTTCATAGTCCAAAGTAACATAAATGTAGTCGGAAATCCATTTCGGGTCATGGGTGCAGCTGCACCCACGGCCCAAAAAACCATTTTTCAAATGTAAAAAAATTCCAAAAATAAATCTGGACATACTTCAACATATTTCATGTTAGCACAAAAAAATCAGCGGTGAAAAGACATTTTTGCGACCTGTGCAAAAAAGACAAATCCGGGGCGCTACAAAAGGCTTTTGTACGAGACATGTTTTTGTCTTTTTTGCACAGGTCACAAAAAATGTCTTTTCACGGAGAAATTTTTTGTGCTAACACAAAAAATGTTGATGCATATCCGAATTTTCTTTCGGAATTTTTTGACACTTTGAAAAAAATTAAAAATGTTTTACCCCAGCGGGTGCAGCTGCACCCATGAGCCAAAACGCCGCCTCCCAAATGTAGTGTCCTACTCTGTAGATGGTTTCATTTGTTAGGTTCTAAAATCGTTTTTCTTTTGCGAAACACTATGTGGTGGTAACATAATATGTTATTCTCCGTTCGGGATTGTTAGGCAAGAGAGCCAAAACACGTGGATTAAGACGACTTTTAATTATCCTCAAAATCAATCGTTTCATGCATGTATTAACTGCCCCTAATCCTATTCCTATTAATTAGAAAACGAGAGTAATTTTCGATCAATAAGTTTGGTCATAATGGAGAGTAACTTAGACTAGTAACATGCATACTCTCTCTGTTCGTTGAACAAAGCGTAATTTTTTTTCCAGTTTTTCGTCACAAAGCAAGGCGGGGTGCGTAAAATTAGCTATCCTCCCGACTATACCCCTCCGTTTCATTTCCCACATCCTAATAAGATCGATACAATTATACGTAGCGATAAAAGGATTGGAAGAGAGGAGCAGTACGTGGGATGGGAGGTGTTAAGGTGGGAGGCGCATAGGCTGTTCACGATAAGCAAGGAGTCATGAGTAACAATTCCATAGAGAAAATTATGGTGGAGACAGTTCCCTTCAGGGGCAGGTTTGGAAACTTTTCAAGTTGCTTATCCCTCCTTAAACGGCGTGTTAGAAAATATACACCTTTCTCATGAAAACGGAGGGAGTATGTTACTTAGTCTATGTTATTATCTCTATAGTGGGTAATAACATATATGTGGTGTCATGCAACACTTTATTTATTAGCTTATAGACTCATTTTATATTGGCATATATGATATTACAGTAACATATTATATTACCATAAACACGTCTCTCCTCATTAACTATTTGCCAATATGAAAACTTGTTTGGGATGCATTATGTTACTAGCTAAGTTACTCTCATTATAGTCAGCCTAACTATACACAAACATATGCGTGTATTGGTGGAAATTTAGGCTTGTGTCCATACACCATCTCTTAGAGCAAGGTTAATAGTATAGCCGGCTGTTGGCTATAAGGTAGTGCCATGTCATTTATAGCCAAACTAATAGCCAACACATATAATAGTTAGCTATAGAAAAGTACTACTTCATGAATGCACGACCCACTTTACACTCTCACAAGCTGTCTAGGAGCACGTACTGCAGCTGGCTCTTGCATGAGAGCCCGCTTTCCTTCTCTCTCCTCTTCTCTCTCATCCAACTAAGCAAAAATATATTATTCAAATCCTTATAGCCCGCTTACGTGGCCTTATTAGACTTGCTATCATAGGTGTCAAAAAAACCTAAAAGACTAATATTTCAATGCACTGTTTCTTAGGCCTTCCGTGATGCGGAACCACTTTGCCGTATCTTAAGTATTTCCACGTTATCATGCGGCACAAAAAAAAACAACAGTTTAGTTCACCATTTCCTCACATTTATTTCTCTTTAGTCCTCTGTTTCCTCACATTTATTTCTCTTTGTGTATACCAACGGCAGCCCAAAGAAATAATTGGCCCAGCCATACTTCAATACTACTGTGATTTAAGTAGGTAATTAGTCATTTGTCTTGGATTTCATGGCTGGAGCCGTAGCCAAAACAGAACCGGTTCCTCTCTCTCCTCATCTAATAGCCTTCCACGTAATCAAAATTCTGACGTGGAAAATTAAGATCCGATCCACCGTGTAGCGTTAGCGACGGTCTTAAAGGTTTTATCAAATTTAATGATTTGGACCTCATGCATATATGTGATTGGGCAACTTTGTTTTCCTATGGTGAAGTGCAAGTTTATATGTTAGCTAATCTACAAAATCAATCTCTTTCTTCATTAACTAGTATGCCATATAAAAAAAAGCCTACGAAACCGTGCTAAGAAACCTAGGCCTTAGTCTCACGGATTGATCCCAACTTCTCATGCATGAATGCAGTTATTGTTACGGAAAAATTGGAAGAGTGGCGCTAGAATCTTGGGGAGTTAATACTCCGGCATTAGAATGCCGAATACCTGAAAAGTTACTCCATAAGAGGGGACTTACAGACTCGAACGGAGGGAGAACTCTATTCGTCTCTCTCCTCTTTAATAGATGTAAAATCATTTTTTCTGCTAGGGTNAGGAACAAAACTAACACATGCAAGGGAGCAAGCAACTTCAATGAATATATGAATTAAATACAAGTTACCGCAAGGAGGAAGCATTGGATATGAGATAGGTAAGTGATAATCCAATTGACTTGGCTTGAGAAATAAACCCATGAAGATCCCTTAATTCTTCAAAAATAGCCAAGTCACCAATGTCCTCCCACAACACCTATGATCAAGTTGAAGCTTGTTGGTCCCCAACCAAGTGGGTCCTAAGAGGTTAGTCACAATAGGTTTGGGAACCCAAATGGTGCTTTTCTTGACACCACTTTGAGCTCCCACATATTTGGCAAACACATTGCCACTTCTATCCTTCCCAAGAGAATAAGTATCATCAACTATAATAGGGTTGGATACGGTATCGTTAGTGCATGAAGAAGCAAAATGACCTTTGCCATGGCAAAGGTAGCAACACCGACTCTTCTTCTTCTTAATAGGCTCCTCAACTTGACGAGCATAGGCTTGAGTCTTCTTAGGAGGTGGTCGTGTTCAACTCGTGGTTGAGCATGAGATTGAACAAGAGGCCGCTTCCCTAGTTGCTTCTCACTAAGAGGCTTCTTCTCTTCATTGGGCAATCACGAACATGGTGCCCTTCTAGCTTGCACTTGAAGCAAATGATGTTGGCCGGATTCTTGATTTGAACTTGGCCCTTCTTCTTCTCAACCCTTGGACTTGTTCTTGATGTTGGAGTTGAATCCAAGTCCACTCTTGTCATTGGGGGATTGTTGCACACTCAACATGTTGTCAAGTGCACGCTTCCCTTCATGACGCTTCTCCAAGTCATTCTTCAAAGAAGTGACTTGGGCCTTGAGGTCTTTTATTTCCTCTACATAGTTAGTGGCAACAAATTCACTAGAGGAAGTAGAAGCTTCATTGTTATGACAACAAGGCAAAGCGAGTAATTCATCACATGATGTACCAATATTTTTAGTGGATGAATTACTAGGACTAGCACATGGCATTTTAGCATTTTTAGTTGAATTTGTGCTATTATCCACATGAGGCTCACACGATGTTACCTTGGTAGTGATTGCCTCATGACCTAACTTTAGAATAGCGTAGGATGCTAGAAGATCATCATTAGAGCTAGATAGCTTTTTATGATTTTCTTCCAACTTCCTATACTTGCTAATTAGCAACTCAAGTTGAGCCCTTAGCTCAACATTCTCCTTCAAAGTAGATGCTTCACAAGAAGTAGAGTTAGTAGTACAAGCATCATTAACATTAGGAATAGAAGAAGAAATCTTGGCAAGCTCATCATTTAATCTACCATTTTCATTTTTCGTGACTTTATATTTAGCATGAGCATGGTCACGTTCTTTAACAATTTTAGCAATTATTTCATTATGAGACTCCTCGATAGATTCTAATTTCTCCTCTAGAGAAGCACGAGTCTCATGCTCTTCCTCAAGAGCATCTTCTAACGATGCTTTCTCCATAGCATCATCTCTCTCGATCTTACCCTTTTCTTCAAGGGTTGCTTCCAAGGCCTCAATAGTTTCCCCGCGCTCAATAAGCGTTTTCATAATTTCAAAGAGCATAGCTTGAGCATTTTTATTTTTAGGAAGGGCTTTAAGAATCATAAGACCGTTATTTTGAAGCCTAGCATTAACCTTTTCCACATCATCTTCTTCATCATTTTTATCATCATCATTATTATTATCATTGCTAGAAGAAGATTTAGCCATAAGGCAATGAGAGGTGGATGAAGATGAGCAATTAGTTTTTGAGCTACTTAAGTTCACATCTTGTTCCACAATTAATTGGGTTTCCTCTACATTGACATTCATGCAAGAGTTAGAGGGAACACAAGCATTTTTATCATTGGAACAAGATAACGCAAGCATATCATAGAGAGATTTATCCAAGCAACTTTTATATGATATGCAAGGACTATCAACACTAGCATGTGAATCATTTATAGTGCTATGTGTGTTTAGGTCCAAAGATGAATCATTGCAACTAGATAGAGGTGGAGAATCATCAATAATGAGCTCACTATCCAAATTGCAAAAACCATCACTACTCACCATCACATTGGATTGTGGCTTACCACATTTTGGTGAAGTAGACGAAGACGAGAGCTCGTCACGGCCGGAGGTAGAGGGAGAACAATCATCCTCAATAGAGTTGGACACTCCATATTTTTCTTGAAGCTTGGTCCAAAGCTCATGAGCGTCTCGTAGAGGCAAGATTGACTAAAACATTACAACACTCACAAATTTACAAAACTCGTACTTTCGTAGTCCTTTGGAGGAGAAAAAACCTATATCTAAGATACGCTCAATATTGGGGTCCAAGACCCGTAAGTGACTAAGCATATGAGTTTTCCAAACAGTAAAATTTGTGCCATTAAATCTAAATAAGGAATTGTGCACTAAATCACTAGACGACATCTTTACTCTCTAGGCGGGTAAAGCCAAACAAGAGAGACGAGGCTCTGATACCAATTGAAAGAACAAGCTATGCCCGGATGTCGCCTAGAGGGGGGTGAATAGTCGATTAATTTTTTTTCTATTTAGGGGCTTGATAATTGCGGAATAAAACTAGGTGTTTAAATTAACAAGCCAACAACCTAAAAATCTAGGTTTACCTAAAGTGCACCAACAACTTATGCTAAACAAGACAAGCAACAAGGAGATAGCTAGATATAAACTTCAAGCACGAAGGCTATCACAATGTAAAGTGCATAAGTAAAAGCTCGGGTATATAAATAACCGAGGCACGCGGAGACGAAGATTTATTCCCGAGTTCCTCCTTGTTAAGGGAGTACGTCTCGTTGGAGGGGTGTGAGCTCGCCACAAAAGGCCTACTCAAGATGCCACAAGGCCTCACCCTATTCTCCGATGAACCGCACCCAAAAGTTTGTTTCACCTTCCACTATCGGAATCCTTCGGGGCGGATTCTGGAGCCCTTACAACTTTTGGGGCACACACCCACAACTCAATTGGGGGCTCCCAAAGCGTGCCGAAGCTCCACAAGCCGAAGTCTTCACGGCAACCACCGTCTAGGGTCCAATGACCCAAGAGTAACAAGCTCCCAACCTTCAATCCCACGAATCACCGTGGGAGGAGCACAACCCGATGCAACAAATGCAAAAAGGGAAGATCACACCAAGTGGTCAAATTCTTCTCCTCAAAATCCAACCGACGCAACTAATGCTACGGAGGGATTTAGGAGGAAGAACGGAGGAGAAACACCAAGAACTCCAAAATCTAGATCCCACAAGTTCCCCTCACTTAGAGGAGATTTTGATTGGTGGAAAGATGGATCTAGATCTCCTCTCTTGTTTCCCTAAATTTGGGCAAGACTCATCGGAGGGATTAGGAGGAATCGAGCTCTCAAAAAGTTAGCAATGGAGGAGAGAGAGCAAGGGATGAGATCTACACAAAAAATGGGGAAGAAGCCCCTTTTATAGGTGGCTCCAAAAAGGAGCCGTTGGAGCTAAAAAAGTGGGACAAAAAAAGGCTGCAGAGTTCCCGGCCTGGGGCCGGCCGGCAGCCCGGCCAGGCCGGCCGGGAGTCAACGCAGCGAACGAACCAGCCAAAACAGCCCAGCAGCGAACGATCGAAGAAAAAAATAAGCAGCACGGCAGCAGGCAACACACAGGCGGCCCGGCCTGCCCCCCGGCCTTGGGCCGGTCGAGCACCCGGGTGGGCCGGGCAACAGCCCGAGGCCACCGGCCTGCTGCCGGCCTGGGGCTGGCCAGACGGTGCAGAAAGGCCGGGGAGGATCCCGAACGGGCCGGCCTGGGGCCGGCCTCGGTCCCGGCCTGGCCGGCCGGACTGCGCCCTTTTTTTTTCTGTTTCTCCAATTTTGAATATTCTGTTTTAAAAAGAGACCGAACCGAAAACGCAATAACTTTCGCATACGAACTCCGTTTTCGGTATTCTTGGACTCGTTGGAATTGTCACAACAAGCACAACAACAATATGCAGAGAAACATCATAGTCCAAGAAAATATAATAAAACCAAATGGCGAAAGATAAAAACTCTTTTTCGCAAACCGAAAATGCCGCATCTTTTGCAATTGAAGTCTGAAAGAGATAAAACCAATTTTGTTGGAAAGAGTACGACAAATGCTATCTTTGAAAATGTTAAAAAAGTAATGGAGATTTTGCAAAGATATGGAAGAGATAAATCTTCCGCACGGATGAACCGGCAAAATCTCCAATACCGAAAACCCAATAGAAGACACATATGAAAACCGTTTTTGGTGAACTTAGCTTTGTCATGACGAGCACGACAAGCACCAAGACCACACCACGATTAGAGACAAATAAGAACCAATAAAGATGATTCCATGGTTGCAAAGGTTTGTGCTCTCCACGATGATACGATCACGATATCCGGTCGAGAGCCCCTCTTGATAGTACGGCTATCTATCCTATAACCCGGTCTCTCACTAAACACCATGAGACCGGTAAAATAGAAACCCTATAAAGATCATACCTTTGTCTTGCGCTTAAACCACTTGAGGTCGATGAAGACGATCTTCATCACCTCAAGATGCACCACCTTCCTCGATTGCGCTTCGGTGAAGATTCACTTGATGCTCCCCCATACACCAAGATGGGAGACGCTCTCTTCGGCATATCTTCACTTGGCCTTGAGTGATAATCAACCCACACAAAGCCTTGATCAACACACACTTTTCTTCTTCCCTTAACCTTGACTCCAACAAATGGAGAACAAGCAAACAAATGGACAACCTACAAATATAGCTCAATGAAAATATTAGTCCATAGAGATTGTCATTAATTACCAAAATCATGCATGGGGGCAACCATGCACTTTCAACTGGGCCGCTCCCCCGGCCCTCGTCCCCAGCCCCTCTCCCTCTTCCCTCCCTCCGCCGTCGCCGGCGTTTGTCGCCGGGCTAGGCCCGGACGGCGCCGGCGGTGGCCCCCGGCTTCTCCCCTCACGGTGGCGGCCTTGCGCGGGCGGCGCTGCACCGGGTGGTGTTCTTAGGCGGCGGAGGTCCGGCTCCTCGGCGGCGGGTGACTGGCTGCCGCGGGCGGGTGGTGATGGCAGCGGTGGCGCCACCGTTGGTGGCGGTGGTGGAGAAGCTCGAGCTTGGCCAGAGCCCTGCAAGCCCAGATCTAGGCCCTTTGGGCCCGATCTGGGTCAGGGCGGGTTGGGCTGGGCCTCTCTGCCTCCGGTTTGTCTACGAGCAGTTCGGGACTTGGGTAGGGGAGACGACACCACCCCTGCTGCAGCACGGCGACGAGAGCTTCACAGACCCATTTGGGTCCGGCCGGATCTATGGTGCCGAACAGGAGGGTAGCGGCGGCGTGGCCTACGTGCAGCAGCGTGACGGCGAGGACTTTACGACCCTTCTGGGGCTCGGCCGGGCCTCCCGGCCTGGTATGTCCTTGCTATCGCGTCCGGTCGGCACCCGCAGATTAGCGGTGGAGGACGCCCTCCAGGTGGCCGTGCTGCTGCCGCCCTCCGGCTCCACTGGACTGGTGTGCTATTGTCGTTGTGTCCGGTCGGCTACCGTCTTTGACGGTGGAGGTTGTTCCCTCCCGTGTGGTTGTGGTCCCCCGCCCTTGTCTACAGTTGTCTCTTCTCAGTTCGGCCTCGTTGTGTTTGCCATGGTGAGACGACGGCGGTGACTTCAAGACCAAGCTGGCATTTGCTGGTGGAGCGCTACGGATTGCCCGGAGATGTGGTTTTTTGGGGGTCGGGAGAAATCCTGTCATCTTGGCACCGACGTGGCGACGCCTGCGTGTGTTGCCATTCCTTCCTGAAGGGCGTCGGGTGTACCCCTTCCCCACTCCCCGTAGCGTACCAGGGGAAACCCCAGGACCAGTCCGGGCAGCAGCATCGTCGCCGTCGCTTGCCTTCTCGGAGGTGTTGCTTGGTACGCGGCGATTCGGAGCGCTAGGATCGTGGTGGGATTTCTCGGAGGGCGCAGCGGTTGCGAGCCATCTTCGTTTTCGTCGATCCGCCGATGTTGGCTTTGTTTTCTTTTCTCTTCTCTCTTCTTTCTTTTGGGCTTGGGTGTGCTGTTTTAGCCCCAGCTGTGTTGTGTGGTGTTGAGTTTGTATCTTTGGCTGTATGGTGATCGTTGCTTTATTTATAAAGCGGGGCGCAAGCCTATTTCGTCATGTATCATATTATTCTTGAGGTGCCATGACCGCCACAAAATATAAAGAACATGGGCTTTCTCTAACCTTCCCAGGTTACTCTGCCCTCCCATGTATCATATCATTCCTGAGATCGAGTTGTATGTTGGTCTAATGGCGCACTTCAATGCCACCTCTAATCAGTTGTACCTTTCCATGTTTCATTATTCAGTTTTGAGCAGAAGAACTTTATAAGATGTTCTGTTATTCCTGATTATTCAGAGTTTCCATGTCCCTGAATCTTGGCACCATGAGGCTGATGCGTTTTGTGTACCTGGATCGTGCGTCTGTCCCTGTTCTATTGATATGAAGTATGAACTCCTGTCGCCTTGAGCGCCTGGGCTCGGTTGAGGCCGTAGGTGGCCATGAGGTACTCTTCGGTGGAGAATGGGGTGGTGCTGGTGTAGGCAGAGGCGGAGGCGAAGGCGGAGAGGAAGAGGCGGTGGTGGAGGGAGGAGGACAGCTTGGCCATGTTGGAGTGAGAGGCAACGTGACGCAGTGGGAGAAGGTGCATCTGGAGGTGGAGCATGGCGGCGGCGGCGGCCGGCAAGCCGTGGTTGGTTGGTGGAGGGCTGGAGGCTGAAGTTTTCTCTTTGCCGCTCCCCCCACAACACTCTCCCCTCTCGTCATCTCTCCCGGAGGAAATTGCATATAACACCGACTCTTGCGAAAAATCCTTTTGGAACTCAAGCTACATGTAGGCTTTTATTTTGAAAATTTTGTAAACAATATTTAAAAGTTAAAAAAATCTCAAAATAAAACTGGTTGTAGCCAATACTTTCTCCGACAAGTGTGTAAAATTTCATTAAGAAATTATTTGTATTCTGGGCTACGTGAAAAATAAATTCTGCCAAAATCTGACAACCTTTAAATGTGTACTGTTCACACACACCCAGATCTACATTTTTATCTTTTTGTGTAGTGTACAATACAATGTAGTTCATATTGAGACTTTGAAGACATGTAGTATTCATTGTTGGCTATATGTACATATTTTTCCAGATTTTTTTGGAACTTCAATTTTTTTCGAATGTTTAAAATATAGGGATACATGTAGCCCAGATGTCAAAACACTGCACTTCAAGTCTTGGGGCTTTTGTTGTACTAAACCACAACCTGGTTTATTTTTTCATAAAACACTAACCTTTGGAGTAACAACTTTGACATATAATTAGCCAGTACAATGAAAATCGATTTCTATATGTTTCGTTCGAGCGTGAAATATAGGATTGGCGGTGAGGAACGTTGCTCCAAGATTGTCACACCAGAGCGTTGGTGCTTGGGACTGAAACACTCCTAGTTCTCTGAGAACAGATTGCAGCCAAGTGACTTCAGCCGTCCCATTTGCAATGGCTTTGTATTCTGCCTCCGTACTTGAGCGGCTGACAGTTGGTTGCTTTCGCGAACTCCATGACACGAGATTGGCCCCATAGAATACGGCATAGCCACCTGTTGATCAACGATCGTCAGGGCATCCTGCCTAGTCTGCATCCGTATACACACTCAGTTCTGTCGACGACGATCTCTGAATTTGCAGCCCAAGATTCACCCACTGTACTTCTGTACACAAAGGTCAAGTCATCTGTTAATACTGTTCCGGCTGTTTTGCTGAGCTTCTCCGAGGATGACATTGGTGTAGAGATATCTTTGCAGTTATGCATGTTTACTTTCTGAAGAAGATCTGCTGCATACTTAACCTGAGTAAGCGCAATACCACTATCCGTATCTATCACCTCAATACCAAGGAAGAATGACAACTTGCCCAAATCCTTTAGTGCAAAGGAGTCACACGTAGCTGCTTCATCAGTTTGTCAACAGCTTGCTTGCATGACTCAGTGATGATACTATCATCGACGTAGATGATCACTTGCTTCGAACAACGAAGTGTCTGCCTTTGATGGAACAAAACCCAATGACTGAAGTTTGGAGCTGAGCTTCGAATACCAGGCTCTTGGTGACTGCTTGAGCCCGTAGAGGGATTTCTGAAGACGACAGACACGATTTGGAAAATTTTATCGACATAACCTGGAGGCTGATACATATACACCTCCTCCTGAATATCGCCGTGGAGGAATGCATTCTGAACATCGACTTGACGAAGAGACCACCCCCGGGACACGGCGATGGACAGAATCAGCCGAACAGTGGTAGGTTTAACCACTGGAGAAAAGGTGTATGTATAATCAATCCCTTGACGCTGCGTGGATCCTTTGACAACGAGGCGAACCTTGTACCGATCCACTGATCCATCTGGTTTCTGTTTCATCTTGAAAACCCTCTTGCAACCGATGATGTGACGACCAGGCGGTGGATCAGCAAGGCGCCAGGTGTGATTTACTTGGAGTGCACCAAACTCAGCATCCATAGCCGACTTCCAGGCAGGAACTTGCCGAGCATCGACATGAGAAGTTGGCTCTGCAGCAAAAGCACATTTGTTCAAATCATAGCGACCGATGCCATCGAACAGACGAACCGGCTTGACGAGATCGCGAGAGGGGAGTGCAGCTGCTTCAGGGGATGACGACGGTCCAGAACGTGCCGACGATGGAGTCATGCTAGTCGGAGATGAACCAGCAAAGCCGGGAGCATCGTTGTGGGTCGGCCCATGATGCACAGGTGACGGAGTATGCGGGTGCATTTCATGGGCCTCCGGTCGGTCGGCCCGTCATGGGCTGCATGCTCAGTGTGATCGACGTGCCCCTCTGCCTCCACATGATCGAAGTGAGCGGGTGCGAGCAGAACAATGTGACGAGGTGGTGATGTACCTGCAAGAGAGGGAGAAACAAGCCTGTCAGTAGCATCTGCCATATCATTGCATAAAGGTTCGTCTGTATCTGGTTCAGGAAGGAGTATGGCTTCTTCGGTAAGTGGAGAAGATGGCGGACAGTCGGTGGAAAAAGGAAATACATGTTCGTCGAACACAACATCGCGCAACACGTAAATCCGACCGGTAGAACGATCTAAACAGCGGAAGCCCATATGATTGGGACTATACCCTAAGAACATGCACACCCTCGAGCAAAAACTTAGTTTGCGGTTGTTGTACGGCCTAAGATTGGGCCAACATGTGCATTCGAAGACACGAAGGAAGCTGTGATCGACTATCTTTTTAAAAAGTTTGGTTACTGGAGTTGAGTTCTGAATAACACGACTCGGCATGCGATTAACCAAATAGCAAGCTGTAAGGACGGCATTATCCCAAAACCGAAGTGGAGCAGAGGATTGTGAAGGAGTGCTAATGCTGTTTCGATGAGATGGCAGTGTATACGCTCTATAGCCCCATTTTGTTGATGGGTGTGAGGGCAAGATATGCGATGTGTGATGCCGGTGTTATTGAAATAAGTATGAAGTTTCTGATAGTCCCCTCCCCAGTCTGATTGGACAGAGAGAATTTTAGTACCAAGAGAGAGTTCAACTTGTTTTTGAAATTGATAAAACACATGTTCCACATCAGATTTATGTTTCAACAAGTACACCCATGTGAATTTACTAAAATCATCGAGAAAGCTAACATAATAACTGAACCCGCCAGCTGATTTAATTGCTGGACCCCATACATCCATATGGACAAGTTCTAAAGGGGAAACAGAAACACGACTGTACGCTGCAAATGGCAATTGGTGGAGTTTGGCCTGATGACATGCGTGACAAACATGTGGCACTCCATTATTTTGGGTGGAAGCTAATTTATTTGACTGAAGAATAGCTTGAACAATAGGTGTTGCAGGATGTCCGAGCCGGCGGTGCCACAGTTCCTTGGACGGCGAGATCAGATGTGCTTGTGGATGACGTGGAGCTTGGCGAGGATAGGTGGGAGGAACTGGGTACAAGCCGCCGTGACCTCTACCTTGAAGCAGAGTTGCCCTCGTGGTGCGATCCTTAACAGAAAAAGATCAAGGATTAAGTTTAAAAAACAGTTATTATCTTCAGAAAGTTTATTGGCGGACAACAAATTTTTGCTAATATGAGGAGTATGGAGGACATTGGACAGGCGTAAAGGACGAACAGAACTAGATAAATGAGATTCACCAATATGGAAAATAGGTATATGCGTACCGTTGGCAACTTGGATCTGTTCGTTGCCTCTGTAGGTCTCGTGGGTGTGGAGGCGCTCGATGTCGTTCGTCATGTGGTCGGTGGCACCTGAGTCGATGTACCAGTTCTGATCACTGGTATACCCGCCGTCGCTGGAGTTGGTGTAGTTGGCAGATCGGTTGGAGGTTTCGGGCTGAATCGCGTGATTGAACCGCGAGTAGCACCGGAGCGCGTCGTGGCCCTAGATGCCACAGATCTGGCACGTGGACTTGCCACCACGTCCACGTCCTCCTCCTCCCTGAGCAGAGCCGTCGCGCCCAGGGTTGTGGCCACGGCGTCCACGTCGTCCTCCTCCCGAAGCAGAGCCACCGAGTCCACGTCGTCCTCCTTCCAACTTTCTTCTCATGAAATGGAAGCAAAACATCAGGGTGATTGTTATTTGTCCATTCTGATCTATCTCCAACACGAAATATGTTGCTTTTGTATGTTTGCAAGTGATAGCTATCATCTTGCAAAAACCATCAGCTCAGTGTTGATCCTCTATATCTAAAATGTTACCGCGTTCACAAGCCCTCCTTCGCGAGGTGTTTGCAACGTTTTGTTGACTGTTGAGACGAGTCAGGCTGGAACTTCCAAGCTATAGTCATTACCACTACCAGTGTGCCCGTGTGAAAGCTTTTGCGTTCCTTTGCTCTGCTCGTCTCGTCTTCCGATCCCGCCTTACTCTGTTACTCGAGGCAACGTCTTAATGGAGG
Source organism: Puccinellia tenuiflora (assembly GCA_012064385.1). Taxonomy (NCBI): domain Eukaryota; kingdom Viridiplantae; phylum Streptophyta; class Magnoliopsida; order Poales; family Poaceae; genus Puccinellia; species Puccinellia tenuiflora. The sequence continues at coordinate 309,661 of QRDG01000211.1, read as the reverse complement.
ATATGCATGCAGAGCGATCGATGGGGAGACGATCCGGTGGCTGTGCCGCGGTTACTTAAACTTATTCTCTGTTGCCTTCCTTTCCCCCACAAACTGAGAACCAAGATGGCTTAGAGCAACTCCAGCCGCCCCCCCCCCCCCCCAAGAGGCCCCCCAGGACCGCTTTTTGGATGCCGGCGGGCGATTTTCCTCCCAGTCGCGCCCCAGGACCCCCCAAGGCCTCGTTTTTCGCCGGATTTGGGCCAAATTTTATCCGGCGTCCCAGGCCGAACCCAGCGCGCCGGGTTCGGCCTGGGGGCGCCGGCGAAAGAGAAAAAACGCGCGGGCCACCCCTGTCGGCGAGAGAACCACCTTTTCTACCAACAGATTCGGCCTTTCCTCCTCTCCTTCTCCCCGTTGCCGGCACCGACTCCTCCCTTCCGCCGCGAACTCGCCACGAAAACCACCGCCAACCACCGCGACGACCCGCCTCTGCCGTATCCCCTCCCCGCCCCATCCGCCTCCACCCGAGAATCGCCGTCGCGATCAAGCTTCGCGCACATCCGCCTCCACCCTACCCGCGAGGTGTTCGACGATTTGCCTCGATGGACTCCGACGATGAGGAGATGCTCGCCGCTCTGCTGGACGAGGAAGCCGACTTTGCCGCCACCGCCGAAGAGCACTTGCTGATGCTCGCCTGTCTGGCTGGCCTGTACGACACCGAGGCACAGCCGAAGCGTGGTGGTTCGGCACCAGGTCGGCGCAAGAGCAAGACACGCCAGCGTGTCGAGGGGTATTGCATCCTGTACGGCGATTACTTCGCCGACGATCCAGTACACGGCGAGAAGACATTTCGGCGCCGTTTCAGGATGAACCGGAACCTTTTCCTCAGGATTGTGCATGGCGTCCGAGAGTTCGACAGGTACTTCATTTTCAAGAAGGATTGCACCGGCACGGTTGGTTTTTCCTCGCTCCAGAAGTGCACGGTCGCATTAAGACTACTTGCATATGGAGCTCCAGCTAATTCGCAGGATGACTATCTGCGCATGGCCGAGTCCACTACCCTTGAGTGCTTCTACAGGTTCTGCAGAGCCGTAATTGGCGTGTTTGGACCTGAATATTTGCGATCACCCACTGCTGAAGACACTGCTCGGATCCTAACCGAGAATGAAGCAAGAGGATTTCCTGGGATGCTAGGAAGCATCGACTGCATGCACTGGAAATGGAAGAACTGTCCATTTGTTTGGCAGGGGATGTACAAAGGGCACAAAGGCGGTTGCAGTGTCGTACTTGAGGCAGTGGCTTCGTATGATACCTGGATTTGGCATTCCTTCTTTGGAATGCCAGGATCAAACAACGACATCAACGTCCTACAGTGCTCGCCTGTCTTCTCCAAACTTGTTGAAGGTATTGCTCCCCCGGTGAACTTCGAGATCAACGGGCACCATTACAACAAGGGATACTACCTGGCAGATGGTATCTATCCAAAATGGTCAACATTTGTGAAGACCATATCAAACCCTGTGCCGAAGACGGCTAAAGCTTGGTTTGCCAAGTGCCAGGAGGCTTGCAGGAAGGATGTCGAGCGGGCATTTGGTGGGCTCCAAGCTCGATTTGCTGTTGTCCGGTATCCCGCTATGTCCTGGTCGAAAGATCAAATGTGGGAGGTGATGACTTGTTATGTGATCTTGCACAACATGATCATTGAGAGCGAGCGGAAGTATCCAGTGGATGAGAAGGAGAAGAAGGTGCCATACTTCAGACAGGGTCCTCTCGTGGGCGAGGATCCAGAGGAGAGCGAGCGTCTGCCTGTACCGAAATCATGGACTGCCTACCTTGCAAAGCGTCAGGAGATCCGAGACCCAGTAGTTCATGAGCAATTGCAGCAAGATCTGGTGAGGCACCTGTGGAGACGCAAAGGCGAGGTCTAGGTTTATGTAATTTGATTTTAAAAACTTGTTTTAAATTTTATAATTTGTTAAACAATTTGTAATAATTTTTCTATCGAATTATTTGATACAAATGATAAATTTGTTTTAAAAATAATGATTTTACTATTAAAATGGGTTCTATGATTATTTTCGCCGGAAAACGCCGGGTTGGGGGCGACACGGCTGGGAATCGGCCCGCCCCCAGGCCGATTTTTTCCGCCGGTGCCTCCAAGCAGGCCCAAAAAAACGCCGGCAAATCGGCCTGGGGGGCCAACGGCTAGAGTTCTCTTAGGAAGGGCTCCCTTCGTCTTCGTGATCGGAGAAGTGACCGAGCATACCTCAGAGAGAAATCCACTTGGCCACGGTGCAACTTCGCGATCGGAGGAACTGGAGCGAGCATTCGGGCCTTCTGTGCGGCGACTGGAGGTACGTGAGGTTACGCGTTACGGATCTTGGGTTCTGGTTCAATCTATGGTTCATCATGACCTTGCTCATCCTATCTCCATCACCGCAGCAAACCTGTTCGACGGAATGGCTGACAGGCTCAGCGACGATTGTATCAAGAAAATGGCCGTTGGTGACGACAAGGACCCCTTCGAGGACCTCCCGGGAGACCTGCTCCATCGCTTGGTGTCGTTCCTGCCCTCGCGAGATGCCGTGTGGGCGTCCGTGCTCGGGCGGCGCTGGCGCAACCTCTGGAAGACCGTGCCATCCCTGCGCATCTATACCCATGGCGATGTGTACCGTGAATCTTGTGAGAGAAATTTTGTTAAGAAGCTGCTTGAGTTCCGTACGTGATAGGACGGCACCTCTCTATTTGTGTGTGATATATACCTCTTCGGGTGACCAATCTGAGGTACGGTTGAATCGTGGGTTCAGAATGCTATCTCCTGCAAAGTGTCGGTGCTTCGAATTTGGAGCTCCGATAGCGAGGATCATATGAACCTTTCAAACAATACTGTTATCTCCAAGTACTTGACAGCCTTAGAGCTCTACATGTTGGCGTTTGAGGAACACCCTCTAGATCTTTCTAGCTGTCAGGCACTAGAGGTGCTAGAGATAGATTAATGCTATGTCAACCTTGATGACATCTTTCCCAAATCTCTACGACATCTGACAATCATAAGTTCAACCCTTTTAACCACCCATACACCACGGACTTGTATTTCTGCTCCAGGTCTGGTTACCCTTCAACTAGCCGACTGTTATGAGTGGACTCCGTTGCTTCAGCGCCTCCCATCTCCCAAGCCGTCGTTCTAATATTCTATATTCTGAAACAGATGGAGGCGGAATTAATTCTGGGAAATGCACCCACTTTCCTTTTAATTGCCTTATGCATGCACCATCCATTCGCATGTTCCTCTCTAGCTCATATAGTCATATGTTGTCATTGGCCACGTCCTTTTAATATCTGCACGTTTACATCTCCTCTGATGAAGTTAAACAGTCATGCGGGTTAATTTTCCGCGACAATGGATTCTCTTCCTCTGCCCCCACGAAACTGACTTTCTTCCTCATCCCCACGCAACTGTCTCTCTTCCTCGATCTCACCCATAAAACTGACATGTTATGACATGCAACTTCATTTCTGTAGCCACCTCCAAATCAGTTTACACTTATTGCTTTGCGTCACTTTATGAGAAAATTTTGTACACATTGATGTGTAGACTGTATCGTGAGCAGTACTTTTGGTCTTCTATGTAAATTTTGTTCGTGTTAGGCTTTTCAGTACATATGGTTTCATTGCTTCATGAAAATTCATTTGAATTACTAAAAACATTCTTAATATTTTAAAGATGCATTTTTTTTGTATTTAGCATTATGGATCAAGATTTATAAACGAAACATTAGCTGTTTTCCATGAAAATGATTTAGCTTTTCTTGCTTTTCTTGTAATTTGGGGGAATATTTCCATTGCATTCCTTGACTAGCTTTTTTATTAAAAAAGAGAATCATTTTATATATAGATACCTGCCAATGTATATACCTAGATGATGCAAACCACACAAAAATTGACAGATTTTTCGAAATTCTTTCACAAAACATTCCGCTGCAACGTGCGGGGAACTGTCTTGTTGATTTCTATGCCCAACAACATGTTTCATGGCAAATAAGAAATCAACATTTATGATTGTCCAGTCAAGTAGCGTTTGGCAACCTCTAAATAGGTAAATACTACATATCTAGAGTACGCACGACTATTAAGTTCTGTGCATCAGGGAGTAGAACGAAAATTTTGACTTATGGAGAAGGTTGGACAATCCACATATACTTCAAACACCTCCACTAACTTAATGTCTCGATGAGGCCTAAACTTGATAGAAAAAGGGCAAACTTTTTTTTAATCCAAATTAGGAAGGCTAAGACTTGAACATAAGACCTATACTCTGATACCATATTAAGTTTCCTGCACCAACTAGTATAAATAAAAGTCTAAAATTACATAGAAGGTTGGGCAATCCACATATATTTCGACAATGAGAACCTCAAGTCTAAGGACATATCATAAACATGTCATGAGACCTGCCGATGACAAGTAAATCCAACAGTTTCGTAGTCTCTCAAGTTAGGTTGGTCCAACCCTATGTTCCCTAATATGTGATCAGGTTTGATATCCCTACGTCGATGTCGTATGAGATATGGTCGTCAACCACATCCGACACATATGCCAGTCAATTATTCATGCACTACGGGAAACACACGATACGACGACGGCCGGAAGCCGTCGGCGTATAACACAAAGCCGTCGGCGTATAGATACGCCGACGGCTGTCGTCGGCGTTTTCGTCTGTCGGCGTACCACTTCTGCCGTCGGCGTATCCGACGGCCGTCGGCGTACGTGGTGTGGGCCCCACAAGACGGCATCCGGCCGTTTCCAATGCCGTCGGCGTATGAGTGCCGATTATTTATTTATTTTGAATTTTTTTTATTTTTTGAACTTTTTAAATTCTTTTTATTTGTATTTCGAAATTTTCAACTTAGTCACATACTTAATCCTTAATTGCATACTTAATTATATGTCAAAGTACTTATCCTGGTCAAACTTCCCGTTCGGTCACCCATCCTCAGATTGCTCCAGCCCAAGCATGCTTAACTTTTGAGTTCCTTCCAAACTAGCTTCCAAATGAGAAATTAGAACTTACTGATATTAGTACCCTATCAATCATATTAACCCGATGTTACACTTTTCGTTGTTTAAATTTTAAAAATTTGTTTTAGTAAAGTAACAATGATTATGTAATAGTATATTTCGAATAAATAACAATAAAATGAATTTTACTTTATTATTTTCCTTTTTATATTTAATATGAAATAATTCATATCTTTAAATCCGTAAATCAAAATTTGACAAATTAAATACCTAAATCGATTAGAAAAATGAGAGAAATTCAAATATTTCATCCATATCATCTTTTGCATCACAAAAACCTTGATAGTTATAGGAAATTGGCAAAATACTCAAAAAATGAAATCAATTTTTAATTTTTTAGTGTCAAAATAAAAAAATTGTTAGGATTTACGGTCTCGGTTTCGGGCTAGGGTTAGACATAACTAATTCCAAAAAATCAAAAAATGGAAAACCTTCACATGGCATCCTTTTATGTGACCTACCACCTGGAAAAAATTATAAACATGAGTTATGGAGGTTTTTATAAAAAACCTTCACAGAAATGAGCTACGAGGTACAAAGATGTATGGTTTTCGACTGAAATGAGCTAGGGTATAACATTTAACATAGCAAAAAATATCGGAATGAGCCAATATTTGACACACTGGTGTATCTTGGTTGTAGAATAGTATTGACTAAGGGGTTTAGGGTTTTCGTTGAATAAAAAACCCATTTTTCATTTTTTTAGTGTCAAAACAGTCTTTTTTGTGAAGCAGCTACCAAAACGGCTCACCGAAAGAGGAACATCCTAATAGATAGAAAATAGTAGACCATCTTATAAGTGCATTTAACCTTGGGTTTGGATATAAAAACATACTTGGGTATTTCAAACATTTCAGATAAGTTCCTGCCGATTTTGCTGGAAGTGGGTCTGATTTGAACTACGAGTGTCGCATAGTTTGGTCATGATTTTTTGAAAAAATCACTTTTAGATCCAAAATGTATACTTTCTTTAGAGATCTTTGACGGTTTTTGTTGGATCGAAGTTACGGTTAGGTTTAGGTTTATCGTTAGGGTTTACGGTCTCGATTTCGGGTTAGGGTTAGACATAACTAATTCAAAAAAATCAAAAAAATGGAAAACCTTCACATGGCATCCTTTTATGTGACCTACCACCTGGAAAAAATTATAAACATGAGTTATGCTGGTTTTTCTAAAAAAAAACTTCACAGAAATGAGGTACGCGGTACAAAGATGTATGGTTTTCGACTGAAATGAGCTAGGGTATAACAATTAACATAGCAAAAAATGTCGGAATAAGCCAATATTTGACACACTGGTGTATCTTTCTTGTAAAATAGTATTGACTAAGGGGTTTAGGGTTTTCATTAAATAAAAAACCTATTTTTTATTTTTTAGTGTCAAAACAGGCTTTTTTTGTGAAGCAACTAGCAAAACGGCTCACCGAAAGAGGAACATCCAAATAGATAGAAAATAGTAGACCATATTATAAGTGCATTTAACCTTGGGTTTGGATATAAAAAACATACTTGGGTATTTCAAACATTTCAGATATATTCCTGCCGATTTCGCTGTAAGTGGGTCTGATTTGAACTACGAGTGCCGCATAGTTTGGCCATGATTTTTTGAAAATTTCACTTTTAGATCCAAAATGTATACTTTATTTAGAGATCTTTAACGGTTTTTTTTTGTATCGAAGTTACGGTTAGGTTTAGTTTTATCATTAGGGTTTACGGTCTCGGTTTCGGGCTAGGGTTAGACATAACTAATTCAAAACAAATCAAAAAAAAATGGAAAATCTTCACATGGAATCCTTTTATGTGACCTACCACCTGAAAAAAATTATAAACATGAGTTATGGAGGTTTTTATAAAAAAACATTCACAGAAATGAGCTAAAAGATACAAAGATGTATGGTTTTCGACTGAAATGAGCTAGGGTATAACATTTAACATAGCAAAAAATGTCGGAATGAGGCAATATTTGACACACTGGTGTATCTTGGTTGTATAATAGTATTGACTAAGGGGTTTAGGGTTTTCGTTGAATAAAAAACCCATTTTTCATTTTTTTTAGTGTCAAAACAGGCATTTTTTTGTGAAGCAACTATCAAAACGGCTAGGGGTGGAAACGGATCGAATGCGGATCGGATAGTGCCCTTCCCACATCCGTTTCCATATTTTTTAAACGAATACGGATACGAATTCGGATGTTGTCGAATACGAATGCGGAGCGGATGTTAATCGAATACGAATTCGGATCGGATGTTTTCTCAATTCGGATCGGAAACGAATATAACAAAATAGTAGAGTTGTATCTTATAACGAGTTAAATATACAATGAAATAGTGATAAATATAGCTATATAATACACACTTCTTTAAATTTCAATCATAGAATAATATAACTGATCACTTTATTACTATTTTAGGTTGAGAAATTCCATATCGGGTTGGAATTATCAAAACTTACCAACAAAATGTTATTCGGATACGGATATATCCATTTTCATATCCACATTTGTGTCAAAATTCAATACCACATTTGTTTTGTATTTATAAAAACGGATTCGGATATTTACCACTTCCATTTTTATTTCGTCCGGATTCGGATATTTACCACTTCCATTTTCAATTTCTCGAATACGAATGTCGGATAATTCGAATTAGCCGCTACCAATTCCCACCCCTAAAACGGCTCACCGAAAGAGGAACATCCAAATAGATAGAAAATAGTAGACCTTCTTATAAGTATATTTAACATTATGTTTGGATATAAAAACATACTTGGGTATTTCAAACATTTCAGATAAGTTCCTGCCGATTTCGATGTAAGTGGGTCTGATTTGAACTACGAGTGCCGCATAGTTTGGTCATGATTTTTTGAAAAAATCACTTTTAGATCTAAAATGTATACTTTCTTTAGAGATCTTTGACGGTTTTTGTTGGATCGAAGTTACGGTTAGGTTTAGGTTTATCTGAAATATTTTGACCGTTTTTTCACAAAAATAAAAGAAATTGAGAAAATACTCAAAAAATGAATTCCTTTAGCATGGAGACATTTTATGTGTACTAGTTGCTATAAAAAATGATAAACTTGAGTTTTGACAAATATTTCAAAAAAAATGCTTCACAAAAAGGTTTATCATCTATAGACATGTATAATTTTCGCATCAAATGACCAAGTTATAGCCATCCCCATGCCATAGTTTGTGATAATGTGTCCATATTTGACACATAGGGGTGTCTTGGTATGGAAAACATTGTTGCCAAAAACAATTTCCAAAATATTTTCAGAAGTATCATTTTTCATTTTTTTAAGTGTCAAAAATGACTTTTTAATTAAGCAAGTACCAAACATATGTTTCAAAATGTCATGTGCATGGTGAAAAATATTTTATGGATGTCATATTTGTATTCCTCTCATTTTTCTAATCGATTTAGACATTTAATTTGTTAAATTTCGATTTACGGATTTAAAGATATGAATATTTCATAGTAAATGGAAAATAGAAAAAACAATATGCCGACGGTAGCCGTCGGCGTATAAATTCAAACGTATGCCGACGCCAAGGCCGTCGGCGTCTCAACGTAGCGAGACGGCCGTCCCCGCTCCGTCACGGCAGGCGTTTATACGCCGACGGCGTTAGGTACGCCGTCGGCGTATGCATACTACGCCGACGGGGATATGTACGCCGACGGCCGGGATCGTGGCTGCCCTAGCTCGGGTTGTACGCCGACGGCCCCGACATTTGACCGTCGGCGTATAATCCGGCAGTCGACGTCATGTGCGTTTCCCGTAGTGATGTGTGTACACATGAATTCCGAGTTTAACTAGAGATACTCCGAACCAATCATTCAAGTGTAGTTCGAAGTCCCATAGACAAGTGTAAGTACTTGCTACACGGAACAAATGATATTACACAAGGAACGTTTAATAAATCACAAAATACAATGAACTATGATTGTCCATATGGCATATTTCCAACTGTTGGCAACCATGTCTCCAATCAATATAGCGAACTGGTGCAAGGAAGGCTACGGAGCACCCCAAAAGAACACCGCTTACTCAAAGGCATTAAATTAAGACCTCGGGGTAGTATGAATGTTAGCACTTATAAACGTGAAATATTCTTAACCTGAGCTAGAGCTGCTAGGCAAAATGGTAGAGCTCCTAAGTGTACAACAACAGATGACACACGGGCTGGTCCCTGTTGGTCTAGTTTTGTTTTAGAAACAGAAGCTCGTCGCTGCACATGAATATGTGTGTCTGCTTGCTATGGTGGTCCAGCAATTCAAGATCAGCTCGGATATATATACTTAGAGCATGTCTAGCATGTCCCTTATTCTCTCGGCCAGTATCGGTCCTGTGAGGTGCCTGTATTCCGTTTCACGGGTCCAAAACGCGTGCCAAATATCAGGACCCTTACACCCAACCCGTAAAACAGAATATTCCAGAATAGCGCTTGTCGGTTTGATCCGTGCCGGTCACCGCATCGATCCCCACCTTGCCCCAAGCACGAATCAAAGTCACGTCTTCAATCTCGGTGTAATTGGACGCACGCGGCTTCGCAGCTTGGGCCACACCCGGCTGGACCTCAATCACATCCGGCTCGAGGTCGGTCACATCATCGTCAAGCTCTTCATCTCCAATCTCCTCGTCGTACTCATCATCGGCAACCTCCGCATCGAACGGAGGAATGTCATCCTCCACGTCGATCGCGGAGTCGTTGAGGACGTGCAGGAATTCCGATGTAGACGCAACATCGAACACCTTGTCGGCGTCGTCGACGGCTTGAAGGGGAGGCGACGGAACGAAGGGAGGAGGGGCAACGGCCTTGGGCGGCTGGTGCGAGCCCGACACGGTTCACGGTCGGCTTCTTCGCCTTGGACGGCGGCTGGCCCCTCGGCCCCACGGATTTGGTCTTCGCGCGACCCGTCTTCCCCGTCGCAGCGGCCGCCGACGCTTGATGGTCCCCCCCCCCCCCCCCCCGCTTCCTCTTCCCCGGCATGGTGGCGGACATCATGGCCTGTACATCAGCCACGGTCGGCTGGCCTCCCGCGACAGTGACGGGGACGTCCCCACCGTCGACGCCGCCGGTACACCTTGAGCGGCCGGCGGGGCATGCGAGAGGTCCATGGCGGCGAGATCCGACCGCGTGGTGGCCGGAGAGGGCGGGGGTGTGGAGATTGGGGTGGCGGCGGCGCGGGGCTTGGGCGGGCTGAAATCTCCTTCGCGCGCAACGGAGAGGAGGAGTGAGGGTCGCGTACAGTTTCGGCCGCCCAACCTGCACACCTACGGGTTCCCGAGCCGACCCGGGCCGGACCTGGGAATTTTTCCTACGGGTCGGGCGTTTTACGGGCCCTGATAATCGCCGCGGAAGCGCCGAAACCCGTATTCTGGCGGTTATTCTACGGGTTTCGGCCTTTTAAGGGCCCTGCTAGACATGCTCTTAGCACATCATACATAAGTTCATAACCATGTATGTTTCGTTTCATTTTAATCAAACTACGACAAACCCAAGCCACATCAGAAAATGTTTCAGATCACTTGAGTTTTGAATGTTCAGATCAGTAGCCCACACAGCTGGCCAGTTTTTTTTTTTCTTCTTATGTTTACCTAGTTCCTCGGTTGCCATGTAATAGAATCCAACTTGAAAATTACCAAAAATGTATAATGACCCAAAAGAATTTCCATTACATGAATAAAAATAGAGCCACACGAAAAATCAAGGCATTAACAACTATGACATATGGCACTAGTTCTTGACACTATCACGGTAACAGAAGCAAACATACATCTTTAACATGATAAATCAGTTCAATCAAGGCCGATGCAAAACACGGTACATGACCAAGACAGCAAGAAAGACAACATAACAAGGAGTCAACCTAGTCCAACTAGATACTCTGAAAGTCTCAGTACTTAGTCTACGATGCTTCACTGAGTCGAACCAACATGACACCCGACAGAGAAGATAGCAGCCTATTCGCTGCTGCAAACAATGTTCTTTTGTTAATAATTAAGATGAAATAGGCCATCTGTCTTCAACCAAGGTCTTCTCTTCCTCGAAACCTGTACATATAAGAAAATTATGATAAGTTTCCACAGGTGTCATCTGGGCAACAAGTTTGGCTCTAATAAGGAAACTTGGAACAAGGGTCTTCAGGCAATAAATGCACATTTTCCTTGACCAAACTGCAGAATAATCTAATTATACTCAAAATTTTGCAGAGATGTTGGATCAACATGGAGTAGTTGAAATCCTGATAGCTTTCTAGCAACGGCATCCCATCACTTAAACTATAAATACTCATGGCAAGAATTTCAGCAATCTGTCTAATTATGAAGAATAAGATGCTCAATTATACACCATACATGGAAACGGGAGTCAGCAAGTAAACAAATACAATTGGAATAGGAAATGGCAGTATTGGCTGCTTTCACTCTTGAAGAAACTTCGGATATTTATATAAGTGTGCAGTCAGTAGAGTGAAGAAAATTTCATGCAAATGATTGAACATGCAGCACTACTGCTTTCTAAGAAGACGGCAACAAAGATCAGGTATCAAAATGTCATAAGTGGAACTGAATTGAGGGGAAAACCATGGCAGATATTATACAATGGGGTACATAGTACATATATATACTAAAGACCCCCGATAATGAACAGTGGATTTAAGAACAAAAAGGAGAAAATGCCCTCCAAAAAGAGAAGAAAAGGACAGAGGATAACGTGCAACCTTTTGCATCACTTCAAATATGTAAAGGGCATTTAACTTCCCCCACCTAATGAATCCTAAATAATAATGTTAAGAAGAGTAGCAATATTGAAATATTGCATGGAATTATTCAACAACCCAACTTTTTTTTCACCAGGAACAACATATTTTTTCAACAACCCAACATATTGTGGTTACTGCTTAATTATAACTAGAAGTATAAACATATACATTTGTGCTACTCAGCAAGATAATCCTGTGTACTCTCCTCGGAGCTACTCATTCAGACGTTTGCGTTGCTGTTAATAATTAGTCAAAAAGTCACAAAAAGTAAGAACTATTTAACAAACTCAACATGTCATGTTACTTTTTATGCAGTGCATTTCAATCTAAACACCGTTGTAGTTAATATTTCCAAACAAAATGGATTTCAACAAGTCATTTGCTTTTCACCCACCAAATGCAGTGCAGGGTTTTCATTACTCAACAGATTTGGTATAACCTTCACTTTTTCTACTGAACTAAGTTTCTTTGTTGCTTTCTTTCATTCCCGCATATGAAGGAAAACTGCAGATATATAGAAAGCATGGAGAGTGTTGGCAGTTGGCTTACATATGTTAAGTGTACCAAGGAACTTCAAAATTTTAAGAACCTCCGCATCTACCGAGTTACATTTGACTTCGACTGTCTTAAGGTGTCTGATATCGCAGCTGATCTCTCCACTGCATTGTAAATTCCTTTTATTTCTACTTCGTGTTTAGGTCCCTGTAGGATAAAGCATTGCATCAAAATCAATCAGCTAACGGATAATATAGTTTTACAATACAAGATTTCCCATTTTGACAAATTGTACCTTGGAAAAGAAATGAAGAGTGAGAATCTCCAGAATTGGTGAGTGTTCAAGAATACAAGCTAGTGCGTGGAAATCGGTAGGCACACACCAGTATTCATTGAGTAACAAAATCTTTAACTTCCTAAATGTAGGGCACCATTTCAAATCTCTTCTGAAAATAAACTGCGGAAATTGCAAACCAAAAAGAAAAAAATTAATCCTCACTGCAAAGACTGTGATTTTATAAGCATGGGGAACATGAATGTGATGAACTGATAATTTTAAATAGTCCAGCTGGTAGCAGTACATGCAAAAAAAGGCTGCCTGAGCATCATTTATAACTGTTAAATGATGGTTACAGTCTTATAGATATTGCAACAGATATAAAAGGCCGGCAAAAAATAAATGGAGTTAAAACATACCGTGTCATGTTCATCTATCAATGTCAAATTCTCAGCTTCTGATAAACCTTTAAGAATAACGCATTCATCAGAATTAACACCTTGTAGATCGTAACAACCTTGACAGGACTCATTCTGACAATCCCAAGCGTCAGAATAAAAACATCTGTCCACAGATTCTTTGATAAATCTGACAAATGCAGCCATCAACAACGGCATGCTCTCAAGCACAGGAGTCCTGTCCCAGTTGTCCTCTAGCCGTAGCGAGATGAGACTGGGAACATAAATACGAGTACGGATATGCTGATTGAAGCTGCTATCGATGATGGCCAGGCGTTTTAGAGACTTCGAAGAGATCTTCCTGACGTGGACGAAGCTGCCATTGTAAATCACTAGGTCTTCCAGTGCCGGACAGGAAGCAAAATCAAGAAAGATGTCATTTAACCCTGTATCAATAAGCTCTAGACTCCTCAAATTCCGAGAGACAAGAGGCAGGCTGTCTACATAGAAGTAAAGACCCAAGTCATGGCTCTCCCGAGAGATAGCGAGCCGGAGCAGCCTGACTTGGCACAGTATAACGTGCCGGATCCAGAGGTTCACACGGGGCACGTCGTCGTCGGAGACCACATCGAACCTGAACTCGCACGTGTCAATGGGCGCTCGTGCACGGAGGAGGAGAAGGTGGCTGATAAACTCGCGGAGCTCATGGACGGGCGTCAGCTCCACCTCGTGGCCGCCGGCGATGCGCAGGCCAGTGGCGGTCTTCCAGAGATCGCGCCAGCGTCGGGCGAGCACGCAGGTCCGCACGGCTTGCTGCGCCGGTAGGAAGGAGAGGACGTGCTGCAGGAGATCGTCCTGAAGGGTGCCGATGATGTCTCCGCCGCTGTCCACGATGGCTCTCTTGCCCTCTTGCGGCGGCGGCATTCCGTCGAACAGGTGGCGCGCGTCGATGCTGCCGCACAAGTGCACGAGCCAGGATCACGCAGTGCAAAGCGTGGGGGGCCAAAGAGGAGAGACAGAAGGAGGAATCGCTGGGTCACCGCCGCACCTCGCCGCCGGCAGCTTCTCCGTCGGATCCGGAAGACCGGAACTGTAAGAATACCAACTGTAAAATGTTGTCGCGACTGGATGCTTCTGCAAAGGAGCAGTAATAACAAGCAGGTCGGGTGGGCAAGCGAGTGGCCAGGAAAAGAGGAAATTACCACTAGCACCACCTGGTGGTAGTTTTTTTTTTCACTAAACCCAACCACAATTTTTTGTTGTTACATAAAACACCACTTTTGAGATAAAGTTAGTATGCACGTGCAACGCATGTTTCCATAAGCGTTAACCATGCAAATTTTAATCGACATGAACAATATAAACTTTTAAATCATTTGCCAGGATATACTTTCACCTAAATTCTAAAATTTAATGACTACTATATGGAAACAATTTGCATAGAGTACAAACCTTCCGGTGAACACTCAGAAAGCTAGCAGACTTAACTGCAGTCATATCGTCAGCTAAAAAAATGTCTATTATTTTTTGGAAGGACCCTATAGTATAGTCTAAGACTTAACCTGCATAATTATGTAAGATCCAAAGTATGGTGAATTAAGTGGCAATCCAGGATAATTAGACACAAAAGCATTTACTTTGCATCTCCTCATTAGATCATTGATCAAGAAAAGACCAAAGAGACATTTTTTCAATGTTACGCATAACATTTAGATCGACAAAGATAAAGTAAATGGACAGCTGCAGGTGAATAAAGACATTGCACAATATATCTAATTTAGAACAACAATTCAGCCCACTTCAGAAGATAGAAAACAGAAAATTAAACTTATCAAAACTATAGTGAACTCGTAGTAATAACAATGTGCAAACCTAAAACCTATTAGGCAAGGAATAACTAATTCAATGGCCACTCAACTCACTTGTCCATGAATAAAATAGGCCATAATAGAGTAAAAACATCTGATTGTAATGATCCCAAGATCAAAGACACATCAGCATATACGTTACAGCAGAGTAGATTACCAATAAATTCTCATAAACTCTAGTCACACCTGATCCACCCAAAAATTTCCAACTCCTGTTTAAAAATTGTAACATGAAGAATTAGTCATTTAAAAATATAATCTAGGTGAAAGCATTGGTATTTCGCTTGGGGTACCAACGAAGCAAATATACAGTGCTTATGTGTTGTGTCAGTCGTAAAGAACTAAAGACATAGGTTTTGACCTGGGGGCTTAATCAGCCAGCGACAAGGATACATTATGCACGCCCAGAAGGGCATCTCCACGCACGTAGTGCAGGCCGGCAGCATGGAAGTCTTGGAGGACGCCCGCCGTGCACGCGTCGGACGGACGAACACGCCGCGAAGGTTGTCGAGGGCATAGAAGAGCGCTTACGCAGTCCAGGGCACCGTCGTGCACTCTGAGGACGACCTCGCTGCGCACGTGTCGAGGAACACTGATGTGCATGGCGTCCAGGACGCTGCCGCAAACGTCGTCGGGTCGCCTTCGTGCACGCCATGAACTGAGACGTCCTCAAAGCCGTCGGCGCCGCGCACCATCATGTATGGCTTCTTCTTCGAGGCCATTGAGGGCTTCATCGCCGAAGCTGTCGCCGACGACGTGGTTGCCGTCGCGCACGCCATGCGAATCTTCGACGGCATTCGCTATGCGACGGACGTGGCTGCCATCGTCACCGTCGTGTCCTGCACATCTTGCTAGTGTTGAGGCCCATGGCATCCGACGCCGACGAAACTACTGTACGTCTGAGCCGACGACTGCTTACTCGTCATGTCGTCGTGTCAGCGTGTGAAAGAGAAGCTAAGCTGCGTGATTTGGCATACATAGCTGTGTATCGGCTCGAGATTTAATTTCTTTTCCTCACATGCAGCACTATCAGTTAATATCCAACATAATTCGCGCCATGATTTTGGGTATGAAGATTCTGGGCCGGGTCATACGGGATTACATGAGGTGATGAAAAATAGGACGGGAGTTACGGACGCGCGAGAATTTTTCCTGTGCCGGCAGAGCAATCGTCTGCTCAATGTAATTGCTAAACGCACATCTAAAATGGGATTAGAATTATCTTAGTGGTTGGATTAAATCAGGCGGGGCTAATCCGTAACATCTTCCCGTGGGGTGGCTATAGGAAAGAACATGTTCGCTTGTTTAATAGTAAAAATAGTAGAGATGAGTTGCACACAACACATATCCCTTCGTTGCCAGCTTTGACACTGTATTAACCTATTTGGGACTAGTGTCCTAATTGAGGTGGCACCTAATTGACACCTCTTTTGGCTAATGTTGCAAGATAGATGCTCTCCACCGCTGACAAGTGAGACCTCTTTCTTCTTATCTGCCTTTTTCTATCCGGAAATTCACTTTGCATCCCCAGGTCACATGGTCTTGCCCAAATAAAAAAGAATATTGAAACATTATAAAAAATTCTGAAAAATTTGATGATAAACATTACAGTTTTTAAAATACGTGATAAATTTCGTGATGAAATAATATGTGTGATGTCTGTGCGAAAAAGATAAATCAATGGCCAAAATGGGATTTTAAAATGCCATCTCATTGCGAATCTAGCACATATGTAGAAAACTTGTATATATTCGTCACCAATGTTTTCCAATTTTCTTGAAATGTTTTAATATTTTTTGATTTTTTATTTAGACGGGAGCCAAAACAACCCTCCCTTTTCTAGCTTCCACTTGTGTCCAACGTCCTCTCCTCATTGTCCCGGCACATATAGAATGAGTCTCCACACAAGACCAGAGTTTCTTCTCGCTCAACACGGGCGTCGATTGTATCAACGCCAGCAACGACGCAGTCCTCGGGTCTAGGGTGAACGGCTTGAGCATGCTGGCCCCGCCCAACGGTGCGAAATCTTCGGGATAAAATGGGTTCACGTGAGGCGGAGACAACGAGCATCATCGACGTTTGAGTGGAGGCGACAGTTGGTTGCTATTCCGTCATCGTAGCCACCAAAATGCTGCAGCAAAGGCAAGTTGCTGCTGGCATCCTCCCAGTAGCTAGGCACCATCAATGAGACGGGCTTTGGTCGGGGGAAGAAAAAAAAATTGGACATCGTACGCCAGTAGGCATACATTACTTGTATTGATAATAGTACGGATAAAGAGTTGAGACAAATACAAATAATAGAAAACTAGGAGAATACAAGCGAATAAACTGCTGCATACCACCATCGCCGCAACTACCAAGCATCCACGTCCTTCACCGTCGCCGGAGAAGAAGAACGCCAGCAATTGGGGAAGAACTTAGGACCACATCATGAACCATACTTTTAGACTTATCCTTCTTTTTCGCTGAAGAACCCTTCTTGAATTTAGCTTTATTATGCACCATCAACACTTGACTAGTGCTCTTTTTTTTTCAAGGATACGTCCTGGATAGACGTATCGGTTTCATAAAAGGAAGGGCGAAGATGCCCGATTACAACGCGTAAATACGACACAGACGTCGAGTGATGCACCCACCACCACCCACTCACACATACTACTCACTAAACCTCCACATATCCACCTGAGCTAAGCTACCTCTAAGAAGCCCCGCATCGCTCCACGTAGCCGCTTCATCCGCTATCCGCCTGGAGACCGTCAACATGGAGGGGGTAGCGCCCCTCGAAGACTACGTCATTCTGGTGGCGCCATAAGCATCAACATATTAGGCCTCGGCACGATCCGCTACTCTCTCATGTAACCAGTCCGCGAGGCGGTTGTCGGGGCCGGGAACCCAGTGGAGTAGGCCCCACTTCCCGAGAAAAACGGCCCACACCTGTCTCGCCACTACGCAACCCACCAGCAGATGATCGATAGTCTCCTCATGTTGATCACTACGCAACCCATAGATTAGTGCTCTTTTGACGTATTTCTATGTTGTTTTAACCATCCCATGCGACTTTGTGACCTTCTTATTGAAAGGATCTAGATGTCGACTAGAGTGAGGTGAATGACTATTTAAGAACAATTATTATTTTGACTTGAACAAATACGGAAATAAACTAACGTTTAAGATCATAAAATCTGAATAAGCTAGGCTCAACTAAATATAGCAACAACTTATGCTAAACAAAATGTAAATAAATAAGTCATAGCATTTTTTTCCGGTTTTTAATAATTTTCCATGAATTTTAGAATAGTATTAGTTAGTGTAGAATTTGTTCATGATTATTTCACTTATAGAATATTTTTGGTAGGTGTACAATATTTTGTCGCTTTCAGAAAGGAGTTAAAGTGCCACTGAATATTTTGTCGCTTTTAGAAAAGAGATGGCATTCCAGATGCAACAATTAGGTTGACAACTGCATCATCTAGAGGGGATTTAAGGGGGGAGAGGCAAGGAAAGGAATACTACAACTAGGCAAGCACCACAAGAGCAAAGCTAGCAGTAGCAGAGGCAGACAAGGATAACAGAAGCATGTACTAGTCGAACTGAACTAGTGGTGGAGGGATAGCGAGAAGAAGAGGGCCATATTCCATAGGCTTGACAATGCTCACTATGTGTTGTCATTCTTCTCGTACTGGTATTCACATGGATCATAATCAGCAAGCTTAATGTTGTTCTAAAGAAAACAATATGATCAGAACCAAATGCAGAACAAACACATTGAGAAAAATAGTGCACTAGTCATGTATTGCTTAATTCCATGGACATAATTAATTAGCAGAAAAATCCCTAATCTACTTGCTCGTGAAGCCCCTTTTGGGTCCAAGCAGATGACCCCTTTCGCCTTGACCCAACAGTTGTCGCCGCCCATGTTGCTTCCGTCGTTCATGCCACCTCCGACCTCGCATTGCAGCCGCTCGGATCCTTGAATCGTATGTCCTCGTCGTAGCCCACCACACTCGACGCACGTCGTCAATCTCCGCCCTAGCCGCCCACTGTCATTGTCATGGGGGTTTAGGGATTGGGGAATCGGGGGCATTGATTTGAGTTTTATTTTCAGAAAAAAAAATGAGGATATTTGCCGTAAATTCTATTTGGCAGTGGAGATTTTCTGCGAAATTTCGAGAAGACGGCGTGTGCCACGTGCCACCGTGGCGTCACCTCCACAGCCACTGTATACTTTTAACAATCCACAAAACAAGTTTTAGTTCCACAATTTCACCATTTTTTAACTGATTTACACATGGAAAGCAAGTACTCGGTGTAGAAGTAGGAGAGGGTCTATGAAAAATAAATGGTATGGTCGGAGTTCACCCGTGACGACGGATGACCGCCAATTAGCAGGCACTTGTGTTCTGAAATCTGAACTTCTGATTGGCTCTATCCATAGTTCTGCTCAAGTAACTGCGCAGAGTTTGTCTAGACACCTTGCTCCGAGCAGCAAAACCCTTTCAGTCCACCAACCAACCGCGGCTTGCCGGCCGCCGCCGCCGCCGCCATGCTCCACCTCCAGATGCACCTTCTCCCGCTGCCTCCGGTTGCCTCTCACACCACCATGGCCACGCTGCCCTCCTCTCTCCACCGCCGCCTCTCCCTCTCCGCCTCCGCCTGTACCAGCACCACCCCATTCTCCACCGAAGAGTACCTCGTGGCCACCTGCGGCCTCAACCGAGCCCAGGCGCTCAAGGCGACCAAGAAACTCCCCAACCTCAAGTCCGCCTCCAACCCCGACGCCGTGCTCGCCCTCCTCTCCGGCGTCGGCCTCTCCCGCCCCGACATCGCCGCCATCGTCGCCGCCGACCCGCCGCTCCTCTGCTCCAGGGTCGACAACGTCGCCCCTCGCCTCGCCGCCCTCCGCGACCGCCTCAGCCTCTCCGCGCCCGAGATCGCCAGGTTCCTCCTCGTCGGCGCGGTGGCCCTCCGCTCCTGCGACATCGCCACCAGGCTCGAGTTCTGGATCCCCTTCTTCGGCTCCTTCGACAAGCTCCTCCAGACGGTCAAGCGGAACAGGTCCATCCTCACCACCGACCTCGACAAGGTTGCCAAGCCCAACATCGCGCTGCTCGAGCAGTGCGGCCTAAGTGTTTGTGACATTGTCAAGCTGTCGACGCCCTGTTCTAGGCTGCTCGTGTTCAACCCGGAGCGGGTCAAGGTGTTCGTGCTGCGTGCTGAGAAGCTCGGCGTGCCCCGCTCCTCGTATATATTCAAGTACGCGGTGGGTGTCGCCTGTTCTATCAGCGAAGACAAGATCGCAGCCAGGATGGAGTTCTTGAGGACCGCTCTCGGTTGTTCCATGGACCAAGTGCGTGCCGCGGTCCGCAACAAGCCACATATTCTGGGAGTGTCCGAGGAGAAACTCCGCCGCAAGATAGAGTTCATGGTCACCGTGGTTGGTTTGGACCCAGAGTACATTGTGGAGAGGCCCATGCTGTTTACCTACAGCCTAGAGAAGCGGATGAGGCCGAGGTATTATGTTGCAAAGGTCCTGCAGGCTAATGGACTGATGAAGAAAAGCATGAGCTTCCGCCGATTAGTTGCCTTTGGTGAGGATAATTTCATTGCAACATACATCGACAGTAACAAGGACACTCTTCCTGGGCTTGCAGATACTTATGCAGCAAATCGTGCTGGGAAAATGATTTATGATGTCCAGCTTTGAATGGAGACAATAAAGGTTCATCCTATCTCAGGATCATAACTAACAATGCACATTGTGCTCTCATATGCATTAGTTCATGGCAGTAGGCAGAAATAGTGATTTTTTGTCGCAGAAGTAGGGCAATCTGATGTATCCATGTTTCAACTGTGGATATCTACGGAGCAACTTGATTTCCTCCATTTTTCTGCTAATGCCCATTGAGAAAGTAGTGTTTCTACAGCTACATTGTATTTCCCTTGTACCTTTAACGTTCTGTTACAGCTTTTGGGTTTGCACTGATGCGTAGCCATATATTTTCTGGCTAACTATGCACATTTGTTACTTTAGTAAGTTCCTTTTATAACATTACTAAATTTCGATTTTGAAGAAATGGCCCTGAGAAACATATACTGATATCCTTTATGTAACTTAAATAGTTAAACAAAAAAAAATTATCCTGATTTATTACTGTGTTTTTCAAAGGTTTGGAGCACACTGGTCAAAATGTTCATGTCGATAATGACCTGGGACAGGACCCTAAACTGAAATTATGTTGCTTTCATCTGATTTCCCCCCATTCATTTTTAAATCGCTTCACAATATCAAAATCCATTTCTCAAAAAAAAAAGATTTAAAAAGAATTGTGTATTTTTTCCCATGAAATGCTCAGAAAGTCGTGGAATAGGAGCATAGGACCATGACAGCTGCTACGATTATTATGCATGTATTATCATTTTTGTAGAAATTTGTGAATATTGATACGATCTACAATATGTAACTGCGGGCGAAATCCACTTTGGCTGTCAGGTGCATTTTGTTTTTGACATTTTGAAATGCATTTTCAAACAAAGGCTGCATAATGCATAGCCACCCAGGAACCAAATAGACTCATGAACTTTGGCCACTAATTTCTATTATATATATATTAAATATCAAAAAAAAATTACAGATCGATTTCTAACCTAAAGTCTTCACATATGGTTTTCAAATTTCTAACCTAAACAATTGAAATGACATTAATAGTCAAAAGTTATATAATTTGGCATGTTTACATGGATGCAGGGCCATAAGATAAACAAATTAGGTTAACAAGTGATGAGAGCCAAACATAAGAACGGAATCAGCAAATGAATCGCCACACACACACACACAAAATGGAGCATTATCCTCCCAGCATCATGAAAGGTTTACTTAATAGACAGGCCAGATACCATATGCGTAAGTTGAAATCTTTTTGCATACAGTCGATCAGTAGGCCAGTGCCGTGGCCTGCTCTAGATGTCCACGAAATCCAAATTACTCCTGGAGTCTCACCATTTTATTAACCCTTTTATTTTCGTACCAAGCAGTTCTGCGCATAATATTACATTCAATTTGAAGAAGACAGGTTCCTGGAACTTCTAAATAAAATGTCTTCAACAGGTAAAACAGTTGGGACCTGACAGCAAGTTTAGGAAATGAGCAAAAGAGCAACTTGACTACACTGGCATTTGACCCTATTGGAGTTGCATCTAGACAGGATTTCATTCTTCATATGATGGAACAGGGACGGACACACGATCCAGGTACACAAAATGCATCAGCCTTGTGGTGCCAAGATTAACTCAAGGATATGGAAAGTCTGAATAACCATGAGTAGAACATCTGATAAAATTCTTCCGCTGGAAACTGAAGCCTGAAACATGAAAAGGTACAGCCGATTGGTGAAGTGCACATTGGACCAACATACAACTCGACCTTGCTATGCGGATAGAAGGATGAGCTATTAAATGGACCATTTCCTAGCAACTCAAAGCAACTGAATAATGAAAATACCTCAAATTGTTAATTTTACATTTTCACTTATCGACCGAATTATCTTGGTAAACTTGTATATAATGCTTCTTTGGCCTACTCTCACTTTCAGTGCTATATGTAAGCCAGATTTGTATCTAACACTGACAGAAATTTGTTCATTTCCATATTTAGTTGGATCTCTTGAGTTCAAAATTTCAAGATATTTTACGGTCAAAGCTTTCTAAATTTACAAACAGATGCAGAGAATACAGAAACTTAATAAACTGCGGTAATAGTTACTTACAAGAAGAATCCATATAATCATGCTTGATGTTAATTTGCGCAGGATTTACTACATGAGTACCAAGGATCTTCAAAATTTGACAAATCATTTCTTCTTCCTTACGACAATAGATTTCAACTACCTTGAGATCCTCCGATACCAGGAAATGTTCATTCGAGCTGTAGGTTTCACCAGTTTCAATGTTGGAACGCTGTCACAAACATAAGATTGTCCTCAATAAATCAGCCGTACATGGTACCTTCGTCAACAAAAGCTATAATATATTAGAACGCATATACCTTTGGAAGTTGAAGGGTAAGCCTCTCTAGAATGGGTGAGTGCTGAAGAAAGTAAACTAGTCCAGTGAAATTAGCACCCACACACCATTCATTGAGCAACACGCTTTTTAGCTTGCTGAACATAGGGCACCATTTCAAGTCCTTTCTAAAAATCTTAACAAAGTGCAGTGAATCAAATGGCAATTCAAGTTCAAACTTCAGAAGACATGATGTAATAATACTAAGTTGAATATATGATTTATCACGTTTTTCCTCAAGTAATAAATTGTGGGTAGATAAAGCGATACACATACAAGATGTTACATTTTCTTGTTTATTCAGAAGGAAAAATATTTTAAGCCATAACACCTGAAGTGGCTCGCAAACTAATGTTAATCTTATGCTTCTGAATATTACGATGACAGAAGCATCAACTAGCAATACATGTGTAATGTACTGCTATTTTCACAAACCAAATACAGGGAATGTCATTATATAAACATGATGACCAAAAGGAGGGGATTCGTGAAAAATCATGCAATTGGACATTAGGAACGAGGTAAACATGTTTTGGTTTATTGATATTTGATGTAAGGATCCAATATTTTGATAGGAATCGAGACAATAAGTTGGCAAAAGAGAAAACATACCATAGACCATTCAGTTATCAGTTCTAAGTTCGTGGCGCCTGATAAACCTTCAAGAAGCACAGAGCAATCATCTTCAACAGGGCATCCGTCACATGATTCATTACCACATTTCCCAGAGTACTTATTATAACAGTGATCATCACTTTCACGGCCAATATTGATATATGCTGTTACCAATGATCAGTGGCGGAGGCAGGATTAGGTAAATTAGGATGTTGAGGGGGGCCGATAACAGCAAAAAAAAAAATAAGAACTGCACTGTTCATGTGCTTAGTAGTAGGAAATTCATGGTGTTAGGGGGGGGGGGGGGGGGCTGCTGGTCCTCCCCTGGCCCCGCCCCTGCTTGTCACGTCTAAAGTCATCCAAATGGACCTGTTAACCAGGGAGTCATTTCCCACCGAAAGTGGGAAAACCTTATAAAAGTTCTACACGTTATTGTTACCATATTTGGACAAACTATTTGAGTGAACTGGGAGGAGAAGGGAATCCTGCAGACTAGAGACTCGAGGTTGGAAAAAGCGCTAGACATATGCTAGGCGGTTGACATTCACGTCTAGGTGACAATTAAGAGCTCTAAGGGCAACCTAAGTGGCTGTATAGTTTTTATCATCGCGTGTGTATTTAGATTATTATATATGCATACATATTAATTTAGGGCATGTAAACGATAAAAATACCAACACCTAATATGACCCATTTGGCTCATCATTAAAATATGACATGGTTTCTCGTCGAAGAAACAATTTCCTTGTTGCCCTATCGAGACTGTTTCTTATACTCTAGACGAGGAATTTGTCCACCGCCTAGTGCCTAATTGCTCTAAAGCATCCTCTAGGCACCACCTTTTCCAACAACAGAGCCCATAAGTTACATTTTTTTTTTGCCATGAGTAGTATCACAAATAGAGAAAAAGCCACGACACTATTTGGTGCAATTTTTTTCCCTATTTAAGTTAAACTTGGCGTGGAAGTGTGACACTAGACCTTCCCATAACTTCGGCCAACCGAGCTTCGGACAAAACCAAAAAATGGCGATGAAAAAAAATAGATTTTCCTAGGCTCAAGCCCAACCCGAATAAAGAAAAAAGGGCGGTTACGCCAGGCGTCCATTATATGTCGCCTAAATCGAGAGCCCAATGCCAGTCTAGACCGATGTATTGCTGCAATTTTATGGCCAAGCCTGATCCTACGCATGACCTGATTCAACTCGGCCCGAGAATTCATGTCGGGCAACTTCCCATGAACAAGTTTGTGTGTAACCATCGACACTTGCTGGAGGGTGAATCCAAATAGAGCCATGATGCTCACGTGGGTGGAGTAGTTGGCCGGCCTAGGTAACGATCATTCGCCATTTATTTGTTCATTGTGCTTTTTGTTTTCTTTTTTGTTACTAATTTTGGTGTTTTTGTTTTTTTTCTTATTTTCCTGTTTCTTACTTTTAATTTTATGGTTTTATTTGTTACTAGTAAGAATGCCCGTGCGTTGCTACGGGTTAATTCAACTAAACGACAAACAACGGGAACAATGTACTAAATTTTGTCTGCTTCCAGCCAAACAAAAAAATATAATACCCTCAAATATGATTGAAGGCAAAAAGAGCTTAGTGTTAAAAATATTGAAAACCAAACATGTCACGGTCTCCTCTGCATTATCACATCAGATTTTGAACAACGTTAGCAGCATAGCATTTTCGTTGCCTTGCAAAACGGGACAATTTTAATCAAGATGAAAATACAGCTTTGTTTGTGCAACAAAACATTCACCAAAAATAAGACCTGATCTGTTTGTGCGAAAAAGTATCAATTGTCAGCAGCGAGCCAGCGATTGCAAATCAGTTAAGCATATATATATTACCATGCTTTTATCATTGGTGTTGTTTTCCTCAAATGAGGATCACCATTGCCTACTGAACCAGGCAACTGGTAAGCACAGGTGCATGACAGCTACCAGACGGTTATACACCAGGAAAACGGCCTACATGTACGGTCCTCTAATTTATCAAGTGAAAAAGGTCTTTCCATTTAGTCGAAAGTTATGTTATTGTGTGGAACCGTATAGCACAATCAATAATCTACTCTAGAAATAATCTAAAACAACATGAGCTACGCACACCCCACACCCCTGTAAAAAAAATAAGCAGACTACTAAGACCAAGGATGACTTGGTTTCAACATAATTAGCTAGCACTCAGTTCATAACTCGCAATGCTGGATCAATGTAATTACATGCAGTTACATTACAGAAATTTAGACCCTGTACCTTTCAGCATGATCACAGCTCCGGCTATAGCCATGATCATCGGAACAATACATTACGGTGCTCTCTTTTTTCACTTCTTTGACGTTGCTCCTGATGATGGCGATCACGGCGCCGGACCCGGTCACCGCGGTCTGCCGCGTGCTGCAAAGGAAAAGCAATACCTCAGTCGTATTTATCTGTTGATTGAAGAAACTCCAGGGCTTCCTAGTGTGATATACTCAAATCACCAAGCACCAGGAGTAGCGATTAATCAAACCAGCATCATATAAATACAACCACAACACACTGTATATGATGGTAAGTGGAAGCTTACCAAGACATGTTTCTCCCACCAAATAGTGAGCTCTGAACCATCTACTCCAGCACAATCCAACGCATCTACAAGATTAAAACTTACAGGACAGTAGAACGCTACAACGCTTGTACCTGAGGAAGAAATGCACAATGCTGCTCCTAATTTCTCTCCTTCCTCTCATCCAGGAGGGATATATATGTAGCTAGCCACTACGACAAGTAGAATCAGGCTTGAATTCGCACCTGAACATGACACAGTAGCATATAACATCAGCGCACTGCATTCAAGCGAGGCCCTCTTAGAGTCTGTGAGTTATAGAAGCGTATTTAAGTACGTATTTTAACTCTAGATCAACCACTGGTATGCCGCCTGTGAGCTCTGAAATGTGTCTCCTTGCTTGTGTTCAGTTCCAACTTCTTCCTCTGCACGAATCCCGCACGCAACCATGGATACCCAATTCAGATTCCACTAATGAGTAGTAGCACACAGACACAGGTATCAGGCCGGAATCAAAGGGTGGCAGCCGGTCGGGGCTGGGCGGCCGGGACGGCGACGGTGTCTTCATGGAGGGTCGCTCAACAACGCCGTACATGGAGCGGAAGCTGACGGTGACCGAGTCGCGAACACATCCAAGGACCACCATCGCCCGGAGTTAATTAGCATCGAGAGAGGACCAAGGGCGCCACACTTCTTCGTCGACATGGCGCAGCGCTCGTCAGGGTGCAGTGAAGTTCCGGATCTAGTGCGCCCCATGGGTCTGGCTACTTTCTCTCTCAACCGTGGCCGAGCCCACCACCCCACTGTTGGAATTTTGGCCCAATTAGCCAGCCTTTTAATTAATCCAATAAATTCCTAAAAATCCTAGAGGCCCATGTGGCCCATTCATGCATGGCAAGAGCTGGGACAAAATGTTTAGTTCCATACCGCCAGTTGGGAGAGAGTTTCACCAGCTTATAAGGTGAGACTTTCTAACACAAGTATGAGGCATTGAAACGGGAGAGAATAAGAGAGAGCCACACGCGCGCTCCTCCTCCGCCGCCCGCCTCGTCACGACACGTCACGACGCGCCGCGGGTTGCAGGAATGAGCCGAGCCGATGGCTATATTTTTGTCACGCGCCACGCATGATTGGAATACGACCGGGTGCGCGGAAGCTGAAACGTTTTGCTTAGTGGACAATTAATTCGAACCTGAGTGCTTCCTATTCAGTTCGTTTTATGTCTCTTCATTTCATCTCCCATGCAGCATGTTTGCCTTCTCCTCTGTGGCTATAAAAGAGAGGTCGCTCCTCTCCAGAACAATACAAGAGCCACACCTCTCATGCACCTGCCTCCTGGTTCTCGAGCTTTGCGCCATCGATCAAGACTTCTCCATCCCGTTCTGCGGTGTGCACCGCGGGACGGGACAGCAGGCCTCCGGAACCCCGCCTCTCGTGATCCTGTACGGGAGAGGGGTGATAAGTTTTTTGGGGAGCGCTACCGCACCACTACTGACCTCTTTGTCAACACGGATGCCGACGACTTCTTCCCCAACGACGACTACTACCCCGACGTCAACGACATCTTCGGCAACATGAACACCGACGGCGCCAACGGATCTTCCTCCAACACCCCGTACGTGCTCATCTGTGTTCTACTAGATATCATGCTTCGTACAATGTTTGTACCAATCTGTGTAGAATTGCTATTTGCGTACTCTCTAGAATTATTTTTTGTGTACTCTCTGTTAGATTGCATGACTAGTTTAATTCACGTTTTATTAGTCATGTTTTATCTACTTCTTTCAAGGATTAAATCATGTGGAAATTTCCTAATATTTTCAACAATCCAAAAACCTTATGATAGGAAATTTTCCTCCATTGGCTTTGCTGCATCACTAAAGCCTCCTCCTTTTGTGGGCGTCAATTACAAGAATTGGCGTGCAAGAGCTACTATGTGGTTTGAAACCATGAAGTGCTTCCACGCTGCTTAAGGCAAGCATGAAGGAGAGCTTTCTCCTGAACAGGAGAATGCTTTTCAGGAAGCCGATATCCTCCTGAGAGGGGCTATTCTCAACATTCTTGGTGAGAAAATCATTGACCCGTATTTGTCCATCAGTACGGGCAAGGGTATGTGGGATGCGCTCAAGGCCAAATTTGGTGTCTCGGACGCAGGCAGTGAATTGTTTGTCATGGAGCAGTTCTATGACTACAAGATGACTAGTGAGCGCTCGGTTGTCGAGCAGGCTCATGAGATACAGTCCATTGCTAAGGAACTTGAGCAGTTCACATGCGTCTTACCGGACAAGTTCATTGCCGGAGGCATCATTGCCAACCTTCCTTCCTCGTGGAGGAATTTTGCTACTTCTCTAAAGCATAAGAGACAAGAGTTTTCAGTTATGGATCTCATTGGGTCTCTCGATGTGGAGGAGAAGGCGAGAGCAAAAGACGCACGTGCTCGAGGCCTTGAGGGAGGTTCAAGTGCTAATTTCGTTCAAAAGAAGAACTCCCAGTCCTACAAGCCCAAGAACAAGAATAAGTCTGAGAACAAAGGCAAGTTTGATAAAAAGAACAAGCTCTCACTGTCTACCAAATTCAAGAGGAAGACCGATGGGAAGAAGGGATCCTGCCATGTCTGTGGGCTCCAAGATGCCCTAACCGATTTGAGGAGCGCGACAAGAGCGGCAAGACCGCCAATGTTGTCATTGGAGATACTGAAATGAAAGATGCTGGGTATGGTATATTTCCAACTATCTTTTCAGTATGTCATTCTCCTGAATGGTTGATTGACACGGGTGCCAATGTACATGTTTGTGCTGATATCTCAATGTTTTCTTCTTATCAGGTCGCAGGGACTTTCTCCGTGCTGATGGGGAACGGGTCACATGCTTCTGTTCATGGTGTTGGTACGGTCGATCTGAAGTTTACTTCGGGGAAGATCGTGCGCCTGAAGAACGTTCATCATGTGCCCGCCATAAATAAGAATCTTGTTAGCGGATCTCTTCTGTGTCGAGATGGCTACAAGTTATCTTTTGAGTCCAATAAATTTGTAGTGTCTAAGTTTGGAACCTTTGTTGGTAAAGGCTATGAGTGCGGAGGCTTGTTCCGCCTATCTTTGTCATACGTTTGTAATAATGTTGTTAATCATATTTGCACAACCAGTGAATCAAATGTCTGGCATTCACGTCTTTGTCATATTAATTTTGGTTGTATGACGCGGCTAGCCAAAATGAGTTTAATCCCGAATTTCACTACTGTTAAAGGCTCTAAGTGTCAAGTATGTGTGCAATCAAAGAAACCACGCAAGTCTCATACGACTGCGGAGGCAAGAGATTTGGCACCACTAGAGCTTATACATTCAGATCTCTGTGAGATGAATGGCTTGTTGACAAAAGGTGGAAAGAAATATTTCATGACGTTGATCGATGACTCCACTAGATATTGTTACGTGTATCTCCTTAAATCAAAAGATGAAGCTTTACATTTCTTCAAAATCTATAAAGCTGAATCAGAAAACCAACTCGATCGAAAGATCAAGAGACTTAGGTCTGATCGTGGTGGAGAGTATTTTTCCATTAAATTTGATTCTTTTTGTGCGGAACATGGTATAATCCATGAGAGGGCGCCTCCTTATTCACCCCAATCAAACGGGGTGGCCTAAAGAAAGAACCGAACTCTGACTGATTTGGTTAATGCCATGTTAGACACTTCGGGTCTGTCCAAGGCATGGTGGGGGGAGGTGATATTGACTGCGTGTCATGTCCTAAACCGAGTTCCCACAAAGAAGAAAGAGATAACACCATTCGAGGAATGGGAGAAGAAAAGGTTAAAGCTCTCTTACTTACGGACTTGGGGTTGTTTGGCGAAAGTCAATATACCAATTCCCAAGAAGCGGAAGCTTGGACCGAAAACTGTGGATTGTGTTTTTCTGGGCTATGCATTTCATAGCATTGGCTATAGATTTCTGATAATAAAATCTGAGGTATCCGACATGCATGTTGGTACAATAATGGAGTTGAATGATGCGACTTTCTTTGAGGATATCTTTCCCATGAAGGATAAGCCTAGTTCATCAAATCAGGAGATGCCTAGCACGTCTAGTCAGGAATTAGTTACAATTCCCGAACCCACCATTCCGATGGAACACCATGATAATCCTTTGGAGGATGACAATGAAACTCCTAAAAGGAGCAAGAGACAGAGGACCGCAAAGTCTTTTGGTGATGATTTTATTGTGTACCTCGTGGATGACACCCCCAGGACAATTTCAGAAGCTTATGCATCTTCTGATGCTGACTATTGGAAGGATGCTGTCCGTAGCGAGATGGATTCCATTTTTTCTAATGGTACCTGGGAGATCACGGATCGTCCTTATGGGTGCAAACCTGTAGGATGTAAGTGGGTGTTCAAGAAAAAGCTTAGGCCTGATGGTACTATCGAAAAGTACATGACTCGGCTTGTGGCCAAGGGTTATACCCAAAAGGAAGGTGAGGATTTCTTTGATACTTACTCACCTGTTGCCAGACTGACCACAATTCGTGTGC
The DNA here is from genome assembly GCA_012064385.1 of Puccinellia tenuiflora. Lineage (NCBI taxonomy): Eukaryota > Viridiplantae > Streptophyta > Magnoliopsida > Poales > Poaceae > Puccinellia > Puccinellia tenuiflora. The sequence continues at coordinate 279,056 of QRDG01000211.1, read as the reverse complement.
TACTATCATTGGCTGCCTCACACGGTCTTCTCGTTCATCAAATGGACGTTAAGACGGCTTTCCTAAATGGAGAGCTGGAAGAGAAATTTACATGGAGCGGCCAGATGGATTTGTAGTACATGGTCAGGAAGGAAAGGTGTGCAAGTTATTGAAGTCGCTATATGGTCTCAAGCAAGCCCCTAAGCAGTGGCATGAAAAGTTTGAAAGAACGTTAACTGCCGAAGGCTTTGTTGTAAACAAAGCTGACAAATATGTGTACTATCGCCATGGTGGGGGCGAGGGAGTTATTTTGTGTATGTACGTCGATGACATACTGATATTTGGTACCAACCTTAACGTGATTAAGGAGGTCAAGGATTTCTTATCTCGTTGTTTTGAGATGAAGGATCTAGGAGTAGCTGATGTTATCTTAAACATCAAGCTGTTGAGAGATGACGACGGTGGGATTACACTGCTTCAATCCCACTATGTGGACAAGGTCTTGAGTCGTTTTGGGTATAGCAACTACAAGCCTTCTCCAACACCGTATGATCCCAGTGTGTTGCTTCGAAAGAATCGACGAATTGCTAGAGATCAATTGAGATACTCGCAGATTATTGGCTCGCTTATGTATTTGGCTAGCGCCACGAGGCCTGACATCTCTTTTGCTGTAAGTAAACTGAGCCGGTTTGTTTCAAATCCGGGAGATGATCATTGGCATGCTCTTGAGAGAGTTATGCGCTATTTGAAAGGCACTGTGAGTTATGGTATTCACTATACCGGGTACCCGAGGGTACTGGAGGGTTATAGTGATTCAAATTGGATATCTGATGCTGATGAGATTAAGGCCACAAGTGGTTATGTGTTTACACTTGGTGGTGGTGCTGTTTCCTAGAAGTCTTGCAAGCAGACCATCTTAACGAGGTCAACTATATAAGCAGAACTCACAGCATTAGACACTGCCACTGTTGAAGCTGAGTGGCTTCGTGAGCTTTTGATGGACTTACCTGTGGTTGAGAAACCAATACCCGCCATCCTAATGAACTGTGATAATCAAACTGTGATCATCAAGGTTAACAGTTCAAAGGATAATATGAAGTCATCAAGGCATGTGAAGAGGAGACTGAAATCTGTCAGAAAAATGAAGAACTCCGGAGTTATTGCGTTGGATTATATCCAAACATCTAAAAATTTGGCAGATCTCTTCACAAAGGGTCTATCACGCAATGTGATAGATAATGCATCTAAGGAGATGGGTATGAGACCCACAGTATGAGTTGTCTGTAGTGGCAACCCACTCTATGTGATCGGAGATCCCGTGAAGTAGAATTGGGAGACAAGCTGTTGATCAACTGAGAGAAGAGTATCCTTACTTTATATAATACCACTCCGTGAAGATGCAATACTCTTCTGAACTGCATGGCAGGTTGATGTATATCTTAATACGTTCCAAGAGTCTTTTATTTTAAAAGAGGAGATGTTGTCCTACAGAACATCTTTTGAGGAACACACCTATATGAGCCTGACTGTCAAACGTCGCAGTCTATGAGAGTTGGGTGCTCTCTAATAAACTCATGAAAGGCCCTGGAGTATGACGTATAAGCTCCACCCGCGGGGAAGTCCCACGGTAGCCCAGTATCGGTCAAGACTTTGTGTGAAACTAGATTCGCAGAAAACTTGCAGTTCAAGGCATAGTCCAATGTTCAAGTTACAAACTAGTCTAACATGAAGTTCTAGGTGGAAGTTCAACTTAACAGTCTCCACTGCAGTACCGGTATGTAAACAATGTTTGAGAACCTAAGGCAAACTCTATGTGCCTCTAGGATCTGGTGGGGGATTGTTGGAATTTTGGCCCAATTAGCCAGCCTTTTAATTAATCCAATAAATTCCTGAAAATTCTAGAGGCCCATGTGGCCCATTCATGCATGGAAAGAGGTGGGACAAAATGTTTAGTCCCATACCGCCAGTTGGGAGAGAGTTTTACCATCTTATAAGGTGAGACTTTCTACCACTAGTATGAGGCATTGAAAAGGGAGAGAATAAGAGAGAGCCACACGCGTGCTCCTCCTCCGCCGCCAGCCTCGCCACGCCTCGCCTCATCACGACACGTCACGACGCGCCGCAGGTTGCGGGAATGAGCCGAGCCGATGGCTATATTTTTTTCACGCGTCACGCATAATTGGAATACGACCGGGTGCGCGGAAGCTGAAATGTTTTGCTTAGTGGACAATTAATTCGACTTTTCTGTCTCTTCGTTTCATCTCCCACGCAGCCTGTTTGCCTTCTCCTCTGTGCCTATAAAAGAGAGGTCGCTCCTCTCCAGAACGACACAAGAGCCACACCTCTCATGCGCCTGCCTCCTTGTTCTCGAGCTTTGCGCCATCAATCAAGACTTCTCCATCCCGTTCTGCGGCGTGCACCGCGGGACAGGACAGTAGGCCTCCGGAACCCCGTCTCTCGTGATCCTGTACGGGAGAGGGGCGATAAGGTTTTTGGGGAGTGCTACTGTGCGACTACTGACCTCTTTGTCAACACGGACGCCGACGACTTCTTCCCCAACGACGACTACTTCCCCGACGTCAATGACATCTTCGGCGACATGAACACCGACGGCGCCAACGGGTCTTCCTCCAACACCCCGTATGTGCTCATCTGTGTTATACTAGATATCATGCTTCGTACAGTGTTTGTAGCAATCTGTATAGAATTGCTATTTGCGTACTCTCTAGAATTGCTTTTTGTGTACTCTGTGTTAGATTGCATGACTAGTTTAATTCACGTTTTATTAGTCATGTTTTATCTTCTGCTTTCAAAGATTAAATCATGTGGAAATTTCCTAATATTTTCAACACCCACCTCACCACAATCCCAGCCCGTCTCCGGTGCCACGCCGCCCACGTCGGAGTCCGTCGCCGCCCACCGCATCTTGCTGGCAACTCCGCATCTGGCCGCTGTCCCGCGTCCTCCATGCACCACATCTGGCCGTTCTCGTCTCGTCCCTTAACACTGCATCTGACCCCGCCCGCCGACAGTCGGAGCTCGTCACAGCGTCGACAAATCCGGTGGCGACCAGGGGCGTTGGCTGCCGGAACTGGACGCCGTACATTACTGCCATTGTTGTGTGTGCTGCCGCCGCCGCGCCGATGGTCTGCAGGTCTCCAAAATCAAGCATCAGGTCCTTCACCTCCCCTCGATCTGAGGCCAACGTCGCTAGCATTAAAACGAAAAGAAAATCAGCAGTATGGTATCAGGATTTGGAGTAGTATTTGGATTGTCCGGATGGAGGAGTCCGTGCGGGACAGGGGAGGTGGCGAAACGTTCCAAAGAAGCGGTGCGGTGGCATTTTGAGTGTAATATGCGATTTGGTGCGAGAGTAAAATGGTAGAAAACGGACGGACGAACCAAAAAAAGCCTTATTGCTTTTATTATTAGGTATATAGATTGTTTCTTAAAAAAAACCTGAATCTCAAATGAACAATTATTTCCCAAAAAATTTTGTTTATTTTTTCCATTCTTATTTCTTCCTTTTTTCGTTCAATTTTCAGTTTTTTTACCTTTTCCTATTTTTTTGTTTTCGAAATTCATATGATTTTTTATTCCTGTAATAAGTGAACATTTTTTGAATCTCGTAAAAAATCATTCCGTGCCGCATGAACATTTTTTCTTACATATGAACATCTTTTTAGTATTGTGAAGTGCGAACAATTGCAAAAACGGAAGAGAAAACAAGAAAAAGGAAAATATAAAGAAAAGAAAAGAGCATCCAGAAACCTTGAAACAGAGAGACCCCGCGTCGCCCTCCCTGGCGACTCGGGGGAGAACCAGCCGCCGCCACTACCAATCCCTCGATCTCCTCCTTAGCTTCGCCGCCGCCAGAGGGGAGCCGGCGAAAATCGGCGCGCGCTCCCCTAGGAAGGTGGCGGCCGCAGACGGCAGCGCGGCGCGGGGCAGCGGCAGGCGGCGGCCCAGTGTAGTGAGGGCGGCGCCTTTAGGAGGTCGGCGGCTGCACGTGGCGATGCGTCTTTTCCATGGCTAAGAGCTCGATCTGGGCCCGATTTGGGCTGGCGGGCCGCGCTCATCGCTGCTCCGACCAGGAGTTTTGAGGGTTTGCGAAGGAGGCCTGCGGGAGTTGGGGTGGTGGAGGTTCCGGCGATGCAGCAGGTGGTGGCGTTCCGGTTGTTGTTTTCTGGCACCTTGTTGCAAGGAGGAAGCCGGGGCGGCGGCCCCGGACCAGTGGCTGCTTCGGCGGCGTGACATGGTTGCCACGGCTTGAGGTGCCATGGCCACCAGGGTCGGCGGTCGGCTACGGTGGCAGCCTCCTATCTTGCGGCTCCCTGAGCTTCGCGGGCGGGTCAAACTCTGGGCGAAAGCCTTGCACAGACTCCGGTCGGTGCTGACGACGGCGGCGCCTTTGGGCGTCATTCTCCTTCTTGATTGCGTCGTTGTGGAGTTTCGATACCCGGCCCGACGGGAGCGGTTCGATGGTCTCCGGGTGAAAACCTTAGCTCCGTCGGGAGCGGGCGACGGTGACGGACACGTCACTTCCACGTTGGAGGCGTCGTCTTGGAGTCATCGACTCTCCTGGTACGACGGTCTCGCAGCGGATGGGTAGGTTGGCTATGTGGTCAGGGGAGGTGGACCTCGGGGCAGCGGACTCGGATGGTGGTGGACGTCGAGGCGGCGGCCTCGATCTCCCACGCTGCGACGGTTCTTTGAGGCAGGGCCGTGGTTTTGCGTGGGTCTGGGGGGCGACCTGGATGAAGACTGCGCGGGCAGAAGGTTCGTCGACCCGACTGGATCGCCTTCGGGCAATGCGAAGGTTGATTTGGTTGGTACGCCGGGGCGGCGGCCCCGGAGCCGGTCGTGTGTGTTGTGGCATTTTGGTTGACTGCGTCGTGTGGACGATGGGTCGCCTCGTCTGTGCGTTTTTTTGCCCTGTTTTCCTGATGACTCCCAAGTGCCTTTCAATTAGAAAAGGTTGTCGAACCCACGAGGAGCTGAAGGTATTGGTTAGAAAGAATGATAAATAAAGCAATGAAAGATGAAAATGTTTTTGGGATTTTCAGTTGTATGATTGCAAAGATAATAAAACTGTCGAAAGTAAATAGTAACAGTTGAAAGCCCAATCCTCTATGTGGCAAGAGGACAAGCTCAAATGGTGTGTAACTTATATGTGGAAAGCGTTCCCGAGGGCGGCATGGATATCACTAGGCATAGAGATTTATTAAACAACACGTTGCATATCTTGTCAAGTTTTAATCTTCTTGGGGCGGAGCCATAACTAGGCATAGCTAAATAAATAATCTACAACCCCTTATGATGGATCATGTAGCCAATTAAATGACTGCACAAGAATTATTAAGACACAAAGTCCCACCATAGCATTACACTCTAAGGTCCCCGACACTACTACCCACATAATATAACTGCATGACTCCGTCTTAGGCTTACTTTTCCTCCCAAGTCTTCCTCAATTCATTACACTACGTTGTTCTCCTATGAGCCCTTACAGGTGAAGTATTGTGCAGTCGACGTTCGCACAACACCATCATAGAATCACATAGAAGATAAACTCTTGAAAAAATACCAACACATGTTATATATAAATCATTGCCAATTCATCCTATGCCCTCAGGAACATATGGGAACTACTCACAACGTGCTAACATGATCATAATCAATGGCATAAAGGGTACAACACAATCTGAAATAAATACTTCACCACCAAATAATGACAAGTACCTAATCACAAACATGAATAGGAGCACAAGAAAATGATCTAGGGCATAGCAACTCTCAAACTATGAGGGGAACGGAGTGGATCACGGAGATGACGATGGAGATGGTGATGGACTTGGTGATGGACTTGATGTAGAGGCCTCCTCCCACGCCAAGGAGGAGAGGTGATGACAATGGCGATGATTTCCCCCTCTTCGGAGCTCCGGAGCAGCAGGATCTGACCCCCTTCAGAGAGAATCAGGAGCTCCGCCGCCGCCACTGTCGTGGTGGTACACAAACAGATGCCATAGGTAGGCTTATCTTGGGGCCGATGGACGCTGGAGGTACCGGGGAAGGTAGGTGCGTGTAGAGACGCACACGGAAAGAGACAAACACACACACACGGTTTTACCCAGCTTCGGGGCTCTCATGAGGAGATAAAACCCCTACTCCTGCTTGTCTGATCTATATATGATGGATTACAGAAGAGCTACAAGCTGCTCCTCTAGCTGTATGAGAAGAACAATGAGCTTAGGGCTCAATACCGAGTCTCGGGGTGGCTCCCTGGCTCTCTGTTGATTCTGGAGGAAAATGTCTAAAGTGAAGCAGAGGTTCGTTCAAGCGTCCCCGTAAGAGGAGCCCATGGTGCTCCTTATATAAGGAAACCCAGGGCACAGGGTTAGGGCTGACGTTGATGCTGGCGTTGCTCGCACTGTGGCCACGTCCGGTCCTCTGACTGCTTCGGTCATCCCCGCGTGGCCTGTCCAATCTATCAACTCCTGTGCACTGCTCCCTGGTACTGCTTCGGTCAGCAGCATGGAGGACTGACTGCCCATCCCACGACCACCGAGTCAAGGGTTAGGCAGCGCGTCCCATCGTGCCAATGGCAGGACGCCTGCTCCGTGATTGTAGGGACAAGACGTGAACCTTGACCAGGTGCCGAGGTAGAGCTTCATTCCTCCCGATCCGGCATAGGCATGACAGATACCTCATGACTCGGTTTCTCCTTCTCTGCACACAAGAAGAACAAAGAAGATTCTGACATATAATCTATATGATCCGACATCTGTGTATGTCGGCTGGCCTTGACCCGGTCAACTCCGGGTTCAGCAATACGGTATGTCGGTTTGGGTTGACCCGGTCAACTCCGGGTCCACACATATTTCGCCATCTTGACCCTATTCGGGGGCTGCCCCCCGACATTAGTCCCCGAAGCTGGCGTGGTCCTGCAACCTCGGCTGAAGGGCCGCGGCAGGTTTACCCGAAAACCAGCATTTCTAATATAAAACCGACATAACATATGCCGACAAAATTCATATGTCGGAGAGCGATTTGCATCCCAACTTGATATCTCATCTTGTGTCGGATCGCTCCGACTTACGGGAAAACCTTTTGGCTCCTCCGAGTCATTGGTTTATTACGTGGCGGAGCATCTCTGCTCGACGCCTCGGTTTTTGCGCATGAAATGACATGCCACTAGCACGCTTGCTCCACGTGTCACATATGGCACTCCGGCCGCTGAAAGAACAAACAATGCCCGGATGTCGCCTAGAGGGGGGGGGTGAATAGGCGAATAAAACTTTTTCTAATTAGGGGCTTGATAATTGCGGAATAAAACTATGTGTTTAAATTAACAAGCCAACCACCTAATATTCTAGGTTCACCTATGTGCACCAACAACTTATGCTAAGCAATTCAAGCAACAAGAAGATAGCAATATATGAACTTCAAGCACGAAGGCTATCATAATGTAAATTGCATAAGTAAAGCTCGGGTATAGAGATAACCGAGGCACGCGGAGACGAGGATGTATTCCCGAGTTCCTCCTTGTTAAGGGAGTACGTCTCGTTGGAGGGGTGTGAGCTCGCCACAAGAGGCCTACTCAAGATGCCACAAAGGCCTCACCCTATTCTCCGATGAACCTCACCCAAGGGATTGGTTCACCTTCCACTATCGGAATCCTTCAAGGCGGATTCCGGAGCCCTTTACAACTCTTCTTGGGGCACACACCCACAACTCAATTGGGGGCTCCCAAACTCGTGCCGAAGCTTCACAAGCGAAGACTTCGCGGCACCTCCAACCGTCTAGGGTACACAATGCACCCAAGAGGCAACAAGCTCTTGGGAACACAATGCACCCAAGAGTAACAAGCTTCTCAACTTCGATCTTCACGTATCACGTAGGGAGAGCAACCCGATGCAACAAATGCAAAAGGCAAGAGCACACAAAGTGGTCAAGTCCTTCACTCCGAAATCCAACCAAAGCAACTAATGCTATGGAGGGATTTGAGAGGAAGAACAAGGGGAAGAACACAAAGCAACCCTAAATCTAGATCCACTAGGTTCCCCTCACTTAGAGGAGGATTTGATTGGCGGAATGGTAGATCTAGATCTCCTCTCTTGTTTCCCTAAAGATGGGCAAGAATCATAGGAGGGAAGTGGAGGAATCAAGCTCTCAAAGAAGTGCAACAATGGAGGGGAGAGAGAGCAAAAGGTTCACACAGATCCATCGAACCGTTGGGGAAGAAAACCCATTTAAATAGGTGCCCTGGGAAATCTGGCCGTTGGGCTCAGATTCCCGCAGGACCGGTAGTACCGGCCAAAGGGGCGGTACTTCCGCCCCATGTAAAAACAGCCCCAACGGCTCTCTTCAGAGAAGAAAACCCGCAGGACCGGTAGTACCGGCCCAAAGGGCGGTACTTCCGGCCCACCCAAAACAGCCTTCCAACGGCAAGAGAAGAAACCCGCGAGGTCGGTAGTACCGGAAGAAGGACCGGTACTTCCGGTATAGCGGTAGTACCGGGGCTACTTCCGGTCAAACAAATAGGAGACCCGAGACATCCAGTACCTGAAAAAATAAGCGGAAGTTCCTCCGGAAATTTCCACCGGAAGTAGAGAGCGGAAGTACCGCCACGGTCACCGGTACTTCCGGTGGCCCGGTACTTCCGGTTCTACTTCCGGTCCAAATTTCGGGGGAACTCAAGGTTCCAGTACCTGGGGAAAATAAGCGGCAGTGGGTCCGGAACTGGGCACCGGAAGTGCCCAGCGGTAGTACCGGTCCTGGGACCGGTACTTCCGGCCAGCAGAGAAAACAGGCAAACCCTGAAACTGAATAACTTTTGCGTGGCAACTCCGAATCGAGTGAATCCAATTTTGTTGGAAAGAGGACGACAAGAGCTACCCTATAAAAAGTAAAAATATTGAAACCAAGCAATGGAGATTTTGCTAAAAAATGGAAGAGTGAAACCTTCCGCATAGATGAACCGGCAAAATCTCCAAAACCGAAAACGCACAAGTTTTTCATCAAGACTCCGTTTTCTATGATCTTGGGCTTGTTTCGAAGATAATCACAAGCCCTACAAGATCATGCATATACACATCATAGTCTATCATGTGAGGAGGAAAACAAAAGGAGAGAGTTTGACCTCTCGTAGAAGAGATAAACCGGTAAACCCTCCGATATCAAAAACGCAAGAAGATATTCATAAGATCCGTTTTTGATGAACTAGAGCTTGGTATGGAGATGAACACAAGCTCTAAATTCTCACATGGATAAAAGCCATAAGAACCAATAAAGATGATTGCATGGATGCAAAGGTTTGAGCTCTCCACGAACGATACGATCACGATACTCGGTCGAGAGCCCCTCTTGATAGTACGGCTATCTATCCTATAACCCGGTCTCTCACTAAACAACATAAGACCGGTAAAATAGAAACCCTAGCAAGATCATACCTTTGCCTTGCGCATAAATCCACTTGAGGTCGAAGAAGAAGATCTTCATCTCCTCAAGACGAACCACCTTTCTTGATCGCGCCTTGCTTGGTGAAGATTCACATGACGCTCCCCCATACACCAAGATGGGGAAAGCACTCCTTCGGCATATCTTCACTTGGCCTTTCTCTCGATGACGAACACCTTGGCCTTGATCTTCTTCCCTAAACCTTGACTCCAACACATGGAGACAAGCAAGCTAATGGACACCTACAAATATAGCTCAATGCAAATATTAGTCCATAGAGATTGTCATTAATTACCAAAACCATGCATGGGATCAACCATGCACTTTCAATCTCCCCCATTTTGGTAATTGATGACAATCCCGTTTAAGAGGGTTTATATAAAGAATAAAGCAACCTTGCACGACAAACAAGCAAGGAAGCAAAGCACATTAAAGGCAAATGCAAGCATAAAACCCAAATTCCCTTAAACCCTCTAAACTTCTCCCCCATTGGCATCGATTGCCGAAATGGGAAGAAAAATTTAGAGAGCCAATATAATATGAGTTCCTCCATAAAGGTGTGCATTACTCAAGATATGAGTGAAATCAAATGCACTTATTCATTGACGAATAATTAGAGGAAATCAAACTATATTGAGGATCCAAAGATTGCAACAAAAAAGAAACCATTTTAAACATCTCCACAAAGGAGAAAGGCAATCAAAAAGATCCAAAGCGAGAGTTCTAAATAAAATGGAGAAGCTCCCCAACATTCATGCACAAATGAGGAGTGCACAAATATGGCATCCTCACTCCCCCAAAATCATCTAGAACCCGCAACAAGTGCAAGAGTGCATAATGCAAAAGCAAATCATAGCACTTGCACCAAAGATGTGGTTGAGCCATAAAGGAGATACCAATTTTCAAAAATTCATCATAAGATAGGCCCAACCGAGAAAAGAGATCTTTTAAAGAGATATGTTCACAAGATTAGGGATACCAATTGGAAACTAAAACCAATTGAGAATGCCAAAAGCAAGTGAGAACATTTAGCCAATAAAATTCAACATGCTCACCACGGTAAGCATGAGGTAAAAGATCTTCAACAAATACATGAGTGTGTAAAGATACCAATAAACACTAAGACAAGCACTCATGAGGCAAATTTGGAGCCACCAAAGAATTATAGATGAAACACAAGGTGGCTCAAAAGGAATAGGATACCGACTAAAAGGTGACCTCTCTCATATGTATAGGTTTCTAATTAGACAAACCACAAAGATATACATCCGCAAAGAAACATGTACATACGAAATGGTCCGGGAAAAAGAGAACAAGGTATCCAAAAGGAAGTCATAAATATACAAACGAGATTGTTGCTTGAAAGCATAGCACATAGCTCAAATTTATCTCATTGTATATAAATGAACTTCAAATATATCAAATGCATCACACATATCACTAAGGGAACAAGAGATAGTGAAGATGCTTTGAAATAGGCAACAAGTATCACAAACAAATAATATCAATTGAAGAAAAGGTTTTTGCAAATTCATCACACATATCACAAAGATATATTAAGAGAAGGAAATAGGCCAAAACCACAACAATTGCATATAAGAGCATTCATGCCAAGAGGTAACCTACACAAGGTTGGAACTAGAAAAGTATGCATGGGATAGATACTTGTTACCGAGATGACATTGGTGATGAAGATGATGAGAGTGGGTTTATCATCAAAGCTTGACCCCGACACTCACACGGTGAGAACACCTTCCTTATGAATGGGACAAGCATCCAATGCATCTCCATTGTACCTAAAACACAATTAGAGTACAAAATGGTTCCCAAACTCATTGGGTCCCATAGTAGTTAGATCAACTACAATATATAGGAAACACTCCACATAAATATGTGCATATAGATATGAAATTGAATTTCATACACATCTTAGCCGATTTAGGATTCGGTGGAGTATCCCCTATATATTGGAACTAGAAAGACTAGCATGCCATAAAATATATATACTAGTAAATATGCATGCATAGACTTACAAGAACCAAACGAGATACAATTTGGACAAAAACACCAAGTAAACCAAGAACAGAGCACACCAAGGTGTGACACAAAAAGGTTGCCCAAATTATATCAAAATCCAAATCAACACATGATTGAGGAAAAAAAATCAAATCAACAAATGATTGATTCCATAACACATCAACACATGAGGTGTGATATCAAAAGGAATCAAATCAACACAACCAATGATCGATAAGACACCAATTGAAAATAAGATACCAATTAAAACAACAAATGTCAATTTAGGAGAAAAGATACCAAGAAGAGGGTGATACTTGACCGAAATCAAGTAAAGTGAAATAAGGCAAGAAGGTATCAAGACTCCCACAATAAATATTAATTGGAACAAATATCTAAGGAGGAGATATTAAATTCCAATTAATACCAATTGAAGGTACCAACACAAGATAAAGAATCAAATGCCAATTGAAAGGATCAAAAATTGATAGATAGGTTAGTGTTCTAAATAAAAAGGAATGCTCCCCCAAGATTCATGCATTATCTTAGATATTTGCATTTGAATACAAAATGCATACACAAGGGATCATTACTCTCCATATTTTATTTACAACACTAAACACTACCAATTAAAAAAAATAGGATCCATTCAAAAGGCAAGGAAGGCAATAGATAAAGCAAATTTAACACAAGAGCCAATGCGAAGATGGTCTACACAATCCACCACAATTACTAGAAACACTTGTCATGGACAAGGAGTATATAGAGATATTTCTCGGTGGTATAAAGAAAAGATGTACAAGACCAACTTCACCACATACTAGCAAATGGAAAAAGATAGGAATTAAAACACCATTTTTAAAGAGGGTTGTTGGTAGTTTCAATTATTCGAATCAACCGGCAAAGCCATGATTAGAATAAAAGGAAACAAATGGTTTCTCACATAATATATGGAAATGCATATTTAGAGAAAAACCACACCAAGCAAACCCACACAAACAAGAGCCAAAGAATAACCAAAAAGAAAATAGGAACTTGTTTGAGCAAACATGCCACATAGGAGAAAGATAATTTGCAATATCAACTCTAAGTGGCAAACCTCAAATGTTCACATTTTTATGGGATTGTAATATGCACATAGCTTATTACTCCCCCATAATGTGATAATTCATTTTATTTTTAAACAAGAGGCAAATAAAACCAACTAGAGAAATTAATGGACATTATAGAATTTGAATTTCTCATGAATATGACATACCACATAGTAGCTAGATAATATTGAAATATCAATACTAGGTGGTGTGCCTCATGTATACACATTTTTAGGTTTGTGATGTGCACGAAGCACATCACTCCCCCAAAATGGGATAGTCCATTAATATCTCAAAGAGCCAAATGAAATCCACGCACGATTCAAAAGCTCAACACACAAATTACACATACATGATACACAACTAACATACACAACCTTGAGTAACAAGACTAGTAGGAAAGAAGCATATCACATACAAGCACATATTAGGAACAAGACTAACACATGCAAGGGAGCTAGCAACTTAATATATTATATGAGTTAAATGCAAGTTACCGCAAGGAGGAGGCATTGGATATGAGATAGAGCAATATATTCCAATTGACTTGGCTAGAGAAATAAAACCATGAAGATCCCTTAATTCTTCAAAAATAGTCAAGTCACCAATGCCCTCCACAAACACCTATTGATCAAGTTTGAACTTGTTGGTCCCCAACCAAGTTGGGTCCTAAGAGGTTAGTCACAATAGGCTTGGGAACCCAAATGGTGCTTTTCTTCACACCACTTTGAGCTCCCACATATTTGGCAAACACATTGCCAATTCTATCCTTCCCAATAGAATAAACATCATCAATTATGATAGGGTTGGATGGGGTACCGTTAGTGCATGAAGAAGCAAAATGACCTTTGCCACGGCAAAGGTAGCAACACCGACTCTTCTTCTTCTTAATAGGCTCCTCAACTTAAGGAGCGTTGACTTGAGTCTTCTTAGGAGGTGGCCTTTGTTCAACTCGTGGTTGAGCACGAGATTGAATCATAGGCCGCTTCCCTAGTTGCTTCTCACTAAGAGGCTTCTTCTTCATTGGGCAATCCCGAACGTGGTGCCCTTCTAGCTTGCACTTGAAGCAAATGATCTTGGCCGGATTCTTGACTTGAACTTGGCCCTTCTTCTTCTTCTCAACCATGGACTTTTTCTTGTTGTTGGAGTTGAATCCAAGTCCACTCTTGTCATTTGGGGATTGTTGCACACTCAACATGTTGTCAAGTGCACGCTTCCCTTCATGACGCTTTTCCAAGCCTTTCTTCAAAGAAGTGGCTTGGGCCTTGAGCTCTCCTCTTTTCTCTACATGGTTAGTGACAACACAAGTACTAGAGGAGGTAGATGCATCGTTGTTAGAGCAACAAGGCAAAGCAAGTAGTTCATCACAAGATGTACCAACATTTTTAGTGGATGAACTACTAGGACTAGCACATGGCAATATAGCATTATTAATTAAAGTTGTGCTAGTATCCACATGAGGCTTACTTGATGTTACCTTTGTAGTGATGCCCTCATGAGCTAACTTAAGACAAGCATAGGAAGCAAGAAGTTCATCATTAGACCTAGATAGCTTTTCATGATTTTCTTCCAACTTCCCATAGGATGCTAGAAGATTATCATTAGAGCTAGATAGCTTTTCATGACTTGCTTCCAACTTCACATACTTGCTCGTTATCAACTCAAGTTGAGCCCTTAGCTCAACATTCTCCTTCATAATAGATGCTTCACAAGAAGTGGAGTTAGTAGCACAAGCATCATTGACATTAGGAGTAGAGGAAGGCATAACAAGTTCATCATTTTTAGATAGTTGAGTTTGAAGTTGATCATGAGACAAGATGAGGAGAGAGTGTTCACGTTCCAAAGCCTTTTGAGCTTTGTCACGCCTCTCTATATCCTCAATTAGTCTAGCATTGCCAACCCCAAATTCAACCTTTTCCTTTTTAAGCATTTTATATTTGGAAATGGCATGGTCACGTTCTTCTATAAGTTTAGCAATAATAGCATCGTGAGATTCCTCAATATTCTCAAGTTTCTCCTCAAGAGAAGCCCGAGTCTCTTGCTCTTCCTCAAGAGCATCTTCTAAAGTAGCCTTTTCCATCGCATCATCTCTTTCTATCTTACCCTTCTCTTCAAGGCTTGCTTTTAAGGCCTCAATAGTATCCCCACGCTCAATAAGAGTGCTCATGATTTCAAAGAGGTTAGCTTGAGCACTATTATTGCTAGGAAGGGCTTTAAGAATCATTAGACCTTTATTTTGAAGCATAGCATTAACCTTTTCCACATCATCTTCTTCCTCATCATTATCATCATCATTATCATTATTATTATCATTGCTAGAAGAAGATTTAGCCATAAGGCAATGATAGGTGGATGAAGAGGGATAATTAATTTTTGAACTACTCAAGTTCAAATCTTGTTCCACAATTAATTGAGTTTCCTCTACATTAATATTCATGCAAGAGTTAGAGGGAACACAAGCATTTTTATCATTGGAACAAGATAAAGCAAGCATATCATCATTAGATTTATCTAAGCAATTTTTGGATGATATGCAAGGACTATCAACACTAGCATGTATGACATTTATAGTGCTATGAGTGTTTAGGTCCAAAGATGGAGCATTGCAACAAGATAGAGATAAATGATCATCAACAATGAGCTCACTATCCAAATTGCAACGCCTATCACTACTCACCATTACATTGGATTGTGGCTTACCACATTTTGGTGAAGTAGACGAAGACGAGAACTCGTCACGGCCGGAGGTGGAGGGAGAACAATCATCCTCAATAGAGTTGGACAAACCATATTTGTCTTGTAGCTTGGTCCAAAGCTCATGTGCATCTCGGAGAGGCATGATTGACTCGAAAACTACAACACTCATAAATTTGCAAAACTCGTTAGATGCTAGAGCATCTAGATATAAGTTTTTCTCATCCTCTAAAGTCGTACTTTCGTAGTCCTTTGGAGGAGAAAAACCTATATCTAAGATCCGCTCAATATCGGGGTCCAAGACCCGTAAGTGACTAAGCATATGAGTTTTCCAAACATTAAAATTTGTGCCATTAAATCTAAACAAGGAATTGTGCACTAAATCCCTAGACGACATCTTTACTCTCTAGGCGGTAAAGCCAACCAAGAGAGACGAGGCTCTGATACCAATTGAAAGAACAAACAATGCCCGGATGTCGCCTAGAGGGGGGGGGGTGAATAGGCGAATAAAACTTTTTCTAATTAGGGGCTTGATAATTGCGGAATAAAACTATGTGTTTAAATTAACAAGCCAACCACCTAATATTCTAGGTTCACCTATGTGCACCAACAACTTATGCTAAGCAATTCAAGCAACAAGAAGATAGCAATATATGAACTTCAAGCACGAAGGCTATCATAATGTAAATTGCATAAGTAAAGCTCGGGTATAGAGATAACCGAGGCACGCGGAGACGAGGATGTATTCCCGAGTTCCTCCTTGTTAAGGGAGTACGTCTCGTTGGAGGGGTGTGAGCTCGCCACAAGAGGCCTACTCAAGATGCCACAAAGGCCTCACCCTATTCTCCGATGAACCTCACCCAAGGGATTGGTTCACCTTCCACTATCGGAATCCTTCAAGGCGGATTCCGGAGCCCTTTACAACTCTTCTTGGGGCACACACCCACAACTCAATTGGGGGCTCCCAAACTCGTGTCGAAGCTTCACAAGCGAAGACTTCGCGGCACCTCCAACCGTCTAGGGTACACAATGCACCCAAGAGGCAACAAGCTCTTGGGAACACAATGCACCCAAGAGTAACAAGCTTCTCAACTTCGATCTTCACGTATCACGTAGGGAGAGCAACCCGATGCAACAAATGCAAAAGGCAAGAGCACACAAAGTGGTCAAGTCCTTCACTCCGAAATCCAACCAAAGCAACTAATGCTATGGAGGGATTTGAGAGGAAGAACAAGGGGAAGAACACAAAGCAACCCTAAATCTAGATCCACTAGGTTCCCCTCACTTAGAGGAGGATTTGATTGGTGGAATGGTAGATCTAGATCTCCTCTCTTGTTTCCCTAAAGATGGGCAAGAATCATAGGAGGGAAGTGGAGGAATCAAGCTCTCAAAGAAGTGCAACAATGGAGGGGAGAGAGAGCAAAAGGTTCACACAGATCCATCGAACCGTTGGGGAAGAAAACCCATTTAAATAGGTGCCCTGGGAAATCTGGCCGTTGGGCTCAGATTCCCGCAGGACCGGTAGTACCGGCCAAAGGGGCGGTACTTCCGCCCCATGTAAAAACAGCCCCAACGGCTCTCTTCAGAGAAGAAAACCCGCAGGACCGGTAGTACCGGCCCAAAGGGCGGTACTTCCGGCCCACCCAAAACAGCCTTCCAACGGCAAGAGAAGAAAACCCGCGAGGTCGGTAGTACCGGAAGAAGGACCGGTACTTCCGGTATAGCGGTAGTACCGGGGCTACTTCCGGTCAAACAAATAGGAGACCCGAGACATCCAGTACCTGAAAAAATAAGCGGAAGTTCCTCCGGAAATTTCCACCGGAAGTAGAGAGCGGAAGTACCGCCACGGTCACCGGTACTTCCGGTGGCCCGGTACTTCCGGTTCTACTTCCGGTCCAAATTTCGGGGGAACACAAGGTTCCAGTACCTGGGGAAAATAAGCGGCAGTGGGTCCGGAACTGGGCACCGGAAGTGCCCAGCGGTAGTACCGGTCCTGGGACCGGTACTTCCGGCCAGCAGAGAAAACAGGCAAACCCTGAAACTGAATAACTTTTGCGTGGCAACTCCGAATCGAGTGAATCCAATTTTGTTGGAAAGAGGACGACAAGAGCTACCCTATAAAAAGTAAAAATATTGAAACCAAGCAATGGAGATTTTGCTAAAAAATGGAAGAGTGAAACCTTCCGCATAGATGAACCGGCAAAATCTCCAAAACCGAAAACGCACAAGTTTTTCATCAAGACTCCGTTTTCTATGATCTTGGGCTTGTTTCGAAGATAATCACAAGCCCTACAAGATCATGCATATACACATCATAGTCTATCATGTGAGGAGGAAAACAAAAGGAGAGAGTTTGACCTCTCGTAGAAGAGATAAACCGGTAAACCCTCCGATATCAAAAACGCAAGAAGATATTCATAAGATCCGTTTTTGATGAACTAGAGCTTGGTATGGAGATGAACACAAGCTCTAAATTCTCACATGGATAAAAGCCATAAGAACCAATAAAGATGATTGCATGGATGCAAAGGTTTGAGCTCTCCACGAACGATACGATCACGATACTCGGTCGAGAGCCCCTCTTGATAGTACGGCTATCTATCCTATAACCCGGTCTCTCACTAAACAACATAAGACCGGTAAAATAGAAACCCTATCAAGATCATACCTTTGCCTTGCGCATAAATCCACTTGAGGTCGATGAAGAAGATCTTCATCTCCTCAAGACGAACCACCTTTCTTGATCGCGCCTTGCTTGGTGAAGATTCACATGACGCTCCCCCATACACCAAGATGGGGAAAGCACTCCTTCGGCATATCTTCACTTGGCCTTTCTCTCGATGACGAACACCTTGGCCTTGATCTTCTTCCCTAAACCTTGACTCCAACACATGTAGACAAGCAAGCTAATGGACACCTACAAATATAGCTCAATGCAAATATTAGTCCATAGAGATTGTCATTAATTACCAAAACCATGCATGGGATCAACCATGCACTTTCAGCCGCTGCGCCCACGCTAGCACTTAAGTGCACTTGGACCGTGCCCCCACGCGTCGCCTTGGGTCCTGCCCGATCGGGTGCGCCGCAGCGAGCCGTTGGCTCCCTGTGGCCCATCGTGGGGTAAATCGTGCGGTGGTTACGCGATCGCGGAGATCGTGGCGAAGATCGTGGGGTAGTTATTCCCCATCTGTTGCGGGGATCGTGCGCAAAAGATCCCATGCCCACGATCTCCTCCGGACGCCCATAAATAGGACGGAGAGGGCAGCACTTTCCCCCTCCGCATTCACTTCTCTTCTCTCTCCTTGTTCTTCCTGCGTCCCAGCCGCACAAAGCCCAGCACCACCGCTCGTCTCCGCGCACAACGCCGCCGCCGTACGCACAACCCGCACCGACGCCGCCGACGAGTAGCGAGCCGGTCCTCGCTAGGCCTGGAATTCGAGCCGAGCCGAGCCAGCTCGGCTCGACTCGCTCAAGCTCGGTCAACTGATGAGCTACTCGAACTCGGCTCGTTGAACAAAACGAGTCCAAAAGTTAAGCTCGGCTCGACTCGGTGAAACTCGCGAGCTACTCGCGAGTAGCTCGCTATGTCACGGACGCCAGGCGATGCCGCTTAGATGCGGACTTCTTCCTCTTGGTGCAGTGGTCGGAGGGGATGGCGACGGGATATGGCCGGCGGGGATGGGCCGGACGGCGACGGATGGACCAACCCGAGTCCTCTTCCCCATGGCCTTGGATGCTAAGCTCGGCTACTTCTCCATGGCGTGGACTCGCCGCGGCCGTTGGGGAGGATGGAGCGATGGCGAAGAAGCAGAAGGCCGGCGGGGATGGGGTCACGGGGGCAGGCGGTGGCCTGGGCGGCTGCGCGCTGTGCGCTGCGCCCTGCAGACTGCGGCTGCGCCGCCTCTCCTAAGCGAGAGGAGACGGGACACGGGAGTTGAGGATTCGCTCGCTAACCTAGCTAGCTAGTCTCGTGTCTGGTTATTCTCAGTCTCGTGTCTGGTGGGCTTGGTCCATTGCGCGTGCACAATTTTCTAGTTGGCCCAACATACCAGAAGTGAAGCACAACGTATCTCTGCTTTTTTCACTAAAAAAATTGTATTTCTGTTTTTCAACGAGCTAAACGAGTTAAACGAGTACTCGCTGACTCGACTCGTTTAGCTCGAACTCGTTTAGTGCAAAAAGTTGAAGCTCGGCTCGGCTCGTTTATTTTCGAGTTCGAGTCGAGCCGAGTCGAGTTGCGACTTGCTCGTTTAACTCGCGAGTTTCGATTTTTAGTTCCAGGCCTAGTCCTCGCCGCCGCACGCCGCAGCACCGCGGTGAGTTTTGTTTCTTCCCCTCTTCTCAGTTAGCATTTCGCATCTATAAGCAATCTCTGTTCTTCCTCTGTTCTCCACCGCGGCGACGCATCGCGCGCCGCCGGTGACCCCGCGGTCGTGGTTGCGGTACACCGCCGGTGGACTAGCCGCCAGTGAACTAGCCTCCGTAGCACCGTTTTTTCTTCCCTTTCTCTTTCTTCCGAATTTAGCGCTTGCTGTTATTTCCCTTTTGTTTTTCTCTTTACCGCAGCGATTGCAAGCTCACAGTCGGTGAATCATTTTGCAGATCTCATCACCTCCTAGCCGATATGTCGGACAACTCCGCCCTCGAGGTGGTTGACTCGGTCGAGGAGGTGTTTGCGGAAGAATCCACCCGGGCTTCCTGGGAGGGCTCCGACGTAGGCCAGGCCGAGTTAGATTGGCTGATCCAGACACGGCGGATCCCGACCGGAGTGGAGTGCCGACTTCCGGGCTCCGAGACCGAGCCGGATCTCAAGGAAGGCGAGTACGTCGTCTTCATCGTGCACTTTGAGCGAGGATTCGGATTGCCCGCCAGCGCCTTCTTCCGCAATTTCCTCAACAAATTCGGTCTTCAACCGCACCAACTCCCGGCGAATGCCATCACCACCCTCTCAGCATTTGTCTCCTTTGCCGAGGGTTACCTCGGCCTCTGGCCCACCATAAACCTCTGGTCCAAATATTTCGGTTTCCGGAAGCAGGTTATCCCGAATCCTGATCAACCGGATAAGGAGATGACCCAGTGTGGGGCCGCCACCGTCACGCCTCGACATGGCTCCATTTTTCCCGGATAAACGGTCTGGAGTCATGCCGGAAATGGCAACGCAGCTTCTTCTACGTGAAGAACAAAACCCGTGCCGACCTGATCAACTTGCCGACATTCTCCATCGCCCCCCCCCCCCCCCCACAGCACAACTCAACTGGGGATATAATCCGAGGAATAAGGTACAGGAGGTCAACGAGATCCACCAGGTTGTGGAGGAGCTCAGAGGAGCAGGGATGACTGCTGATGACCTGCTGGCCACATTCATCAGCCGCCGAGTCTTGCCCCTCCAGCGCCGAGTCCACAAGATCTGCCACATGAGTGGCCCAATGGATCCAACCCGGGTAAGCACCGTCGAGCTGGACAAGGCCGAGGTCCGGAGGCGTGTTAAGGCCATAGCCCGGACATGGATGACGGATGAGTGGGAGTGGGGCAAGGAACCTCACAGCCGGAACAACCTTCCGCCCACAGTAAGTAACCTCAACCGACATATATTTTCCGCCGACGTAAACTCTTATGTCGGTGCCCTTTTATTCTTTGCATTGATTATTCTTCGTTTCCACTATGCAGAGATTCGGGTGACAAGCGAAGGAGGACGGGCCGAATCCCGCCGCCCACTGGGGTAAAGACCGGGTCAAAGCTGACTCGGAAGACCCGGATGACGAAGACAACGTGCCGATTCCCGATGTCGGCTCGATTCCCGCCACGGGTCAGGCTCGCATCTCCTACGCCCGAGACTGGTCTGACGATGACGATGATGATTGTCAAATTCTAGAGGTATTTGATCCTTCTCCGGTTGCGTTCTCATATCCGGTGCCCTCGCCCCCAGCTGATTCGGACGACCAGGTGCTGGAGGTGGCACCGCTCGCCGTGGGACCCAAGGGTACAGTTCGAAAGCGCTAAGCGGCTGCATCCACAGTTACTGGGACCTCCGGGTCTTCAGGTCCCGCGCAGAAAAAGCCACGACTTAAGACGGTATTGAAGCGTCGTGAGCGCCCTGTCACCAAGGGGTAAGGCTCCCCGTTTGCCGACATAAACTACACACTCTAGTTTGCATTCGTTTTCCTATATTTTTCCTCCTGATGGTAATTTGGTTGTCTTAATTTACAGCGCGGCGCCTCGGGAGGTCCCACCGACCGCATCCACTGACCGGGTCCCGCATAGGACTCCATCGCCACCTCGGCCCGACGACACCCGGTTGCCGAGTTCGTCGAGGACGAGTCCAGCAGCAGACCTCTCGGCTCCGGAATCCGGAGCCGAAAACATGGACTCGGTCTTGGCCGACGCATCAGCGACCAACCGATATGCAGATCTCGGAGCCAGCTCCTCGGTCCCCGAGGTAGAGCAGACCGAGGTCCCGAAGGACTCGGAGCCACCGAGACAACAGTAGCGACAAGAGCAGCAAACTCAACCGCAACAACAACAGCAGCAGCAAAGACCACCACCACCATCGCAGCAGCAGCAGAAGCAGAAGCAACAACCACCGGCACCACAGCAGCAGAAACACAAGCAACAGCCATCACCGTCAAAATCGACGTCGACGGCAAAACCTCAACCGCCACCGGCACAGCCACAGCAGCAGACCTCCAAAGCCCCGGTTCCTGCAACCGGGGTAACAACTGGAAAGGCACCGGTGAAAACGGTGTCGGCTAACCCGGAAAGGCAATTGGTTGTGCCACCGAGCCAAGGCGCAGCGACATCATCCAGCATCCAAACCGCCAGCTGGGGGTTTGCCCCACTGCAAACCCTTAGCGGGAAAAGCTTGGGCTCTCTTGAGCATTACAACATGGACTGGAACGCTGCCGACCTGAGCGAAGTGAGCTCGCAGTCACCAGCGGGCCTGATCTCAGAGCATCCGGCGGGGCCGAGCCTAGTGGCTCAAAAGATGTCCGCAGCCAAAGCTGCCCTCCTCGCGGCCGACCAAGCAACCGCGGTAAGTTCTACCGAATAACGATAACTCGGTTTATTTCTTTAATGCAGATATCACTTATCCCCAGTCCCCGAGATTCGGGTCGAGTGACCGAGACTCGGCTGAGTAAAACTGACTTGGTCGAGTAAGGATAACTCGGCCTGAATCTTCACCAACAAGACTAACATTTCTTCTTTCAAGGTTTGCATGACCAAGCGCACACAGTTGCACCGCAAGCTGCTGCTGGAGCACAAAAAACTCTCTGATAAATACAAGCTGCTGCGAGCCAAGCTGAGCCAGATGGCTGACTCGGAGTCCAAAGCCGAAGGGCTGGAGAAGCGAATCTTGGAACTCGAGAGTAAGTCATACTCGGTGTTTCAACTTGTACTTGTATAAATTTTGCGTGTTGACTCTGTTATCTCGGCACAGCCGAACAGAGGGAAAACGAGCTCGTGCGCCAAGCCGAGCTCCAGAAGGAACGGGACGAGGTGTCTCGGCTACAGGCCCAGCTCGAGAAATCTCCGAGTCGTACCGCCGAGTTGGAGAAAACCGCCGCCGAGGAAAAACAGCTCCGAGAAGAAGAAACTCGGAAACTCAAGGAGTCCCTTGAGGAGTCCGAGTCTCAGGCAACCTCGGCCGAGGGTGAGCTCCGGGCCCTGAAGACCAAGATTGCGCGGTGGCTGGTGGACATCTCCAGCATCATATCCGAGATGGACAGTAAGCCCCTTCCCCTTCTGTCTTTATTCGATATTCCACTTTTATCCTCATGCGACTTATTTTGGTGTTAGCCATTCCCTACTCAGAACACTTCCCCCACACCAAAACCGCCTGCGGACAACAGCGCTCAGAAGCACCGGAGGAAGAAAATCCAAGATGGCCCGATCTCGGCCGAGTGGGATATTGATGATCATCTGGTGGCCCTGAAGGCGCGCTTGTCGCCGATGAGGACTATCGGGATGGGTCTCCTTAACTCTGCGATCCGGGTCTACAACATTCTCTGGCCCGGGTGCGAGCCCCCTGCAACGGTTGATGAACTAGCCAAGTGCTTGATGGCCTCCGAGGAAAGGCTCGACGATTGGCGATCATCCGCCGCCCGAGTCGGTGCGGATGAAGCGCTGACGTATATGCTGTCCTGGTACGAGGGAATCGACCTCGACACGCTGAGGACCTTGCGTGATGGATCCAAGTGGACCACCGACCCGGATCTCATTCGGCGTCGCCAGGACGTGGCGCACTCCCTCATTCAGTACGCTCCGGTGCACAGCTTTGTCCCGGGTGAGCGGGTTCCTCAAGCAGAGGAGATCGAGGTGGCCGGCGAGGGGGAAGAAGAGGATGAAGAGCACGTCGACGAAGAGATCCAAGCCGACACACCCCCCGGCACATCCTCTGGCACCACTCCGGCACCAGCGACCGAGGGCACAGCCGAGACCACGACCGAGGAACCTGCCCAGGCCGACACTGCTCCTTCTGCCCCGAGTAGCATCGATCCTGCTGCTTAGACTTAGAACAAAAAACTCAGCTCATCAGATCCCCGGGATGCCGGGTGCATATGTAATATAAACCTTAAGCTTTTTAGGGTTGGCACTTGGTTCTTTACTTTGCACATTTTTAACAAGGTTATTTAGTATGCCGGATCATTCTGAACCGAGCCCCGAGTTTATTTTCTTGTTTACCATATTCTGCAACCTTTGCTCTTGTCTACCATTTTTCGGCGTTTTGACAGTCGAGTCACAAGATTACCGAGATACGGCATACAATACTAAAAAACTTTGAGTCAAAGCTCGGAATCATCCGTCATATAAGTTAAGAATAAAATAGCTTATGCCGAATCGCACTTGGGCCGAGTCCCCGAGTTTGTTTTCTTGTGTACTATGTGCGACAATCCCAGCTCTTGTCTACCTTTTTGGTTTTTGACATTCGAGTCACGAGACAGCAAAACTTAGCATACAATACTCAAAACTTTGAGATATGGTCTAGAGCCATCCGACATAAAACAGAAGAACACAAAAAGAAACCGAATCGCTCCTGGACCGAGTCCCCGAGTCTGTTTTCTTGTTTACTACCCCTTGCAATCTCTGCCCTTGCCTACCATTTATGGTTTCTTTGGCAGTCGGGTCACAAAATCACAAAAACATAGCATACAATACTTGCAAACATGGAAGCACGATTTTTGGAGCCATCCGACATACAGGAAACAGACATAAGCATGCATACAACATAAAATTCACAGCAAGGCAGTCCCCGAGTTTCATTTCGGGGTGCCGACATTTCATTTCAGGGTTGCGAGATACATACAGTGAGTCCTTAAGAGTAAAAAGGGCGAAGAAGAGCTACATTCCAAGGTCGTTTGGTCTCCTCTCCGGATCTGTCCATCCTGTTCTTCACCTGCGCCTGAGCATCAATAAGATAGTATGCATCGTTGTTCAAAGCCTTGCTCACAATAAATGGCCCCTCCCAGGGAGGTGACAACTTGTGCATTCCAGCTGTGCGCTGCACAAGCCTAAGGACCAGGTCCCCCCCTCGAAACTTGCGAGCATTTACTTTCCGGCTGTGATAGCGTCGGAGATTCTGCTGATATATCGATGACTTGGACAAGGCCAATTCTCGTGCTTCCTCGAGCAGATCGACATCATTCTCTCAGGCTTCCTTTGCCTCGGACTCGGTGTATAATGCGACTCTTGGTGAGTCATGCTCTATGTCGGTTGGCAGAACTGCCTCTGCTCCGTAGACCAGGAAGAATGGCGTATAACTAGTGGAGAGATTCGGTGTAGTCCTTAGACTCCACAGCACCGCCGGGATCTCATCCAGCCAACAACCCGGAGCACGCATCAGTGGTTCAATTAGCCGAGGTTTTATGCCGGATAAAACCAAAGCGTTTGATCTTTCCACTTGTCCGTTGGACTGTGGATGTGCGACCGATGCAAGGTCCATCCGGATTCTTTTTTCCTCACAGAACCGAGCAAAGGCTCCCTCGGCGAAGTTGGTTCCATTATCCGTGATAATGCTATGCGGATGACCATACCTTAGGATAATATCCTTCAGGAATGATACGGCTGTGCGGCCATCACACTTTCTTATTGGCTTCACCTCAATCCACTTGGTGAACTTGTCCACCATCACCAGGATGTGAGTCATATTACCTCGGGCTGGCTTGAAAGGTCCCACCATATCCAGACACCACACTGCAAATGGCCATGTGATGGGGATAGTTTTGAGAGCTGATGCCGGCATATGTATTTTGTGGGCGAATCTCTGACACCCTCGCATTTTCGGACAATGTCCTCTGCCTGCTGCAAAGCACTGGGCCAGTAAAATCCATGCCGGAACGCCTTAGCTACTATGGCTCTGGAGGATGCGTGATGACCGCACTCCCCCTGATGAATATCTCGGAGAATCTCTTCCCCCTCTTCTGGCTCGACACAGCGCTGGAGCACGGTGGTCACACTTCTCTTGTACAGCTCATGGTTGATGATGGTGAAGGATTTGGATCGCCTCTGGATCTGTCTGGCCGAGACCTCATCACTCGGTAGACTACCATCTAACATGAATGTCATGATGGGTTGCGCCCATGCCGGTACCGGGCGAGTGCCGAGTACAGGCTCGTCGATCTCCATTGCATCAACCGACATCACCACGCCCGATATAAGCTGGTGAGTCCCCGAGTCCTCCCAAGGAGTCCCCGAGTTCCGCCAAGCGGCTTTCCAATTTTCGAGTGTAGTAACCGGGTCCTGGTGAATGTAACCGACATCCACGGAAGTCCCCGGGTCCTGCGGCGCAGTCCCCGAGTTCTGCAGCATGCTCCCGACATCCACGTCCATCGGGACGACGTCGGATTCCGGATTACCTGGGATAAAGATTGACTCAGACTCGGGTGAAGGCTTGATTGATGGCTTGTGAAGATGCTCCAGCGACACCCCGGGCGGGATGGCCTGCCGATATGACCCGATCTTGGATAGCATGTCAGCACTTTCATTTTCTGTCCGCCGAATGTGGTTGAACTCGCAACCATCAAAGTACCCCGAGATCTTCTGCACATGGAACCGGTACGCCGCCATGTTGGCATCCAGGGCGTCCCAGTTGCCTGATGTTTGCTGAATCACCAGATCCGAGTCACCATAACATATGATCCGGCGAATTCCGATTTCCTTGGCCACTTTGAGTCCATGGATCAGAGCTTCATATTCTGCGACATTGTTAGATGCCGCAAAATGGACTTGCAGAACATATTTCAGCTGGTCTCGCTTCGGCGAGGTGAGAACCACGCCGGCTCCCAGGCCCTCTTTTACTTTAGACCCATCAAAATGCATTCTCCAGTAATTGGAGTCCGGCAGGGACGGTTCATACTGCATCTCGGCCCAATCCACAAAGAAATCTGCCACTGCTTGAGATTTGATGGTATCTCTTCTCGCATATTGCGGCGCGTAAGCTGCGAGCTCAATAGCCCACTTGGCGACTCGGCCACTGGCATCCTTGTTGCCGAGGATTTCCGACACAGGGGCCGCACTTACAACAGTTATGGGATGCTCCTAGAAATAATGCTTCAATTTTTTGGCCGCCATGTAGACACCATAGGTCATTTTCTGGTAGTGAGGGTAGTTTTGTTTTGATAGTGGAGAGCACCTCACTCAAATAATATACCGGCCTCTGCACGGTAGCTCCTTCTTCTTCTCGCTCCACCACTACTACGACACTAACGACTCGGTTAGTAGCCGCAATGTAGAGCAACATGGGCTCTCTCGGTAGTGGCGAAGCCAATATTGGCGCAGTAGCCAACATCTTTTTCAGTTCATGGAACGCCGTATCCGCTTGCGGAGTCCAGCTGAACTTATCTGATTTTTTCATCAGTTGGTATAAGGGCAAGGCCTTTTCTCCCAACCGACCTAGGAAGCGACTCAGAGAGGCCAGACATCCGGTGAATTTCTGGACATCTCGGAGGCATCTCGGTAACTTCATGTTTTCTATCGCCCGGATCTTAGTCGGGTTTGCCTCGATACCTCGGCTTGAAACGAGGAAACCGAGTAACTTTCCTGCCGGCACACCGAATGTACATTTATCCGGATTAAGTTTTAGCCGGAATTTCCGCAGGTTTGCGAATGTCTCTTTGAGATCATCCAACAAGGTATGTTTTTCTTTAGTTTTAATGACTATGTCGTCGACATACACCTGCACATTTTTTCCTATCTGATCGTGCAAACATTTTTGCATACAACGCTGATAAGTAGCGCCGGCATTTCTCAACCCAAAACACATAACACGATAGCAATAAGCCCCGTACGGGGTGATAAAGGCAGTCTTTATTTGATCTGAAGGATTCAGCGGTATCTGGTGAAAACCAGAGTACGCATCTACAAACGATAGTAGTTCACACCCGGCCGTGGAGTCGATCACTTGATCGATCCGGGGCAACGGGAATGGATCTTTAGGACATGCCTTATTCAGATGTGTGTAATCAACACACATGCGCCAAACAGTGGCTGCATTCGGGTCTTCCTTCTTCTTTTCCACCAGGACCGGGTTAGCCAACCAGTCCGGGTACTTCACTTCCACAATGGCGTTTGATGCGAGTAACTTGGCTAATTCGTCACCCACAACCTTTCTTCTTTCTTCGGCAAGACGCCGTGTCGGTTGCTTCACTGGCCTAGCATCTGGCCTGACATGCAATGAGTGCTCAGCCAACTCCCTCGGAACACCCAGCAGATCCTGACTGGACCATGCAAAGATATCCCGATTCTCACGGAGGAAGTGGATGAGCTCGCTTTCCTATTTGCTGTCCAACCCGGCACCGATGATGACGGTGTGGTCCGGGTTAGACTCGTCAACGCCGACTTTCTTGGACTCCTTCGCCGCCTGGAAGGTTGCAGTCTGCTGCGGATTAGCCGGACTCGGTATACCGAGTTGAGCGGATTGGGCCAGAGCCACCACCTCATGAATTCTCCTCTTCTCTGCGGCGATCACCAATGATTCGGCCAGAAGTGATCCGGCAGAGGCACACTCCATAGAGCGCCTGTAATCACCCGAGATGGTGATGACACCGTTTGGACCCGGCATTTTCATCTTCAGGTAGGCCACATGAGTGGACGCCATGAACTTGGCAAGTGCTGGCCTACCGAGTAAGGCATGATACGGACTTTCGAGGTCCACGACCTCGAACAGCAGACTCTCAGTTCTGCAGTTGCCTTTGTCGCCGAAGGCGACATCAACCCAGACCGTGCCCATGGGTGCATGCGACACACCCGGCACGATACCATGGAAGGTGGTCCTGCTTGGCTGCATCATGTTCTCGGTAATTCCGAGTTTGACCATGGTGTCCCTGTACATGATGTTGATGCTGCTCCCGTTGTCCACTAGGACCCGGCTGAAACTGACATTGATGCTGGGTCCGACGAATGTCGGATTCACCACTAGAGCATAACCCCCTGGGTTGGGCATGACCTTGGGATGGTCCCTGATGCTCCAGCTGATCTCATCCTCAGACCAGTACATGAATTTGGGCACGGCCGGCATGACCGCGTTCACCTCCATCGCACGCCGGTTCAGGCTCTGTTTGTCTGTTGGCTCGGTCACAAAGACCATGTAGCTCTGGTGGGGCTCTCGGTACTCATTCCGCCGACTCGGGCCGACGTTGTTGTTGTGTAGTTGTTGTTGTTGTTGTTGTTGTTGTTGGCCACCTGGTTGACATTCTCCGGCCTCGGCTGAGTGTTCAGAGGCTGAGTATTTGCACCGGTGAGAGGTGCAGGTCTGGATGTCGGACCGGCAGTTACCGGCTTGCGCTGGTACCAACTGCAGTTCCGGGTAGTGTGCTGTGCCGGTCTGCTGGGGTGCTTGGTGTGAAAGCTGCAGGGGCCATCCAGCATTTTCTCGTAGGTGTATCTTTCCGAGTCATCCCATTGTTTCTTGTCTCCATTCCATGGCTTCCTCTCGCCGTTCCACGGCTTCTTCTCACCATTCCACGGCCTCTTTCCTTCCGAGTTTTGGCCCCATGAGGGACCATCATTTTTCTGGCGCTGGCTGCTGCCGGCACCCACTTGATCTTGGTCGACAGCTGCGACCTGGTCTGACCCGTACCGGTAATCCGGTCGGTCGTCTCTTCTCTTGTTTCGGTTATCCGGGCGATCGCTACGCCGGCCCGATCTGTCTCGGTCTTGCGCAGGGTACCTCCTGCCCGAGTCGACCTGAGCCAGTAAAGGCTGTGTCGGATCACCCAGGGCATAGCTGTCCGCTATTGCCATTGTTTCGGCCAAGGTGGCCGGCATCTCCCTCTGGAGTCTCTGCCAAAGCATGGAGCCATGTCGGCACCCTTGTGCAAACCATGCAATGGCTTGCGACTCAATCACCCCTTCACAGGAGTTGCGGATTGTGCTCCACCGGGTAAGATACTCCCGGTCCGTTTCGTCTTCCCTCTGCCGACACATGGACAGCTGCTGAGGGCGATTCGGCCTCTTGTACGTGCTGGAGAAGTTGCTGACGAAAGCATCGGAGAAGTCGAGCCAGCAATCAATGCTGTTCTCCTCCAAGTTGTTCAGCCAGATCCGGGCTGGCCCCTCTAGCATTTGCGGTACATACCGCACAGCCCATCGACGGCTGCCACCAGCAATATGCACCGCGGTGACATAATCTGTCAGCCAGTCCTCTGGCTTAGTACTACCATCATATGTCTTGGCACCCCGGGGAAGTTGGAAGTTCGGCACCGGTGCCTGCTTCATGATCCGGGGTCCAAAACATGCTGGACCCGGTGGGCCTTGCTCCTCCAGGAGCTCAGACAGATAGATTCTGTCAAGCTTGTTGCGGACGTCATGTGCCGGCAGCTGGCGAGCTCCCAGCCTAGCACCGAGTGCGCCCTCGGTCGCCAGATCCCTGAATCTTGTGTACCCGGCCCGCTCCATGGCCGAGTAACCATCATCGTATCGGTCAGCGGCCTGCTCGGCATACCCGGCACCCTGTCGTTGCCGAGGTGGATTGGGTACCGGATACCGAGGTGGCTGACCCGGATTCGCCGGGTTAACCCGGCTGACTCCTTGCCTGCCCTGAATGGGTCCTGGTGCTCCCTGACCGGGTTGACCTTGCCCGGCTATCTGCTTTCCGGCATATACCAGATCATACACCTGCAGCTGTTTGTTCTTACCAGAGTTTACACTCCGGTCACGGCTTCCGCCGACATATGGCGAAGAGGCCTGTCCCTTGGACACTGCCCCGGCACCACCATTCGAGTGGATGTACCGAGACCCACCTACATCCGGGTTAGCATTCCGGAAAGCTTCATTCTGGCGGTTGGCAATAGCTACCAGCTCGTTGACTCGGTCCTGCTGCCTACGACGAGCATCTCCGGATAAGTTTGGTAACTCGGCTGCGGCTGCCTCTGCAGCCCTAAGGTTCTTGGCGGGAGTGCTGTACTTCGGCCTATCCGCCGACACATGACTAGCAGTTCTACTAGATTTGGCTCTACCATCTCTAGCTATCTCGGCATTGAGGTCTCTACCTCTGGCACGTACCTCATCAATGCGACTGACCGGGTTCGCTACCGGCGTAAAACCATGAGCCTTGTTATACTCACGGAGAGAAATATCAAACTCTTGCCTGACTCGGGCCACCTCTAGAGCCTCCTCGAGTATGTTCTTGCGCTGCTGATCCAGCTCCGCCTGAGCCAGAGCAGCATCTGCACTCGGAGCTACTGGGGTTGCCAGCTTCTCGATTACGTCCTGAAGAGGACTCGGCGCCACTGGCACACGCGATGTACCGGCCTGCACCGTGCGGTTCTCCGGCCTCTCCAGCAGCGGGCGGGCCATCCTGGTGGACCTGTTGCTGACCTCGGCCTCTCCAGCTGTGGCTACTCCAGCACCGGTGACCGGAGCAGTCATCATGACCTCTGCACAGCTAGCGGGGCGAGCGGTACGCCGGCCACGAGCTGCGCAGACTGCGGGGGGATCCGCAGCAACATGCACCCTTTCAGGAAACCGGCAAAGGACCTCGGTGGCGACGTAGACGGTGAACGAGCCGAACTCGATGAGGCAGTCGTTCCGGGGCAGCGGCCTGCTGCCGAAATAGCCTGCATTGTCGACGACGACGTTGAGCGTGCCAAATCTGTGGACAAGGCCACTAAGCACACGCTCGCCCGATGCGATGAAGGAGCCCGTCCGGATGAACACACCAGCCAGCGCCGCTGCGGACCCCACGGTGGGCGCCAACTGTCGTGGTGGTACACAAATAGATGCCATAGTTAGGCTTAACTTGGGGCCGATGGATGGTGGAGGTACCGGGGAGGGTAGGTGCGTGTAGAGACGCACACGGAAAGACACAAACACACACACACGGTTTTACCCAGGTTCGGGGCTCTCGTGAGGAGATAAAACCCCTACTCCTGCTTGTCTGATCTATATATGATGGATTACAGAAGAGCTACAAGCCGCTCCTCGAGCTGTACGAGAAGAACAATGAGCTTAGGGCTCAATACCGAGTCTCGGGGTGGCTCCCTGGCTCTCTGTTGACTCTGGAGGAAAATGTCTAAAGTGAAGCAGAGGTTTGTTCAAGCGTCCGCGTAACAGGAGCCCATGGTGCTCCCTATATAGGGAAACCCAGGGCACAGGGTTAGGGCTGACGTTGATGCTGGCGTAGGCAGCACTGTGGCCACGCCTGGGCCTCTGACTGCTTCCGTCATGCCTGCGTGGCATGTCCAATCCATCAACTCCTGTGCACTGCTCCATGGTACTGCATCGGTCAGCAGCATGGAGATCCAACTCCCCATACTGTGACCACCGAGTCAAGGAGCAGGCAACGCGTCATGTCCTGCCAGTGGCAGGACGCCTGCCCCGTGATTGTAGGGACAAGATGTGAACCTTGACCAGGTGCCGAGGTAGAGTTTCATTCCTCCCGATCCGGCATAGGCATGCCAGATACCTCATGACTCGGTTTCTCCTTCACTGCACACAAGAAGAACAAAGAAGATTCCAGCATATAATCTATACGATCCGACATCTGTGTATGTCGGCTGGCCTTGACCCGGTCAACTCCGGGTTCAGCAATACGGTATGTCGGTTTGGGTTGACCCGGTCAACTCCGGGTCCACACATATTTCGCCATCTTGACCCTATTCGGGGGCTGCCCCCCGACAGGCTGGATTCAAACACCAGGCTTCAAAGAGATGCTTACCCACGTCTGGTCCACCCTCTTCAATTCCAGAGCGAACTGCAGAGACCCCATTGACTTGTGGAACCTTCTCTCCACTGGCACCCGTAGACACCTAAGAGGCTGGGGTGCCAATCAAGGGAAAGAGGCCAGAATGAGGAAAGCTCAACTCCTCACTCAGATCCAAGAGCTGGACATGAGTGCGGACACAGTTGGCCTACAAGATGATGGATGGTCTCTAAGGTATCACTTAGAGGAGCAACTGCTCAATATTCTAACCCTTGAGGAGGAGTACTGGCGCCAGCGTGGTCGCAGAAATTGGCTTCTCAGGGGAGATGCTAACACTGCCTTCTTTCATGCCTTTGCAAACGGCCGTCGGCGGAAATGCAATATCTCCTGCCTGGTATCGGATGATGGTCCCATAACTGACAAACAGGCCATCCAGGAACACATCTACTCCTTTTATATGAATCTCTTTGCTACGGACTCCCCCTGCCTTCTCTCCCTTAATAGGGATTTTTGGCCCCAGGAACAGTGTGTTTCTGATGAAGAAAACTTAGCCTTATCCCTTTCCTTCTTACCCCAGCAGCTTGATGAGATCTTGAAAGACACCAAAACTGACACGGCGCCGGGACCAGATGGGTTCTCGGTAGCCTTCTTTAAATCCTTCTGGCCTCTAGTGAGAGGCCTAGTTCTCCACATCCTGAATGGTTTTGCTCTTGGGATGTTGGACATCTCCAGACTGAACTTTGGAATCATTTCTCTGATCCCCAAATCCCCTGGGGCAGATAACATCAAGCAATTTCGCCCCATTGCCTTGATTAACATGATCTTCAAGATCGTATCCAAAGCTTATGCAGCCAGACTTGCTCCGGTAGCGCACCGGATCATCTCTCACTCCCAGACTGCCTTTCTCAAAGGAAGGCTCATTCATGATGGTGCTCTGGCACTTCACGAAATCATCCATGAGCTCAAGAGTAAGAATCTACCAGCAGTGGTACTCAAACTCGACTTTGAAAAGGCGTACGATAGGGTTAGCTGGAATTTTCTCAGAGAAGTTCTGACTAGGAAAGGCTTTGCATCAGGAGTGATCCATCGCCTCATGCAACTAGTCTCCGGGGGACAAACTGCTATCTCTATTAATGGAGAAGTGGGTCCCTTCTTTAGAAATAAGAGGGGAGTTAGGCAAGGTGATCCTAGCTCCCCTATTCTTTTCAACTTTATGGCAGATGCCCTAGCTGGTATGCTGGATGCTGCCAAGGCCTCTGGCCATATCCATGGTGTTGTACCCCACCTAATAGAGGGTGGAGTCACTCATCTTCAGTATGCAGATGACACCATTATCCTTATCCAAAATTCTGATAAAGATATAATAAACCTAAAGTTCCTTCTTTTGTGTTTTGAAGTGCTTTCTGGCTTAAAAATCAACTTCCTCAAGAGTGAGGTTATCCTTATGGGGGCACCTGCAAGTGAGCAACAGAGAGTTGCCAATCTTCTCAACTGCAAAACTGGATGCTTCCCTTTCACTTATCTTGATTTCCCTATAGCGGATAGGAAGCTAACCATTGCGGATTGGGAACCTCTAGTTGGAGTGGTTGGACATAGAGCTGAACCTTGGCAAGGCCGAGGAATGTCCTCAGCTGGCCGCCTAACCCTCACTGATGCCACCCTGGCTAGCCTTCCAACCCATGTCATGGGCTTGTTCCTCCTGGCTGAGGGCACCCACGAGGGCTTCCGTAAACACATGGCAAATTTCTTATGGTTAGCTGGCCAGAGGTCTGCCGCCCCAGAGACCAGGGTGGTTTGGGAATCACAAATACAAAGGCTTTCAACATAGCTTTAATGACCAAATGGATTTGGCGCCTCTTTAATGATGACAACCAAAACTCCCTCTGGAGAAACCTGCTTAGAGCTAAATACCCGGGAGCTGACAACATCTTTATGTCAAGGGTTTTCTATTTCTGTGCCCCTAGTTCCTTAGTACTACTCAGCCATGCCCACGTTCTTAACTTTTGCTCACTTTTCCCCTCTTCGTTAGCTGAAACTCTCACAAATGGACAAACTGGATGTTTGCCGTTGGTCAAGGCATTGACCGTTAACTCTGACGAGTGGGGCCGATCGGCATGTGGCGCTGTTTGGACCGTTAGGCTGTGGTTTTGTGGATTCTCTTCGGCTCGTGGTTGTGTCCATTGTGCCGTGGCGTGTTCCCTGATTCCCTTAATTTATTTGCCAATCCAGCCTGTTATGCATGCGACGATCGTAGCTTTCGTTTCCTTTTAGGTTTACGTAGCCTGCAGTGCATGTGCGTAGCGCTGACTTTACCATGCATGCATTCACGTGCGCGCCGCCACGATACAAACGCTGAAACGCGCCACCACAATGTCTCGTGCACGCACAGCAGCCACGCAGAGCCAGGCACGCGCACGCACGCTTGCCACCGTCTCGTCAATGAATGCATGCATGCAATGTCCACGCGCAGCAGCCAGCCAGCCATGCGTAGCGTCGCTCGATTCAAGTGTCCTCGGTACAGACTTCGGCGGCAAGAGATGTGGCTAGATGTTGCGGCGAGAGACGTCGAGAGATGTGGCTAGATGTTGCGGCGAGAGACGTCGAGAGCTGTGGCAGCGAGAGACGTGGCGAGATCTGGCGGCGGCTTAGGAGGACGTGTTATGATGGCCAGTTATTTTGTGGAGTAAATAGCGGTAGGTCAAACGGAGAGGCAGAGGGGCAGTGCTGGGTTTTGACGTGACAACACGATGGGACGCGGGGGTCAAACTGGACTGCACGTCACGTGTCAAGACCAGCGACGGTCCAGCGGTTAACACAGAGTAACGGGGAGGAATATTATACCCAAGCACAAGGCTTCTAGCATTGCTTCTGAAGTAGGGGAGAAGAGTATGTTGGCTATTGCTGAAAATTCAAATGAATTTGTTGAGAACATGAAGGAGTCAAAGAAAACATTGGCAACCACATTACATATATATAGAGGGGCCCGACCGACATTACATATATAAAAGTAAAAAAAGAAAAATTACATGTCATATATGGCCCTAAATATAAAGGGCGCTAAACAATAACCCTACCCGTTGGCGCCCCTTTGTCTGCGGGGCCTAAGCCCTAACCCTACTCGCCGCCGGCCGCCTTCCTCCACTCCGCCGCCCTGTCCGCCATCTCGGCGTTGGTAAAGGCCCGGAGATTGTCCTCCCGGAGCCGCTTCATGGCCCTGTCCCAGTGTGTCAGGACGGGGCGCCACTCCTTCATCTCCTCGGCGGCGAGTTCCTTCATCTCCTGCTTCTCCAGGAAGGCTAGGCGGCGTTCAAGGGCCTTCTCGGAGCGGGCCATCTTCTGGACGTCGTCAGGGGTGGGGTTGTGGACGAAGGGGCCCTCCGACTCGACGGGGGCTTTGCCTCGCCAGCGTCGCTGGACACACCGATGCCTCGGAGCTTCCTTCTCCGGCGCCTCCCACCAGCCGCGCGGCTCTTGGTGGTTGTCCTCGTCGCTGAAGGGCTCGGGGCTGGAAGGGAGAGACAATGGGCTGGTCGCCATTTTGCTAGAGGGAGGAGGCTGGAGAGGGATGAGAAGAATGGGGCGGGAGGGAGGAGGAGGCAATGAGGCACTATTTAAAGATGCGAATTAATTGGGTGGGTGGATGAATTAAGCGATGGGCGCAGCGCAACTGTGTGAAAGACATGCATTTGAAAGCGTACGTAGGATTAATTAGGCTTCATAGTACGTGCGATGTGACCCTGCATGCGTGCATTAACGCAGAGGTGAAAGGAAGTGCAAAGTCTCACGCAATAGCCTGCAGTGGCAGTGGCCCAGTGGTTGGGTGCGGTTTTGGTGTTCCAACGACCCGAGTTCGATCCCTGTTGACTAGTTGAGTTTTGCGGTTTTGGTCTTTTTTCCCCTTTTTTATCACCAAAAAAATAGAAATAAATATGGAACATATTCATAATAGGCCAATCACATTGCAGGAACCAGCATCTCGTGGATCGCCTCGCCAAACCTTGTAGAAGACCATTTCTGACGGTTGTAGTGTGGCGCTCTGGTTTGGAGATGGTCAACAGGGTTTCAAAGAGGTTTGACCATGACTGAAATGAGCTAGGGTATGACCCTTGACATAGCAAAAATTGTCGGAATGAGGCCAAACTTGGCACACTGCTGTATCTTGGTTGTAGAATAGTGTTGGGTATGGGGTTTAGGGTTTTTGTTGAATAAAAAACACATTTTCCATTTTTTTAGTGTCAAAACAGGTTGTTTTTGTGAAGTAGGTACCAAAACGGCTCACCGAAAGAGGAACGTCCAATGAGATGGAAAATACTAGACCATAATATAGGTACATATAACCCTGGGTTTGGACATGAAAACATCCTTAGCTACTGCAAATTCACAATACAAGATCCTGCCGATTTCGCTGGAAGTGGGCATGCTTTGAACTACGAGCACCGCATAGTTTGGTCATGATTTTTTGAAAAAATCATTTTTAGATTCAAAATATGTACTTTCTGTAGAGATATTAAAGGTTTTTCTCTGGATCAAAGTTTTGGTTAGGTTTAGGTTTGGGTTTAGGGGTCACGGTTACGGTTTCGGGCTAGGGTTAGGCATAACTAATTCAAAAAAAATCAAAAAAATGGAAAATCTTCACATGACATCCTTATATGTCACCTACAACCTAGAAAAAATTATAAACATGTGTTTTGGAAGTTTTTGTGAAAAACCCTTCTCAGAAATGAGCTTCGAGGTTCGAAGATGTATGGCTTTCGACTGAAATGAGCTAGGGTATGACCCTTGACATAGCAAAAATTGTCGGAATGAGGCCAAACTTGGCACACTGCTGTATCTTGGTTGTAGAATAGTGTTGGGTACGGGGTTTAGGGTTTTTGTTGAATAAAAAACACATTTTCCATTTTTTTAGTGTCAAAACAGGCTGTTTTTGTGAAGCAGGTACCAAAACGGCTCACCGAAAGAGGAACGTCCAATGAGATGGAAAATAGTAGACCATAATATAGGTACATATAACCCTGGGTTTGGACATGAAAACATACTTAGCTACTGCAAATTCACAATACAAGATCCTGCCGATTTCGCTGGAAGTGGGCATGATTTGAACTACGAGCACCGCATAGTTTGGTCATGATTTTTAAGAAAAAATCATTTTTAGATTCAAAATATGTACTTTCTGTAGAGATATTAAAGGTTTTTCTCTGGATCAAAGTTTTGGTTAGGTTTAGGTTTGGGTTTAGGGGTCACGGTTAGAGTTTCGGGCTAGGGTTAGGCATAACTAATTCAAAAAAATCAAAAAAATGGAAAATCTTCACATGACATCCTTATATGTCACCTACAACCTAGAAAAAATTATAAACATGTGTTTTGGAAGTTTTTGTGAAAAACCCTTCTCAGAAATGAGCTTCGAGGTTCGAAGATGTATGGCTTTCGACTGAAATGAGCTAGGGTATGACCCTTGACATAGCAAAAATTGTCGGAATGAGGCCAAACTTGGCACACTGCTGTATCTTGGTTGTAGAATAGTGTTGGGTACGGGGTTTAGGGTTTTTGTTGAATAAAAAACACATTTTCCATTTTTTTAGTGTCAAAACAGGCTGTTTTTGTGAAGCAGGTACCAAAACGGCTCACCGAAAGAGGAACGTCCAATGAGATGAAAAATAGTAGACCATAATATAGGTACATATAACCCTGGGTTTGGACATGAAAACATACTTAGCTACTGCAAATTCACAATACAAGATCCTGCCGATTTCGTTGGAAGTGGGCATGATTTGAACTACGAGCACCGCATAGTTTGGTCATGATTTTTTGAAAAAATCATTTTTAGATTCAAAATATGTACTTTCTGTAGAGATATTAAAGGTTTTTCTCTGGATCAAAGTTTTGGTTAGGTTTAGGTTTGGGTTTAGGGGTCACGGTTACGGTTTCGGGCTAGGGTTAGGCATAACTAATTCAAAACAAATCAAAAAATGGAAAATCTTCACATGACATCCTTATATGTCACCTACAACCTAGAAAAAATTATAAACATGTGTTTTGGAAGTTTTTGTGAAAAACCCTTCTCAGAAATGAGCTTCGAGGTTCGAAGATGTATGGCTTTCGACTGAAATAGCTTTCCATGGAGTGCTGTTGGACCAAGTGTTGGTTTTTCTCTCAACCAATCCATTACTGCATCTGTAGGTGGACAAGTGTGCTGCTATGGGTTCTGGCAGCAGAAGCGGCAGCAGACACGTTCTGGCTTTCAGACAGATGAGGTCTGAACACCCTTCCCCTTGTCCCGTTCTCTGCGTGGCTGAAGCACATTGATACGGATTTTACCGAACTTGCTGTCAGCATTCATATTAAAAAACAATCCAAGATGCTCATCGCAAGTTAGTGGGAGAAATTTTGCTCGGTGCTGACTGAAATAGTACAGATGAACAGTCATCGCATCGCTCCATGGATATTGACTACGGAGTGCATCGCGCAAATCTTTGAACGAAATGCTTGTTTCCACCACCTTCGGATAGTAAAATCCAACAAGGTTTTGTGGTTGATTAGCACGTACCACACTAGTTTCCATCCTAACCGCCAGCCGGAAAGCAAGCGCAGGATCAATCCTATCGATTGAAATAAAGGGTGCGGTTAGTCCAGGAACAAATCAGCAAAATTGGAACGATTAACGCTACTAACGGTCAAATATGCGCTAATTTACGAGTTTCTCATCAATTCGAGGGGAAACGATGATTACCCAGGTGTAATCCATGAATTATCCGCTGCTGATTCGACCCAATCCTCTCCACGGTCGATGGGCCGGAGGGCGTCCTCCCCCGCCATCGCTTAGTATTCCCAGATGGGGAGGTGTGGTAGATGTGGCGGAGGCGTGGTTTTGCCGATTAAAGGAGTAGGGTTAGAGGGTGGAGGACACAACGGCGACGGAGGCAGCACGATGGCGGCGCGGCGGCGGAGGGGATCGATCTGTTTCAGGTTACCGTGAGGTTCAGACAAACTGCTCCGACGTGTCACCTTGCGGCGGCACCACTCATCAGGTACGCTACGGTCAAGAGCGCCACTGTCGTACACAGTCCGACCGGCCCCACTCGTCAGAGTTCCACCGTCGTACACAGTCCGACCGACCCCACTCGTCAGAGTTAACAGTCAATGCCTTGACCAACGGCAAACACCCAGTTTGTCCATTTGTGAGAGTTTCGTCTAATGAAGAGGGGAAAAGTGAGCAAAAGTTAAGAACGTGGGCATGGCTGAGTAGTGCTAAGGAACCAGGGGCACAGAAATAAAAAACCCAAATAATAATATGTTTTTTTGGGTCGAAAACTGTCGGTACTATTGTTTTATGTGATATAAATTCAGTTATAAAGATAAAGGCCGCCAGCTTCTGACGAGCAGAGTGCATCTTGTAAGCAGTCGATTGGAATAAGTCAAGGTTATAAAAAGCGCGCTTAAGCTCGCTTAGACGCTAAGCAGACCAAAACGTCTAGCGCTCAACTCCGCTTAAACGCGTGCTTAATTGCGCTTAGCGCTTTAATCCTTCAGAAAAGAGAAAAGCGGAGACAAAACGATGAATTAGCGTCTAGCGCTTAACTGAACCTTGGAATAAGTCGAAAGTTGTATACCCGGTATTTGTAAGCTCACCCGATTATAGTGAAGATTTGCTGGTTCGCACTCGTGGTTTTTTCTCTTCCTCATTGAAAGGGTTTTCCACGTTAAAAAATCTCGTGCCATTAATCTTGTTTTGTTTGTCGTTTATTTATCTATCGCTTATAACAAGTGGTATCACAGCCCTGTTTCAGATTAGAGTTTTCTGATGGCATTGATTAAGTTTGATACCGTTGCTGGACTACAAGACGAGATTCTCGCTGTGGCATCAAGATGCGGGCGATTCTGTCACAAGCTTCAGATCTTGATGAGGCGCTGGATGCGTTCGGATCAAAGGACGTTAGGTCGTGGACTCCTGAGGAGAAGCGCAAAGATCGTAACGCTTTGTCTATGATTCAACTTCATCTATCTAATGATATTTTGTAAGAAGAGCTGCAGGAGAAATCCGCCGCAACTTTGTGGGTCAAGCTGGAATCAATCTGCATGTTGAAGGACCTAACTAGCAAGATGCACGTGAATATGAAGTTGTTCATGCAAAAGATGCAAGAAGGTGGTTCGGTGATGAACCACTTGTCAATCTTTAAGGAGATCGCTACTGACCTATTGTCGATGGAGGTAAAATATGATGATGAGAATTTAGCTCTTTTACTGCTATGTTCGCTGCCTGGTTCTTTTACGAATTTGCGTGATATCATACTATTAAGCCGTGATCAATTAACGCTTGCGGAAGTATATGAGGCTCTATAGACCAGGGAAAAGATGAAAGGTATGTTACAGTCTGACGCATAGTCTTCCAAGGGTGATGCATTGCAGGTTCGAGGCAGGCCTGAGCAGCGAGACACCAACTACAACCACAACAACAAAGATAAGAGCAAGGGCGACAGAGGTCGCCCAAGGTCCAAAGGACGAGAAAGTTCTGTAGGCATTGTAAGAAAACCAATTACAATATTGATTATTGCTGGAAGTTACATAACAAGGATAAAAGGAACAGTACTTACCAACCAAAAAATAAGTCTGACGATAATGGTAATGGTAAGGCTGTTGTTGTTGCTGGTGATAGTTCTTCTGATGGTGAATGCCTAGCTGTTTTTGCTGCATGTGCTTTTGATAGTTCTTATGAGTCTGTGCAGACTGGAGATTATGTGTGTGTGGGGAATGACAACCAATGTACCATTGTTGGCGTTGGTTCTATTCAGATCAAGACACATGATGACATGACACACGTTGACTGGAGTGAAGCACATCCCAACCATGGCGAGAAATTTGATCTCGCTCAGCACCCTTGGTTGTGACGGGTACAAGTATGTCGCAGAGAATAGACGCCTAAAGGTATAAAAAAAATCTCTCATTATTATGATAAGTGATACGAATTCTACCAAGTTATATGTTCTTACAGGTAGCATTTTGTCTGATTCCGTTACTCCTGCTGTAACTAATGATGATCCAAATACAACTAAACTTTGACATATGTGACTTGGACACATTAGTGAATTTGGTATGGCAGAATTGATCATGAGAGAACTTTTGAAGGGCTGCAACATGAGTAAGTTGTCGTTCTGTGAGCACTGCATGTTTGGCAAGCATAAAAGAGTTAATTTCAATGCTTCTGCTCATACCACCGAAGGTACACTTAATCATGCACATGCTGATTTGTGGGGGCCGTCACGTAAGCCCTCTTATGGTGGTGCTTGTTACATGCTTACCATCATTGATGATTACTCTAGAAAGGTTTGGCCTTATTTCTGAAAAATAAAGATGATACGTTTGCTGCTTTTGAGTGGAAAGTTATGATAGTAAGGTAAACTGAGAGGAATGTGAAGTTGCTTCGTACTGCCAATGGTGACGAATTTTGTTCGCATGACTTTGATGATTGTTGCAGGCAGGAAGGCATTGTGAGTCAGGCCGGGCATTAGGGATTTCTTGAATTTTCGGGACGGGAAATTCGAGAAAAAAAGAGTCCGGGATACAGAAATTGACTCCCAAAATTACACCAAAAATCTATTTCCCAAAAATTCGGGTTCCCGAAATTTCGGGATCGGGTTCGGGAAATCCTGAATATCCCGAATTGCAGACCAGGTAACAAAAATGAGAGAAAAAATAGGTTTTCGATAGTATTTCTTCATCATTTCAGCAGCATTTCGACAGTATTTTGACATCAATTTGACAGCAAATAAGACATACAGAATTTTTGACATAAATTCGATAGCAAACAGGAATCTAACAAGTTCAACTATTGAGCAGCCGCCCAAGCAGACACACACAAACATAGGAAGATAACAAGTTCATGCAAACAAGTGAACAGCCAGACACACACAAACATAGGAAGATAACAAGTTCATGCAAACAAGTGAACATCAAGCACATGTCCTGATCCAACATCTACATAAGTAGTTGTACTTGTGGCTTCAATCTTAGGTTGTCCAGAAGCAGCACAACAACCAACAAGCATCAGTCCATCACTTCACGTCTTCACCTTATGGCTTCATTCTCAACTTCTCAAGTCCAATCTGTGCAAGTTCCACTGATCAAGATCAAGCACTATTGATTCAAAATGCATGTTACATAATACAAATGAAATCTGATTGTTCAATGTATAGTTGTACTTGTACCTTTAAGAAGATGTCCCTATGTTGGTGTTGGAGTTGGAGTTGGACATGCTTCCAATTTTGGAAGTTGATGCACCTTTTCCTTTTGCAATATGTGGAACACATCGGGATCGGTACTATGTAGACTTGAGCGATTTCCATCAAATCTGCATAATAACGATCATAGGACGCCCACCAAGCATAACGTGTACGTCGCAACACACAGGTTATGCGGGTGGAATTATGATGATCATTACAATAATTCACGATGGAACCCACAAAAGAACATATATACAACAACGACTCACCGAGTCAAGAGTACAAAAGATACATTACAAGGATCCCATAACAACGGAAGCGAAATAGTATCCGACTACGGATAAGAATACAAATTGGACTAAGAGTCCTGAAGATAAACGAGGCACCATAACCCTGCCCAGGCCAAGCCGGAGGGATTCCCAAGCTAACATCATCAGACTTCAAACTTGTCGACTTCAAACCTATCGGTAGAGATTACTCCAAATACACAAATGACCAAACAATGGTGTGTTTTACACTAACAACCAGAGATAATCAAAGTCAAAACACCCATGTGAACAGCGTTGGAGATGTCCATCTTATTCTATGAACTAACACCAAGGATATCACTAAGCAGAAGTGTACCCAACGTCAGGATCTTGAGAGGCTTCTTCTTACAATTCATGCATCATGTTAGAGTTAGACTACTCAAATAGTCTGAGGTCGTTAGTGTTCAGTGTTCACATCCCTTCCTTTTCTTTCAACGGCTACACTACATGTGAGAACTCTGCAACCAACCAATGAGATCCATGTCAAAGAGGAAACCACCAAACCCCAATCAGTCGTCTTCCACTCCCACAATTAAGACAGCCGGCTCATGCATGACGCTTCCTCCGGAGTCCCTCCCGCGGCGCAATTCCTCCGGCGGATTCCATCCGATCACGATCCACGCCTGTGTTGGTAGGCAGTGGCAAACCTTCATGGGGCTAACCTGGGCCGTCGCACCCCCCCTCCCAATCCACGAAGAAATAACCTATATATTACAGCTATTTAGCCCATTTGTTCATCAAAATTCGGCTCAAGGTCTGCCACTGTTGATAGGGACGGGAACTTCCTCCCGACGTACTTCCAAGTTCAGGGCGAACCCTATTTGCCGCCTTTAGCGGCGCGGGAGGCTCGCGCCACGCATCACCGGGCCACAATGGGCCGACCCATTTACTTTTTTCTTTTTTCATTCTTTTCCTTTTTCTATATTCCTAATTTCTTTCCTAATTTCCTTTTTCTTTTTGTTTTCTTTTTTATTTCTTTTCTTTTTTGTTTCTTTCATTTCATTTTTTACATTTCATTTTCTTTTTTTTTTCTTTTTGTTTTCATTTTTCTTCTTTTTTTTTATTTTTTTCTTTTTCTTTTTTCTTTTCATTTTTTCTGTTTCTTTTATTATTCTTTTTTGCTTCGGTTTCTTTTATGTTTTGTGAATTTTATTTTGTTATTTTTTCGTTTATTTCTCTAAAATTGTACAACCTCTATTCCATATTATAAGTCATTTTGGCTAACAAAATTAGTTTCCCAAAACAGCTTATAATACGGGACGTACGGAGTAAATGATATTGAAAAGGTTAATTAGAAAAATGTTCTAGATTTAAAAAAATTTAGATTTGAAAATTTTTAAAATCGGAAAATGTTTGGATTGAAAATGAAAAAATCCAAAAATTATTTAAATTTCAAAAAAAATAATAAATTTTATATATGATTTTGAAAATGCTCATTTTTAACAAATATTTAGATTTAA
This sequence comes from Puccinellia tenuiflora, assembly GCA_012064385.1. Taxonomy (NCBI): domain Eukaryota; kingdom Viridiplantae; phylum Streptophyta; class Magnoliopsida; order Poales; family Poaceae; genus Puccinellia; species Puccinellia tenuiflora. Next base: position 234,698 of record QRDG01000211.1, on the reverse strand, counting down.
AAAATTCAAATTCAAAAAAAATTCAGATTAAGAATGTTTCAAGTCTGAAAATTCTTTAAATTTAGAAACGTGTAATAAATTGTCTATGATTTTGAATATATTTATTTTAAAATATGTTTTGATTCTAAAAAGTTCAAATTCGAAAACTGTTCAGAATTGAAAATGTTTACATTCAAAAACTGTTCAGACTAAAAATGTTTCAAATCTAAAATTATTTAAGTTAAAAAAATCTAGATTTTAAAATATTTATATTCAAAAAATGTTTATTTTTCTATAAAAACTTGTTTAAACTAGAAAATGTTCAGATTTTGAAAATGTCCAGAACTAAAAAAGGTTCAAATTTTGAAAATGTTCATATTTATATTGTTCATTTTTAAACTATTCAATTAAAAAATATTCACGTCATTCTTTTTGTTTCTTTGATTTTTCTTTGTCATTTATTTTTTTCGTTTGTTTTTTTCAAAGTATTTACGTTAATTTTAAACTTTTTTTATTTTATTTTACTTTTTCAAAATTAATTTTAATAAATACTTCAGATTTGAAAATGCTCAGATTTAAAATTTGTCCAAATTTGAATTTTTGTTTGGATTTCAAGTTTGTTCAAATTTGAATTCCATAGGATTTTGAATTTGTTAAATTCGATTATTGTTCATATTATGAATTTGTTCGAACTCAAAAAAATTCAATTTCAAATTTGTTCAGATTTCAAATTTTCTCAAATTTGAAATTTGTTCAACTTTGAATTTTTGTTCGGATTTTATAATTTTTTTTAGGTTTAAAATTTCTTCAAATCTGAATTTTGTTTGGATTTTTGAAAAATGTTCAAATTTGAAATTTGTTCACACTTTGAATTTTGTTCTTATTTTGAAAAAATGTTTAGATTCGAAAAATGTTCAAATTTTGATGTTTTTTCAGATTTTAATTGTATTCATATTTTAATTTATTCAAATTTCAAATTTATGTTTTTTTAATGTTATTTAAATCAGAAAAAGAAGAGTAAAACGCAGGTTTAGTACATCAACTTGCCGTGGGTGTGCGTTTTGGTCACCAAGTTGCAAAACACGAAAAGCGGGTCACCAAGTTGCCACGCGCGAGCGTTTTGGTCGCACCGTGACGGTGGTCGTGAGTTTGCATACGTGGCAGTCAGTTTTTTTTGCAAATTGACCCTTAAACTTTTATTTATTTCTATTGCTAGGTCATTTTTAATTATTTTTTGTTTGACTTTTCAGGAAGGATTTGCAAAAAAGAAAACTTTAGGTGGGTATTTGTAAAAAACAAACTGCCGCCGTCACGAAGTTACCAAACGCTCACGCGTGGCAACTTGGTGACCTGCTTTCGCATTTCGCAACTTGGTGACTAAAACGCACATTCACGACAAGTTGGTGTACTAAACCTACGTTTATTCGAAAAAGAGAAAGCAGAAAAACAACCAAAAAAATAGAAAAAGGAAAAAAATCTGATGAGCTGCGGCCCAATTACGCGCCACAGGGGAACGACCCCTCTGCGGCGCCTCCCGCTCACGCCGCTAAGAGCAACTCCAGCCGTTGGCCCCCAAGGGTATCCGGCGAAGGATTTTTAGCCCATTCGCCGACGCCCCCCAAGCCTTGGGGAGGCCTCGGTTGCCACTCGCCCCCCAGCTTTCGGCCCCCCAAGACTCTTTTTTTGAATCGACATGTTCCCGCTACATATCGGCGATCGCAAGTTCGGTGATCCAGCCACAATTCGGCGGTCAAGTTTGCATAGTTTTAGACAAAAAACATAATTCGGCGATCAAAAGCGGCCAAATCGACGACGTCGACCTCAAATCGCCGGCTCGTCGTCCTCCACTTGCACCACGACGGAGGGGTCGGTCGATGGCGCAGCGATCGGCGGCGACGATGCCGGCGTGGTGACGGTGCTCGGCGTCGATTTCGTGGTGGAGCCTTCCGTTGGCGGAGTCGGGGTCGGCGCTGGTATCTTGTTCAGGATGAGGTCGCGCTGGCTCATGTAACACGCCTTGACCTTGTCGTCCATGATCGTCGCCGGGTCGGCGCTCATGAGGAACGCCAGATCGGTGTTCCTCTTCTTGGCCGTGACATTGGTCTTGAGGAGCTCGATCTTCACGTCTTGTTTCTCCATCATCTGCGACCACCTCGCCTTGCACTTCTCCTCCCTCTTGGTGGCGTGGGTCTTTGCATCGGCGATGCACTTCTCGATCGACGTGTGCAGCCTTTCTGTCACCAGTGCACTAGCCCTCACTGCCTTCGCCTTCTTGTTCCCTTCTGGACGTCCATTCGAGGCTACCGATCCCGGAGCGTCGGGGTTGAAGGGTTCTTTCCCCTTGTCGAGGTTCACAGGAACCTCCGCCCACTTCTCGCACTTCTCGATCCTGGAGAAGACATGGAGGAACTTGAACTCGGCGTATTTGCTGTCCTGCCGGTACAAGTCGAATATCCGGACCATCTGCCGGCGCGCAACAAAAGGGGGAAATGTCAGCCGAAGAAGAACGAATAGGCCATGGGCAACTGAGTCGGGGTTTACCTGACGCTCGACGTCGGCGCCGCTCTCCGGGCGAGCCATGACCTCCTCGACGATCCCGTGCCATTGCTGCAGGCCGCCTGGACGACCGCCCAGTGGTTCCTATCGCTTTCTCGCCGCGCTCCATGTAAAATCCTTTGAACTCGGGGTCGCAAAGCTTGCGCTCGTCCAACGATCTCTTCACCCTCGCCCAATAGTTCTCCGAGTTCTGATTTGCGTCGGTGATTGGGTCAATGCTCACCATCTTCCACGCTTCGGCGAGACACTCGTCTTCCTTGGCGGACCATTTGATGCGAGGCTCGGCTATGTCGGCGGCCTTCTTCTTCTTCCCCTTCTCCGCGGCGATAGGTTGTTCTTCCTCCTCCCTGCGAACTCATCCCCGGCGAAGTCTCCCCCGGCAAAGTCTCCCCCGGCGAAGTCATCCTCTTCTTCTCCCCGGGCGTATGATGCCGCCGCCCCTGAGCCGGACGCGATGATGTCGTCCATGCAGCGTCCTACGATTCGGGCATTTGGCCGAACACGTTGCGGGCGCCGTCGAACTCGACCGGATTCACCGGAGGGGGGAACAGAGGGCCACGGTATGGCATGGCCGGCGAGCCCCCGGTGCCGGCGCTCAGTGTGGAAGGGTCGCGGAACGCTATGTTGGGGTTGAATCCGCCGTGCGGGTTGCCGTCTCCGTAGTCCAGCGAGCCCCCCTCTAGTGGGGTGTGGCTAGCGACGCCGGCGAGAAGGCGGTGGGCGACGACGAGAAGGCCGACGGTGATGGTGATTGGTGACGCCACGCTCGCTTGGCTTCCTCCTTGGCTTCCTTGGGTTCTCCAAGCGCCGGGCGGCAAATAGAGGCCGTGCGGCGCAAACAGTGGCGATGGCGCAGGAAAGCACGGTTTCCCGTCCGCCACCACCGCCGCTCGTCGTGCCTCCTTGGCCTTCTTCCACTCGTCCCTTGCCTTGCGGTCGACGGTGACCGTCTTCCTTCGTTCGACTTCGTTCGCCCACTCGGTGTTGCTCAAGCCTTCCGACCGCCCCTTCCCCTCCCCCTACCCCTCCCGGCGGAGGTCGCCCCTTCCCTCTTCGCCGGTGGTTCTTCGCCGGCGGCTCGTGGGTTGATGAATTTCTTGGACGCCATGGGAGGTGATTGCCGCGGGAAACGGCGGGAGCTACGGGATATGGAGAAGGAGAAATGGAGTGAAGCGAAACAAAAACGGCGGGAATCGTGTTGTCTCGCCGACAGGGCTGGCCCGCGCGGCTTTTCCCTTGTGCCGGCGCCCCTGGCCTGGGTACGCCGGATAACTTTTGGACCAAATCCGACGAAAAACGAGACCTTGGGGGCGCGACTGGGAGGAAAATCGTCCGTCGACGTTCAAAAAGCGGTGCTGGGGGCCTCTTGGGGGGGCAGATGGAGTTGCTCTAAAGGTGGTGAACAGGGGTGAGCCGTTCCGAACCATCGCGGAACTCGAAGTCGCCGTCCATGCGCGCTACGCCGACATCTACCTCTCCTGGCATTGCCGAAACATACCCCGCGGCCCGCCGCCGTCTCCGACGTATGCGTACATATGACCGCCCCACACCCTGTCGCCTCACCATCGATCCTTCTTCTATTTCGATCCTGATGATCTTGTTCGAGATGGATTCGCTTCTATGAGGGATTCTGAGACAACGCTTCTATGGGGAATTTTTGATCCATAACTTTTGCATGCAGTGTCATAGCTTGTTCGACATCAGGTGTGCGTGATGGAGCATGTGGCTCAGGCTAATTCTGCACAAACAACGCTGCAAGAGCAAGAACCAGCTGGTGTGTCATCGTCCACCAAGGAGTTGCACGGCAAAACGACATCAGTGGAACCACGTGTCGCTGCCAATTCCTCGTCATCTCTGCAGTCGGCCAAGAAGAAGCTTCCTCCGGAGTCCCTCCCCCGGCGAAGTCCCTCGGGCGGCTTCCAGCCGATCACGATCCATGTCCGTGTCAACAGCGATGGGAACTACCACCCCAGGCATCTCCCCGGCCTCCCCGGCCGACCGTTCCGAGAGCTCCGGGATCTCGAAGACGCGGTTCGTGAGTTCTACACCGGCATCTACCATTCCCGGCATCGCAGGAAGAGGCCCCTTGCTCCGCCGCCTTCAACGTACGTATCACATCAATCTTCTTTTTCGGATGATCAAGCTAAAATCGATTTATTATTACCTTACTTATCGGTCAATGATTTCTTGGTTGCTTCTCCAGCGATGGCATGTTCCAGTTCAGGTTCGTGGTGGAGCATGCGCCTCGGCGGCCTATAGGCCCTATACCATCTGCGCCACAGGAACCTGCAGAAGTAGAGTCCCTGAAGGCGTTGCTCAACACTACAACATTGGGGGAGAAATCGTCCGACAGCACTGCCACTTCCTCTTCGTCTTCCTCTCGGCAGTCAGAACAAGACACTGTTCTGGCCTCGCCACCATCAGGGTCACGCATCTGGCCCCGGCTACGACGTGACTGGGGATTCATGTATTACATAAGGGTCGATCTCGGGGGATCTTTCCACACCTATCCTCATGCCGGCGGGCCGTTTCCACTACAACACGGCTGATATTCAGAGGCACTTTAAAATGCCACTAAATATGGTCTAAGTGCCACTAATGACCTACTGTGGCACTTTGGAGCCACCTTTGCTTGTGCCTCAAAAAGCTTTTGTGGCACTTCTCCAAAGTGCCCCAATAGGTCATTACCTATTGAGGCACTTTGTGAAATTGCCCCAATAGGTCATTAGGGGCACTTTGTGAAAGTGCCCCCAAAACCAATTAGTGGCACTTTGAGAAAGTGCCACTAATTGAATTTGAGGCATTTTCACCAAAGTCTCCCCCGGCAAAGTCTCCCCCGACGAAGTCATCCTCTTCTTCTCCCCGGGCGTATGATGCCGCCGCCCCTGAGCCGGACGCGATTTGCCTAATTTGCTTATCCCTCTTGATGACCAATTGCATCATCATCCCCAAGAAGTTCAGACAGTTCCATCGATCGATCCCCTAAAAGCATGAACACCATTTGTATAAGAACAATACTCCAGCATAGGCTTACTCCACGAAATGGAGTAAACAGATTGCAAACTTCGAGCACAACCAGACAACTACAAGAACTGTACAACACTAGTAAAGCACAACATTTTACTTGCACTTATACTGACAACCAACTACAAGCAAATTGCAGTGAAACTAAATACAACGAATTGCAGCAAATTAGGATCATCACAAAAAAGCAGCAGATCATCACACAAGAAAACCATCTGAGTGTGGCCTGACATATGAATTGTATCTGACAACAGATTTGGAATAGCTTAGTCCCATCTCCCCTTCCTCCCTGCTTCCGAATGTTCTTGCTTTGCAATATTTTAAGTTTATAGCAAGCAATATTTTACTCTAGCAAGCAATATTTTTTGTGCTAATCCACGAGTGTGCAGTTTAATTTTTCAGGTAAACCATCAAGATCTCGTTTAATTTTTCATCAAAGGTTTAGTCAGAACTACAGTTAAAACCATTTCTAAAAACAAAACATATGGTTAAGCAATTAATCTTTGCAAAAAGGATTTAAGAAGAAGATCAAAGTCTGTTCCTATGCATATTTAAAAGAGCATGCATATTTCCTAGTGTGAGTACGGAATAGATTCAAAATGTGCTGAAACAAGGTTCACAATGATGACATATCTGTTCTTGTAAGAAGATGAGCAGAGAAAGATAGAGGTCAAACCTCTGATGGAGGAGAGTGTGTTCTTTACCCTGAGCTGGCACCCTTCGTAGTCCATCCTGAACTTGAGATCCATCGTCCGCAACACATAGCCTGGCCTCCAGCCACACAACAACTCTCCTCTTCCTCCTCCTGTCGTGGCCTGGCCTACACTGCCACCCAACAGCCCAGACAGGCACTCCAAGGTGCCCCCCCCCTCCCATTTGCGAGCCCATGGCCTTGTCGGCGTCGAAGACGCAGAGGGTGAAGAGGAATGCCACACGACGGGATCCGAAGTCCTCTGCGCCACCTACTTCCGTACGGCCTCGCAGCCACCGGAAACAAAATCATCACACGTTAGTGCTACAAGTTTATGATGTCAGTTCTAACACCTCGAAACACACTACACACACGCGGGGAAGATCGATCACACAGTGACCATGAGTATAGTTCGTCAGTGTACTTGCCTAACATTCACGTGTTAACTAGCAGAGAACGAACATAAATACATAGCAATGGTGGGCACAGGCATTAGAACAAACACGTCGTGGGCAACAATTTTCCCCAAATCAGAGTTGAAGGAGGTAGGAGGGGAAATCAACACATACTTGCAGGTTGTTGTGGATGTCCAGACTCCAGAGAACATGCTGCCGGCGAGCATAGGAAGGAGCGTCGGGACTCCATGAGCCTCCCGCAGCGAGGTGACCACGCCTCCCGCAGCGACCTAGGCCAGCAGCCGCGCCACGACGTTCACCGCATCAGGTCGGCATACGGGTAGTGCTCATCCGGGTACTGCCGCACCAGGCCGAGAAGATCGAGCAGGCGGAGCCGGAGCGGCTAGGGTTAGGGTTTCGTAGGCGCGCTCGATTGGAGAACGCAGGGAGCGAATCCAGTAGGGAAACCGGTGGTATAGGAGGCGGCGGAGCAGCGCCAAGGCGCGGCGGCGCCGGTGATGGCCGGAGCTAGCCGGGGCAGCGGGTGGCTGCAGCGCCAAGGCGAGAGAGCAGAAGGAGAAGAGGAACGAGAGAGAGAGAGAGGGGTCGGGTTTGACCCAAACCGGGTGGACCAGCCCTGTAGGGCGGTCCGGTTGGACCAAGGGCCATTTGGTCTTTTCACAATCCAATTTAAATCAAATTCAAATTCAAAAAATGAAAATTAGAAATTCCAAAAAACAAATTTAAAATATGTTTTCAGCTAAAAATTCACAAGGAATTTAAATGTGAATTGTATTTAATTTATTGAAAGGTTTCTAGTGTGAAAAATTCAAAGATTCTTAAGTGGACATGAATTGAATTATCTTAAAAAAAATCAAAGATCCTTAAGGGGAACTGACAGAGGAGATAAAGGCGGAGCAGCCTTAAGGCGACGAGTGTACACAAGATTTTTTCGCATTTTTACTACTCAGATTAATCAATCCAAAATTAAATAAGTGTTGTGTTAATAAAAGAAATATCTATACTTGAATAAGTAATTAAATTTGAACAAATAAATAAATAAAATTGGGAAAACATATAAAATAATTACCTCATGATTTTAAAATATTAATAATGATTTAAAGGAAATAATATTTATAAAATAAACTAAAAGTAATGTTGTTTAACAAAAACCCTTAGGCCCTGTTGAGTTTTTAGGATAAAACCAGCACATTGAAGTCTGACTTTCCCAAAATCCACCACTGTATGCTGTGGGACATAAGTCCACTATTATTGAGCAAGTGTTTTTTTCAAATCACACTAAAACGCATGTGGCCTAGAATTGACACGGATTATGACAAGGATGTTATCAATATACTGTATTATTGTAGCTTCATGCATGAAATAGTCCCTCTTAATCCATGATACAACATTAATCCAAAGGAGCAACATGAAAGATATGTATTAGTGGAAGAGAACCGTCAGGGAACGGCAACCATCCTTGTCGTCGATGGCGCCAAGCTGCCCAAGCACGAGGACAACGCACAGCGTGCACTGTCGTCATTAGGCCGCCAGAGACATTGGGGAGTGTGTTCTCGTCGTGAGGCAACGGATACAAAATAAATAAATATATGCCTAGAAATCTTGAAAAACAAATGATGATACCAATTATCCATATTGAGCAAAAAATCCTTTAGCACAAGACCTGTTATAAAAAAGATTGAGATAGTCACCTCACAAAAGTCACCTTCCAATATAAATTCAGTCAATTACATTATATGGCCTACACATAAGAGGAAGAGGTCATCTACCAATGTAATTCAGTAATATAGTTGTATAAGGCAATCTAATAGTCCACAATGACGTTATCACTCTATAATGAATCAGAGATGCTGATACAACCAAGTATCATCAAACTTATGTCAACTCATTGAGATTTAAATGAGCCCTTAAATATGTGTCCTAACTAAGACAATGCTAGGAAACTATAGAGAACATTATGTATCCCAAGAATTACTACAGAGAACATCATGTATCCCAAGAATTACTACAAAGAACATCATGTATCCCAGGAATTCATGATCCTCATCGCCTCCGTCTACCAGCCCATGTCGGGGTCTCCATCTAAGCTGACTTTGACATGCCGTTGGAATGCTTCTTTCCGCCTGGACCGCACAGGCTCCTCAGGTCATGTGTGCGCCTTCTCCCAGCAGGCTGCGCGTGCACGCCGTGCTCTCCTACGCATGCACGGAATCCCTGCCCACTCCCGTTTGCCGTTGTCGGATATCTTCAATAGAGCGATTCCTCGATCATTTTTGTCGCTCCCGTCCACATCGACTCCCCTGCGCAGATCAAACATGAAACGGATGAGCTGGTTTCACTCATATGACCTAATATTAATACTCATATTCCATCTCACTTTATTATCTCTCAAGCTCATGACTCTCCTGTTATGGATTATTCTCTTTACCCTAGAATAGCAAATCTAGAAGGCCAGAAATGACAAAGATTCAAGGGGGGAAACACTGCTATATATCCACTCTATTCTCCATCTAAATGCTACTGGTTATCACTCTAATTATGTCAGATTTTTATCTCATAAATTAACTCCAGTCCACTCATCTACCTAAGAAGCAACGAAAATCAATAAAAATCAAGAACGTTGAAAGTTGAAAAACCCCACCTAAACCAAACAAACCTGCAGATGATGCACAGTTTTCAGCAGTTATGTAACACAAACTGTATATTGATCTGCACAAGGAAACAATGGGCTGCACAAGGTTGTCCTCGAAGTGCACCTTCTTGGAGAGGAAATTGGCGCCGATCATAGCCTTGTAGTGGTTGCTGAACTTCGTGTTCACATATCTGAATCAAGTCAAGGCTCAAGAATCAGAGAAGACAGTAATATGATCTCTCTGATAACATACCTCACATAATCGTACAACTTCCGGCAAACTTGAACTTCATCCTGATTAATTACTACGACAACAAACTCTTTGCACGGCTCGACAATGTATTAACCTGAGCCATGATAAAAACAAAGTCAGTCATGCCATAAAAAAATATCCCCAAACCCAGTTCAATTCATCACTGAATATATCTGCACTAACACATATATATACAGTGATAGACTCTTTTGTTCCTAACTTTGCTGTTCAAAACTGAGCATAACCAGTACTGTTCAAGCTATAAACTCTCACTGATGATCTATACTAATCACAGATTTACTTATCTCACCTAAACCTAAACTCTCAGTACTTATTTTAGTTGCTCACGATTCTCTCAAAATCTCATATGAACATGACATTCCCCTATGTCCTCTCTGATGACTCTAAATCTAAATCTATTGTGTGCGTTCAAGAGAAGACGTATAAGACAGTAATAGAGACCTTGGCCTTTTATCAAGTGCTTGGAGTCTGTGCACTGACCAGCAGCGGTGAAGCAGAACAAGATGTACCTAGAGTCCATTCTCCAGAGCCTGTTGTGTGCTGCCTGTTGGGTGGAAGCGATGCGGCCGCAGACCCGATATAATTCCACGACGTGTGGTCCTTATGGAAGCAGTGGCGAGACAGTGGAGATGTCGAGCTTAACTGGGGGCAGTGGCAGCCATGACCAGGTGCTCGTGCTGTTGCTCACCGTGAAGCATCAGGCCCCCCTCGCCAGATCGGCAGCCTCCTCGAAAGGCCAGGTGCTCATGTTGTTGCTCAGTGGCGAGGCCGCACAAGGAGAGGGGAAGATGAGGGATCTACCTGGAGGATGGAGGGAGGAGAAGAGCGGGGATCGGAGGGGTCCCCATGGCCGTCGTCAGGTTTGGGGACGCTGCCTTCTCTATCCACCGGGAGTAGGAGGTGGAGGTCGCCGGCGGCTGGAGATCGACACGGTGTGGCGGCCGGATGCAGGTGGAACCTATTTTTGAAAACAAACATATATATATAATAAGCAAGCAAGCCACCTCATTAAAAACCTTCCAGTCCCCTTAGGTACCCTGGTAAGGAAAAGAGTGCGTAAAAAACTTGCTGCTTTAGAGTTCGAATAAGCTTACATCATCTGAAAGAATTCCCCGAATAAAATCTGGAGGATCCTCGTGCCAAACAGTGGACAAGGAGCCCTCCGCATTAGCGGCTAGGGTATGAGCAGCTCTATTGCTTTCTCTAGAGGCGAACTCAAAAAAGATATTACTAAAACCCCTCGCCAGCATGGTACATTCCTCATAGATAGCAGCTGCTGGTCCAATGGAGTTTCCCGCATCGTTCATCGTATTGATCACCTCCATGCAGTCACTGTTGACCATGATCTTGGAGCAGCCCACCTGTCCCGTAAGTAGGAGACCATTCCGTAAAGCCTTGGCCTCTGCTGTTGCTGCATCTGCCACATGAGGAATGCCATAGCAGCTACCAGCAACAAAAAACCCATGATCATCACGAATAACCGCCCCTGTCGCACCAGACTCTCCAACCTCAGAGAAGGAGGCGTCTACGTTCAGTTTCACAAATCCTTCTGGGGGTTTCTTCCATCCCTCTCTCTTAATGCCCGGTCTTGGCTTTGCAGCTCTGTAGTAGTTGAGAGCAATCGCCGCTATAGATTGGGCTGATTTGGCCGGCTTCGAGATATCCTCGCCATGGTTAACCTGTCTTCGCTCCCACCAAGCGTACTAGCACACAGTTACCATTAACTCCTTGATGCCAATTTCAAAACCCGGCGCCTTCTGGTCCTTCTGTTTCAGCAGGGCCTCGAAGACAGCAGTACCCTCGTGGTAAGCGTTACATACCATATTGATTGTCTCCGGTAGCCCCAGATTTTCCCAAAGTTCTTGAACTCGGGTACATGTGAAGAAGACATGGCGCGTGTCCTCACAATGTACCTTACACATAGGACATAAGCTAGAGGGGATGATATGCCTGTTAGCTAGAGTACAATTGCACGGGATCGTGTCATGCATAAATCTCCATGCAAAGATTTTTACTTTCGGTGATACCTTCAATTGCCAGATTTTTTGCCAAACTGGGTTTGCTTCAGAAGTACTTTGCCCAGTTGTACGAGCAAGCTTACGTCCATGTTGGTGTTCCCATTCTCTGTAATACGCTGACCGAACTGAAAAAACACCCATTCTTGTGTAATTCCATGAGACGAAATCATCCATCATGCCCACAGCCAGCGGAATATTCAGAATTCGGGCAGCATCAATGGGAATGAACAGGGTTCTAATGAGTTCCTCATCCCATTGTCCAGACTCAGTATTGATCAATTCGGAGACCCTTGTGAGGACAATATTCCTTCTTGGTGTCAAAACTTTCCTCGATGGACTGTTCGGGATCCAAGCATCAGTCCATATATCAATATTCGTGCCATCTCCAACCCTCCAAATATGACCTTTCTTGAACGTCTGAATGCCTGCGAATAAGCTTTGCCATGTGTAAGATGATCCCTTCTTTAATTCAGCACCTAAAAGATCACCCGAGGGGTAGTACTTAGCTCTTAAGACCCGGGCACATAGAGAATCTGGCTCACACATCAATCTCCAGACCTGCCTAGCAAGCATAGCTAGATTAAAGCACGGTAAATCTCGAAACCCCATTCCACCTCGTTTCTTGGGGACACACATCTTCCACCAGGCGAACCAATGCATATGTTTCTTACTATCTTCGTCTCCCCACCAGTAACGGGTCATAGCATCTGTGATCCCTTTTGTTACTTGCTTGGGAAGCCTAAAGACAGACATAGCATACGCCGGGATTGCCTGCGCTACTGCTTTGAGAAGCACTTCTTTTCCCCCATAGGACAACAACTTTTCTTTGAAACCTGCCAATCGAGCACAAACTCTATCAATTAGGTGCTGAAAACAATCAGATCGATCAACACCAACTAGGGGAGGGAGGCCTAGGTACTTATCTGTGATTGCTTCTGTTAAGATGTTAAGGGTAGTGCAAACCTCCTCCCTTGTTTCTGCGAGTGTACAGGGGCTGAAAAAACGCTTGATTTCGCCTCACTAACCATCTGTCCCGATGCTTGACAGTAATCTTGTAGAATCCGCCGAAGGGTGTTAGCATTTGTAAATCAGCCCTCATGAGGATGAGGGAATCATCGGCAAATAAGAGATGAGACACTGCAGGGGCATTGCGGCAGACTTTCACCCCTAATAGTTCGCCATTATCTTCGGCATCTTGAATAAGACTCGACAGCCCCTCAGAGCAGAGGAGAAACAGGTATGGAGACAGCGGATCACCCTGCCGGAGCCCTCGAGTCGGTGAAAATTGATCAGTTTCACTTCCATTAAATCTGACTTGATAAGAAACACTTGATACGCAAGCCATGACCAGAGAAATCCAATCATCTCTGAAACCCAGGCGGCCTAGAATTTCCTCCAGAAACCTCCATTCTACTCTGTCATAAGCTTTTTGCATGTCCAACTTAATAGCACAAGTACCATATTTCCCCTTCTTCTTGTTTTTTATTGCATGATAAGACTCATAAGCCACCAAGACATTGTCAGTGATTAAACGCCCCGGAACAAAAGCACTTTGGTTAGGAGTAATTATTTTAGGGAGTAAGCTTTTGAGTCTATGCGTAATCACTTTAGAAATAACTTTATAAGTAACATTGCATAAGCTGATAGGACGATATTGTGTTACCTTATTCGGACTGTCAGTCTTCGGGATAAGGACCACTGTAGTATTATTCCAATTGTCCGGGATGGATTTGGATTGTAAAGCATGAAGTACCACATTGGTAAGATCCTCCCCAATGAGATTCCAGTACCTTTTAAAGAAAATTGCATGTAGCCCGTCCGGACCTGGGGCTTTAAGGTCACCTATGTTGAAGAGGGCCTTCTTAACTTCCTCTCTTGTGTACGGAGCACACAGGGCATCATTCATGGCTTGGGTGACCCTTGGCTTAACCTTATTTAACACATTTACATCCGGGTTAACCACCTCTCTTGTGAATAGTGTTTGGAAGTATCCGTTAATATGAGCTGAGAGAGCCTCATATCCTTCCAGTACATTGTCTTCTTCATCCACTAGCTTCTTTATGAGATTCATCTTTTTCCTTCCATTAGCAAAATTATGGAAAAAGGAGGTGTTCTGGTCCCCTTGTTTCATCCAATTAGCACGGCTACGTTGGATCCATTTGATCTCCTCCTTTTCTTGTAACACCTCTATTTCTAGTTGAATCTCTCTTTGTTTTTCCGTGGCTTCCTCCGATAGAGGTCCTTCCATGACCTTATTTAGATCCATTTTCAGATCGTTGATTGATCGACGTGATTTTCTCAGCACTTGCTTGTCCCATGCATGCAGGGCTTTGTGAACCTTGTCCAGTTTCTGGCCCAAGTTCGCTTCTGGAATATGTTGGGCCTCCGCCCAAGCCTGCTCAACTATGGAATCAACCGAGTCTTCCATTAACCAGCATGCTTCAAAGCGCTTCTTGCCACTCGGTCGGACCACTGTCGTGCTGTTCAAGTACTATAGGTCAATCACTATTGGTCTGTGATCAGACCGAGAGAAATCTTCATGAATAACCGACGCTAAAGGGAATAGAACATTCCATCTTTGATTGCAGACTGCTCTGTCTAAACGTTCCCGGATCCTTCCCCTTCGCCAAGTAAATTTATCTCCCACATAGCCTAGATCAAATAGGTCACAGTCTGACAAAGCATCTCGGAAAGCCTGCATACACCTCTGGGGTCTCGAGGCACCCCCCTCCTTCTCATCACCATGTAAAAATTCATTGAAATCTCCAAGAATTACCCATGGTAAAACTGCCATCCCCTTGAGATCACGAATATAATCCCAAGTGTAATGTTTCCGGCTTGAACTAGGCTCTCCATACAAACCAGTAAAACGCCATCCCGAATCACTGTTTTCATCTATACTGATGTCTAAGTAGTTACTATGGGCTGTCGAGGAAGTTACCTTGATTTTATTCATCCAGAACAGCAACAACCCTCCACTTTGGCCGTCACTCTCCCAAATCAGCATGTTGTCAAAACAAAGCTTGCGCTTCAAGTTCTCTGCCTTAGCTTTAATCAGATGTGTCTCAGACAGAAAAAGAACATCTGGCTTCAATCATCCCTGGACATTCAGGAACGATCGAATTGCCGCGGGTTTTTGCAAACCCCGGAAATTGTATCCTTCGAGAATCATTGCGTTCGGTCGAGCTCACACGAGCTCGCCATATCTAATTGCTTGTTTGCGTCTTAGCTGACGTTTCAATCTTCTTCCGCTTGCTGTCTTGGGAGGATACATCTCCATCAGACTCATCATCCCCGGGCTGCTTGTTCTGATCAGTCCTTTCGCCCGACAAAGTAGTTGGGTTGTACTCTAATTCAAGTCTTTTACGGACTTTTGGGGCGACCTCAATTTCCATACCATTGCCAGTTTTCACAGGACTAGACCCTGTGTCTTGCAGCTCCTCATCATCTGCTCCATTAGTATTCCAATTGTGCTTCACAATTGCTTCATCTTGCATACCTCTGGCTCCCGTTCTCCCACCACGACGTCCCCCCTAGGGTTCCGTCCCCCACGGAGGGGAGCCCACTCTGGAAGTGGCGCCAAGAGCCAATCTCCCCACTGGAAGTCCTTTTCTTCATGCTTCCCGTTGCCGTGCTCAAAGTGAGTATGCCCTAGCAGCCCACAAACGTGACAAAACTTGGGAATCTTCTCATAGTAAACTTGGTAGTAGACTTTCTTTGCATCCCTTGTGACAGAGAGGAACCTGCACAGGGGTTTATTCACATCTAGATTAATCCGAATACGCACATGATTACCATCTCCACGAGGTGTTAGTATCACCGATTTAACCCTGCCAACACGCTTGCATAGAGACTCAAGAACTTCTTTCTTCCTGTATGCTGTCGGCAACCCCTTCAGCTGAATCCATACTAGGATTTTAGATAAATCCACTTCTTCGGGTTTGGTGAATCCATCATATTTTTCAATCAGAACACCACTGTCCCGGAAGATCCAAGGACCTTGCTCTGTGACCCTCTTCCAATCACCCAAACAGTTCACCGTCAGGACGAATAGATTCCTGCCCACTGGGTTGAAATTCACCCCCTGGGCCAAGCTCCACGCCATCCTCATATAGGAGTAGAAAGCCTCCCGTGAGAAGGGCTTGGTTGTGTGGACGCAGCAGATGGCCATGAATTCTGATTCTGGCTGTTCGTGAGGGAATTCTTCATTGAAATTCAGATCATCTTCCTTCTCTTCTTGCAGATCAAGCCTCTTGAGTAGATCATCAATAGGAATCGATTTCCCCCTTACTCCTCCCGAAGTCCTGCTCTGAGAGGAACTGCCCGAGTTCTCGCTCGCCATAGCGCTCGTTCGCCACGAGATCAAGAACAGATTGAGAATTACGATTGTGAGACACCTGAACCCAGATCAGGCCAGGAATAAAGAGACTCTCTCCGGATCACAGATCCGTCGGGAGAATTGTAAACCCTAGTCGCCGCCAGGGGAGTTGTAAACCCTAGTCGCCGTGTAACGCCCCAAGATCGGTACTATGCAGATTTTAGCGCTTCCAGCCAAATCCGCATAATAACGATCCTAAAGGACGCCCACCAGGCATAACGTGCACGTCGCAACACACACGTTATGCGGGTGGAATAGTGATAACATTACAACAGTTCTCGATGGAACCCACAAAAGAACATATATTCAACAACGACTCACCGAGTCAAGAGCAAAGATACAATACAAAGATCCAAATAACAACGGAAGCGGGTAGCGTCCGACTACGGACAAGATACAAATTGGACTAAGAGTCCTGAAGATAAGCAAAGGCACCATATCCCTGCCCAGGCCAAGCCGGAGGGATTCCCAAGCTAACGTCGTCAGACTTCAAACCTGTTTGGCTGCATTGGAATAGCAGCCCCGAAGGGGTCAGTACTATAAAACAGTACTGGCAAGTAATACTCACAAGATATCAAAGCTGGAATTCCGGGGAAAAAGGGTTAGCGATTGAGGCGGCAGCAAGCAGCACTATCAACCTATAGAGACACTCTGCAACAATCGTCTAATAGAGAAGAGGTAAGAGAGCGCTTAGGTAACCAACTATACTAACACCAAACATAACCCAGCCGATTCCTTACCAGCCCGTTTATCCTACGAGCAGTAAGCCCAAAGGCACTCACACAGTGGACAAGTTTTATGGGTTATTATTCAAGTGATCTATCTTACTAGTCAAGTTATTATCATTATAAGGTGCAAGTTGTCTATGATCTTGTTAGCCAGCACATTTCACCAAGTCGTCCATAACCGCGGACACGGCTTTCGAAAAGATTTAACCCTGCAGGGGTGCACAAATGTAACCACACGCACTTCAACCCTTTGCGCCATGCAATTAGCACACTTCCGGGGTATGCTGGCAGGGTATCCGACGCTACACTTTCCTTCACTACCACACTTGTCCAGGGAACCACCTAGCTAAGTCTGACCCACCTTGAAAGTCCGGCCGAAGCTCCGAGGTGGACCTAGCCGATGCGAGAACGGCTTCGGGAGGGAACACTCATACGATTGCCCCTCCTTCCACACTCGATAAACGAACGCTCCGCAGCCCTACCGTAAGTAACCATCATCGTATCGGAGGCGTCCCATCCGTGTACCTGCAACAATATAAAGCGCCGCGCAAATGGAAACACCCGAACTACTTGTGGCGCCCTGGACAAGGCTGCAGATCCGGTACTAGGTCGAGGGGAGTCCCATTTCCTCCCACATGTGGGTAGTGCGCTCAGTCTTGGATCAGAGGACAAGAACTCGGGTCCTAGGCGACACTAGCAGAACAAATCACCACGATTGGCCTTCCGCCGGTGCCTTATCTTTATTAATTATATCCCATCGCCAAACATTAAAGATTATCATGTGAATTAACCCAACTATCATATTAAAGCATGACTAGATTAAGATAACAAGACTCGAGCAAAACAACCTAAGCATGCACTACGACTCGCAAGGCCAACAAGATAAACAAGCAACAGGGTAGTAGGATGTGGGGGTGGTGGCATATCAGGGCTGCAAGGGAAACATGCATATAGGATCGGGACACAAGCATCGCAATATAAGGCTAGCAAGGAACAAAAGATAGGACGAGTGAGAGACAGAAGACAAGCAAAGATAGCAAGGGAGTATCACTTGCCTGCAATCCGGTAGAGGTAGCAGAACTTGTCGTTGCTCACATCAACTCAACGTCCTATTCCCGAAGAAGCAACAAACACTGGACAACGGAAAAAAAATGCATTGTACTACTACGGAAAAAGATCCGGCATGTTGATGAAATGCATGCATGACATGGCAAGACATGAGAAGATGAATTAAGCCAGATTAAACGGAACCGGATTCCGACATTTAAATATATATGGTTCAGGTTATTTTTCTAACCATCAAAATTAAATGTTGATTTAACAAGGTGGAGCAAGGCATGGGTGAGCTAATCAAAATTAAATGGAATAAGGCATTATTTTTAAATTAATACCCACACATTCCATATGCATTTATTTAGGTGATATACAAAACCTAACTAAAGTGCAACCTACATGATGCAAACATGTGAAAGAATGGCATATTAATATTCCTTGCGTTTTTCTGATAAATTTTCATATATTACACTTTTAATTTGGGCTTACGAATTAAAAGATATGATTTGAAACATTTTGCAAAAAGAATAAATAAAACAGAAAACCGGGTGGGAATTGGGGGACCGTGGGGACTTGATCCTTGGGCTGCTGGGAGAAGGAGCACGGCCTGCTGGCCACTGGGCTAAAGAGCTGCTGGTGATAGGATTTGGATCGGGAACTATATGAATAGGAAGGGCAACGTTAACTGAATTTTGGGCAGCAAGGTTCATTCTTCAGGTTCAGGTGCAGACAGCGACGGGAACGAGATGCAGCAGCGCTGCTGGTGCTCACGAGCGTGCGTCGGGGTTCTGGGAGTGTGGAGGTGCTTCGGTGCGTGCTTGGGTGTGGGCTGCAGTGGTGCAGGAGACACCAAAGGCGGAGCTTGCGTTCATGGCATCCATGGCAGACGGAAAAGGGATCTTCGAGCTGCACCGGTTCCATCATGAATTCGACCTGGGGAAGAGAGGGGAAGGAAGAGGAATCTCACGGGGAGGTCGCTGATGTAGTTGTACAGGCCCGGGGACAAACGGAGGCGACGTAGAGGAGGAGGTCAACGGTGACCATGGCGTGCTCGAGGCGGCCGTAGTCGACGACGGGACAAGACGACCTTGGCGTTTCAGGCTCCGATCTTCTGCACAGAGGACGTCTACGGCGAGGCGGAGGAGATGACGCGCTCAGGTTGCCTCCGACGCGTCCATAGCGGCGGCGACGGTGAAGCTCCGGTGGTGGTCTCTCGGTGGGAAAGAAAAGCAAGAGGAGGGAGAGGGATGGCGGCGCAAGAGGGGGAAGGAAGGGAGAGGGCTAGGGTTTGGGAGGCCCTGGCCTCGGCTAGATTTATAGGAGGGGAAAGGTGGTGGCGTGGCACCGGTGGAGGCCATGGTCACGCACTCTGCGTGCTCCTCTCGTACGGGAAGAAAGCGACAGGAGGAGGAGTTGGGCTGGGCTAGAAGTTGGGCCAAAGGAGGAGAGAGGGAGGAAAGAAAAGATGCGGCCCCTTTTAGATTTTTCTTCCCCTTTTGCATTTTCCTTTTCCACAGAAATAAAAGAGAGAAGAGAAAGGAAAAGAAAAGTAAAGGAGAGAAGTTTGCAACATTTTCAAAACTTTATTTGAATCTAATAAAATATGTTTTGTCAAATACTCCAAATATTATTTCGAGAAAATATTTTCAAGATAGAAAAAGACGGGTGGATTTATTAAATCCTTGGATTATTTTACAAATCAAAAATAATTTAGCTAAAATAATATTTTGATTTTTCTTTTGCCAAAAATGCAAGGTGATTGAATGCATGATGTCATGACGGTGCAAAAGGAAAAGAACAAGCAAAAATCTAATTTGGGGGAAAACCCCGGGGCATTACAACCGACACCACTAACAAGGGATCTCGCCCCGAGATCCACGCTACCGTCGGGAGAAGAAGAGCAAGTTATTCTATCGAATCTTGTCGCACCTGGTTGATCTTCTCGACACCACTAACAAGAGGTTCTTGCTCACGTCGATGGCGATGTTTGTCCGTCGAGATTGCTTCCAGATCGAACCTATTAGGTAAAGGCAAAAGATCGTCCACCCACGGAGATGCTATAACCGGAAGATAGATAAGAGAGAAGATTTAAATCATATAAGGTAAGAAGGAAAAAGAATAGAGGTAAGGAGTAAACAAGAATTCCTATTGAGATCTTTTCAAATAGCTTTTAGTAAAATAATTTGGACACTCTACAACAACGACCATTAGCTAGGGTATCCTACAGGCTGACTGGACCAAGGGGTATCGAAAAACCAGAGCTCTGATACCACTTTGTAACGCCCCAAGATCGGTACTATGCAGATTTGAGCGATTCCCGCCAAATCCGCATAATTACGATCTAAAGGACGCCCACCAGGCATAACGTGCACGTCGCAACACACACGTTATGCGGGTGGAATTGTGATAACATTACAATAGTTCTCGATGGAACCCACAAAAGAAACATATAACAACAACGACTCACCGAGTCAAGAGCAAAGATACAATACAAAGATCCAAATAACAACGGAAGCGGGTAGCGTCCGACTACGGACAAGATACAAATTGGACTAAGAGTCCTGAAGATAAGCAAAGGCACCATATCCCTGCCCAGGCCAAGCCGGAGGGATTCCCAAGCTAACGTCGTCAGACTTCAAACCTGTTTGGCTGCATTGGAATAGCAGCCCCGAAGGGGTCAGTACTATAAAACAGTACTGGCAAGTAATACTCACAAGATATCAAAGCTGGAATTCCGGGGAAAAAGGGTTAGCGATTGAGGCGGCAGCAAGCAGCACTATCAACCTATAGAGACACTCTGCAACAATCGTCTAATAGAGAAGAGGTAAGAGAGCGCTTAGGTAACCAACTATACTAACACCAAACATAACCCAGCCGATTCCTTACCAGCCCGTTTATCCTACGAGCAGTAAGCCCAAAGGCACTCACACAGTGGACAAGTTTTATGGGTTATTATTCAAGTGATCTATCTTACTAGTCAAGTTATTATCATTATAAGGTGCAAGTTGTCTATGATCTTGTTAGCCAGCACATTTCACCAAGTCGTCCATAACCGCGGACACGGCTTTTCGAAAAGATTTAACCCTGCAGGGGTGCACAAATGTAACCACACGCACTTCAACCCTTTGCGCCATGCAATTAGCACACTTCCGGGGTATGCTGGCAGGGTATCCGACGCTACACTTTCCTTCACTACCACACTTGTCCAGGGAACCACCTAGCTAAGTCTGACCCACCTTGAAAGTCCGGCCGAAGCTCCGAGGTGGACCTAGCCGATGCGAGAACGGCTTCGGGAGGGAACACTCATACGATTGCCCCTCCTTCCACACTCGATAAACGAACGCTCCGCAGCCCTACCGTAAGTAACCATCATCGTATCGGAGGCGTCCCATCCGTGTACCTGCAACAATATAAAGCGCCGCGCAAATGGAAACACCCGAA
This sequence comes from Puccinellia tenuiflora, assembly GCA_012064385.1. Lineage (NCBI taxonomy): Eukaryota > Viridiplantae > Streptophyta > Magnoliopsida > Poales > Poaceae > Puccinellia > Puccinellia tenuiflora. The sequence continues at coordinate 213,508 of QRDG01000211.1, read as the reverse complement.
CTACTTGTGGCGCCCTGGACAAGGCTGCAGATCCGGTACTAGGTCGAGGGGAGTCCCATTTCCTCCCACATGTGGGTAGTGCGCTCAGTCTTGGATCAGAGGACAAGAACTCGGGTCCTAGGCGACACTAGCAGAACAAATCACCACGATTGGCCTTCCGCCGGTGCCTTATCTTTATTAATTATATCCCATCACCAAACATTAAAGATTATCATGTGAATTAACCCAACTATCATATTAAAGCATGACTAGATAAGATAACAAGACTCGAGCAAAACAACCTAAGCATGCACTACGACTCGCAAGGCCAACAAGATAAACAAGCAACAGGGTAGTAGGATGTGGGGGTGGTGGCATATCAGGGCTGCAAGGGAAACATGCATATAGGATCGGGACATAAGCATCGCAATATAAGGCTAGCAAGGAACAAAAGATAGGACGAGTGAGAGACAGAAAACAAGCGAAGATAGCAAGGGAGTATCACTTGCCTGCAATCCGGTAGAGGTGGCAGAACTTGTCGTTGCTCACATCAACTCAACGTCCTATTCCCGAAGAAGCAACAAACACTGGACAACGGAAAAAAATGCATTTTACTACTACGGCAAAAGATCCGGCATGTTGATACAATGCATGCATGACATGGCAAGACATGAGAAGATGCAATTAAGCCAAATTAAACGGAACCGGATTCCGACATTTAAATATATATGGTTCAGGTTATTTTTCTAACCATCAAAATTAAATGTTGATTTAACAAGGTGGAGCAAGGCATGGGTGAGCTAATCAAAATTAAATGGAATAAGGCATTATTTTTAAATTAATACCCACACATTCCATATGCATTTATTTAGGTGATATACAAAACCTAACTAAAGTGCAACCTACATGATGCAAACATGTGAAAGAATGGCATATTAATATTCCTTGCGTTTTTCTGATAAATTTTCATATATAACACTTTTAATTTGGGCTTACGAATTAAAAGATATGATTTGAAACATTTTGCAAAAAGAATAAATAAAACAGAAAACCGGGTGGGAATTGGGGGGCCGTGGGGACTTGATCCTTGGGCTGCTGGGAGAAGGAGCACGGCCTGCTGGCCACTGGGCTAAAGAGCTGCTGGTGATAGGATTTGGATCGGGAACTATATGAATAGGAAGGGCAACGTTAACTGAATTTTGGGCAGCAAGGTTCATTCTTCAGGTTCAGGTGCAGACAGCGACGGGAACGAGATGCAGCAGCGCTGCTGGTGCTCACGAGCGTGCGTCGGGGGTTCTGGGAGTGTGGAGGTGCTTCGGTGCGTGCTTGGGTGTGGGCTGCAGTGGTGCAGGAGACACCAAAGGCGGAGCTTGCGTTCATGGCATCCATGGCAGACGGAAAAGGGATCTTCGAGCTGCACCGGTTCCATCATGAATTCGACCTGGGGAAGAGAGGGGAAGGAAGAGGAATCTCACGGGGAGGTCGCTGATGTAGTTGTACAGGCCCGGGGACAAACGGAGGCGACGTAGAGGAGGAGGTCAACGGTGACCATGGCGTGCTCGAGGCGGCCGTAGTCGACGACGGGACAAGACGACCTTGGCGTTTCAGGCTCCGATCTTCTGCACAGAGGACGTCTACGGCGAGGCGGAGGAGATGACGCGCTCAGGTTGCCTCCGACGCGTCCATAGCGGCGGCGACTGGTGAAGCTCCGGTGGTGGTCTCTCGGTGGGAAAGAAAAGCAAGAGGAGGGAGAGGGATGGCGGCGCAAGAGGGGGAAGGAAGGGAGAGGGCTAGGGTTTGGGAGGCCCTAGCCTCGGCTGGATTTATAGGAGGGGAAAGGTGGTGGCGTGGCACCGGTGGAGGCCATGGTCACGCACTCTGCGTGCTCCTCTCGTACGGGAAGAAAACGACAGGGGGAGGAGTTGGGCTGGCCTAGAAGTTGGGCCAAAGGAGGAGAGAGGGAGGAAAGAAAAGATGCGGCCCCTTTTAGATTTTTCTTCCCCTTTTACATTTTCCTTTTCCACAGAAATAAAAGAGAGAAGAGAAAGGAAAAGAAAAGTAAAGGAGAGAAGTTTGCAACATTTTCAAAACTTTATTTGAATCTAATAAAATATGTTTTGTCAAATACTCCAAATATTATTTTGAGAAAATATTTTCAAGATAGAAAAAGACGGGTGGATTTATTAAATCCTTGGATTATTTTACAAATCACAAATAATTTAGCTAAAATAATATTTTGATTTTTCTTTTGCCAAAAATGCAAGGTGATTGAATGCATGATGTCATGACGATGCAAAAAGAAAAGAACAAGCAAAAATCTAATTTGGGGGAAAACCCCGGGGCATTACACGCCGCCAGGGGAGTTGTAAACAAGGACATATGAAATTCTTAATAACCCCGCGTGTCCAAACTAGCCAAATGAATTTTTTCTCTCCAAAAAGAGGATAAAAAAAACCCGATCTCTCTGGATGCAGGTGGAACCTAAAGTAGAGGACAATGCCTCCTTTTCTATCTAGACTCGGGCGTGCGTGCGAGCCGTTTTTTTGGGCTTGGCGGTGGCAAGTGTTGTAATTACGACGAAAGACAGGGGCAAATCTATTGCTGGATGGAGATCGCGGACGTACGACCATGGGCACTTTAGAGAAGTGCCACTATAGGAATGACCTATTGGGACACTTCTCTAAAGTGCCACTATAGGTAATGACCTACTGTGGCATTTTGGAGAAAGTGCCACTATAGGTAGTGATCTATTGGGGCACTTTTTCAAAGTGCCACTATAGATAATGACCTACTGAGGCACTTTGAAAAAGTGCCACTATAGGTTGTAAAAATAGAGGCATTTTAATAAAGTGCCACCAATTCTATATGAATTTGAGGCATTTTATTTAAAGTGCCACAAATTATTAACTATTGGGGCATATTTCAAAATGCCCCTGTGAAAGTGCCCCGAAATGTAAACCGTGGCCTAGTGTTCAGAGCTTAAAGGAAGCTGGGAGCGCTATGGATCGCTATTTTCACGAACATCGGGATCCAACGCTGTAAAGTCCCTCAACTCCTTTCTAGATAGATTTTCATCAATTCATTCTCCTTGTTCTGTGTACACACCTGCAAATTATTTTATTCAAACAAGGATACTTAATTATCCACATGCTTGTGTGAGATTAACCTTAGAGTTAGAGTGTGGATAATCTGTCAAGTTTATTTTAAAAACACATGTCTACAATAATTTGTATATTCCTCTTTTGGTGGTACGTCAAGTTAGTGGGACATCTTTGAAACCATAAACATGTTGAGATTATGCATAAAGCATAAAAATACTTTTCATATTTATTTTATTTGAACGTACAGTTGATTAGCCCTTAACCCCACACTGCTTTGTTTCCTCTTTCGGTGCCAAGTCAAGTTAGTGGAACATCTGTCAAACTGTATTTGTTTGAAATTGTGCACAGATCATAAAAATAGCTGAAACTAACGAAGTACCACTTTTCATATTTTTATTCAGGTATTAGTTTGTACAGCTGATCAGCCCTTAGCCTTACAGTTACAGGCTCTGTTTCTGTTAATGGTGATAACCAGAAAGTTAAGCTCCACACTTGTGCAATCTGAACAAAGAAGGGATAGTTCTTTTCTAACAGTTATGGACCGATAATAGGCATGTACACAGTCAAGTTTTGTTCTGTTTATGGTGACTACTAGCATGTTTCAGCAACCTTCTATGCAAACTAGTTCATCGTAGCCCTACTGATAGTCTTTAGTATAACTTTGTATTCTCCACTCTGAGAGAATACAAGCTACTAACCATATAATATGCTCTGATCTAAATTAGGTTAATGAATCAAGGTGGGGGTCCTTCTGTTGAGATGACTATAGAAAAGGCTATTTACTGGCCTGATGGCAGAAGGAAGAAGCGTTCGAAATCGCTTTTGACTGAGCAAGCCTGTGGTAAAATGCGCCGATTAGTACAAGCTTTGGTGGACAAGCATAATGAGGATCACAATCTTTTTGGGGTCTGCTTTCTTTCTATCTCCTGCTACCATGAATGCCATGTGTCTTATTATTTTATCAATGCGAGAATTCTTGATCTGACTCATGCCTGCTTCTTATTACAGGATCTTGCATATGAACTTAATGATGTTTTGCACTACCAAACATTTTGTGAGAAGCGTACTTCGTTCTATCATCTCAATTTCACTATGGCCAAAGTAGCATGTGATCCCAATTGTGGCAACGACAATCTATTCTTTGCGGAAGTCAAATGTGTACAATAAGGAAAACAAGATGAATTGTACGTCAGCTGTTTCTGCATGGTTAAACCTGCCAAAAATGGTAGTATGTGTTAGCCTTCCCTTAGATTAAGTGTTGTTTAAATACATTTTGCTAACTTGAGCTTGTGCACATCAATCTTATACCTTCAGTTAGTTAGCACTTATTATGCACGTATCTGGTTGGTTAATTACTAAGCAGTTAACTTCATATTTTTGAATCAACGAAGGACATTGCTATGGTTGCACCCGCAATGGAAATATCAACATGAAGCACCCCAGCAGTGCCGATGAGTACATCGGTGGCCACTTGGACGTGGTCTCGCCATTCAGATGTTACTCAGAGTGGAGCGACTCCGACGATGATGTACGATACAGTGATCTGTTTCTAATCCATCCTCTTGAACATGTTTGCTGCTTTGTTGCTAAATTACATGTGTGGGATGCACCCTCTTTCACAGGTGGAAGCCAAGAAGAAAGAGCTGAGACTTATGTTCACGGTAATGGGGCATCTTTGGCGTCATAAGTTACTGTTTCTACTAATTAGCACGATGCTGGTTACTTGATTCGTTGTAAACCGTTTGCTCGTGTGTATCGGTTTCTTCAGGGCACTGATGATCCAAACGTGAAGACGATCTTGTGGATGCATCCGGATGATGTTTTGCTGGAAGACTAAGAGCATTACTAGCAGTGCCCTCAAACTGGTCAAACCCTCAAATTAACCGTTTTTTTGAGGGTTGAGGCCGAAAGTTGGGGCGGGACAGAGCCCTCAAACCCGTAAACCTTCAAAAAAATTGGAGGCCGAACCCTCATTTTCCATCCCAACCTGCACAAACACGGGTTGAGAGGCAAAAACACAGGGCCCTTCATTCTGGTCAACGACGCGTCACGGGAGGGAAAAATCCCTCAACCGCTCGAGCCCTCCTCCTTCCCTGCGCCGCCGCCGGCCCTCGTCCGCCCTGCCGCCGGCCATGGAGGCCCCGCTGGCCCTTCCCGCGAGCGCCCCCGTCCCGCCGCCGAACCCCGCGCCCGGCCGCGCCTCGAGCGCCCCCGCGCAGCCACCTCCCGCCGCCCCCGCGCCGAGCGCCGCCGTGGTGGCCGGTATGGTGGCCTCCACGCACGTCGGCGTGAAGAGGAGGAGGGCGCAAGGCTCCACACCCGCGTCCGTCGCCCCCACACCCGCCGCCGCCGTCGCCCCCGCCCCGCACCCGCCCCGAAAAGGAAGCCGGTTCTCTCCTCGCAGCCAAACCGCGCCCGATCGAAGAGGCCGCCAACCGCCACTGAGAAGAAGCCGGACAGCCGCAAGAAGGCCACTCCTCCGCCCGTCTCCGTCCCTCCGCCGCCAAGCGCCAATGAGGTGCTCGACGAAATGTCGGCCCCAACTGCTACTTACATGGGACTGCTCAATGATGCCGAGGTGAACATTGGGGCTCCTCCCCTCGATTCGTTCGACTTTGAAGAAGAGGAGGAGGCGAGTGCGGAGGAGGAAGAGGAGGTGACCAAGATCAATGAGGTGGCGTTTCAAGAGGGAGGAGGTGCTCGCCGGCCCATAGTCCGCTCGGTGAACTACACCGAGGTTGAAGATGTTCTTTTGGTTCGTGCTTGGTCCGAAGTTGGGATGGATGCGGCTCATGGCACGGATCAAACCGGGAAACTCTATTGGCAGTGGATTGAGGACAAGTATTGCAAGCTCAAGCCGAAGACCGGCAGCTTGGTCCATCGTTCTTTCCGGTCACTTCAAGGACGGTGGGAGGTGATAAAGCCCGCTTGTTCTCGTTGGAGTGCGGCTATGGACCAAGTGATTAACGCTCCACCAAGCGGCACCGTTGAGAGTGACTATGTGAGTATACTCAACCTCACTTCAACCGTTCATGTCTATTTTTACATTATGCACGGTTGTGATCATGTTATGCTTCCGATTATGCATATTGTAGGAGACATATGCTGACTTGCGGTACAAGGACATGGCCGGTTCCAAGGGAAAACATTTTCCCTTCAAGCATTGTTGGGCATTGCTTAAAGATCTTGACAAATGGAAATTAAGGGATCAAGAATCCACACCTAAGAAATCGGATATGCTCGATATGGAAGATATTGAGGATGAAGGAAGGAACCATGGCAAGCCCGAGGGATCCAAGAAGGCCAAGGAAAGGATAAAGTTGGAAGCGGATGCATCAAGCTTGAAGGACAAGCTTGATCAAATGATCAAGGCAAAGGAGACATTGACATTGAAGACATTGGAGACAAAACTCATTATCACCGAGAGAAAGAAAGAGGTGAAGCTTGCACAGTTGGAAGCTAGGCGGGAAGATGCCAACCGAGAAGGCCGAATTGGAGGAGAGGATGATCAAGCTCAAGGAAGTAAAGGCATGGAAAGAGATCATGGCCGAGGAGAAGGAGCACATGATGATGTCCAAAAAGGACATGGATGAAGACCAATTGGCGTGGTGGAAGGAGACCAAGGCGGACATCACGGAGAGGAAGAGGCTACTGCGTGCTGGTGGTGCGTCGTCTACTCTCCGAGGTGAGTCTCCGATGAGTGGTGGTGGCGACGGAGGTGTGGACAACTCAGCTTGAGTCACCGATGTGGTGGTGATGATGATCTTTTGCAAGGACAAAATGGTGATTATGTGATATAAAACTATGAACCATGCATCATTTATAATCATTTGTAAATATTGTGTTTTGCTAATATCCATTTGCAAATATTTTATGTTGCTGTCATTTGTGAGGAAATCCTGTTTTCATGATTATGAGATCCTGTTTTGAAGGTTTGAAGGCCGGCGCGCAGATCAGTGCCCTCAAACCAATCCTCAAAACTTTTGAGGGTTGGTTTGAGTGCACTGATCTGCGCCGGCCATTTTGGGCCTTCAAATTCATGTTTTCTCGGCCCTCAAACTGGCTTTGAGGGTTACCAGTTTGAGAGCACTGCTAGTGATGCTCTAAGAGGTTACCATGGTCCATGGGAGTGGAGAGCCTGATGTTCAACACACAAGTTTGCTACTCCAAGAAGGAAAAAAAAAAGACAGTTTCAGTTGAGATGGACCTACTTGTAATAAGCTACTCCCTCCGTTCCATATTACTTGACTTCCAAATGAATATATTTAGATATAAAATAAATTTAGGAACATCCATTTAGGAGTAAGTAATATGGAACGGAGGAAGTACAAAGTAGTACTTTGTTCTCGTAGTAGACATCTTATTGTAGTAAGTTTGGCTGCAGCTGATCGTGCACCTGCTTATTGTAAGCTGCGGATTCGTCATATGGTATGGGATTAATTTTTGGATGAAATGAGACAATCACCAGCTATCGCTTAATGTCTGGTACAACTCTAGAACCTCTAGAACCCAACTTCAAGATCCAAGTAGCTTAAACAGGATACTTGAGGAAAATCAGGACATCACTCATATAATGCCTTTTATGATCAACGACGAACAGCTCAAAGAACACCTCAAAAGAACGCACAAACAGCTCAAAAGAGCACACAGAAACATAATCTCTGCCGAGAACAGGCTCGAATAGCTACGCAACATGTACGTAAACAATTCAGACACCATAACTGAACACTAGGATAATCACCAATCAGCTTGACGAATATTTTTGATAACATAGGAAGAGTACAAATATGAGCGAGCTATGTACAATGAGTTGACACAGGATAAAGGAGTAGTACTACTAACGTAAGCAACAATTCTACAAAAGCCATGTCTGGTTCAAATTTTGAACAAAGGTATGGGTGCACGGAGGCAGAAAAGCTCCAGACAGCCGCATCCTTCTTCTATTTCACCGCCGTCTCGACGAGTTCATGCGATGATCCGCTGAGCAAGGGTGCGCTTCAAGGCCTTCACGGTCAACGGGCTGTTCTTGCTCTGCTCAATCAAAACAAAACAGGTCAGTTCATCGGTTTATGGGTTTTGACTGAAATCTCGGATGCGAAGGTAAAAGCTATTTGACGAAAAGCATGACAACTTATACTACTTGGTCAGTTTGGTCATGCATATGGCGTGACTTTTCAAAACTGTCTAGCTTGCGCATGCTGAACACTTAGTGCTGCAGGAAGAATAAACACAGGAAAGGAGAAGTCATTACCGCTGAGCAAGTTCCAGCCCTGGTGTTGCAGACGGGGTAGTCCGGTGGGCAGCAGCTGGCATGATCCTTGCAGCACGTGGCGCCTTCTGCCGGGCAGCAGCCCCATAACAGGCAGTGGTTCCTGAAGTTGAACGCACAGCAACAGGTGCTCCCTGCGGGGCATGAGTGATTCTCATCACAGACGTGGTCAGGGGCGACTGGGGGAGGCGGCGTCGGTGGTGTGGGAGGTGTCGGGGATGGCTTGGGCGGGTTAGCGCCCTTCTTGGTGGGGTATGATGACATCATGGCTATCCCGCACTTCCCAGTGGTCACGTTGACGTTGCGTTCCATGCGGAGGTACCCAGCCTCTCCCCAGTTTGGGCCCCATGAGTTGCGGACGATCCAGTAGTCCTTGCCGTTCTCAGTGCCGTAGCCAACAGCAACCACACCATGGTCGAGTTGTGTGCCGCACCTTCCACTGAAGACACCCTGTAATTTTGGATCAAAGGGGCCGTTATCACCAGAATGACTTAAGCCTTAGACAAAAGTAAGTTGCTTGTTGCAGCAAGTTCACTTACCGAATGATAGAGCTGAAACTCCCGGCCACCAGCTTCAATGGCAACACTCACGGGCTGGTGAGCAACTGCCTTCTGCAACGATTTCTCGTCATTTTCAGGGACATCTTCAAAGCCATCAATGCTCACCACCTTGGCGTTTTTCTGCAAATATCAGATAGAACGTAACAGTTAGAACGACAGCAATGAGAATCATCTGTATGCGGGGAATATATGAAGAACAGATAAAACTTACCCTGTTGATATCACATCTGCCGTCCAAGGCTTTGTAAGGGTAGTCATCTTCAGTATCAATGCCACCATTCTTTATGATGAAGTCAAAGGCATCGTCCATAAGACCACCATTGCAGCCACTGCTCTGCCCATTGGTGTCACACTCCACAAGCTCCTGCTCGGATAATGTGACCATCTCACCAGTGACAAGTTGGTTGATGCTTTCTACTGTGCTGATTGCAGAAAAAGCCCAGCAACTTCCTGCACGCGACCATAAAAACAATCCATCAGTCAGAATCAAAATAATAGGAAAATTTGCTGCTCCTGGGATCACACCAATTAGGCTCATACTCACTTATCTCATCTACAGGTGCCAAAGGTAATAGGAAAACATTAGAGCAATTTAACCATATGGATTTCATGTCAAAACATTTGTTTGCTTGTTCTGATGTTTCCCCGTGGTCCAATACAAAGGGCAGGGGACAGAACGAGTAGAGCAGCAACCTACCACATAGTACTAACAGCGCCATACAGAATAATTTGTGTGGTACTGAAAACCTTAAATAGTTGAGATTAAACATTGCAGATCTGCCTAATGCCTAAGTAGTTGGTTGACGGTTTAAGTCACGACGATCAGCTGGTCAGGAGTACTTGACTGACAGATGCACCAAATACAACAGTTTGAATTGCAAGGAACAAATCTACCCCAAAAAAGGTGGCCACAATTTAGGAAAAGAATTTTTGGAGCTAAGCTCCGATTCCGGAAACAAGTTAACCACACAGGGCAAGGCAGCTCCAACGAATCCTTTGCCATTAATTCCTCCTCAAGTCAAAGCGGCACCACTGGCCGGCATAGCTTCTTTCGTAAGGAAAGCATCTGAATACTAAAACAAGTACTCCGGGATGGAGGGAGTAGAGTACCTTGGTAATAAGCAATTAAACAATACAACTAACCTAGCCCAACGTGAAATTGTGCAACCAACCAAACCCCCAAAGAGATCAATTTTTCTAGCACACCGGCTGCATCACTAGTACCATCGTCGATCTGGGATCGACAAGAGGAACTAGGGTGGAAGTGACGCAGATGCAGACTAGATCCGATATTACCGTTGTTAAGAGAACAGGGGGACCGATCACATCTAATCTACGCACCCAACCAAAATCGCCCGAGAGGGAGGGAGGAGGGATTACTCACCGCATTGGCCCTGGTTCTTGACGGGTGCGACGGCGCCCTTCTCCCTCCAGTCGACGGACTCCGGCAGCGCCTCGACCCCATCGTGGCGGTACCTCTCCCCGACCACGCGCGCCTTCCTCTCGGCGGCGCCCCTGACCCCGAGGTGCCTGGCCCGGAACTCTTCGTTAGTGAGATCCGCGAACCGGTTCATCCCCAGCCGGAACCCCGAGGAGGGGCGGGCGTTGTGGGCGTCGACGAAGCGGAGGTTATCCCAGAAGGCCCGGAACCGGCGCTCCTTCTCGCCGAGCGCGTTGGAGTTGGCGGAGGAGCCGCCGCCGTTCTCGGCCAGCCAGAGGTCGTAGATGGCCCGTGCCTCCGCCTCCGTGCGCTCCAGCCCCCGGGCGCCGTGCTCCGCGTTGTAGGAGATGATCGACATGTCCGCGGCGGAGGCGAGGCCGGAGGCCGCGAGGAGGACGAGCAGCAGGGCGGCCGGAACGGCGGCCCCGGCGCGTGCCATGGTGGCGGTGGGGAACGGCGACGTGCAGGATACGGGCGTCGCTCTCGAACTTGTTTAGAGTTTTTTTCTTGCTTTCGATGGGTGGGGTGGGCTGGGTTGAGGGATCGGGAGCGGGTCGGATTTTATAGGTGGGGAGAGGGGGGTTCGGTCGGTTTGGGGGAGTCCTGGGTGGATGGGTTCGATCGAGTCTGGTAGGAAGATGCCGTTTGATTGCTGGTTGTTTTTTAATCCTGATCAAATTCTAATCGTTTAATTAAGCTGGTTCTAGTTCTAATTTTAATCCTGACCAAGCACGATCTGTCTATCTCTAAGATTATTGGTCGGATCGGATAAGGACTCTGATACACGGCTATTATAGCACAGTATAACTAGCTAAACGTCCGTGCTTTACAACTGGACAGTATTTACAACTGGACAGTAAGTGATATATAGAATCATTGATGAAATGGTTATTTATATTTTGTGAACACATATTAAGAATAGCTTCCATGAAAATTAATTTAAATCATATATATATATCATGATAAATGCTTGATTATTCTCTGTTTTTCGGTTGGTCAATGGCATCTTCTCTCTGTGATAAATTTGTAGAGAATAACCATAAATTCAGCCATACTGTCGTGGATATGGGACACGGGTACCCATAAGGAGTACTAACGAGGCCTATTAGGAGTAAGCCCAGCAAGACGACTCCAGTCATAATAGGAAAAAGACTCACCTTTCCAACTTGTAATAGATTAGCCGAGCCCTAAGAGGACTCTACTTGTAACTTGGTCCTCCACCTTTATAAGGAGGGGCAAGGCGCCCCAAGAGGGCACGCTCAAGACAAGCCTGGACAGACCCAGCACAACCAAGACAGACGGGACAGAGCCCGATATACACAATAGAGTAGCCGCCTCATCGGCGACTTCCACCATGAAAGGAATAAGACCTAGCCACAAACAACACGTAGGGATATTACCGGATGATGTTTCCCGAGTCCCGAAGCTGTATAAATCTTGTATCCCGTGTCGTTCGTCTACTAACCCATAACGACGATGCCCGCGCGTACATAGTCTTGTATCTTCACCGTTGATCTAAACCATCGACATTGGCGCCCACCGTGGGGCAGGAGATGCGAGGAGTTGAGATCGTGGGAGCCGCTCGCCGGGCCATGGAGAAACTCGCCATCGGGCGAGTCTACACTGATGAGCATGGAGAAACCGAGATCGATGACTCCGGCTGGACTCCAGAGATGGAGGAAGTCGACGAAAGTTATCAGCTTGTCTTTGGAGGGATCAACGTGTTCGTCGGCATGATTTGTGTGTCAGGTCTTCGCGCTAACTCGGCAGAATCTGTATCAGAGCCAACAGCTGTTGTCGAGTCCGATGGTGAGGAGTCGGTCGGTACATCAGAAGTCGGCATCATCGCCGAGCCAAAGGAACAACTTGCTGTCAACCCTGAAGAGGAGTCGCTGGCGGAGCCACGTATGGAGCCAGATTACGACGCTGATTTAGAGTCTATCTTGCCCTTGTTCGAGGATCGGCTTGGGTATGAAATTGAGGAGGAGGATTACGTGGAGTCGCCAGTACGCGCCCGCGTCGTTGGAGTCTACATGTCTGGAAACGGCGGAAATCAGTTTGATCCAAGTCTATTGACGAAGGAAATCAATGCAGCAGAGCGGGCGACTGAATTGGCCAGTGCTCGTGCCACGTTAGAAAGGCAACTAGCAGAAATCACAGAGGCAAATCGCAGATTGGCGGAAGAGCGGGCCCGGGTCCAGACATAGGCCCAGGTCGTAAGGAGTCGCCAGGAGGAACTCACCTCAATTCAGCATCGCAGAGCGAGGAGTCGCCTGCGTGGCGGAGTCATTGTCAACCCTACCGCTTTGTTCAACACACCCACTGGTCCAGGAGCAGGAGCCGGGTTAGGGAGCTCATCAGCTGCGGGAGGCGGCGCAGGAGGAGGAGCAAGACCACCACCACCACCAGAAGGACCCGGCGGTAACGGTACCAACGGACCGCCACCTGAAGGAGGAGTCGGAGGAGGATCAACAGGTGGTATGGGACCTCCACCTGGCAGGTTTCGTACGCCAGAAGGGCATTACTCTAACCCAATGGATAACGTTCATGCGGCAACTATGAGGCTAGAGAACATCGAGATACCAGAAGGAGCAGCGGGACAGGAGACCCACCGTGCTATTGAGATGCTGAAGACAACAATGACTCAGCAAGCTCTTTATCCAACGTTTCCAGATGCAAGTAGGCTGCACTCAACACTTTTTTAACTCGGGCACGAGGAGTGGGCATGACGAGTCTCACCCGGCCAACTCTAGAAGCGCAAGGCGCCGTGAACAAGAGAGGAATAGGGCAAACATACCAACTGTCTCACGAGCTCAACTGGTGGTTGATGAAGCGAGACAGCGACGAGAGAGGGAGGCGGCCAGGGCACGGGAGGCTGAGAGGGACAAAGCCCTAGCTGGTCCAGATAACCAGTCTCAGCCAACCCGGGCGCACACAGAGGTGAATTTTCCTAGTACCTCTCCCTCACTAACAGGACCAGAGTGCCTGTCAGATGCCATCAGGTCCGAGTCTTTCCCCAGCGACTTCAAGGAGCCGCGCAAAGTTCCCAATTATGAGCCCAATATGGACCCGACTTCTTGGTTGGGCACATACGAGATGGCGATGAGTATCCGCAATGCCACAGGTAATCTGTGTGCCAAATTCATGTACCTTATGATGGAGGGAGCAGCCAAAGTGTGGATGCGTAACTTGCCCCCTAGATCAATCAATTCTTGGGAGCAGTTGAAGTCGGCTTTCATACAGAACTTCCAGGGAACATGCAAAAAGCTTAGTACCATAGAGGACTTGGAGCGGTGTGTTCAGAGAAAGGGCGAGTCTGCAAGGCATTGGATGAAGCGGGTCTCGGAGATCATCAACTCATCGCAAGGACTCCCAATAATTTCAGTGCTAATGGCAATGGAGAGAAATTGCAGCTACAATCCCTTGAGCTGGAAGCTGGGTCGTATGAAGGAGAGCCTGAATCAAGGTATTCCCCTTACGATCGGCGAGATCATGGCAGGTGCTAATAAGCACGCTGCCATAGACAAAACAAAGGATCAGGAGGAAGGGCTTAAAGGACATGGTGGCAATAGTCAGAACCAGAATCAAAACCAGAACCAGAACCAGGGAAGTAACAAGCGGCCATATGGAGACAACTCTGACCTAGTGGCTAACACAAACACTGGGGTCAGACACAAGGACAACAATTCTCAAGGGTATCAGGGACGTAGGCCGACCACATAGGAGGTTCTGGCGAGTCCATGCCCTAAACACGCCAGAAACGGCAAGTGTGGTCACACCTTGGGACAGTGCATGGATTTGCAGCGCGCCAGATTACCAGGACCAGGAAATAGAGGCAACAACAATGGATATAGAGGAAACAATGGTGATGGAGGACCCGGCAACCACGGTGGAGGAGCCGGCAATAACCCTAACCAACCTCAAGGGGGAGGTAACCAACAGGGCGGGTTTCAGCAGAACCCGAAGCAGCTTCATGATGACAATGGGCAGTATTATGTCACGACTCGGCCACAGAACCCGAGTCGTGGCAGTTACCATGTCTTCACAACAAGCACGTCCAAGCGTGCCAAGAAATTAAAGGTTAGAGCTGTCAATGCAGTAGAGCCGGCACTCCCACAGTGGCTCAGGTGGTCAGAGCAAACCATCACATGGAGTCGGGCAGATCATCCGCCAAGAGTCGACGACCCAGGGCAGCTAGCCTTGGTGGTGGCACCCCAAGTTGGGGGATACATATTGAACAAAGTGCTCATGGATGGTAGAAGTAGTATCAACATCTTATATTATGATACATTCAAGAGGATGCAGCTGCAAGATAGGCAGCTAATACCCACTGAGACAGTTTTTCATGGAATCGTACCAGGGAAGTCAGCCAAGCCAATCGGTAAGATTTATCTTGAGGTTGCTTTTGGCACAGTGGAGAATTTTCGTTCAGAAATTATGCCTTTTGAGGTAGTGGATCTTAAGAGTCCGTACCATGCCCTCTTTGGTCGACCAGCATACTTTAAGTTTATAGCCAGACCATGCTATATTTACTTGAAGCTCAAGATGCCAGGTCCAGCAGGAGTCATTACAGTTAATGGCAGCAGACAGATGGCATTGGAGTGTGAGCTAGGTGATGCAGCTATGGCTGAGACAGCTTGCGCTCAAGAGGAGCTGAAATTCTACAAGGCGAACATGGACCCGGAGGACAACTCGGTCCTTAAGAAGCCGGCCACAGAGGAGAAGATGAAATTCAAGTCAGCTCAGGACACAAAGCAAGTCGACTTCACCCCTGGTGATTCTTCCAAGCAGTTCACCATTGGGGCACACATTTCTGATAAATAGGAAAGCGCGCTCGTCGAGTTCATCCGTGAGAACCGGGACGTCTTTGCATGGAAGCCATCAGACATGCCAGGAGTCCCGAGAGAACTCGCCGAGCACAGCTTACATGTTAACCCTAATGCAAGACCAGTTAAGCAAGGTCTGCGCAAGTTCCACGATGACAGGAGGAAAGCCATCGGAGAAGAGGTGGCTCGGCTCCTCGCAGCCGAGTTCATCAAGGAAGTCTTTCACCCATAATGGGTGGCCAATCCAGTGCTAGTGCCAAATAAAACAGGAGAGCTACGGATGTGCATCGACTTCACGGGTCTTAACAAGCATTGCCCTAAGGACCCGTTCGCATTGCCTCGTATTGACCAAATCAGACTCAACATAGAGGATGAGCTGAAGACGACTTTCATCACACCATTTGGAGCATTTTGTTATACAACAATGCCCTTTGGACTCAAGAATGCAGGAGCTACATATCAGAGGTGCATCCAGAATTGTTTCAAAGAACAGATTGGAAGGAATATTCACGCTTATGTGGATGACATAGTTGTCAAGTCTCAAAAGGCCGACTCTCTGATAGCAGACCTGACAGAAACCTTTGGTAACCTGCGCAAGTACAAGATGAAACTCAACCCAACCAAGTGTGTTTTTGGAGTCCCTACAGGCAAACTCCTAGGCTTCATTGTTTCAGAGAGAGGCATTGAAGCAAACCCAGAGAAAATCAAGGCTATTCACAATCTGCAGAAGCCGACTTGTCTAAAGGATGTTCAGAAACTCGCTGGTTGTGTCGCAGCTCTCAGCAGATTCATCTCAAGACTCGGAGAGAAGGCAGGTCCTCTCTATCAACTCTTGAAGAAGTTGGACAAGTTCATATGGGATAAAGAAGCCGATGATGCTTTTGAGGGCTTGAAGAAAACCCTATCATCAGCACCAGTACTTGCAGCTCCTACAGATAAGGAGCCCATGCTATTATATGTGGCTGTCAATGAAAGGGTGGTCAGCGCAGTAGTAGTTGTGGAACGATCAGAGGAAGGAAAAGAGTATCCAGTGCAGAGTCCTGTTTATTACATCAGTGAAGTCCTCACAGAGTCAAAACAAAGGTACCCTCAATGGCAGAAGCTAGTTTATGGAAATTTCCTTGCAAGTAGGAAGCTTAAGCATTATTTCTAAGAGCATCCAATCAAAGTGGTGAGTTCAGCACCGCTAGCCGACATCATACACAACAGAGATGCAACAGGTCGAGTCGCCAAGTGGGCAATCGAGTTGGGTCCTTACCACATCACATATGAGCCCAGAACAGCAATCAAATCTCAAGCTTTGGTCGACTTCGTCAATGACTGGACTGATTGCACATCCTCACCAAGTTCACCTTGCACCAAATATTGGACAATGCACTTCGACGGGTCCAGACAGCTAGAGGGCTCAGGAGCCGGCGTGGTCCTAACTTCACCAAAAGGAGATAAATTGGCATATGTCCTCCAGTTACATTTTGATTGTACAAACAACATGGCAGAGTATGAGGCTTTGCTACACGGCCTGCGTCTGGCCAAGCAGATGAACATCAAGCGTATCAGGTGCTTTGGAGACTCGGATCTTATAGCCCAGCAAGTATCTGGAACCTGGGACTCGAAGGATGCAAACATGGCGGCTTATAGAAGAGCAGTCGAACAGATAGCCGGGTTCTTTTCTGGTTATCAAGTGGAGCATATTGACAGACGCAAGAACGAGGCTGCAGATGCGTTATCACGACTCGGCTCTCGTCGAGAGAAAGTACCCCCAAATGTATTTGTGGATGAACTTCACCACCCATCAGTCAAGTTGCCCTCAGAGGAGGAGTTAGCCTTCCCAGATCCAGAGTCGGCACTGGTGGCAGCAGTACGAGCAACACCAGCATGGACAGAGCCCTACCTTGCATATCTCCTTAGGGGTGAACTCCCACAGGATGAAGTCAAACAGAGACAGCTCATAAGACTTTGCAAGTCCTACACAGTCATTGATGGCGAGTTGTACAGAAGGAGTGTCACTGGAGTCTACCAGAGGTGTGTGTCTCCAGAAGAGGGCAGGCAAATATTGCAGGAGATTCATGCAGGTGATTGTGGTCATCATGCGTCCACTAGATCCTTGGTGTCAAAAGCTTTCAGGCACGGGTTCTTTTGGTTAACAGCACATCTGGACGCAGAAAAGATAGTACGAGTCTGTGATGGATGTCAAAGGTACGCAAGGCAAGACCACGTGCCAGCCCAAGAGCTCAGAACTATTCCTATCACTTGGCCGTTTGCAGTTTGGGGGCTTGATATGGTGGGTCCTTTCTCAAAGTCGCCCTGTCAGAAGACCCATCTGCTAGTAGCAGTTGACAAGTTCACCAAGTGGGTGGAAGTCGAACCCGTCAGCAGAGTCGATGGAGCATCAGCAGTGAGATTTTTCAAGAAAATAGCAACACGCTTTGGATATCCTCACAGCATCATTACAGATAATGGTACCAACTTATCAGTTGGAGAGATGCCAAGTTCTGTGGTGAGAACAACATCAGACTCGATCTAGCCTCAGTGGCACACCCACAGTCCAATGGACAAGCAGAGAGGGCAAATCAGGAGTTGCTGAAGGGAATTAAGCCTCGGCTCCGAGTCCCTTTGCTAAGAGCCGCCGGGTGTTGGGTTGAGGAGCTGCCAGCAGTACTCTGGAGTATAAGGACGACTCCTAACAGATCCACGGGCTTCACACCTTTCTTCATAGTGTATGGAGCAGAAGCCATCCTGCCAAGCGACTTGCTGCATGACTCGCCACGAGTTGCCAATTACGTCGAGACAGAGAATGAACTCGCTCGCCAAGACTCGGTGGACGCACTCGAGGAAGCAAGGGACACTACTACAGAATAGGCTATCTGTGGCGCACCAATTTGGACTTCTGTGGCGCATCCCTGGAAACAGGTGGATGCGCCACAAAATCCTCGCCACTAAAATATATTTCTGTGGCGCACGCCGGTGGTGCGCCACAGAAATGCGAAGATTCTGTGGCGCACCCAGAACCGTGCGCCACAGAAATTATTCAGTGGCGCACCCACCCCCATGCGCCACAGATTTTTTTTTCAAATTTCAAAAAAAAAAGGCGGCCAGATCTAGATCTAGATCTAGCCGCCGGAATTTCGCCGGAATTTTGTCGGAGCTCGTCGGAGACCGTGTTGTCGTGGGTGGAGTAGGGGGTCGCCGGAGGTGGGTGGTGGAGGATGGGGGTCACCGGGGATGGTGGAGAAGGAGAAGAATGTCGCCGGAGGAGGTCGCCGGAAGTGGAGGTGGAGGTTACCGGAGGTGGAGGTTGAGGAGAAGGTCGTCGGGATGGTGGAGGAGGTCGCCGAAGGTGGAGGTGGAGGAGGAGGTCGCCGAGGTGGTGGAGGAGGTCACCAGAGGTGGAGGTCCCGAAGGTGGAGGTCGCCGGAGGTGGAGGTCTCGAAGGTGGTGGTCCCGAAGGTGGTGGTCCCGAAGGTGGAGGTCGCCGGAGGTGGAGGTCGCCGGAGGTGGAGGTGGAGGTGGAGGTGAGAAGATGTGGAGGAAAGGAGAGGAGAGGAGAGGAGAGGAGAGGAGAAAGGGAGAGGAGAAAGGGAGAGGAGAAAGGGAGAGGAGAAGGGGAGAGGAGAAGTGGAGGAGAGGAGAAGTGGAGGGAGGAGAAGTGGAGGGAGGAGTGGAGAAGAGAAGGAGAAAAGAGAGGGAGAAGGGGCTGGCGAGATTCAAAATTTGGAATCCCGCCAGACAATTCTGTGGCGCATATGCGCATGGGCTACATATGCGCCACAGAATTGTCTTTTTTATTTTTTTTTATTTTGCTGGAAAAATTCTTCTGTTGGCCATAACTTTTTTTTCGTTTGGAATTTTGAGAATCTAAAAAAAGGCTAACCGGGTAAACCCAGGTGAGGGCGGTTCCGAAATTTTCTCTAGTTTTTTTAAGGTATTAAACGCATTTTTTCGACGTCGTATGCAAAAGTTATGCCCGTTTTACTATTTTTTCACCTACTTTTACAAAAAAAGTCAAAATGTGTATTTCAAATTTTTCCTAACAACTAGACCCAAAACCTTCCCTACATCTAAAAGGATTTTATTTTTTGAATTTTTTTTCATTTTCTTTCACTTCGTGCAAAACTAAAAAGGCGATCCACGGGGGGGGGGGGGGGGGGGTGGTGGGATCTGTTTTGAAGAATTCTGTGGCGCACGGGCCACATGCGCCACAGAAATATGCCTTTCTGTGGCGCATACAGCTAGATGCGCCACAGAAAGATACATTTCTGTGGCGCATGTTGGATGTGCGCCACAGAAATGTGGCTTTCTGTGGCGCATGTAGCTAGATGCGCCACAGAAATGTGGCTTTCTGTGTCGCATGTAGCTAGATGCGCCACAGAAACAAACAATTCTGTGACGCATATAGCTAGATGCACCACAGAATGTTGGAATTCTGTGGCGCATGCAAAACTATGCGCCACAAAAATACTTTTCTGTGGCGCATGCAGCACTATGCGCCACAGAATGTGGTTCACCTATAGCTAGTTTCCTAGTAGTGGGAGTTAGCCCTTGAGAGATCAGCAGTTTATCAGCAGGACTTGCGGCGATATCACGCACGCAGAATCAAGACTCGGACTTTCCAGGAAGGTGACTTGGTGCTTCGCCTTGTCCAAAACAGGGAAGGGATGCACAAGTTATCTCCACCATGGGAAGGACCGTTCGTCATTAGCAAGAACTTGCACAATGGGTCGTACTATCTAATAGATGTACGAGAGCCCGCAAGTGAAAGTAAAGGAGCTGACACAGCTCATACGCTAGATCCCTATGCAGAGGCAAAGAGGCCATGGAATATAGCTCAGTTACGTCCTTATTATACTTAAGTTGTAATAGTTTTATGAGTTGAAAGGCAAAGAGCCCAATGAGCCATGCCCAGATGTAATCAAATTATTATGATCAAAGGAAATAAAGCCGGCTTCTGTGAATATGAGTCCTTTAGTCGAGTCACCCAGCGAGTGTGCTTTATCTTGTTAAAATTTGGTCATTAGGTTCTTGGGGGCTTGCTTTTCAGTGAAAAAAGTCAAAGCTTAGACTCTTGAACCCGGCACAGTAGCCAAACTTTTCCTAATTTTCTCGCTGGTAAGTCAGATGCATCCTGCACAATATGACTAATCTACAGGCATGGCTTGTCTCCGGCTCTCATGAATCTTAAGGGACATGAGTTGTCAGGAGCGTGTCAGCTAAAGCTGTAAAAGAAGTCATGCAAGGCTTACTTATTCATCAGTGGATAATTAGATGGGTTATAAGAACCATAAAATGACTCGCATAGATAATACATATCAATCTCACAGTTTAACAAGCAAGTCATTACAAGCCGATTGGCACAATTGAAGAACAAGTAGTTCAAAAGACCTAAAAAGGTTTTGCACCAGTAATACATCATTACAAAAATTCAAAAGTCATTCAAGGGATGATCCTTTGGAGGAGTCGACTTCTCAGCTGGAATCGGGGAGTCCTTCTTCATAGGAGACTTGTATTTTGTTTGAGCAGCAGAGGCAGGAGTCGGCTTCACAGGAGGCTTGGTGACGACTCTCTTAGTTTGAAAACCAGTACCTCTGAGACTCTTCATGTGCTTGACCAGCTCTTCCTGTCTCTGGGCGTCGCCATAGATAGCTCTTGAAGGAGTGGGCGCAGCAGGAGTCTTCAGTACAGGCTCCGCACCAGTGGGTTTGCCAAGCACAGGAGCCGCCGGAGAGGCAGAACTCGGCGCAGTAGAAGAAGAAGGGGCACCAGCTAAGTCCTGTGAGGGACGGCCAAATTTTACAATCTCAGGAGTTTCTGGAGCAACCCGTTTGTTCTCCAAGTCATAATGGTGAACCCATACCTAAGGATCCATCTTGTTGGCAATCTCACAGGCATAGGGGCGCACCAGCTTTTCCTCAGCTTTGAAGTCGTCTTGGGTGAAGGGTTTGCCATCCTCATGTTGTTCTGGCTTCCCCATAGTAAGCATCGCCGACTCCAAAACAGTGGGGTAATAACAGTGGGCTAGAGCAAGGATTCTGATGGATGCTCTCCTCAAAGAAGATTGCTTCCGAAGCTGTCGTGGGGTTGTCACGGCAAGTTCTTCCTCGGGGAAGATGAGTTCTGGGGCCATTGATGACTGAAGTACGCTGGAACGGTTAATCTCGCCAAGGAACAAGGATTTACCCAGGTTCGGCCCCTCTGATTCGAGGTAAAGACCTACTTCCTGCTTCTATGTTATTGCTCTTGATATATCTCGATTACAAGGACCCGGCTCCCACAATTTAGGAGCCGGCGACTTCTCTCTGGTGGCTAGGGTTTCTCTATTGGTTGAAGCTTATCGATCTAAGGTCCAGGACCCCGCTTATAAAGGCTGCCGGGTCTCTGGACTTACAATTTACACCGAGTCATACTAGAACACGGAGTCCTACTCTACGTCTTGGTCTTCCAAGTTTAGACTCCGGGTTATACTTGGACTCCTTCCGGACGGGTCCTTTCTTCATCATGGGCCTTGGTCGGCTTGTCTCCAGCCCAGCCCATGTGACTTGATACGTGACTCGGCTTTGGCCTTCTTGGTCTTGGCGGGTCTACTTTCCGGGTCCATGGGCCTACCTATAAAGTATCCCCCTATCAGTAGCCCCCAAATTTATCTTGGGCGCAGCTTGGCGGCTTCCTCTGACTTGCTGGTTCGACTCTCTGGGTCGACTCCTTCCACTTGAGCCAAGGGCTCCAAAGTCGCTTGCTGTTAGCTCCAAGATGAATTCCTGCATAAAAACATAATACATACATAAAATGAGTCCACTCTTATCCCTTGTTCAAGCCACCATTCCTGCCCTCGTACTATCAGGCCGGGTTCTGGTGCGACTCTTTCAAACAAGGGCTAGATAAACTGATTTCACTGTCACAGGACTCGTCATTCTGAGACAAGCCGGCTACTTCCATATCTGCGACTTTGACCTTTCCATATTATAATTTCTTATCTGTCTGTTTGGCCACTAGAATGTTTTTACTGAAACGTTATCCATAGTTAACTGTGGACCCACTCTGTAACTTTCTAGGGTTTTACCCCCCTTTATAAATCGCGGAGGGTTAGGTCATAAACCTCACTTGCCCCCTCAGCTCAAAACTTCTCCTTCCTCTCTTCGCGCCCATCTCTTCCCGCGCCCAACACGCACCGCCCGCACGCCATGGCTCCCAAGCGCTCAAAGACCACATCGAAGGCCAAGGCAACCTCGTCGAGCAGGACGGTGAACATTGCCGCCGCGGCCGCCGCCGCCGCAAAACCCTCTTCCAAGCGGTCGATCTCCGCCGATTGGGGTGGATCCGTGGTCTCGGCGGAGCAATTGAAGACCCACAGGCTCTCAGGTTTGATTCCCTCTAGTGCTCAAGCTCGGGCCCCAGGGGATGAATTGTTCCCTCTCCCGCTAAGGGTGAAGTAGTTGTCTTCGTGGAGCACCTATTCCGCGGCTTTTCTCCCCCCGGCGATCTTTTCTTCCGCCAGCTCCTCGAACTTTATGAGCTGCGGATTCACGACCTAGCTCCTAACTCCATTCTCACACTTTCTAATTTCGTCGTTCTCTGCGAGGATTACCTCCAGATTAAGCCTGACATCAACCTCTGGCTCGAGTTATTCTATTGCAATCCTCAACCCGAGACCTCTGGGGGCCCTCTTCTCCAATGCGGCGCCGTCGCCCTTCAACGGCGCCTCAACTCTGTCTTCCCTAAGCCAGTTTTCCCAAACCGCATCAAAGATTGGCATAAAACCTTCTTTTATTGCAAGGACACTTCCCCTGCAAATGAGCCCAAGCTTCCCCTGTTCTCTGAGGAACGCCTCCGGGCGACTCCTCTGATGAAAGCTAGGTGCCCAGAGGCCGACCGGCCAAGGGTCGAGTCTCTGATCACTCGCATCCGGGCCCTCTTGTCCCATAACTTGGAGAATATGGATTTGGTCCGTTGCTGGACAACTTGGAGAATCCAGCCGCTGAGCCCTAGGACTCGACTGATCTGCTCATATACCAGATGCGCTGGTGATGACCTCCGAGTTACAGAGCAGCTGTCTGATGGACCCGAACTTGGTCGACTCATCAAGAAGTTGACTGGGAAACCGGTGAAGGATCAAGCTCATTTCGGGCTCCAACCCTTCTGCTCGACCCACCCAGCTCCTGATGTAAGTATCACTCTCTACTTTATTTCAACCTTGACTTCACTTGTATTGCTTGCTGACTCATGTTTACTAACTCTATTGCAGCTCACCGACTCCTTCTGGAAGCCGGCCTCTGGAGCTGGTTCTAAGAATAAAGCTGAAGCTGAGGCTGAAGCTGAAGAAGAAATCCCTGCCACAGATCAAACCACTGTGGCAGAAGACACTGATGACGCGGATGAGGAGTCCTCCCAGGGGGCTCCTGCTGATGACGGTGCTGCCGATGAGGAGTCCTCGCCAGAGGCTCCAACCAAGAATGCTGATGAAGAGGAGTCCTCTCAAGAGGCTCCCATTGTGGAAGAAACCGACGATGACGAGTCCTCTCCAGAGGCTCCCACCACTAGGCAAACTGATACTGCCTCTGCTGCTGCTCAATCATCTCCATCTGCAGAGTCCTCTGCTAGGAGTCACTCCTCGTCCTCTCCAGCCTCGAACAATAATGGCTCACGAGAGGCTGTTCCCAAGGTACCACTCTCACGAGTCCTTGGGTCCTCTCGCTCTCCCACTAAGCCTGAAGAACACATGCAGAGTGTCATTGCCGCCAGAAAGAGGAAGCTGCATTCCGATGGGCCTGCAGACGCTCCTGAGCCTCTGCCAGTCTCACACCAACGGAAATCGACCTCTCCTCCCCAAAAGGACGACTCCTACAACTCTGGTTGGTCAATGCCTTCTTCAGACTCTCAGGCCCCCTTTGACCTGGAGACCAATGTTGGGTAAGACTCCTTTGTCTCCGTACTTGCGATTGTATGACTTCTGATCTTTCCTTTCACTAGGTTTATTGATTTCTGTCTCTAATTATTTCAGGGCTCGGCCTTGTGCCAAGGTGACAAAGCTCCCAGGCATGGCTGATGTCTCTTCTGGGCGTGGACCTGCCCCTCCATCGACTTCTCAGACAACCAGTACGAGGACAGGTCCCTCCATTGCTGCATCTGCCGGTGCAACCACGACTCCTACCGTTCCCGAGTCCTCTTCAAAGGCTCGAGCGGCGACTCCAACAATAGTCCAGCCCAGCTCTGGTGCTGCGACTCCTGATTCTGCGCCTCAAGTTCAACCGGCTCCTGTCAAGCCGACTCCTACAGCCTCTCCATCCATCAAGATCAAGTCATCTACTGACTACAGTCGACTTCGGGTGGCAGATAACATGTCATTTTCCGAAGCCTATGCTGAAGCAGTCGACTTGAACGATCAAGCTGCTAGGCTGAAGGATGACGAGCAAGCGGCTCTTAGGTCTCTTCATATAGTTCATGAAGTAAGCTTTTCTGACTTCTACTTTCATGCTTTCTGGCATCATCCTATCTCAGTAGCCCCTAAGCACCTGTCTGTGGTGACTTGTGACTAGGATAGGTGCTTTGATTTGATACTGAACTCAATTGCTATATAGAGAAAATTTGCACACTGTAGCCCCCAAGCACTGAGTCCTTAACTCTATTAGGACTCGGGGCTGCTAACTTACTGTCTGTCGGGTCCTTAAACCAAAAATTTCTGCACGAGTAGCCCCCAAGCGCCGAGTTGTCAGCCTGCGACGACTTGGAGCTACCAATATATGTCGCTCTACTGATACCTTTCTTGAAGAAAAAATTTCTGTTCTGCGAGTAGCCCCCAAGCGCCAAGTTGCTAACTTGTGGCGACTTGGAGCTTATGACTTGTCGATTAGGACTCATGCCTGCTTTTCTGATAGAAAGAATTGACTCCTGAGTAGCCCCCAAGCGCCAAGTTGTTAACTTGTGACGACTTGGAGCTCATGAGTTCTGTATTTGACTTGTGGATCTCACTTGTGCTTTATGACTTGTAATTGCAGTGCATCGTCTCCAAGATGAAGAGAGACATGAAAGAACTTGAGGACCAGGCAGCTGCCAGCGCCAGATCTGCCATGGCCGAAAAAGAACACTCCCTTCAACTTGAGAAGGATCTGAAGACCTTAGCTGCTCAACTGGAGCAGGTAAAGAAAGAGTCGGCTGAGGCCAAAAAGGTTGCTCAGAAAGCACACAATGACCTACAAGCTGTGTTCAACACTTGCAAAAAGGGCATTGGTGCAATGTGTCAACATATATTTGGTGAGTTTAATGACCTTTGCTTGCTTCCTTTTGCACCTTTCTGAACTGTTTTCAACTGACAATGACTCCTTGATTTCCTTCTGCAGGGGCTGACTCCCCAAAGCTTAAATTGCCCACAAGCAAACAACTATCTGAGATGCTTGATTACTGTCATGGGCTGCAAGAGGGAGCCCGTTCTGTGGTCAAGTATTTGAATCATAAAGGCAAGTGCCCAAAAGAGCCTGAACGTCTGGTGGACGAGTTGTCCAGAGCACCAGGTTATGTGCGTCTGTGGAAACAATCTTCCATGAGGAGATCTGCTATCAGGATCTTGGCCTTAGCCCACAGCTACTATCCCACTGTTCTTGAGCCAGCAATGCTTACAATGGGGAAGCCTGAGCAGCATGAAGATGGCAAACCTTTTACTCAGAATGATTTCATAGCCGAAGAAGAAAGCTGGTGCGGCCATATGCTTGTGAGATTGCCAATAAGATGGACCCTGAGGTATGGGTTCATCATTATGATTTGGAGAACAAGCGAGTCGCTCCAGTAACTCCTGAGATAGTAAATTTTGGCCGCCCATCACAGGACCCATCTGGTGTATTCGCTGCCTCTGCCGGTCCGAGTTCATCGTCACCGGCGGCTCCTGTTCCAAGTGCTGAGCCTACCCTGAAGACTCCTGCTGCGCCCACTCCTTCCAGAGCTGTCCCTGGAGACGCTCAGAAACAAGCAGAGCTTGCTAAGCATATGAAGAGTCCCAGGGGTACTGGATTTCAAACGAAGAGAGTCGCCACCAAGCCTCCATTGAAGCCGGCTCCTTCTTCCGCTGCTCAAGCACAAGGCAAATCTCCTGCTAAGAAGGACTCCTCGACTCCTGCTGTTCAAGCAAAGGACAAGTCGCCTGCTGAGAAGGACTCCTCGACTCTGGCGAAGGAGTCAGCTTCTCTAGAAGACAACCCTCTGAATGACTTTTGATTGCTATGTGATGCTGTGTTACTATTGAGAGTTTGTAATTATGCACTACGGGTGCTTTTAAACTATTGAGCTTGGCAGCTCTTTTGAGTTGTAATGATGCACTACTGGTGCTTTAAACAATTGAGCTTGTTTATCTATTTAAAATTTGTGCCAATCGGCTTGGTTCTTATAACCCGTCTAGTTTTTCACTGATGAATAAGTAGGCCCTGCATGACTTCTCTTACAGTTTATGCTGACAGGTTCTTAACTCATATGTTCCTTAGGATCCATAAGAGAGAGAAACAAGTCATGCCTGTAGATAGATCATATTGTGCAGGATGCATCTGACTTACCAGCGAGAAAACTAGGAAAATTGGCTACTGTGCCGGGTCCAAGAGTTTAAGCTTAACTTTTTTCACTGAAAAGCAAGCCCCCAAGAACCTGATGATCAAAATTTAAAGAACAAAGCGCACTCACTAGGTGACTCGACTAAAGGACTCATGTTCACAAAAGCCGGCTTTATTTCATTTGATCATAATAATTCGATTACATCTAGGCATGGCTCACTGGGCTCATTGCCTTTCAACTCATGAATCTATTACAACTTAGGTATAATATGGGCGTAGCTGAGCTATGTTCCAAGGCCTCTTTGCCTCTGCATAAGGATCTAGAGTATGAGCTGTATCAGCTCCTTTGCCTACACTTGCCGGCTCTCGCACATCCATTAGATAGTACGATCCGTTGTTCAGATTCTTGCTTATGATGAATGTCCTTCCCATGGTGGAGATAACTTGTGCATCCCTTCCTTATTCTGGACAAGGCGAAGCACTAGTCTCCTTCCTGGAAAGTCCGAGTCTGACTCTGCGTGCGTGATATCGCCGCAGGTCCTGCTGATAAACTGCTGATCTCTCAAGGGCTAACTCCCTTGCTTCCTCAAGTGCATCAACCGAGTCCTGGCGGGCGAGTTCGTTTTCTGTCTCAACGTAATTGGCGACTCGTGGCGAGTCATGCAACAAGTCGCTTGGCAAGACAGCTTCTGCTCCATACACCATGAAGAAAGGTGTGAAGCCAGTAGATCTGTTAGGAGTCGTCCTGATGCTCCAAAGACTGCTGGTAACTCCTCAACCCAAGACCCGGCGGCTCTTAGCAAAGGGACTCGGAGCCGAGGCTTAATTCCCTTCAACAACTCCTGATTTGCCCTCTCTGCTTGTCCATTGGACTGTGGATGTGCCACTGAGGCTAGGTCGAGTCTGATGTTGTTCTCACCACAAAATTGGCCATCTCCCCAACTGATAAGTTGGTACCATTGTCTGTAATGATGCTATGAGGGTATCCAAATCGTGTTGCTATTTCTTGAAGAATCTCACAGCTGATGCACCGTCGACTCTGCTGACGGGTTCCACCTCCACCCACTTGGTGAACTTGTCAACTGCTACTAGCAGATGGGTCTTCTGACAAGGCGACTTTGAGAAAGGGCCCACCATGTCGAGTCCCCAAACTGCAAATGGCCAAGTGATAGGGATGGTTTGCTCTGACCACCTGAGCCACTGTGGAAGGGCCGGCTCTACTGACAGCATTAACTGCTCTGATTTCAACTTCTTGGAACGCTTGGACGTACTAGTTGTGAAGACATGGTAGCTGCCACAACTCGGGTTGTGCTGCCGAGTTGTGACATAATACTGACCATTGCCATCATTGAGCTGCTTCGGGTTCTGGGAACCCGCCCTGCTGGTGACCTCCTCCTTGAGGTTGGTTTGGGTTTATTGCCGGCTCCTCCACCGTTATTGCCGGGTCCTCCGGCTCCATTGTTTCCTCTATATCCACCATTGTTGTTACCTCCCTGGCCTTGGAACCTGGCGCGCTGCAAATCTACGCACTGTCCAAGGTATGACCGCATCTACCGTTCTTGGCATGTTTAGGGCATGGAATTCTCAAGACCTCCTCCGTGCTTGGAGTACGGCCTTGGTATCCACCAGAAATTATTGTCCTTGCGTCTGACCCCAGTGTTTGTGTTGGCTACTAGGTCAGAGTTGTCTTCCATACGGCCTCNTGCTGATGCACCGTCGACTCTGCTGACGGGTTCCACCTCCACCCACTTGGTGAGCTTGTCAACTGCTACTAGCAGATGGGTCTTCTGACAAGGCGACTTTGAGAAAGGGCCCACCATGTCGAGTCCCCAAACTGCAAATGGCCAAGTGATAGGGATGGTTCTGAGTTCTTGAGCTGGCACGTGGTCTTGCCTTGCGTACCTTTGACATCCATCACAGACTCGAACCATCCTCTCTGCATCTAAATGTGCTGTCAACCAAAAGAACCCGTGTCTGAAAGCTTTTGACACCAAGGATCTAGTGGATGCATGATGACCACAATCTCCTGCATGGATCTCTTGCAATATTTGCTTGCCCTCTTCTGGAGACACACATCTCTGGTAGACTCCAGTAACGCTTCTTCTATATAACTCGCCATCAATGACTGTGTAGGACTTGCATCGTCTGATGAGTTGTGTTCGCTTGACTTCATCCTTTGGGAGTTCACCCCGCAGAAGATATGCTAGGTAGGGTTCTGTCCACGTTGGGATTGCTCGTACTGCTGCAACAAGTGCCGACTCTGGGTCTGGAAAAGCTAACTCCTCCTCTGTGGGTAGCTTGACTGAAGGATGATGAAGCTCGTCCAAAAACACATTTGGTGGTACTTTCTCTCGACGAGAGCCGAGTCGTGATAACGCATCAGCAGCCTCGTTCTTGCGCCTGTCAATATGCTCCACTTGATAACCAGAAAAGAACCCGGCTATCTGTTCGACTGCTCTTCTATAAGCCGCCATGTTTGCATCCTTCGAGTCCCAAGTTCCAGATACTTGCTGAGCTACGAGATCCGAGTCTCCAAAGCACCTGATACGCTTGACGTTCATCTCCTTGGCCAAACGCAGGCCATGTAGCAAAGCCTCATACTCTGCCATGTTGTTGGTGCAATCAAAGTGTAACTGAAGGACATATGCTAACTTATCTCCTTTAGGTGAGGTTAACACCACGCCGGCTCCTGAGCCTTCCAACTGTCTGGACCCATCAAAGTGCATTGTCCAATACTTGGTGCAAGGGGTGCTTGGTGAGGATGTAAAATCTGTCCAATCATTGACAAAGTCAACCAAAGCTTGAGATTTGATCGCTGTCCTTGGCTCATATGTGATATGATAAGGACCCAACTCAATTGCCCACTTGGCGACTCGCCCTGTTGCCTCTCTGTTGCGTATAATATCTGCCAGCGGTGCTGAACTCACCACCTTAATTGGATGCTCTTGGAAATAATGCTTGAGCTTTCTACTTGCAAGAAAAACTCCATAAACTAGTTTCTGCCACTGAGGGTACCTTTGCTTTGACTCTGTGAGGACTTCACTGATGTAGTAGACAGGTCTCTGCACTGGGTACTCCTTTCCTTCCTCTGCACGTTCCACAACTACCACTGCACTGACAACTCTCTCGTTGCAGCTACATATAATAGCATGGGCTCCTTATCTGTAGGAGCTGCAAGCACTGGTGCTGTTGACAAAGTTTTCTTCAACTCCTCAAAAGCACGGTCAGCTTCTTCATCCCATAAGAACTTGTCTGACTTCTTCAGGAGTCGGTAGAGAGGACCCGCCTTCTCCCCGAGTCTGGAAATAAACCTGCTCAGAGCTGCCACACATCCAGTAAGCTTTTGGACGTCCTTCAGACAAGTCGGCTTCTGCAAGTTATGGATAGCCTTGATTTTCTCTGGATTTGCCTCAATGCCTCTCTCTGAAACGATGAAGCCTAGGAGTTTGCCAGCAGGGACTCCAAAAACACACTTGGTCGGGTTGAGCTTCATCTTGTACTTACGTAGATTGTCAAACGTTTCTGTCAGGTCTGCTATCAGAGAGTCGGCTTTCTGAGACTTGACAACTACATCATCCACATAAGCATGAATATTCCTTCCAATCTGTTTCTTGAAACAATTCTGAATACATCTCTGATATGTAGCTCCTGCATTCTTGAGTCCAAAGGGCATTGTTGTGTAACAAAATGCTCCAAAGGGCGTGATGAAGGACGTCTTTAGCTCGTCCTCTATGTTGAGTCTGATCTGATGGTACCCTGAATATGCATCCAAGAAACAAAGCAACTCTGACCCCGCTGTGGAGTCGATGATCTGGTCTATGCGAGGTAGTGCAAACGGGTCCTTAGGGCAATGCTTGTTCAGGCCCGTGAAGTCGATGCACATCCGCAACTCTCCTGTCTTCTTTGGTACCAACACTGGATTGGCCACCCACTCTGGGTGAAAGACCTCCTTGATGAACTCGGCTGCGAGGAGCCGAGCCACCTCTTCTCCTATGGCTTTCCTCCTATCATCATGAAACTTGCGCAGACCCTGCTTAACTGGTCTTGCATTGGGATTAACGTGTAAGCTGTGCTCGGCGAGTTCTCTCGGGACTCCTGGCATGTCAGATGGCTTCCATGCAAAGACGTCCCGGTTCTCACGGATGAACTCGACGAGCGCGCTTTCCTATTTATCAGAGAGGTGTGCCCCAATGGTGAACTGCTTGGAAGAGTCCCCAGGGGTAAAGTCGACTTGCTTTGTGTCCTGAGCTGACTTGAATTTCATCTTCTCCTCTGTGGCCGGCTTCTTAAGGACCGAGTTGTCCTCCGGGTCCACGTTTGCTTTGTAAAACTTCAGCTCCTCTTGAGCACAAGCTGTCTCAGCCATAGCTGCATCACCTAACTCGCACTCCAATGCCATCTGTCTGCTGCCATTAACTGTGATGACTCCTGCTGGACCTGGCATCTTGAGCTTCAAGTATACATAATATGGCCTGGCCATAAACTTAAAATATGCAGGTCGACCAAAAAGAGCATGATATGGGCTCTTAAGGTCCACTACCTCAAAGGGCATAATCTCTGAACGAAAATTCTCCACTGTGCCAAAAGCAACCTCAAGATAAATCTTACCAATGGGCTTGGCCGACTTCCCTGGTACTATCCCGTGGAACACTGTCTCTGTTGGAATTAGCTGTCTATCTTGCAGCTGCATCCTCTTGAATGTGTCGTAATATAAGATGTTGATACTGCTTCCACCATCCATAAGCACTTTGTTCAATGTATAGCCCCCAACTTGAGGTGCCACTACCAAGGCTAGCTGCCCTGGCTCGTCGACTCTTGGAGGATGATCTGCCCGGCTCCATGTGATGGTTTGCTCTGACCACCTGAGCCACTGTGGAAGGGCCGGCTCTACTGCATTAACTGCTCTGACTTTCAACTTCTTGGAACGCTTGGACGTGCTAGTTGTGAAGACATGGTAGCTGCCACGGCTCGGGTTGTGCTGCCGAGTTGTGACATAATACTGACCATTGCCCTCATTGAGCTGCTTCGGGTTCTGCTGGAACCCGCCCTGCTGGTGACCTCCTCCTTGAGGTTGGTTTGGGTTATTGCCGGCTCCTCCACCGTTATTGCCGGATCCTCCGGCTCCATTGTTTCCTCTATATCCACCATTGTTGTTACCTCCTCCTGGCCCTTGGAACCTGGCGCGCTGCAAATCTACGCACTGCCCCAAGGTATGACCGCATCTACCATTCTTGGCATGTTTAGGGCATGGAATTCTCAAGACCTCCTCTGTGCTTGGAGTGCGGCCTTGGTACCCACCAGAATTATTGTCCTTGCGTCTGACTCCAGTGTTTGTATTGGCTACTAGGTCAGAGTTGTCTCCATACGGCCTCTTGCCACTACCTTGATTCTGGTTCTGATTCTGGTTCTGATTCTGACCATTGCCACCTTGTCCTTTAGTTCCTTCCTCCTGATCCTTCGTTTTGTCTGTGGCAGCGTGCTTATTAGCACCTGCCATGATCTCACCAATCGTGAGGGGAACACCTTGATTCAGGCTCTCCTTCATACGACCTAGCTTCCAACTCAAAGGATTGTAACTGCAATTTCTCTCCATCGCCATTAACACTGAAACTGGCGGGAGTCCTTGTGAGGAGTTAATGATCTCTGAGACTCGCTTCATCCAGTGCCTTGCTGACTCGCCCTTCCTCTGGACACACCGCTCTAGGTCCTCGATGGTGCTGAGTTTCTTGCATGTGCCCTGGAAATTCTGAATAAAAGCCGCCTTCAATTGCTCCCAAGAGTTGATTGACCTAGGAGGTAAGTTGCGCATCCACACCTTGGCTGCTCCCTCCATCATAAGATACATGAACTTGGCACACAGATTACCTGTGGCATTGCGAATACTCATCGCCATCTCGTACGTACCCAACCAAGAGGTCGGGTCCATGTTTGGCTCATAGTTTGGAACCTTGCACGGCTCCTTGAAACTGCTAGGGAAGGACTCGGATCTGATGGCATCGGACAAACACTCTGGTCCTGTTAATGCTGGGGAAGCACCAGGAGAAGTCACCTCCTCGTGGACCCGGGTCGGCTGAGGCGGGTTAGCTGCACCCACTAACGCTATGTCCCTCTCTGCCTCCCGAGCTCTTGCTGCTTCTCTCTCTCGTCGTTGCCTTGCTTCATCAACTACTAGCTGAGCTTGTGAAGCAGTTGGCATGTTTGCACGATTCCTCGCTAGTTCACGACGCCTTACACTCGTAGAGTTTGCCGGGTTGGACTCGCCGTGCCGACTCCTCGTACCTGAGTTAAAGGGTGTTGAGTGCAGCCTACTTGCGTCTGGAAAGGTTGGATACAAAGCTTGCTGAGTTAAAGCTGTCTTCAGTAGCTCGATAGCCTCGCGAGTCTCCTGTCCTGCTGGTCCCTCTGGTACCACAATATTCTCCAATCTCAGAGTCGCCGCATGCACGTTGTCCATAGGATTAGAGTAATGTCCTTCTGGAGTATGAAATCTGTTAGGCTGTGCCCCTAAGCCACCAGATGCTCCTCCTCCGACTCCTCCTTCAGGCGGTGGTCCGTTAGCACGGCTGCCTCCCGATCCTTCTGGGGTGGTGGTGGTGGTGGTGGTGGTGGTGGTGCTCCTCCTGCTCCTCCTGCGGCGCCTCCTACTGCCGCTGAGCCTCCTAGTCCGGCTCCTCTGCCTGGACCATTGGGTGTGGTGAATAGATTGGTTGGATTGATGTGGACTCCATCATGCAAGCGACTCCTGGCTCGGCGATGCTGAATTGAAGTAAGCTCCTCGCGGCGCCTCCGCACGACCTGAGCTTCATCTTGGACTCGGGCCTGCTCTGCGGCTAGTCTACGGTTTGCCTCTGTGATATCAGCCAGTTGCCTCTCCAACGCAGCACGAGCGTTGGTTAACTCGGCCGCCCTCTCTGCGGCATTACTTGCATTAATCTCCTTTGTCAATAGAGTTGGATCAAACTGATTCCCAGTGTTTCCAGACATGTAGACTCCCACAACACGAGCGCGTACTGGCGACTCCTCATAATCCTCTTCCTCTATCCCGTACCCAAGCCGATCTTCAAACAAGGGTAGGATGGACTCTGAATCTGCATCATAATCTGAATCTGACTCTTGCATCACCTCTGGTTCCTCAGCTAGGGGTTCCTCAGACTCGGCGATGATGCCGACCTCTGAAGTTCCGACCGACTCCTTGCCGTCGGACTCGACGATAACAGTTGGCTCTGGTACCGACTTCGCCGAGTTCTCGCGAAGACCCGACGCGCACACCATCCCGACGAACACGTTGATTCCCCCAAAGACAAGCTGGTAGCCTTCGTCGACTTCGTTCATCTCCGAAGTCCAGCCTGAGTCATCGATCTCTGTTTCTCCATGCTCATCAGTGTAGACCCGCCCGATGGCGAGTTTCTCCATAGCTCGACGAGCAGCTCCAACGATCTCAACTCCTTTCGTCACCGTAGGCCCCACGGTGGGCGCCAACTGTCGTGGGGTTGTCACGGCAAGTTCTTCCTCAGGGAAGATGAGTTCTGGGGCCATTGATGACTGAAGTACGCTGGAACGGTTAATCTCGCCAAGGAACAAGGATTTACCCAGGTTCGGCCCCTCTGATTCGAGGTAAAGACCTACTTCCTGCTTCTATGTTATTGCTCTTGATATATCTCGATTACAAGAACCCGGCTCCCACAACTTAGGAGCCGGCGACTTCTCTCTGGTGGCTAGGGTTTCTCTATTGGTTGAAGCTTATCTCTACTGGTTGGACTTGTCGTTCTAAGGTCCAGGACCCCGCTTATAAAGGCTGCCGGGTCTCTGGACTTACAATTTACACCGAGTCACACTAGAACACGGAGTCCTACTCTACGTCTTGGTCTTCCAAGTTTAGACTCCGGGTTGTACTTGGACTCCTTCCGGACGGGTCCTTTCTTCATCATGGGCCTTGGTCGGCTTGTCTCCAGCCTAGCCCATGCGACTTGATACGTGACTCAGCTTTGGCCTTCTTGGTCTTGGCGGGTCTACTTTCCGGGTCCATGGGCCTACCTATAAAGTATCCCCCCATCAGAGAGGTTTTGAGCTGAAGGGGCAAGTGAGGTTTAAGACCTAAACCTTCGCGATTTATAAAGGGGGGTAAAACCCTAGAAAGTACAGAGTGGGTCCATAGTTAACTATGGATAACGTTTCAGTAAAAACGTTCCAGTGGCCAAACAGACGGATATAGAAGGAGCCGGCTTGTCTCAGAATGACGAGTCCTGTGACAGTGAAATCAGTTTATCTAGCCCTTGTTTGCAAGAGTAGCACCAGAACCCGGCCTGCTAGTACGAAGGCAAGAGCAAGGGTAATGACTTGAACAAGGAATGGGGATGGACTCATTTTATGTATGTATTATGTTTTTATGCAGGAATTCATCTTGGAGCTAACAGCAAGCAACTTTGGAGCCATTGGCTCAAGTGGAAGGAGTCGACCCAGAGAGTCGAACCTGCAAGTCAGAGGAAGCCGCCAAGCTGTGCCCAAGATAAATTCGGGGGCTACTGATGGGGGGATACTTTATAGGTAGGCCCATGGACCTGGAAAGTAGACCCGCCAAGATCAAGAAGGCCAAAGCCGAGTCACGTATCAAGTCGCATGGGCTGGGCTGGAGACAAGCCGACTAAGGCCCATGATGAAGAAAGGACTCGTCCAAAGGAGGAGTCCAAGTGCAACCCGGAGTCTAAACTTGGAAGACCAAGACGT
The DNA here is from genome assembly GCA_012064385.1 of Puccinellia tenuiflora. NCBI lineage: Eukaryota > Viridiplantae > Streptophyta > Magnoliopsida > Poales > Poaceae > Puccinellia > Puccinellia tenuiflora. Next base: position 178,086 of record QRDG01000211.1, on the reverse strand, counting down.
AGAGTAGGACTCCGTGTTCTAGTATGACTCGGTGTAAATTGTAAGTCCAGAGACCCGGCAGCCTTTATAAGCGGGGTCCTGGATCGTAGTAAGATAAGCTTCAACCAATAGAGAAACCCTAGCCACCAGAGAGAAGTCGCCGGCTCCTAAGTTGTGGGAGCCGGGTCCTTGTAATCGAGATACAATCAAGAGCAATAACATAGAAGCAGGAAGTAGGTCTTTACCTCTAATCAGAGGGGCCGAACCTGGGTAAATCCTTGTTCCTTGACGAGATTAACCGTTCCCACGTACTTCAATCACCAATGGCCCCAGAACTCATCTTCCCGGAGGAAGAACTTGCCGTGACAACCCCACGACACCCTCCCTACTATTTATGGGCGGCCGGAGGAGATCGTGGGTGCAGGATCTGCTGCGCGCGATCTCGTAACCGACGTGGAGTTACGGCCCCACGATCTCCGCCACGATCTCCTCTACGGCTTAACTGCCGCACGATCGGCCACACGATGGGTTACAGAGAGCCAGCGGTTATAAAGCGGCACACCTGATCGGGCAGGACCCGAGGCGACGCGAGCGGTGCGGTCCAACCGCACTTGAGTGCATGCGTGTGCACAGTCTCCGAGGCGACCGGCGTGACGCAAGTGGCGTGCGTGCCAGTGGCACGTCCATCCGGGCACAGGAGCCGAGGCATTAAGCAGAGATGCTCTGCCACGTAGGGGAATCAGTGACTCGGAAGAGCCGTGGGTTTTTACGGAGAGTCGGAACGATCCGACGTCGAGTCAAATATCACAATGGGAAGTAAAGCTGCTTTCCGACATATAAATGGTTTGCCGACGTATGTTATGTCGGTGATCACTTAAGAATGATGGTTTTCGGGTAAACCTGCCGTGGCCCTCCATCCGAGGCTGCAGGACCGCGCCAGCTTCGGGGACTAATGTCGGGGGGCAGCCCCCGAGTAGGGTCAATATGGTGAAATGAGCTTGGACTCGGAGTTGACCGAGTCAATGATAAACCGACATATCACACAGGTTCATCCGGGGTCAACCGGTTGATAGCTTACCGACATAGCCTTATGTCGGATCATGCATAATATATGTCGGAATCCTCTTTGTTGTTCTTATGTGCAGGAAAGAGTAAACCGAGTAAAGAGCATAGGGCATGCCTATGTCAGGTGAAAGTCATCCCGGACGGTGAACCAAGCTCCTTGAGACACGGAGCGAAACAAGGGCGGCGGTGTGCCGCAAGTGGACGGCGTGCCATGCCTCGGCCATGCCTCTGACGCAGGCGGCGCGGTACAGCGGCGCTAGGCCTAGACGTGGGCGTGCTGTCTCATGCAGAGGGCACCGCGGCGACCAGCGCTGACATGGTCTGGGCGTGGTGCAGCGGCGCCCGTGTCGGGCGGAGACCAAGGAGTATGGCGACAGTAGCTCTGTTTTACACTGTAACCCTGGGTTTCCCTATATAAGGGGTACCAGGGGCTCCTCTTACGGGGACGGATGCGGAGACGCTGGACAAACACTTAGTCGTTTTCCTTGAGAGCTAGCAGGAGAGCAAGAGTGCAGTTCTGAGACTCGGTAGAGGCTTGGAGTAGGTAGTTCTTCCTACCCAGCTCAAGGAGCAAGCTTGTAATCAGTTGTAATCCACATATATCAATCAGACAGGCAGGAGTAGGGGTGTTATCTCCTCACGAGAGCCCCGAACCTGGGTAAAATTGTGTGCGTGTGTGTGTGAGTCTCTCTGTGCGTCTTCACGTACAAGCCCTCCCCGGTTACCTCTAGCGTCCAATCGGCCCCACCTTAAGCCTATATGGCATCTGTCCGTGCGCCACCACGACAGGTGGAATAAGGTTTGCACAACTTCATGTTATATTGATCAAATCATTGGCATATTTTTCTTGATAGAGAATCACATCATCACATAATGCGTTGTCGTCACTGCAGAGAAATGGCCATGCGTCCGAGGGGAAAAAAATCGGCACTTGTGTGTTGTGCCGGGAACACTAATCGCCCCAGTATGCCATACATTGTCCGTAGTGTATACTGTCACCTGGTGCTGCTAGAATTTTTATTTGTGATCTGGTCAGTTGATTAACTAGACTTTCTTGTAATTAATGAGTCTTTACTGTTTACTAATGCTAATTCCTCTCTTACTGTCTTACTCGATATAAATGAACATCGCGTCGCCTCCTCCAGGCGATCGGGGGGCGAAACCCTAGCCCCGCGCCGCCGCCACCTCCTCCCCAACCACCCCTCACCTCGTCGCCCCCAGAGGCTGCCGGCGGACAAAGGCTGCGCCGCGCCGGTGAAGGGGGTGGCGGGGATTCGGTCCTCCGCGGCTTCTGCTCTGTGGTCTGGAGGGAGGCCACCTCTGAAGCCCGCCGCCACCACCTGCCCTCGCCTCGCCGTCGCTGGCTTCGTCCTCGGGCTTGGCCCGTCGACGGCCGGCGGCCGGCGGCCAGGGATCCCGTCTCGTGGTGCTGCGCCCTCCTTCTTCCATCCTCGCTCAGATCCAATCTGCTCGTGGCATCTTCACCAGATTCGCCGCCGCCGTGCTCCTCCTTCTGCCCTAGCCCGTCCTGGTGGTTGCTCCGGGCTCTTCCAGTCGCCATTCTCTCGTGGCTCCGGGTTGCTAGGTGGAGTGTAGGGCTCCAGGCAAAATTCAGCGACGACATCGCCTTTGGGCGTCGTTATCCTCCCTGGAGGCGTCGCATCGGAGCGCCCCTCTTGCTGATTGAGGTTTGGCAGGTGGCCGGGATGGTTTGGGTCAGGGTGAAAACCCTGCTCTAACTCCGGTTAGTGCCGATGATGGCGGCGCCCGTGGGCGTCGCTTCTCTTCCTTGGAAGCGTCATTGTGACCCCCCTTCTCTGGTGTGTTGGTGCCACTAGCGAGCTCCGGTGCTCGCGCAATGCTCTGTATCCATGTGCCAAGCTTTCTTCCTCCGCTCCGCCTCGACCTCTTCATGGGTTGTGTGTACTGGCGGCGAGGTCTCGGTTGGTCGAGGTTCTTCGATGGCTTTTGAGGTTCTTATTGTCTTGCAGAGTGCCCAGGTTTGCTCCTCTAGCGCGGAGCGTCCTGCTCCAGGCCAAGAGGAGGTGCAGTTGTTGTCTCGGTGGAATATTTGCCCTTCGGTGCAGTCGGCGGCGCTCGGTGTCGCGGTGTTACCTCGGCGGTGTGATGCTTCGACAACATTTGTGACTCTCCTAGTTCTTCAAGGTGTAGAGTGCTCGCTAGGCAAGCGGATGATTTTTCTTGTCTGTTGTCTCGACTGCGGACAATCGTCGACCGAGCTAACAACACTCCTTCCGTCCTCTCAGTCTGTTTCTGTGGTGTTCTTACTCTATAAAGCTTGACAGTGGTGTCTAGATCATTGTTCGTTCCGGGTCTTCTTCCTCTGTCGCCCCTGTTCTCTCTTTGTGTGTGTGCTACTTGTGCGTAGCCGTTGTTTATACCTTTTAAATGAAAATGGTTCAGGCTGGCTCTAAGAGGCTGCCGTAGTTACAGTCAAAAAAATTCAAGATAGACGGTCTTACTCGATATAAACGAACATCATGTTCGAATGCAGATACTATTTGGCAAGACGCTCCCTCTTGGCTATCCTGCCCCTTCTTGGTTCAAAATCTGGACACGATCCCCAAACTGTGCTTGAATATTGGCAAGTGTTAGACTGAACCCGTCTCTGACTCTGACTGCTTCTTGCACCTGTAACTGAAACACCTAGTCTTCAGGCTTAGATCCTTAGCGATAGGCCACTTCCCCACGTTTCCATTGCACACGATCTACACGATCGCTAACCTCTGTACTATTTATACTTGAGCTAATACAACGAGAGCACTCACGGAGTGCATCCAATCTCATCTCAGTGTTCTACATGGTATCAGACGCTCTTTCGATTCTCCTGTGAGCCCTCTCCGTCTTCCGCTGCCAAACCCACGCCATGACAAACCTCTCCTCGCACTCCGCCGGCGTCCTCTTCTCCAACGCCGAGCCCTCCTCTGCTCAGCATGGCACTGCCTCCGCTCTCGCCGACATGCTCGCCTCCCACCAAGCTGCTCGGGGCACCGACCCCCTCTCCCTCGCCCCCCCCGTTCCTGCTGTCACCGGCCCGGCCCGCGCCGCCACTCGCCAGAACCTGCGTCACGTCATCATCAAGCAGCAGGTGCAGATCACGCTCGATCTGCAGCGGCCTTCGTTCACGATGTGGCGCCGCCTGTTCACCGTCGCGCTCGGCCAGTTCGGCGCCCTCGACCACATCGACGTCGACGCTGCGCCCCACCACGACGATCCCGAGTGGGTCCAGGACGATTACACCATCGTCTCCTGGCTCTACTCCACCGTCTCGGAGGAGATCCTCTCCCTCATCCTCGCGCCGGACGACACGGCGTTCGCGGTCTGGCGCCGCATCGAGAACCTCTTCCTCGACAACGCGGTCACCCGCGCCGTCTACCTCGACGATGAGTTCCACGGGCAGCGGCAGGGCAACATGACCATCTCCGCCTACTGCTCCCGCCTGAAGTCGCTCGCTGATCGTCTTCGGGATCTCGGTCGCAATGTTACCGACGCCGACCTGGTGCACCGCGTCCTCGCCGGCCTCCGCCCCGACTTCCGCCACGCCGTCACCACTCTCTCCCGTGAGCGGCCGCTCCCGTCGTTCCAGGACGTGCGCTCCTTCCTGGTGCTCGAGGAATCCAGGGACGGCGCCGACGACTCCGCCATGACCGGCACCGCGCTCCATGCCGCCGCCACCGCATCTGCGCCCGGCGGCTCTGGTACCACCTACGGCGCGCCCGCACCTACACCTCCACCAGCTCCTCCGGCTCCAACACCAACGCCACCGCCGCCGCCGCCGCAGCCGCCGCAGCAGCCACCAAACAAGAAGAACAACGGCGGCTGGCGCAGGAAGCAGTCCGGCACCACCACCGCCCCTGCTCCGGGTGCTCCGCCCGCACTCGCGGCCCAGCACCCGTGGACTGGCATGGTTCAGGCATGGCCGTACCAGTGGCGTCCTCACTTTCCCGGAGCCGGCGTCCTGGGTCCCCGCCCCAACACCCAGCCGCCCCCGCCGTTCGCCGGCGCCGCGTACCAGCTGCCCGTCTCCACGCCTGTGCATCCCACTGCGCCCGCGCCTCAAGCTCCATGCTGGGACCAGGCCGGGCTCATCCACGCCCTCCAGCAGCTGTCGCTTCAGCAGCAGCATCAAGCAGGCGGTGAGTGGGTCATGGACACAGGCGCCACCTCGCACATGACGTCCTCCTCTGGTAATCTCTCCTCCTTGCAACCCTGTACTTCTTCATCTCACATCGTAGTTGGTAATGGTAACTTACTGCCGATCACGCACACTGGGCACGCCACTCTACCCACACCATCCCGTCCCCTCCATCTTCAACACATTCTCGTTTCTCCTACCCTAATAAAAAACCTGCTCTCTGTCCGCGTTCTTACCCGCACTAATCCTGTTAACGTTGAATTTGACGATATTGGTTTCTCTGTTAAGGACCGGCGTACCCACCAAGTGCTCCTCCGATGTAACTCCACCGGCGACCTCTACACCGTCACACCAAGCTCCACTGCCACCAGCCTCCTCACCAGCACCATCACCGATCTGTGGCATCAACGCCTCGGCCACCCTGGACGTGACAATCTCGCCCGCACCCTGAAGACATTCGCTGCTTCCGCCCCAAACAATATTTCTCACACTTGTAATGCTTGTCAGATAGGCAAAAATGTTAGATTTCCCTTTTCCAATTCTAGCACGATTTCATTTTTTCCCTTCCAACTTGTACACTGTGATCTATGGACCTCTCCGGTACACAGCATTTCAGGCTATAAATATTATCTAGTTCTTCTTGATGACTTTAGTCACTTTACCTGGACCTTTCCTCTCCGACGAAAGTCAGAAACGTTTGACGCTCTACGACGATTTCACGCCTTTGTTCTTACTCAGTTTCGTCTCCCTCTCGTTGCAATTCAAACAGATAATGGCACAGAATTTAACAACCTCATTGCACGTAATTTCTTCAGCGATCACGGCATATCTTTCCGCATGTCCTGCCCCTATACCTCACCTCAGAACGGCCGTGCCGAGCGCATCCTCCGCACCCTAAACGAAACAACCCGTGCCCTCCTTTTCCACGCACACATGCCTGCCGTTTTTTGGGCCGAGGCCCTTAACACCTCCACCTTCCTTGTCAATCGCCGCCCCTGTCGTCCACGGCAGCTTACCACCCCTTTCCAACTACTCTACGGTGCTCAACCGGACTACTCCAACCTCCGCGTATTCGGTTGCCTCTGCTACCCAAACATCACCTCCCTTGCACCCAACAAACTCTCACCGCGATCTGTGCCCTGCGTTTTCCTTGGCTACTCTCCCGATCACAAGGGCTACCGCTGTCTAGATCCTTCTTCCAATCGTGTCTACATCTCACGGCATGTATACTTCGACGAAAGTGTTTTCCCCTTCTCTGCCCAATCCAATCCGTCGACCAACACCTCTCTCGACTTTCTCCTCGACCTACCACCCACACACGATCATACGCCGTCCCTAGACCTATCTCCGCCACCTAATGATGCCCCACCGGCCGGACAAACACAGTGCAGTGCGCAGCCGTGCGTCACGCCACAGTCCCCTGTCGCGTCCACAAAAACAATGCAAATCCCTGCCGCGGCAGCGCCCATCACGCCCAACGCCAGCGACACCAGCCCCGTCGTCGACCCACCAACAACCCCAGCCTCACCTCCCTCTGCGCCAGTGCACACGACCACCACCACAACTACCTCGCGGCCTCCTGTCCCCATTCCCACCCACCCCATGCGCACCCGAGCCCAATCCGGCATCTTCCTCCCTAACCCCCGCTATGCCAATATAGCCACCACTGATCCCATCTCCCCTCTCCCAAAGAGCGTTCGATCGGCTTTGAGTGATCCTAACTGGCTAACCGCGATGCAAGATGAGTACAGGGCTTTGCAGGTGAACCAGACATGGACTCTTGTTCCCCGTCCGCGAGGGGCGAACATCATCAGTGGCAAGTGGCTGTTCCGGCATAAATTCCGTGCCGACGGATCTCTGGAACGGTACAAAGCGCGGTGGGTTGTGCGTGGCTTCTCCCAGCGGCCCGGCGTCGATTTCGCTGAGACATTCAGCCCCGTCGTGAAGTCCGCCACCGTCCGCGCTGTCCTCGCCATCGCTGCTCACAAGGACTGGCCTGTCCATCAAATGGACGTGAACAATGCGTTCTTGCACGGGTTTCTGCAGGAAAAGGTGTACTGTCAGCAACCAGCAGGCTTCGTGGATCCCGCCCGCGCCGATGATGTGTGCCTTCTCTCCAAGTCACTGTACGGGCTGAAGCAGGCGCCCCGAGCCTGGTATGCTCGCTTCGCAAGCTTCCTCGCCACCATCGGCTTCACCTGCACCAAATCGGACACATCCCTGTTCGTTCTGCATCAACCCGCGGGCACGGCCTACCTCCTGTTGTACGTCGACGACGTCGTGCTCACCGCGTCCTCCGCTCCGCTCCTTCGCCGCATCATCGATCAGTTGCAGCGTGAGTTCTCCATCAAGGACCTCGGCGCCCTCCACTACTTCCTCGGCATCAGCGTCACGCGCTCCCGCGACGGCTTCTTCCTCTCCCAGCGCACGTACGCGGAGGAGCTGCTGGAGCGGGCAAACATGGCATCCTGCCGGCCGTCCTCCACACCGATCGACACCAGCGCCAAAGTTGCTGCGGCATCTGGTGATCCAGTTCCTGACGCCTCTGAGTACAGGAGCATCGTCGGCGGCCTGCAGTACCTCACCATGACAAGGCCCGACATCACCTACGCCGTGCAGCAGGCATGTCTCCACATGCACGCCCCTAAGGACAGCCACCTCGCCATCGTCAAACGCCTCCTCCGGTACGTGCACGGCACTGCCGGCTATGGTTTGCATCTGCAGCGGCCGTCGTCGCTCGATTTGGTCGCCTACTCCGATGCCGACTGGGCCGGCTGCCCCGACACGCGTCGCTCCACCTCCGGCTATGCTGTCTTCCTCGGCGACGCGCTCGTGTCATGGTCATCGAAACGGCAGCCCACAGTCTCCCGTTCGAGCGCCGAGGCCGAGTACCGTGGCGTGGCCAATGTCGTCGCGGAAAGCTGCTGGCTCCACCAACTCCTCGGCGAGCTCCACGTACTCGTTCCCAAGGCCACCGTCGTATACTGCGACAATGTCTCGGCTGTCTACATGTCTGCTAACCCTGTGCATCACCGACGGACGAAGCACATCGAGCTGGACATCCACTTCGTCAGAGAGAAGGTTGCGCTGGGCCAAGTCCGTGTTCTTCACGTGCCCACCTCGCAGCAGTATGCGGACATCATGACTAAGGGCCTGCCAACCTCGGCGTTCCAAGAATTTCGCTCCAGTTTGTGCGTTCGGCCACCTGACGCTCAAACTGCGGGGGGGTGTTAGACTGAACCCGTCTCTGACTCTGACTGCTTCTTGCACCTGTAACTGAAACACCTAGTCTTCAGGCTTAGATCCTTAGCGATAGGCCACTTCCCCACGTTTCCATTGCACACGATCTACACGATCGCTAACCTCTGTACTATTTATACTTGAGCTAATACAACGAGAGCACTCACGGAGTGCATCCAATCTCATCTCAGTGTTCTACAGCAAGCAATTATCAAAGCCCCGACCGCTCACCCCAAAGGCTTTAATTCGGCAGTCACGCCTTACTGATCTTGGAGATTTGAAAGGAGAGAAATGTTTGCGTCTTCAACAACAAATCATCAATATCGGCGGCTCTCTTCCGAAAAAACAAGGACGAAGGAAAAAAAAAAAAACGGATCCATGTTGGTGATAAGTATTTAGAAAAGATTGTCGCTTAGAAACGTTTTCATCTGATTTTTTTATGTTTTGGCCTCAATATAAAAGGCAAAGATTTTGCCCCATTAAGAAAAAAAGATAATTCAAGATACTGAAAAATTACACTCACAGTAGCTTCGCTGCAGCTCTTCCACCAGCTTCATCAGTGCCACGTGCGACGTTCCACCGACGCTCACCGCTGACTGCGCCGCACGCTGAGCCCAGGTGGCCTTCTCCCGCATCTTCCGCCCTTCGTCGCCGGCGTCCATCAGCCTCCTCACCTTCCGCTCCACCTCCTCCCTCCCGACGACGGCGCCCCCGGCGACCTTGTCGTCACTTATCCTGACACCGGCGCCGATGATGTCGGCGACGTGGTTCGCGTTCAGGTGCTGCTCGGCCATCATCGGCCACGCCAGCACGGGCTTCCCCGCCGCGAGGGTCTCCATCACCGAGTTCCACCCGCAGTGGCTCACGAACCCTCCAACCGCACGGTGAGCCAGCACGCACCTCTGCGGGACCCACCCGCGGACGATCCGTCCATGGGGCTCCACCCCCACCGGCGGCGACCACGTGCTGGATCGAACCGCCCAGAGGAACGGCTGCCCCGACAGCACCAGCCCGTGCGCCAGCTCGTCGAGCTGCTCGTCGGCGACGTGCGCCTGCGTGCCGAAGGACACGTATATCACCGGCGGCTCCGAGCGCTCCGCCCTCTCGTTGAGCCAGGTGAGGCAGCCCTCGGGGTCCTGCTCCTCCTCACGCTCGCCGGCGGCGGCGAGGAACAGCGGACCCACCAGCCAGGCGCGGGCGTCCGGCTGGTAGAACGACATCAAGGGCGCCACGTAGTCCTCTTCCAGCGTGGCGAAGCTGTTGACCAGGACGCCCCAGCTGAGCCCGTCCGACTCGCCGATGTCGTCGATGAAGAAACGGGTCACCGGGTCCTCCGGGTCGGCGACCTTCCTGACCGTGTCTGGGACGTCCGCCGTCGTGATTCTCACGTGTTCCGGCATACGGGCCACGTGGAAGCTGGCGCCGCGCTCGACGCTGGGCGGCGGGCTCGCGACGAGCGACTTGCACATGGCCAAGGAGAAGCAGGACATGCCGTGGAACACGATGCGGCGGACGCCGGCGTCGGACGCCACGCGGTGCGTGAACCCGAGGAAGAAGTCGGAGACGAGCACGAGCGGCGGGGACGGGAGCGACGCCATGAACTCGGCGAAGGGCTGCCGCAGGAGCGCCGTGGCGCGCAGGAACGTTGGGTAGAGGGACGGGTTAGGCAGGGTGTCGGTGGACTCGACGCCGGACGGCAGCGGCGGCAGCGAGGGGAACGGCAGAACGGCTAGTTGCACCGACGCGGGCAGGCGGCTGCTGGCGAAGGCGACGTTGGCCGGCGTGATGACCATGGTGATCCGGAGGCTCTTTTGGTGCACGGAGAGCGCCGTGGCGAAGTGAAGCAGTGGGAGGGTGTGGCTCTTCGCCATGAACGGGAACACGACGATGTGGTCGCGGCCGGACTGGTTGCTGGCGCCGTTCGCGTCATGGTTGGGTGCAGCGCAACCGTTGGTGCTGATGGTAGTGGCCATGGCAGGGCGGTAATTAATGTACTGTTGTTGCTGGTTGGCAGGTTGGCTTCTGCACAACTGGGCTCTATGTTGGGGTATATATACACGAAGTTAATGCTTCCATCTACATCAGATGACTCGCACTCTGATAATGATACTATGCCTAATTCACCCCTATTTTGCAGCCACAAAATCAGTCTATCGTTGTTGGTAGACAAAAGAGAAATTGTGGTCCTCGACCATGTTTAATTGAGGAGTGCAACATTGTTAATTATGGCCTGAGTTGTGCAGAACAGGTAGAGCATGGACATGAACCGTCCACGTATACTGAAGCTGTTGGTTCAAGTGACCGTGAGAAGAGGATCTCCGCTATGTAAGAAGAGATGCCGTCACTTGAGAAGAATGACACATAGGATGTTGTGCGCTTGCCTAAGTAAAAGAAGCCCATCCGCTGTAAGTGGATATTCAAGAGAAAGGAGGGTTCCATGAGAGAACAAAGCACATTGATGTCAAGTTCCATTATGTGCGTGATGTTGTTGCACAAGGTAAGCTGAAGGTATGGAAGATTGGTACTCATGATAATCCGGTTGATATGATGAAAAAGCCAGTTCCTGTTACTAAGTTTGAGCTATGCTCAGGCTTAGTTGGTATCACTGTCTAGCCCAAGAGGCTATTTGGTGCTGAAGGTGTGTTTCTTTGTTGTTTCAGGGTGAATGTTCTCATTCATGCTACAAGATGGAATTTGTCTCAAGGTGGAGTATTATTTTGATGTGTTCCAAATGCATATGAAGATATAAAGTGAGAGGCTAACTTCGGAGCGAAGCGGAGGCCCGTTGCCGGAGGCTTGGGCCGTTTCCGAGTCAAACTGCAGCTGACTTAGGGTTTTACACCACCATATATACCTCTTGTAAGCCGCCGGTTGGGATAAGTCGCATTGTGTAAATCCCCGACATTTGTAATCACACCGATATAGTGATGTTTTGCTGGCCGGCGCCCGTGGTTTTTTCTCCTCCATTGTTGTAGGGGTTTTCCACGTTAAATCTTGTGTCCCCGTTGGTTTGATCGATCCGCTCTTCGTCGTTTTCTTGCTATCGTTTATAACATAGCATTACCCAGACTCTGCATCGAAAAAATGTATATAGCCAAACTTTGTTGCATAGTTTTAGAATAGTTAACGATTATAAATCAAGGGTCGCACAAGGTGCGACATGAATCAACCAGCGAAAATAGAAAACAAAGAGCATCTTGCAATATCTTAGAATGCCACCAGCCATTCTGGTTGAAATCGCACTTACGACCGCCATTAGCCGAGTATAATCCGAATTCAAAAGATCCGGTGGTTGACTCGCATCCTCTTTTTTACCAGCAACGTGGTCACTCCATAAGTATAATTTAAATAATGGTAGTTCACATGTTTACAACTTTGCAAACATAGCCATCAAGTCAACCTTGATTAATAACTTTTGTTAGAACTTAACACGAAACCCATCTGGCCGTGTAGCTTAGTTATATTCCATTCGAAAAATGGCACCTATATATGTCACGAAGCTAAGCCTAATAATGCCACTATTTTCAGTGGTAGCGGGTATGGCTCGAATAACAGAGTAATATATCATATTATTGTAGCAGTTTTTTTAAAACCGCTTTAGCCTATTATCTAGAACCTTGTTTGTCACTACAATATTAAGATATTCTCGAACACTATTTCCAACATTCATATTTTTTTAAATTAATATGAAACTATATTAGGCAATGTACTATCAAATCTACACCGTATCTGTTTCAACTACTAGCTCTAAGGCACAATGTCTAAATTGTGTATGGGGGCGATGTCTAGCAGGATTTTCTTTTGTGGATGTCTCTATCGAGGACAATGTGTTTGTGTTACTTTTTACTACATTACAACAAAACAACTTGTTTTTCTTCCTATTTTTCTCTATGTGGAAATTATAAATAAGTATAAAACTAAACATGCAATATTAAAAGAAAAAATCAGACATGGGAAGATTCCAATACTGGATCGGCTGCCGATTTATATTAAGTTTTAACAAAAATACCATTAATAACCTTATATATTTACGGTAAATATAATAAGCATAAAACCGTGTATAGTAGAAATTAAATATTGTATTAGTTTTCAAACAACTTATGGTGAACACAATAAATATCAACCAAACAACCATCTCGACTGTCTAAATATCCAATCGGCTCTCTGTTTGCCAACCATATAAAAAATAGGCAGTGAGGTGTTGGATGAAAATTTTCCACCACCTGATCATGAAGCTATCAAGCGCATCCCTCTAGGAAAACAAATTAAGGGAACATACTTTGGGATGGAAGAATGAGAATAATGTCATCCATTCGGTCGGTGTGCTTATAGATCACTATTACATCATCAACGACAGAATCATGTGTGAGGGTAACCGTGTAGTTCTTGGGATCTGAATGAGGCATATGGAATAAGTTATGGAACGTACAAGCGCCTCTCAAAGTTAAAGTATTCTAGTGGCGAGTCGTTCAAGATTACATTCCGATCCACGCAAACTTACACCGGCGGCATATGGAACCTCATAGGACCTTAACTGATTGTGGAGACCATGATGATACTATGAGGCACACTTTGTTTGAGTGTATGGCGGCGAATATTTTATGACATATCTTCAGGGAGCTCTTTGGTACAAAATTTCCTAATTTGCCCCTCAACTCATGGTCCCTTGATCCGCTATGCTATGACACTTCTTTAGGTGTTGAAGAATTGCACGCGGATTTAAGTGGCATGTGGCCAGTGTAAAATACATGGAATGCACGCCGTCATGGAGAGGCCCCCATGCCGCTATCATCTGCTTGTCGGTAGGCTAGAGATACGTGACATGATCTTGTTAGTGCTGCTAAATAGAAAAAAACTGAGAAATCTGTTAAAAATGGAGCAATGAAGCAGATGTAGCTGGTGTGTTTAAACTAAATGTTCACACAATGTTTGACACAAATTCCACGAGTTTGCAACACTGGAGTTGTGTGTTTCGGAAGAGATGGTCAGTTTGTTCATGCCAAAGCAAAGTGGCATCATGTCGAGCCGAAATCCAATTCGTCATCCAACAAATTTTGCAGAAGATTAATGTGGAGACTGATTGCTTGGAACTCATGAAATTATCGAATTCGTGGACTGTGTATAGAGAGCTGATTTTACCTATTCTAAAGCACATTCAAGAGCTGAGCGAGTTTTTATTTAAATGGGGGAAAATATTAATCTCAATTATTAATTAAGGAGAAGAGAATTATCAGTTATATTAAAATTTACGGAAACCAGACAAAACCATCACAACACAACCACATGCGGGCAAATCAATCATGTAACTCCCCGACTAGCTAGGCAGATCAAACAAAGCCTCTCAATCGCTAGAACCGCAAACTCGTGACGCATTGGTCTCCATAAATGCAAAGGAAACTCCCACGTTATTGTCGTAGGCGCATAGTCGATCAACCGAGGATGAAGCAATCATAGCACGATAACGACAATGATATTTGCTTATGAGGTTCGGCCAACTTGCCTACTCCCCGGGGCACGGCTACGAGTGCTCCTCTCCTTTTATACCGCGAACACCTGACCGCTCTAGGCACCGGTACAAGCCGCCGGTTGCCCCTACGTGTCTATCGCTATCGATTCATCATATGTTACATTGGGTGGCACCTCACCGCCCACCCTCACATTATATAGGAGGCCTAGGATACAAGATTTCGACCCCCACTATTTGTACCCTATCCACACCTATTACAACACCAAGTCCAAACGTAAACCAACTCGTATAAAACATTCGACACAAACTCAACAACCCCGAAAAACGCATGAATAAATACGTCGGACATAAAAACCGGAAAAGTTGAGAACCATACATTAAGCAGCTACGTACCCCTTGCTTATGGCACCATTGTTCTAGCTTATACTCTCGAGAGATTTCTTCACCTTCTTGATATTGCCCTTCCTAGTCTTCCCCGTCAAGAAGCAAGCAATCATCTTGCCGGATCCAGCATTAATCGCCTCCAAACTAACAAGTAAGCCACAAAACTCTTTTACAAAGAGAGCTTAGAGTTACCTTTCTTATGGTGCCACTCTTCTTGCAAAGTGAGAGGCTTTTACTAGTTTCAAAATTTTCTATGTAAGACAAACTAAAACTTAGCAACTCATATTGTGTATCCGGATTGTCCATGGGATTCCCATGTTCCGGTATTTTTAGTATCATGTATTCAGCATGACCATAGCCATGCTGTCTAATTCTATTCTATACTATAATATGGGAGTTGGTACGTCCTGGGATGACCATCGCACGCACGCTGACCGTACGATCAAAAGACTCACCACCGCTCGCATTACAACCGTCCGATCGATCATTACGTCACTCCATCAGCCAACAAAAAGAAATAGGAAATCACAGAGGAATAAAAGGAAACAACCTA